>CAWUFW010007038.1:0-600000 GCA_963921515.1 Calotriton arnoldi | reverse complement strand
AGTCCTGTCAGTCTAGTTGCCATATAACACCAGACAAGTTAGTACTCAGGACTCTAACATCCTTCCTGCTGAAAGTAGTGCCACCCTTCAATCGAGGGTAGTACATCACACTCTCCACTTTTCTCCTCTCCGCCTCATCCCTCTAAGGAGGAGGAGAGGCTTCCTTGGTTTACCCAAAGAGAGTCCTTAATTTCAATATAGAGATGTAAGGGATATAAGGAGTTACAGGGTAGATGACTGTTTCTTTGTTGGATTTGCCAGTGCAAAGAAGGGAATGGCAGTTCAAAAACAGACCTTATTGAGATGGATAGCCCACTGCAAGAAGATGTGCTTTTCCTTGGTCAGAAAGAAGCCCCTCTGGGCCTTATTGCTTATTCCATCATAGAAAGGTCGCCACTATGGCTTTGGCTTGACATCTACCAGGTTGTTACATGGGCATCCATCCACACCATTACCAAGCACTATTATGTTGATTATGTTGATTTTCTGGTCTGCAGGCTGGACTATTTTACAAGTTTAGCTCTGCAGAACCTGCAAAGCCTACTCTTAAGACGCACCTCCTTTTTACCGTGTAGCTATCTATTCAAAAGGTGAGCAGCCTACAGTTAGAAGTATTAATCAGAAAAACAAGTTGCTTGCCTTAGGTATCTCTCTATTGTGGATACTCACTCTAACCGCAGACCCTCACTGTGCCGTCTAACTTCGTGTTCTGTGGAGTAGACTTTTGGTAGGTCATAAGGTTCCATGTTAAATAATCACATTGTTTTCTTATTGTTTTGTCGTGTGTCATCTGTGGAAGTTATTTTGATAGTCAAGACGTAGGGGTGTTGGCTATATACAGCTCAGAGTTGTCAATTCTGGAGCAGGGCAAATGTGCTGAGTGGCCCTAGGGCTCCACCTGTGTGTGTGCAGGAGCTTTTGCCGAAATAAATTCTGGATCCAATTGTGAGAAAGTGCCCTCTTTTTACATGGTATGCCCCCACTTTTTGCTGAATTGCTGATGTTCTTTGACTGAGTGTGCCCTGGGCTCCTGCTAATCAGGTGCCCAGGGCCTATGTTCCTTCCCTAAAACTGCATTGAAGCCTAAACCCAATTGGCATCTCTGGCCACACGTCAGCCCCTGGTAAATGGTACCACAGGTACCCAGGGCACTGTGACCAGAGAAGGCCTCTAAGGGCTGCAGCACTTATTGTGCCACCCTTAGAGGCCCTGTACCCTGACACTCACACACTGCCTTTGCAGGCTGCGTGTCTTGGTGCAGAACAAAGTGAAGAGTCGACATGGCACACATCCCTGTGTGCCATGCCCACAAACCACTGCCCTGGCATACATCAGTCACCCCTCTAGATGGGTGCCCTATGCCAGTGGTGAGGGTACAGGTGCATGAGCCCTGTACCCCTACAATGCCCAAGTCCATTCCTGGGCACTGTAGGGGTACAGGGCACTGTAAGTGCAGTGCTGCCATTAAGAGTATATGGTGCTGGGAGTTTTTCATTACGAACTCCACAGCACCATGATGGCTACACTGAAGACTGGGAAGTTTGGTATCAAACGTCTCAGCACATTAAACCCACACTGATGCCAGTGTGGGATTTAATGTAGAATGCACCACAGAGGGCATCTTAGAGATGCCCCCTGAAACTCGACCAACTTCTAGTGACCTGACGGAGTGGCTGCTTAGGCTGCCACCACCAGACATGTTTCTGGACCCCTGGGTCGAGAGCCTGCTGCTCTCGGGGGCCTGAAACAATGCACATCCTGGGATGAGGTGCCAAGCCTCCTCCCCCAGGATGGGCAGGGTTCACGAGGGAGAAGCTTCAGAAGGCATGTCGCCTTTGTGAGCCTCTCCAGACCAATTGCTGCTTTCAGCAACTGGTCCCCACTGGTTCTACCCCCCACTTTGTGCGGGAGAACCAGCGGGAAAAACAAGTGAGGAAGGGAGGTGTGCCCACCTCTGCCAACCCAACCCCTCAGGTGGGGGAGGCGAGGTGAAGCACAACCTCGAGTCCCCGCCATCTTGAGAATGGGGGGACCCAGCCAGCCAGGGTCAGGCTCCTGCCCCCCTCCCACTGGAGAGTGGCAGAATAGGGGGTGTACCCACCTCAGGGAAGGGACCCATTGGTCCCTGCCCTTTACCTACCTGTAACACCCCTAAATCTAGTATTTAGGGGGCACCCTGAACCTTACTTCCTCAGATCCAGCAACAACAAGGAAAGAAGATAAGAAGAAGGACCGAAGAGCCGTGCAGAGCTAACAAGAGGACGACGCCCACTGACTTGGCCCCAGCCCTACAGGCCTGTCTCCCCTCGAACCTGCTCCTGCGAAATCCCGGTGTGTCCTGCAGCCAGCAACCTCAAAAACCCCGGAGGACCTGCCTGGCTTCACTTCAAAGACTGAATCTCCAGTGAACACCGGATTTGTTCAAACTGCAGCTTCTGGCTCCGGCCGGACACCGCGAATCCAGCCCACTCTGCACCCGCCGAACCCGGCCCGAGCTCGAGTGGAAAAACACCACGAGGAGGTCACCCCGGCGATCATGACCCGAGATCCGGCGACTCCTGACCTGCCTCAAGCCTCCAATCGATGCCTGCAGCCTCAATCCAGAGGGTCCCCTCTACCGCGACCAGAGCGGGTAAGACTTTCCGACGTCCCAAGGCTCCCCTGCACCCGACGCCCCACGGCCTTGTGCGCCCAAACCAACGGTGCCTAACCAACCCAAGACATCCCAACTTACCCCTCGCAGTGGTGGTCGCACCCAGAAGATCCTCGTCCCCGAGCCTGCAGTGTTTCTTCTAACCGGAGGAGCTCCATTGAAAACAACAGGACACCCAACCTCAAAACAGCACCCTGCACCCGGCCGCCCTAGTGCCGCTGAGGGTGCACCTTTGGTGCTAATTTGGTTCCCTATTTCCCCTGACCTAAACCCTAGGAGCTTTGCTCCCACAACCCAGTGGCCTGCTTGCCAGCAGCCACCAATCGGAGACCCCCTATCCTCCATAGGATAACATTGGGCCTCAACACTCTGCACCCGGCCGCCCTAGTGCCGCTGAGGGTGAAACAAAAGTGCATCACTGACCCTGGGGGACCCCTGAGTCTAACCCCAGAACCTCAACTCCCACAGTCGTTTACTTACCTGCAAACCGATAACCTGTTTTTCCTCCATAGGATAACATTGACAATTTTTCTTCCAAAAAACGACTAAGTGTGGAGTTTTGAAAACTAAAGATATTCTTTAAAAATCGTACAAATAACCAAAACGTGTTTTCTCACCTGTTTGTCCCAGTGCTGAATCCAGGCATCCAGCACTGAGTTAGAAAAAGTAACGTAAAAGTAACTTACCTGCAATTTACTGAAAAAGCCTATTCGTTCCAATGTACTGCATTTGCTAAGTGTTGCATACTACTGCTCCCCTGTAAATCAAACAAAGTACAATTTCCATTGCATTTTCAAACTGTTCGACATTCAGTAACTTATCACTACAAAGTATTTTATGCTTATGGCGGCTTGCTTGGTTCTAAAATAAAACGACAATATATTTTTATACAAAAACAATTGGGCTAGAGTTCAGTTCTTGAGTGTGTGAATTCATTTGCTGACTGAGTGTGTTCATCAAATGCTTAACACTGTCCTCTGATACTGCCTTACTGCTCGACCAAGCTACCACAAGTAGAGAGTAAGGTTCTATCTAACTTTAACCTCTGCCTACCTTTGGAGTCACCTGGACCCTATACACACTATACCTCATTTTGGTGTAGTATATATAGAGCCAGTTTCTTACACCAATCTTCCACCTTGAAGGATTCAAAAGGTGAGGAATATGTGGTTAGAGTATCCACCAAAAGGGCCTTATTGAAGGTAAGTAACTTGTTAATCATTAACCTTGACCATATTTCCTAAAGTTTTGACTGATCATTTGTTCATCTTGGTTAATAATAATTTAGCTTTGCTTGAATTTAAAGAGGAATGTCAAGACCCATCTAAACGTTAACAGAACTATACCTTTCTTTCCACAGAATGGCACCCACTATGCATACTTGGATCAGCTTGAGAGTTTGTTAGCCAAAGGTCGTCTGATACCTGTGCGCCTTGATTTATTGCCACAGGTAGATTCACAGGTTGTGACAGCCTGGTCTTGGAGAGATCGCTTAGGGCGGGCCTTCCTAAAGAAGAATTCTAGTTACACTCTTTTACAGGTAATGTTGATAACATTAAGCTGCTATCTCACATTACCCTGATATTTATTTGTCCTGTTTTATAGTTGGCTCTCTCAAGCATTTTATTTCTCTTTCCTTGCAAATAATACCAGGTATTGAGTCCTCGCAGTGATATTGGTGTTTACGGAAGCAGCAAAAGCAAACGGAAGAAGGTAAAAGAATTAATGGAAAAGGAGAAAGATATAGATCTGGAATCTCTCATGCAGCTGGAAGACATCATGGATGAGTCTAGAGATAATGCTGCAGTGGTAAGTGTTTCAGTGTGTGGGTCATGACAATTTGCCATAGCTGTATCCCTGCAACATAAGAGAACTGTTTTGACAGAGACTTCCAACTGCAGATTCCTCACCTTTTGAATTTTACACTTCCTCTTTCCCTCGATGTGCGAGAATGGATCCGAAGCTTTCTAGCAATTGCCCCCACTCGCTGATAGGTGGTGCCATTAGACTTTGCAACAGCTTCACACTACCTCTGCAAGTGATGGCCAGGAGTTGTATATAGGCACCACTTCAGCCCTCTGTCGTCAGTTCCTTTCTTTCCACACCCTTTGACTGTGATCCTGAGCTCTACTCCCAAACTATTAACAGAGTTTCACCAACTGCAAAATCTTTTTTTCTAGAAAATGTGCTAGGAAATCATCTCCACCAAACACCTCAGGCTTCCAACTGTGCTGCAATTGAAGGAAGCAGATGTCTTTTGCAGATCTGCACAGTGTCTGCCTGTGCTGTCTAGGTCTAAGCATGAATACAAGTCCTGCAACTAATGCTCCTTAATGCAGCAGAAGGCCATCTGGGAGTGAGAGGTGTTATTCTATTTATCCAAGCACAAGAAGCAGGCAGGTTGCTCGCTAAACTCCAGACTCGCTCTTCTGTTAAGTCGCAGGACCATTTCTGCTCCAGGTTTCACCCCAACCCAGTTTGCCCCCCGTCCTCATACAAGGCGAGAGACAAGCTGTGCCATAAATGCAAGACGTTTAAGCAGAACTCCCACTCCAGGGAGAAGTGGAGCAGTTGGCACTCTTAAGAACCCAACCCTACCCATGTCCAAATCTGAAACTACTCTGAGACTGGTCCCAGTGTGCCCTGGCCTTTTGTCAATCCTTCAGGGAGATTATGCTGCAGCTTTTCTAGCCAAATGATCCCATTGAGCCTCCATGTGGGCCCCTCCCAGCCATCACTGGCAATGCCCCCACCACTCCTGCCCTGAAGAGCTCATCAGTCTGACCTGCTCTGGTGCCGGCTTTGGCTTGAGTGGTGCCCACTCCGTAGCCAAACCCAGCACCTGTTTCCAAACCAGAGCTGCTGGCCACTCGTGCCAGTCCTGTATCCGGCTATGACATAACCAAGTACTAGCGGCTACTGTTTGCCATAGCCCTAGTCTCTTCCTTGATGCCAGTACGACCGTAGGCTTCTAGCCTTGTTGGTTTTGATTGGTATTCCGTTCAAGGTCTCCAAAATGTCCTGCATGTCCGATAGGTGGATTATTTACTTCTGCTGGTCTGTAGTTAGATTTGCAGAATGCCAGTGTCCATGACACTCCACAGCGCACCTCCCGCCTCCAAGAAGAGAAGGCATTTTTTGTGATAGTAAACACGCAGGGCTACAGACGTGCTGAATCTTCAGCTACTGATGATAAAGATCAAGGAAAATCTACTGAATGAAATCTTGCAGCCTGGACCTGCTACTTAAGAGACATTGCTGTTCTTTAAAAAATAGCTTTGATAGACATATTAATGGCTAGCCAGTCTAAGCCGTGGTCACTTTTCTCTCCTGAGTTGCCTTGGGGACCTGGCCTATCTGACCCAGCTTTTGAGACCTTGGTGGGCCAGGCTTCCGCTAGCAAAGTTAACCCTAGTTCATTTTCCACTACTCCATTACATAAGCATTCTAAGTGCATTGGTGCTTTCAGAAAATTAGTCCTCTCCAGTGTGTCTTTGAGGTCCTTAAATGCTGTATGCCTGCTTCAACGCTTTACACATTCCCTTTGGGATATGGCTTGCAAGATCTTGCCGGCTGTTCTTGACTCATTCAGGAACGCTTTTGCTAAAATAATTCAGGACAGATGGGACCCAGCTACGTATGTTTTAAGAGCTAGTCTAGAAACAACTGTGTAGCTCCTGGCATGGGCACCAGTGTGGTGATTAGGCGTCATACCTGGATGCATGCCGTAGCATAATCCATTTGATGACTCCAGACGTTTTGGGGAAAGAAGTCACTGTACATTGGAACGCTCTAAAGACCCTCATGCTACAGCCTGCTCTTTGAGGGGTTGTTATCCTATGGCCCATCAATACCAAAGGTTTATAGAATTCTTTTGTGATCTTGCCTCTCACCAATGGCAGCCCCTGCAACCGTAAACATCTAGTGCAGCCCAATCTGGGATCAAGAGGGATTGGTGGTAGCTGAGTTTGTAGCCACCATCGAGGACAGCAGTTCTCCTCTTACGTCCTCCTGCCATGACTGCAGTGCCTCACTTTGATTTCTCCACCCATGGTCATGGACAGCTGTAGGTAACAGAATTAGTTTTCAACTGCCTGGCTGACATGCAATTGCCTCGGACCAATGGGTGGGTGCTGCAGGTTGTTCAACGTGTTTATGCCTCCCTTTTTTCATCCTCTCTCCCTCTTGTCCCACCTGTTTATGTTCAGACTTCGGCAGATTATGCCTCAATTGTTACTCCGGAAGTTTAGTGACTGCTTGCTCTCGATGGAACCATAAATTCGCTTACACATTTTTTTTTAATACAGTTTATTGATTTTTCATGACTTTGTACACCAATTCTATATTGTATAGGTTGTGCGTATGTTCGATCATACAATTGCTATTAGAGCATTAATGTAACAGAGGATATGTTGACGGCTTATTTGTAGAACAATGCTATGGTACAACATTGATTGGCAGTTGGTTTCTTCTTAAAGAACGCACTTTGTTTGCGTAAATCTATGCTGTTTTAATTATTGACTTTGTGGATATGTACCGACTGAATCTGATGCTTTTTTTTAATCTGCTTTTAACTTAAGTGTAATATTATATTTTATCATGTATGTTTAATGATCTATTTCCATGAGATCGAATAAAGATTAATTTGATTTGATTCTAACCGACCGTTCTGACACTTACCCAAGTTTTCTTTGAAAACGTTTCTAAGTGTCAGATTTGTCAACTTTGCCAAGGCTTGTTTGCTTTAATTTATTATTGCTTGGAAAAATCTATATTTTCGGTGGATCTTTTTCGTTCTAGTGTCTACAGGTGATCCAGTTTCAATTCACCCAATTATTTTTGTAGCTGAATTAGGGAGAGAAATAGGCTGATAACACATGGGGTCATGCATATTTCCCTTCATGAAAACTTGGACGATAATAGATTTGCACCAGGTCGGGGGATGCCTGCCTTAGACACAGAGCTAAAAACATTTACCAGGAGTTGTGACCAGAACCCCGGATTAGCCTTAAATATGTATCCATGGGCGCCCCATTGGGCCCAGGTGTTTTTTTTTTATGGGGCGCCCCGTTTGGCCCATGAGGCTTTTTTATGGGGCTGTTTTGAATAGCCTTGAGGACTTCCTCAACAGTAAAAATAATGCACAAAAGTAATGGTACAACCAACAGCCTGCCCTCACCACAGTGAGTGCAAGATAGATGTATTTTGCTAAAATGCTCCATCCAACTATCAGGGTCATGTGGGTGGTCACTAGGTCAGGGGATCCTCCGGGGGCAAAAGCTGTTCTGATTTCCAAAAAGCCTGTGAATCCCTAGCCTGGCACACAACCACTAAATTGTCCCACTTCTCGACCCTTAGTTCAGCCTTTCCATTTTTTAGGGCTAGATTATAATCCTTTCTGCAGGTACTAATAGCCCCCTGGTCCCTCGGGTCTTGCTTCAGTGCTAAGCGTAACTGTTCTACACGCCTTTTCAGACCATGACTTTGTTTCTGTACTTAATGTGTATGGGCTTGGACAAAATGTCCCTAACATACACAGTTAGGTCAGTAAAACTGCCAGCACATTGGAGGGCCCCAACATCTAAGATGTGCACCCTGCCACTAGATCGGCACACTCATTGGACAGCTGGGCCGTCACGTTATTCATGTCAGCAGAGCGCCAGACTAGTCTGCGGCCCCCATCTTTTGTAGTCAATGGCTGTCTACGCCCCCTAATAATATTTGTCCCCTTTGCAGTGGCAATGGAAATGTCTAGGGGATTATGATCGCTATACAGTGTGGGAATGACCCTCCCATCAGAAATAAAGGGGTGCAAACTCCGTGAGATAAAGATATCTATTACTGAGCCACCTCCCGCCCAATATAAGTTGGGGTGTTTGCAAGTGCCTGGGCTGGTACTGCACTGTCCAGGTCCTAAGATAAAAAAACATGCAGTAATCACCCTCTTCGGTCCATGGCATCTTGATCTATATGACTAGCTTCATCTAAGTCCCTGGTAGAAAAGTTGCTGGTGATAAGGAAGGCTAAAACCCCACTTTTGCATTAAAATCACCTGTGACAAATTAAAAGGACCCCACGAGTCAGCATGGTTTAGTGCTAATTCATCAATACGAGTGAACAATCTACGCAGGATTCTGTTTTTCCTGCCGGAGAAATTGTTGTTTTAAAAATTGACCATTATGACATAATGTTTAGGTCCCCACACCTTAGCTCAAATACCTACAAATACTCCTCACCCACCATTATTGGAGTTATTTTGCAGCCAACTCACTCTAAACCACGCAATTAGCCCACCCTTTGCTCGCCCCGCATCAGATGGAGATGCGGCGAGAATGTAGGAAATGTACCCATCAAAACCAATATCCTCCAGTGATCAGGTCTCTTGAAAGAAGGCAATATCGTAGGCATTAATAAAGGTAACCCAATCATCCGTATATAGTTTGAAATGCAAGCCAGCAATATTCCAACTAAGGAAATTAAGATTGGTACCATCCTTCACAACCACTTTGAGTAAATAAATGTCACCTCACCACATAAACTAGCCCAAGGTACAGATTGACAGAAGTCCATGGTATGATTAACCCTTGAATACAAGTGCGTGGGCACATGAGTACAACCAGACACAGCGGATGGATCATAGGGCATAACAGACGATCCAAGGAATCTTCGCTCCGGCACGGTCGGTTAGAAGAAATTGGGGTAATCAACTCAGGCAGGGAGCTAGTCATGTGGACCAGCAAGGTCCTCAAGAACAGTTACCTTCACAGAAGAAGCAGTCCTGAAGCAGTACCAGATACTTTAGCCGCGTTGCTAGGGATTCCTATGGAGTGTTCCTGTTGCAAGGGATGTAGGATGTTGAAAATTTTCCAAGAATGCTGTGGATGTGACGTGGTCAATGGGATCTTCCTGCTGGGATTCCTCGGTCCACAAAGATGGTGAGTGGGTCCTAATTACAGGATCTGGCCAAAGCCCACTGGCCACTGGATTACCAGTCGCCCAGTGTCGCAGTCCCAGTCGAATCCTCCCAGGGTCGATAACTCTCTGTTTGAGGGTCCCAGCAATTCTCCGGCAGCCCTCCCGAGTTCATTGAACTCTGGTGCAACTCTGTGCGTCAGGCCTTGGTCCTTGATGTTGCACAGTGGCGGTGGTAGCAGCTTGAAGACTTTAGGCTACCAACTTGCCCCAGCAGGCTTCTCCAGCTGTTGTGTCCATCTTTTGGGAACAGGAGGCCAGTCGGCTGGCCCTTTGAGTCGCTCGGCTTGACTGGGCTCTGAAGACAGCTTTTCCTTGAGCTGGGCACAGCAGGCACAGTCCCTCTCTTCGCTAGCTACCAGATGCTGTCGTTGATGATGCAGCCTCTCTTTGCTGGTCCCTAATTGCAGCAGGGCAGTGCTTCTTCAGTCCTTCCAAGTGGGACGAGATCTGAGTTTTGGGTTCCAGGGGTGTCCCCTTAAAGCTTAGAAAGTGCCCTCAGGGCAGGATGCGGTTGGTAGTCAGTGGGCTACCAGGTTCCCTGGTGATCTCTTCCTATGAAGTGTGGCATCTGGCTATCCTATGTTGCACCATTCTACCCACTCCCAAGATGGTGGGATCACTCTCTTGGTGTTCAGACCTCACAAGCCCACCGCAGGGTATGGCTACCTCAGGGCTACACAACCCTGGGGAAACTGGTTTGGTAACTGATTTCTCCTTTCTGCTCCCTGTGCCAGCCTGTCTATCTAAACAATCAGGCAGCCCTCCCCCTGGTGTTAAACATCTACCCTTCAAAGGCGGCTTCTCCCTTGAAGCCGGCCTTTTGGTGCTAGCATCTATGTGGCTTCCTGCTGAAGGGAGGTGATACTTTCAGAGTCGAAAAACTAGCAGCATCAGTCAAAAAACTTGGAGGTGACCATACCTAAAGAGGCATTTCCTTACAAAGATCACGAATGATAAGATACGAGTAATCCTAGTGGCTCCGGACTGGACCCAGAGAGTGAGTGTAGGAAGCTGGGTTTCTATATTGTGTACCAAAATGAGGTGCACTGTGATCTCTCACCTGGATGCTCCTCGAACACAGGAAAACCGTCACCCACGCCCTCATCAGCAGCAGACTGGACTACGGCAACACACTCTACGCTGGGATCAACAAGAACCTCACCCGCAGACTCCAGATCATCCAGAATGCCGCCGCCAGACTAGTCCTAAACCTACCGCGCCACTGCCACATCACCCAACACCTGCGGGCACTATACTGGCTCCCCATCGAGAAGAGAATCACCTTCAAGCTTCTCACCCACGCCCACAAAGCCCTCCACAACACCGGCCCCGCCTACATGAAACATCGCCTCTCGTTCCACGCACCCCAAAGATCCCTCCGCTCAGCCCAGCTCGCCCTCGCAACAGTACCACGCATCAAGAAGACCAGAACAGGAGGATGCTCCTTCTCCTACCTCGCGGCTAAGGCTTGGAACTCCCTCCCTCTCCACCTCCGCCAGACGCCAACTCTGTCCAAGTTCCTGAAAGACCTCAAGACCTGGCTTTTCGATGAATCACCATGAGCGCCCAGCCCGCCTGCACCTGATAGGACAGGGATCCCCTCAGCCCCCTCCCCTGAGCACCAAGGAGCAGCGCCATGGTGTGTCCGAGTGCAGAGGTGCTGTTCTCAACGGTTGCCTCGAACGATACCGCTGAAGTCTATGGAGAAACTGTAAGCAGAACAGTGCTGCAATTGGGGACAAGTCAGTCGGAACCCATAGGGGGGCTCGCCTCTTCAGCGTCTATGGAGCAAAGGGCCACTGTTGGAAGGCTCAGACTGAGGTTCGAATGCAGAGGTGTTTTGTCCGGTGGGTTGCTTGCATTGTAGGCTCTCACTTTTTAGATAGACCTGGAGATGGGACAAAATAGGACACCAGGGCCATCCTCAACAGTGGTGCTGACATTCCACATCAGTAGGTCGGTCTTGGCGGTGCTGGTGTCCGGGCTGGACAATGAACAAGCCTTGGCTGCTGCACGGGGTCATGTACCTCGGGTATTGGTGTAGGGCGGCTCCTGGGGGTCCTGACAACTCCAAACGTGGTGGGGAGATGGACCTGACCTCCTGGAGCACGGTAACCTCCTCCTGGGTGGCTGCTGCGTCGGTGGACCCAGTGGTCAGCAGATCGGTGAACTGGACCTTGCGGTCGGTGCCTGCAGGCTGCAGGGAAGTGGCTCCTCCACTTCAAGGGAGATGATGGCTGGTTGGCTAAGTGCTGCCAGCTCTCCGAGGCTTTTGGAGGATGCACATCTGCAGGATGAGTCGGGTCTCTGCAATTGTCGAGAGATAAGCAGGCAGGGTTTGTCTCCTAGTCCACAGTTCTTATGTTCTTTTTTGTCGTTCTTCTTTTTTTAGTCAGGTGAATCTGAGTTCCTGATTTCAGGGGGCTCCTAAATACTAAACTTAGGGGCGTTAAGGGGAGTGAAGGGTAGTAGCCAATGGACTACTTACCCCTGAGATCACTACACCTGTTATATGACCACTTCCTTTGGAGAGTGGGCATAACCCTGTCCCAGAGTCTTGTTTCTACAAAAAACAAGATGGTGGAGCCCTTCTTTCATGGAGCACATCAGGCAGTCCCCTTTAGGGGTGTGACAAGCCTGGTGGTGCAACTCGCCTACTTGCGTAGCTAATTTCCTGCCTGTCCTGGTGACAAATGGGCTTCAGGGCTGGGGATGCCTCTCCCAGGTCTAGAGGGAAGCCGGGATCACACATCAAAGTCAGCAGAGGCTTTGAAACCCCTGGCCTTGATATGCTAAATTACTAGCCATCCTGGTGGAGGAAGTGTGAACACCTTCCTCCATAGCAGGCATTCTTTCTGGCTTCAGAAAGTGTGGGCTGTCACCTGCAGGGGGTCAGAAACTTGTCTGTGGTGGCAGGCTGGACGATACCAGTCAGCCAGCACACTAGACACTGGTAGGTTTTTCACACCTCTGGGTGTATGTCATAATATATCTAGTACTGCCAACAGTGTAGATTTATTAAGACAATGTGTTTGATACCATAAACCATAGGTTTCAGGCCATCATGTAGCTGGGTAACTCGTAATGGCCATTGCCCAGCACATAGACTTAAGATGGCTACCCTGTTCACTTGTACCATCTATTAATTGAATTAAACAGCACAGGAGAATAACTGCTCATGCAGATATGTCCTCACATTTAATATAATGCACCATGCCTTAGGACTAAAAGACCTGCTGTAGGAGTGACTTATAGATATTAGATGCAGTGACTTTGGAATGGCACACAGTGTGTGTGCCATGTCGTGTTTTCACACTGCAATGGCAGTCTGCATGCAATTTGTTAGGTGGGTCCCTTAGAATGGCATAATGCATGCTGCAGCCCTTAGGGACCCTCTTTAGTACCCATGCCCTAGGTACCGTGGGTACGATTTACTAGGGACTTACAGGGGTGCTGAAGTGTGTGCTAATTGTAACAAAATTAGACTATTTTACCTTGTTTTTAGGGAAAAGGCACAGGCACTGGAGCCTGGTTAGCAGGAGGCAGTGCACTGTCAAAGTCGAAAACCAGGACCTAGTAGTTCTAATGGGGGTAAAAAGTGGGGTGACACTGCAGCAAAAGTCCTGTTACCTACAGTGCGGTATCCGGAACTTCTGGCCATGAGCGTTTGTCCTCCGATGTGGCTGCCCCTTTGAGAGTTCCTGTAGCAGCAGCAGGCACGGTCCTTTACCCGTCCCTGCGCCATGCTTGGAGATTGAGCAGCAACATTTGACAGACTTTGAACTCTCCTTCTAACATAGTAGGTGTCATTTTGGCAGCCAGATGCTTCTTTACTGAAACCATCTCTTTTGGGATACTGGCAGGGGAGAAGTTTGTTGCTTTATGTTCTTCCCAGCATATCCAACTCTTACATGCCCAGTTGTCAGATGTACTACTTTTTTGTTTATCAGTGGCCCTGCAAGGCCTTGCGAGTTATTTGTTAACCGTATCAGCTTTTCTCCAGTTACTTGATCCACCATCTCGGTTTAAATCGCCTGTAATATGCACCCGATGCAGAGGCATACAATGCCATCTGCCAAGGGGGCTCAAGGGAATTGCTAAAGAAAGAATATCCAAATCCAGTCTGTCACACAGGGATATTCACAGGGTAGGAATCTGCGGTTATATAGAGTACCCACCAGAAAGAGTGTTACCAAAGGTAATGAACTTGTTGTTTACCATGATTACTTGGGTTTTCTACTATATGTATAAAGATTGTACTTTCTCTCTTTTGTTTTGCAGATGGCAATCTTCCGCGAACTGGAGCAGAAAGAGATTGATGCTATGCATGCTCTCCGAGCTTCCAACTTAGCTAAAATGTCCGTGGTGGACCGCATAGAAGAGGTGAAATTCTGCATTTGCCGTAAGACTGCCAGCGGATTCATGCTACAGTGTGAACTTTGTAAAGACTGGTTTCACAACACCTGTGTACCCCTACCCAAAAGCAATACACAGAAGAAGGCCTCCAGCTGGCAGGCCAAAGAAGTGAAATTCCTGTGTTCCCTGTGCATGCGTTCCAGAAGGCCCCGACTAGAAACCATCCTTGCTCTACTGGTATCCCTGCAGAAGTTGCCTGTACGACTGCCTGAGGGGGAGGCACTTCAGTGCCTAACAGAACGAGCGATGAGCTGGCAAGATCGTGCAAGGCAGGCATTGGCCACAAGTGAACTGTCATCTGCTTTAGCTAAGCTCTCTGTGCTGAGCCAGAGGATGGTCGAGCAGGCAGCCAGGGAAAAGACTGAGAAAATTATCAGTGCTGAACTTCAAAAAGCAGCAGCAAACCCAGATCTACAGGTAATTATAAATACTTAACTGATGGAGAGAGAGAGGGAGGGAGGAAGAGAGAGAGAGAAATAGCGTGTACTCCTACTCATTCACCCACATACTGTCTTAAGTTTCTTTTACATAAAACACGGTATTGTTAGAAGATTCATTCTTGTGAATATTTAACTTGTGAAAATGTTACATTACCCCATCCCCATGCCTTTTTCCTGTTCCCAAACTGTGAGTAGGCTCTTACTGTTTGGGCAGAAAATTAAGGGCCAGATGTACGACCAGCAATTTTGCGACTCGCAAATTGCGTCGCAAAACTGGATGTACAACAGTGTGTTTAACACTGTTTGCGATTTCCCAATGGGGTCGCAAATTGCGAGGCTCATGAATACTAATGAGCCTCTTGCAATTTGCGAGCCCATTGAGAATGGCAGGCCCTCCCAGGTATGGTGGCCTGCTGGGCTCAACAGACCACCATGTCTGGGACTGCTTAAATAAAGCAGTTTTTTTTTTTAAATGCATCCTGTTTTCCTTAAAGGAAAACGGGATGCATTTAAAAAAATTTAAAAAAAAAAAATGAAATGTTTTCGTTTCATTTTTTAAGTGCAGGTAGTGGTCCCTGGGACCACTGCCTGCCCTTAAAAAATATTTTCAGAGCCTGTCACAAAGGGGAAGGGGTCCCCTGGGGACCCCTTCCCATTTGCGACTCCATTACCACCCTCTTGAAGAGGGTGGTAATTTGTGAGTGTTTTGCGACCGCAATTGCGGTCGCAAAACATTTGTACATGGGTTAGAGAGTCGCTATTTGGAAGGGAACGCCCTTCCAAATATCGAGTCTCTAAACACTTTTTTGCGAGTCGTAATTCATTTGCGACTCGCAAAATTGTGTTAGTACATGGCCATTCTAATTTTAGCATGCGCAAACGGGTCGCTAACCTGTTTGCGCATGCTAAAATTGGTCGTACATCTGGCCCTTAGATTTTTCACAGCCTGGTGGGCAGAAAATCTGGATTTTATTAAAGACACGGAGAATAAGATTATGCAAATCTTCTTTATTGCCACCTCACAGCAGCAACAATTGAAGAATATAGAACTTCAACAACATTCAAATAAGATAGAAAGTACTCCCACACGCTGTCTTCTCCCTTCTTTGGCATTACGAACAAGATAACTTCTAAGATCTTTAACTTACAAACAAAAATGTTATCCGTGAAAAGCTTCTTACTCTGAAAGAAAAAAACAACACATTTTCAGATAAAGTAACTTTAACCCCACTAGGGCAGGTATCAAAGTGGAGGGATAATCTTAGCTTCCGTGTCTTTAGTAAAATCCAGATTTTTTGCCCACCAGGCTGTGAAAAATCTACATTTAATGGCATGATACGGAGGCTAACATAATGAAGTTTAAAGTGCAGTTAACACATTATCAATTGCGCTTGTAACAGGTCTAAAATAACTTTTAAACATGCTTTTATTGGACCAATCCGCTGCCCCAAGGATATTCTGTAAACCTCCCCCCAAGAAGAAAGCTTTGGAGGCTGAAGCACCCCTAAGATAGTGTGCACCAAATTTAGTGATATCCACACTGGCTTCTTACATTACCTCCTTCACTCATCTTGCTAAGGTGGGGGAAGAAACAGCTCTATGAGGCCATCTATGGGATATTAGCATTTGCTCTGTATTTTATCTCAGACTTTCAGTTCTCCTCTCATACTCCATCAACTTTTTCACTGCGCAAAGTCTTTTATTCTGTGCAAAGAAGGGGTAGAAAACAGAAGTTGACATGGTCTTTGTTCTCCTTTTCAAATAAAAGCAAACCCCTTCCGGTTGGTAGGCCCTGCTGGTGATATCTAAAGCATTCACATCTGAGGTCCGTCTAAACGATACCAGGCTCTAAGGCCCATGCTTCCCCGTATGGAGTGCAGCAGGGATCTATCCTTAGCCTATTACTTTTCAATATCTATGTTAGCCCCCTGGCCACAATAGCTGAAGAGGCTGGGCTAACCATATTTTCATATGCGGATGATACCCAGCTAATCTTCTCCCTGTCCACCAAGGAGGCATCTAATGTGTCCTCTCTCCAGGTAGGGCTGCAAAAGATAGCTAGCTGGATGCATACCAACAGGTTGAAATTAAACGGGGGGAAAACTGAAGTTTTGCAGCGTGAATCTTTCTGGATTCACTATGCTGTGCATTATTCCGCGGTCTAGTGGTTGGGTCCGGAATCGTAGTCTTTTTTTTTTTTTTTGTAGCCCAGGTGGGCGTCGACGCCCCACCATTTGGTGTCCTTCTGTGACGTCGGCGCGCTTCCTCCGGAAGCTCCCACCCTTGGGCGCCATCTTCAGATTCTTTTTTCCGCCGTTGGGTCTGGATCGTCGTGAAGAGCTCCAGAGTTGGAAGAGGAGAGAAGAAGTAAGAGAAAAGCAGAAAGAACCGAGAAAAATTGGAGATCTTCATCACAAGACAAAGAACATACTACCGGGACGACGAAGCTGGTGAGAGGTAGAAGAAACTTCGACGTCCAACGGAGAATGCGCACACAGGGGGCTCCCTGAGCGCGGGAATGGACAAGACACCATTCAAGTTCTGTCGTAACTGCCACCACAAGTTCGCACAGAAAGACCAACATCCAGTCTGCAACCTCTGCCTACCGATCGACCATCGAAGCGACGACTGCAACGCCTGCGCAGCATTCGCCGCCAAGACCCTCAGGGTGAGGGACAGACAGAGGACAGCAAACTACAGCATGCAGGGCCAAGGGCCACCTCCGTCGCTGCGGGACCTGGGCCTCTCCAGTGGGGAAGAAGACAACATCGCCGAGGGACCAGAGGACTGCACGGTCGTAGAGACCGATAACACTTCCAGGAAGGAGGTAAGAGACACGTCGACCCAAAGAACCCCGACAGACTCTCGAAAATCCGAGTCAAAGTCCTCGAAAGGAGCACCGGCGTCGAAGCACTCGACGACCGAGGCTGCATCCAGGGACAAACAGCCCAGCGGATCCTTCGAAAAGGACTCCCGGTCGGCGAAAGCTCTTGACACACCCAGGTCGTCGAAGCACGGTTCAGAGAAACCGCACTCTACGCCGAAGGGGAAAGAGCAAAAGGCACCTCCGACGTCAACTACGACCTCGAAGAGAACTGCCGAAACTCTCGACGCCGATCAAGCGGCGGAGATGGAGAGGAAGAAGAAAAGGCTCGAGGCCGAAATGGCCAGTATCATCCAAAAGAAGAAGGACTTCGACGACCGGATGAGTAGATACACCATCCCTTCGAAGCCCTCGACGGTCGTCGAAGCGGAAACGCAAGAGGAGTTCGACAGCACCGAGCCGCCGAAAACTCCCGAACCGTCGGAACAACAGGACGAAGAGGTCATGTACGATTATACGGAGGGTGATGACGACCAGCAGACACCCTCGGAGGCTCAAGACCTGGAATGGCAGGATCTCGACGCCGAAGACCCGGAGGAGGCCGTGGAGACATATCCGTCGATGCCTTCGCCGCCGGACGACATAGGAGTGTACAACATGGTCGTCAGGAACGCGGCAGCCACCTATAGAGTGGAAATGGAGGAAGAAAAGCCTAAAGCCTGTTTTCTCCTGGAAACACTGCTACCAACACAAACTAGGAGCCAATTCCTTCCTATGCTCCCTAGTGTGCTAGACCAAGGCAGGGAAGCTTTCAAGGAGCCATCTACCTGCAGATCGGTCACACCCAGAACTGAGAAAAATATAAACACTCTTCAAAGGATCCACCATATATCCAGGGATCTGTGCCAGCTGATTCAATAATAACAGCAACAGCCAGGAAGAGGGCCAACGTTCCCACAAACTCCGGTCCGCCCCCAGACAAAGAGAGCAAGAGGATAGACCTCAGAGGGAGGAAAATTGAAAGGAATGCGGCAATATATTGGCGCATTGCCAACTCCAACGCCCTTATAAATAGGCACGCCTACCAGCACTGGGAAGAAGTTGGGCAGTTGCTCAAACTGCTCCCCACAGAAAACCAGCAGAGAGCGGCACACCTGGTGGAGGAGGGGAAGAACATGGCCAACACCTGCCTAAAGTCGGCCCTAGACGCAGCTGATACATCAAGCAGGCTGATGATGATCGGGGTGACAGAGAGGAGTCATGCCTGGCTCAGGATCTCCGGGTTCAAGCCGGAGGTACAAAACAACATTCTGAAGTTGCCCTTCAACGGTGAAAAGCTGTTCGGCACGCCCGTGGACGAGACGCTGACGCAGCTCAAAAAAGATAATGAAATGGCAAGGTCCATGGGAGCACTACAGTTCAGGGGTATGAGAAGGGGCACCCCCTCACGAAGACCAAACGGCAGAGGTGGAAACCAGCCGGGAACATCGCACCAGGCCTTCCAGCAAACATTTCAGGGAAGCAGCCAGGCACAACAGGGTCAGCAGCAACAAGGCTGGCAGAACCAACAGAGGGGCCAGTCCTTTCGTAGCCGACCAAACGGACGAGGCAATACAAGAAGAGGCGGCCAGCAGCCCGCCCCCAAGTGACTCCACACTACAACACGTGCCCGCACCCCCAACATCGCTAGTGCCGCGGCACAACAAAAAACACAGACAAAATTTACAAATTTACCATCATACAACGCCCGTAGGAGGAAGACTAAAACACTTCTCCCAGGAGTGGGAGAAGATAACAACCGACAAGTGGATACTCAACATCATACAGTTCGGCTACTGCATAGAACTCGTAAAGAGGCCACCAAACAAGAGGCCAACAAACAAAAAACATTCAACAAAAGAGCTGTCACTATTGTGGCAGGAAGCACAAGAACTCCTCCACAAACAGGCTATAGAAAAGGTGCCGTACAGAGAAAAGGGCACAGGAGTGTACTCCAACTACTTCCTCGTACCAAAAGTAGACAAAACGTTAAGGCCCATACTGGACCTACGGTTCCTAAACAAATACATCAAAATTCAAAAGTTCAAGATGACGTCCTTACAAGAGGTTATACCTCAAATAAGGCACGGGGATTTTATGTCCACAATAGACCTCAAGGATGCCTACCTACACATCCCCATAAACCAAGGACACAAGCGTCTGCTCAGATTCACCATCAGCATTACGCACTACCAGTTCACGGCCCTAGCCTTCGGCCTCAAATCAGCGCTAAGAGTATTCACCAAATGCCTAGCTGCCGTAGCAGCACATCTGCGAAGACAGGGGATACACGTATACCCCTACCTAGACGACTGGTTGGTAAAAGCGAACTCCTACAACAAATGCAAACTACATACTCAGCAAGTCACACAAACGCTGACAAAACTAGGCTTCTCCATACACAAGGAGAAGTCATCGCTGGAACCAGAACAAGTGAAGATCTTCCTGGGTGCGAAGATCGACACCATTCAGGGAGAGTGTTCCCCAGCGAGAAAAGGATCCTCGCACTACTGAAGGAGACTCGCCGCTACCTGAAGGGGCAACGTCTGACAGTGAGGACAGTGAGCAAGCTCATGGGCATGATGGCATCCTGCATACATTTAGTCCCCAATATTCGGCTACACATGAGACCATTCCAGGAATGGCTGCAACAGCAATGGTCACAGTCAACAGGGAGTTGGGAAGATCTAGTGGTTGTAAAGCACGCAGTGCAGGAAGAGATAGCATGGTGGAACAGGGGCAACATAACAAAGGGAAACCCATTCACACCACCAACTCCAACAGTGACCATCACAACAGACGCATCCCAGATGGGGTGGGGAGCGCACATGAAACTGCTCAAGGTAAGGGGGTTATGGACACAAACAGATGCCGTCAAACACATCAACTACCTAGAACTCAAGACCGTGTTCCTTGCCCTAAAAGCGTTCCAGAAACAGCTGTACGGCCAAAGGGTGTTAGTACAAACAGACAACACCACAACGATGTTCTACATCAACAAGCAGGGAGGAACACACTCAGTGGCGCTCTCAGATCTAGCGCAACAGATATGGAAATGGGCAATTCCATTACAAATAGACCTCCTGGCAATACATCTGCCAGGGAAGGACAATGTGGAAGCAGACAGACTGAGCAGACAGACGTCAATCTCACACGAGTGGGAGCTCAACGCACAGGAGATGCAAAAACTATTCAAGAAGTGGGGGACCCCACAACTAGACCTGTTTGCAACACACCAGAATGCAAAATGCCAATACTTCGCATCCAGGCAGCCAGGCCATCATTCCCAAGGAAATGCCCTATGGATGAGCTGGTCAAAGACATTTGCCTACGCTTTTCCACCGATACCGCTGATACACAAAGTGCTCAGCAAATGCAGAACAAGCAACATGACACTAATTCTGGTAGCACCACAGTGGGCCAGGCAGTCCTGGTTCTCGCAGATCGTGGAGATGGCACAGGGACCACCACACAAGTTCCCAAGAAGGAAAGACCTGCTCTCGCTACAAAACGGAAGGGTACTCCATCCAGAACCAGAGAGCCTCAGCCTAGCAGCGTGGCTCCTGAGTACTTGGAGTTCGCTCACCTCAAGCTTCCACAAAGCACGCTGGCAGTGCTGCGAGAAGCGAGGAGACCCACCACACGGAAATGCTATGCAGCAAAGTGGAAGAGATTCACTGAATGGTGCATCAACAAAAAGCTCCACAGGAGAATCACTAAAGAATCAACTGTGCTAAAATACTTAACACACTTACTAAAAAGTAACCTAAGCTGCACTTCTCTAAGAGTGCACCTGGCAGCAATAGTAGCCTATACAAGAGGAGAAACAGGGAAAAGCTTCTTTACATCTCAAGTAGTAAAAGATTCCTAGAAGGAGCCAAAAGAATAGCACCGCCAAAGAGGATGCCACCGCCTGCATGGAACCTCAATGTAGTTCTAACACAGCTTATGAAAGCACCGTTCGAACCCATCCACAAGGCATCGCTACATATGCTCACAATAAAGACGGCCTTTCTGGTAGCGATTACCTCGCTACGTAGGGTGAGCGAGTTGCAGGCACTCGCACTACAAGAACCCTACATTCAGATTCACAATGACAGGGTGGTAATGAGGACGGACCCACACTTCATGCCAAAGGTAGTGTCCAGGTTCCATATAAACCAAACTATACAAATTCCCAGTTTCTTCCAGAAACCATCCACCAGCGCTGAGAGGGCACTGCACACTCTGGATGCCAGGAGAGCAGTAATGCATTACATCGAAAGGACTAAAGATTGTAGAAAAACAAAGCAGTTCTTTGTGTCCTTCGCAAGCAGTTTCCTGGGCAGACCAGTGACGAAAAATACCATTGCACGATGGATCGCACAAACAATTCAATACTGCCACAAACAGGCAGGCCAAGAGCTACAGGGAGCAGCTCAGGCTCACTCAACCAGGAAAAAGGGAGCAACAATAGCCTTCCTAGCAAACACACCTATCCAAGACATTTGCCTGGCGGCAACATGGGCTTCAGTGCACACATTCACTAAGCACTACTGCGTGGATATACAGATGAACAAGGAAGCACAAGTAGGTCAAAAAGTGCTTCAACATATATTCAACAACCAACGCTCATCTTCCACCCAGCCGCCACAAATATAGCAAACCGCTACAAAATCTATGCACAGCATAGTGAATCCAGAAAGATTCACGCTGCAAAACGAATAGTTTCTTACCTGTCGGTATAGTTTTGCAGCTTGAAGACTTTCTGGATTCACTAGCGAACCCACCCGCCTCCGCCAGAAAGATGAGACAGGAGGAAGATGGGACTAACAAATGGAAAACACCTTTAAAAAGGGTAAAAGGATAAACAGCACAAGACAAGAAAAAAAGAATCCGAAGATGGCGCCCAAGGGTGGAAGCTTCCGGAGGAAGCGCGCCGACGTCACGGAAGGACACCAAATGGTGGGGCGTCGACGCCCACCTGGGCTACACAAAAAAAAACACACAAAAAAACAGAAAAAAGACTACGATTCCGGACCCAACCACTAGACCGCGGAATAATGCACAGCATAGTGAATCCAGAAAGTCTTCAAGCTGCAAAACTATACCGACAGGTAAGAAACTATTCGTTCTAATCCTCGGAAGAAACAAAGATCTCTGGGGTCCCCAACATTGGCCGCCTGAAATGGGTGATCTCCCCCAACCATCACAATCAGTCCGCAATCTTGGCATAATCATAGATGACCAACTATCTACGAGGCAGCAAGCGGTTAAGGTCGCCTCAACCTGTTTCACCATCCTAAGATGGCTCAAAAAAATACTTTGGATGTTACCAAATTCTACGCAAAGAACAGTTATCCAGGCCTTGATTGTGTCCAGACTGGACTATGGCAACGTCCTGTATTTAGGAGCCAATAAGGAGGTGGTTCGAAAGCTGCAAGTAGTCAAGAATTCTGCGGCCAGACTACTTTGCCAGTTACCTAGAAAGGCCTCTATCTCAGGTTCTCTCCGCGACCGTCATTGGCTTAGGATGGAGAATCGCACTAAATTTAAAGCCCTATGCTATATGTATAGGATTAAATCGGGTGCAGCGCCACAGTATCTCAGTGCCTTGGTACACCCTTACCTCCCTGCGCGTCTTCTTCGATCTTCTACTCAGGCAAAGTTTCAAGTCCCTAGGATCAAACGAGTACGTATGGGTGGTCGGTCTTTTGCTTGCTTAGCTCCTTCACTGTGGAATTCACTCCCCTTACAACTCCGGCATGAAACTATTGATTACAAATTCCGCAAAGACCTAAAAACGTGGTTATTTAACCAATAGGGTATCTCTTTCTTCTTGCGTTGGGTCCGATGGCGCCGGGAAACCTCCGGGTAGCTGTGCGCCTTAGAAATTTTATAATAATAATAATAATAAAGTAAGACAGTAAGTTTATGAGAGATACGTTTCAGTGATAGGCCAGACTTGTCACCCCAACTCACTATGACCTGTAGAACATCTCTAACGTCCCATAAAGCAGTGTATTTTGCAGAAGGTGGGTTTAGTATGCACGTGCTTCGCATGATTTTCTTAGTAGGTTCTGCCCCTCGGAGACTCTGTCTACTGGATAGTGACCTGCTGCTACAGTCGATCTGTAAACATTAACTGTTCTATAAGAGAGTCCTGATGTCAATAATTCCGATAAGTAATTAACTACATGTACTAAATCAGTTGAAATGGAATTGTAGTTCTGTCGAAGACACTAACAAACCCATTTCTCCCAAGCCAGTCTATATGCTTTCCTTGTGCCAGGTCCCCATGACTCTGATATGAGTCTGAAAGCATCTGCTCAAAGGCCTGGGATATGCTTCTGTCTCCGGAAATCATCGAGGACATCATCGTTAGTAGTCCATGCTCTACAAGAGGGTGTGACTCTCCTTCTGGACCTATAATTATTTCCCTAAAAGTTGGAATTAAGATTGGTAAGTCTATGCTCTATTCTAGTAAGATTGGGAACGAGGTCTGTGACCTCCAAAGAGGTGTTATCACTACAGTAATCTCTTCGTTCCTGCATACGTGTAATAGTCGTCTTGGTAGCATGACAAACGGAGGTAAAGCGTAAAGTGCTAGACCCTTCCAATTCTGAAGGAAGGCACCCACCCCCTAGGCCTGAGGGTTCGCCCTTCAGCTGAAAAATCTAAACAGCTGAATGTTCTGTCTGCACAGAGGTCCAACCCAAAGGGTCCCCATCTCGTCTGGATACGAAGGAAGATTTCCCTGTTAAACCTCCAATTGCTGGAGTCTCTGAAATTCCGGGAGAACCAATCCTCTACACCATTGTTTAGTTCAGGGATATGTTCTGCTACCACTGAAATGCCCTTGCTTAAGCAGTAGCCCCAAAAGACCGTCGCTAAACCCGCAAGCCCCTTGGAGTGAGGGCCTCCCATCTTGTTGACATATGTGACCGCAGATACGTTGTCCATGCGTAACATCGCAGAACACTTCATTAAGTACTTGGTGAAGCAATGAATTGTAAATGAACCTGCCAGTAATTCCAAGCAGTTCATGTGCAACTCCTCCTTCTGATCTGTCCAGTGTCCCCCTGCTGATGCGTTGCCACATCTTGCACCCTATCCTTCTAAACTCGCGTCTGATTCTACCACTATCTCCGGTTCCTCTCTAAAAATGGCTCTGCCATTCTATACTTCTGCATTCTTCAGCCACTGTAATAGCTCCTTCTTTGAGTCCGGGTTGAAAGACCGCATTTGAGAATAAGATTGACTTGTTCTCAATGTTCTTGCATTGAGTCTTGGAGTGCCCAGTAGTACAGGGGGCCCAGGTAAATTGCTTGGATCGTTGAAGACAGAAGACCCACGATCCTTGCTAAAGCCCTCAAAGGGAACTCCTTCCGCTCTAATATTTTCCTCAATTCCTTGCGAAGTTTCCCGAACTTCTCCCCTGGTAATTTTAATTCTGCCTGCATTGTGTTTATAACAAAACCCAAGAACTTTTTCCTGTATATAACAAAACCCAGGTGTTCTAATAAGTTTATGGTAAGGTCTGTGTGACGTGATACCTCATATCTGGACTGAGCTATTATTAGAATATCATCCAGGTAAATGATTAGTCACCCCCCTTGCTCTGAGCCAACCCCCACTACAGGGCGAAGAAGCTTGGTGAAACACCAAGAGGCAGAGGAAAGACAGAAAGAGAGACTGCAAAAATGCCAAAGTTTGCCCATTCCGAGTAATTTGAAGGAATTTTTGATGCAGTGTCCGAATTGGGATAGTCAGATATGCGTCCTTTAGGTCTAACTGAGTTGGCCAATCCCCTTTTCTTAACACATTTCTCAGGAGGTGAACTCCGTCCATTTTGAATTGATGGTTGACCACCCATTTGTTCAGCTCTTTTAGGTTTATCACTGGTCTCAGCCCTTTGTCCTTCTTCTCCACTAGAAAGATATTGCTGACAAAACCTGACTCTGTTCCCTCTTGACTTGCCCCTTTGGTCAATCAGTCCTCTACCTCCTGTGATACTAGGATTGAATCCTCCTGAGAGAAAACCATTTCCCAAGGAGTTTTCCTTTGTATTGTGTACCAATAAATTCGATCTTGTATCCCTTGCCTGTGTCTAGGACCCAAGAATTTTAACTCACTAAATTCCAATTTCCACAAAATTGGGCCAGTCTACCTCCCACCTTTATATGGGTATCTGAAGGGTCTCTCATAGCTCTTACCTGTTGAAAAACCTTTCTGTTTTCGACCGCCTTTGAAGCCTGTGCCCCTAAATCTCTGTTTCTGGGAGTGGTGAAACTTAGATGTGTAAACCTTACGCCACGTCCCAGGTAGGGTCTGGGATTTTTGTATTGAACTAAATACTCCCACATATTTGGCCATATCTCTTATGAAGTCTTCACCAAAGAGTAATCCCTGGGAAGCAGCTCCTCCTTCCTTACTGGCCAGTTCAGCCAGTTTAAGGTCTATTTTAAGTATGCTTTTTCTCCTGTCATTTGAGGAGGCTGATGGTTCTCTGCACCCATTGGCACAACTCCTTAGGGTCAATGAGAGTGTCTTCGAGATAGGCTACCTCAGCCACACAAACATCTTTGTTAGTGGGCCAGTAATGTCAAGAAGACGGTCTTGGCAGGACTTTAGGCCTTTGTCAAGACCTTTTCTAGGGTCCTTTCCACTCTTGGTGATGAACACCACCACCTTTGCATCTAGCTTTGGGGTTGAAGCAACTTTATCTGGGAGGGAGTGGCGTGGGCACTCAGATCTTAGACGAGAACTTACCTCTTTCGAAATTTCCTTCTGAAGTCAAAAGGAAAGGTGCTCCGCAATGTGCTGAGATGGAGCCCACTCCGGAGACAAGGGGTAATTGATGGGAAGCGGGTCAAACATGCTTTCCCCGAATGGGTCCACAATGCCCATTTTAGAGCCAAATGCCTAGCCAGTTATTCCCATATTTCTCACCTCTATCACCTCAATATCCGTATCGAAATCAGAGGATTAGGAGAGGTTGATTTCATCCTCTAAACCTTCATCGCTACGATGTGAATTTCTGGGCCTTTTCCCTGCCCATCTGTAGTGTACAAGGCACCGCCTGTGTCACCGCCTCTGTGTGATATCATTTGGTATGAGGCTTTGGGCTTTTTTATTCCTTTAGGCAGGCTTTCCCCTGCAACCCTTTTTCTCTGGGCTTAGCCGCTCCATCTCCCCCCTCAGGGTGTCCTTTGCCAGCAACTGGCCATCCTTTCTTAGAGAGAACCTCCAATTTTGTATTAATTTTCTCATCCAGTGACCCCATTACCTTATCCAGGGCATTGTTTATAAGCCCCTCCAACCTATCCTCCACAGCTTTTCCTACAGGTTCAAGGGACATGGTTGTATATAATAAATATCAAATTACTAGGGCTCTGCGGAAAAAAACAGCTGTTCCCACAGTTGGTTGGATTACAACTGCCAGAATTCATCTAGATTGTCCAACAAGCTAAAATGGCCACAGACACGTACTGAGCATGCCTGGTTGTTTCATAAGGGCCTTTCCTTCAAATGTGCTTCCCTTTTTTATTACCATGCCCCCAGTCTGTTTTTTCCTTTTTTTCTATTATTCAGCTGGTGCGATTGCTATGCTTTGCACCGCTGAACAAAGTATGAGCAAGCTGGCAGCCGCTGGGGAGAGGGAGGGCAGCCGGCTGCTTCCACGTGCAGATTTGGCTCCCTGCTGTGGCCGTGCTGGGATGCCAGTGACTGCGAGGTGACTCCGCAAGGCTGCTGCCTTTTGGAGAGTCACCTCGCGTCGACAGTCGGCCTCAGTGGGAGGTGTCCTCGGCGAGTCGGTCTTCAAGAGGGAAGCTGGCTCGTGAGTTGATTACCTCACAAAGCTCTCGCTGCTATGGCAGCGGGAGCGCAGGCTCGGCTTTTCAAAGAAAGCCGGCCCGCTACGGGAAAGAGCGCGGAACTGGCTTTTTCAAAGAAAAGCCAGTCCTCTGTAAAGGCTTTTTTCTCGAAAGAAATGCCAGGATGTGCCAGGCACGGAGGTGGGAGAACCTTCGGCTCAGCCCTATAAAAGAGAAATGTTAGACATGAGAGCCACCCTCCTCCCCAGGGAAAGAACAATGGGGAAAAAGGCAGTTAATTCTAAAACAGAGTGTTACGACAGAGATGTAAATATATACTCTTCTCTTCGGGGGAGGGAGGGTTCAAGTACAAACAACAGCAGATAGAATATTATAGTATAAGGACTGTACTTATCTTGTGAGCAGCAGCAACAAAGAAGGGAGAAGACTGCGTGTGTGGGGACTTTATACCTTATTAGAATGTTGTTGAAGTTCTGTATTCTTCAAGGAAATTTGCATAATGTTATTCCATAAAATTCTTCTAAAAGCTGTTGAGTTGTGTTGCTTGTACCATGCAAACCTACCGTGTATGCGCTCCATCCACACCAGTTTCCTTTTTACGCTATTCAGTATGGACTAGAGCCACCATCTCACTTCCTACGCACTTATGTACCGTGGTACTATTTCTCCTAATTTTCCCTGTATTTCTTGCTGTTTACTCCACTCTTCTCCTGTTTTGCCTCTGCAATTTTCAGGTTATGATCGAAGTGTCACAAGTAGTTTGCAGAAGCCTACCTGCTTTACCTATTTCTGTCTTATCTGCTGAGATGCAAAACAGAAAAAGGGATGAGAGAAATGCTAGCAGATGGTTGTCTGGCAGTCACTCTGTGTGGCATTCCAACCTATAATTTTTCGCCTACTTACAAATAGCCATTCTATTTCCTAGACACCTGCTGCTCGCACCTGACCTTCGCTGTAAGGTCCCTTTTTTTCTGAACTTTTTAAATTGATTTTTTGCATCAGAGTAAATCTTACACGAACATGTGCCAGAAGCCAGTGAGATCCATCCCCAAGTACCGTTACAATTGACATTATGAAACCAGTAACACAATAGAATTCTGCCGCCCATAAGTAACAGTACAAACCAGTGTTCCAGGGTTGCATTGGCCTGAGTCCAGGTGTTCCATATTTTAAACTATTTCTTATGCATTGTTAGGAAACAGGCTTTTTGAAGGTTCACCCCCACTTTATGCCCCCATTTTGACTACTAAGTACTGGTCTGAAATGCTCTGAGTCCTGCTCAACAAGACTCAATGCATGTGCTCTAACACTTAAAATGGTGCATGCTTAATTTGCTTGTCCCCAATTGGCATAGCCCAAATTATGTGTAAGTCCTTGGTATATGGTACCAGGGGTACCTAGAGCCTGTAAGTTAAGGTGTCTCTCGTGGACTGCAGCGCTAGTTGTGCCACCACGATTACAAGGTAAAAACATGGCACTGCAGACTGGCAGGGCAGTCTAAAACTGCTAACTCAACTTTGCCATTTGAAGTAATGGCAAAACCCAAACCTCCCTTTTTCACTCTTACGGTAGGCCTGTCGAGCCCTAAGGCAGGCTGCTGTATGTTGAAAAGTGGAACATGCACTTTTTCATTTTCCAACAGTAAAAGCCCTAAATTGTTGTTTTTCCTCTGGAATGGCTAGTAACCCCATTGGCAAGTACAGAATTACAGGCTGACATCTTCGACCTGCTGACTTCTTAATGGGACTTTAGAAGTTGTCACTTTTGTTGCCCAAGATTTCCAGTGCTCGTTTACTGGCTCTATTCTGCAGACAGCTTTCTTCCCTCCTGGGGATATGTGCTAACGACTCCCAGGATAGGCGACAATAGGGGTCTGCTCGGGAGAGATGTGTTCCTGTAGAAAGCAACATAGGTCTTGGCCCTAAAGCGAGCCTCAAAGGAGAAGCCACCTTTGAGGGCAAATGGCAAACACTTTAGAGAGGGCTGCTCTTTTGATCTGATAGAGACATCTAGCCGCAGATACCTTATCTTTGAACTTCCAGGCATCAGGCTGGATCCGGAATATTTTTGATACCAGTACCCCTGCGTGCTGATAGTTGACTTAGGTCGACTCCACGCGACGTCGTAGGCATTGGGTTTATTGTCGTTATGACGTCCGCGTCGTCAATATAAGCGCCACCCCGGCATGCTAATGTCAGTTCTTTTCTTTACGCGCCAGCCAGCGCAGAGCCGTCGAAGAGAGCCACGCCCGTAACTTTTAACATACTTTTTTCGACTTTTTGTCCAGTCCTTTTGGTGTGTAGGTGTGTCTTTGGGGCCTGGAGCGCGACCACGACCCGAAGTCGTGCTCCAACTGCTGGGCCATGGTGCCCAAGGCTTTGAGGGAGCGGTCCCTAAAGCTAATCGCGGCCCAGCGTACGGTGCCACGGAGGTTGCCTCATCGATCTCGGTCGAGAGGAAGGTCTTAGCAACGCTCCGGGGGGGTCGATGTCTTCTCCCCCCACAGTCGAAGTAATCGCAGTCAGGTTAGAAGCACAAGAAGTCAAAGTGTGCTTCAGCTTCACCCTGTTCGTCTCGCGACGAGACGGAAGAGTCTCGACGTTCGCGGCCCTGCTCTTCAGAGTGGGTGCCTGAGTCGGCTCCACGTTTCCCTCCCTTTCTGAGACCGGGAGCGACCCTCGCCCAACTAAAAGAATTCTATGATGCCATGTGTGCCATATTTGGGCAGCCTGACCCTGCCGGCGTGCTGGGTCAGGCCCGATGGGTTCCACGCCTCTGGCGCCACATTTTCCTCTTGGATCCATTCCTGAATACGATCGGGCACTGGTCGCACCACTTCAACCTTGCCCGGCCCCACGTCTGACTTCGAGACCCTCGGCACCAGCAGCGCCTCCCCCATCGTCATTCCAGACGACATGAAGCCAGTTGGGTGTCCACTGACGCCGAGGCCGGCACCGACAGAGCCGTACGGCTCCATGCCATATATTCTGCCCTATTCTGAAGGGCTAGGGATGGATGATGATGATTGGGGCGGGAGCAGGATCTCTTAGAAATCCTGCAACCAAATCAAGAACTGGACTAGTATGAGGACCTGGGTGATGCCAGCGGTCTGGACACCTCCCCAGATTCTGGCATGCTGTCTCCTCGTAACCTGGCTACGGAGGAGGGGGGCTTCTTTTGCAATGGTGGTGCGTAGAGCTGTGGAGGTCTTGGACCTGCAGCTTCTTATGGTGGCAGTCAAGACTAATGTCTTGACATAGGTCTTGCAGCCTGGGGTCTCTACCTCAGAACCCTGGCTGCCTTTCATCTAGGCCTTGACCAACGTTTTACTGGGCACCCTGTCCAAAACCAGCACAGAGGCTCCTGTTAATAGAACCATTGCCCGCCTCCACCGCCCTGCACCGGGCGACCCAGCTTTCCTCTCCACCCATTCCACCCCAGAGCTTGGTGGTCCAAGCTTCCACTTCCCAGGGCGCATCTCCTTCCGCACCCCCAGACAGGGAATTTGAAAGACTGGGCAGCTCCTGTAAGAAGATCTTTTCTTCCACCAGCCTAGCACTGCTGTCGGTAAACCCTGCATGCCTCTTGGGCCGTTACTCCCATTTGCTGTGGGATACGGTTGCGCAAGTGCTGCCAAGAGTCTTGGAGGAGGACCGGGCTCTCCTCTCCCAAGCTGTTACAGACAGGAGAGATGCAGCGAAGTTTGACATACGATGTGGCTTAGACACAACCGACTCGCTAGGCAGATCGATTTCCTCGACGGTGGCCGTTAGGCGCCACGCCTTGCTAAGGACGTCTGGCTTTTTGGGGGATGTCCAAGCTAACCTTCTGGACATGCCCTTTGATGGCTCCCGTCTCTTAGGACACCAAGGCAGATGCAGCGCTTGAGCACTTCAAGGACTCGCGGGCTATGGCCAAGTCCCTAGACTTCTTCACTTCATCCCAGCCTGTGTCTGCCTTTCACGCCTTTTGTGGCTATGGAAGGGGTTTTAAACCGCGCCAACCCTATTCCAGCCAGAAGACCTCGCAAGTCCAGCAACCTCTGCGGGCCGCGGACGCAGTTCACCCGACCTTGTGGGTCGGGTGTCCAGAAGTCAGGTCAAGCCACAAACCCCTCCTCCACCGCAAATCCTTCCTAGTCCGATCCCTCTGGATCATGGCCATCCAGTTGGTGGCAGGATATCACCTTGGACAGGTGGGTGTTGCAAATAGTCTGAAGGGGCTACTCCCTTCCTTTCGAGACTACACCTCTGTCCATGCCTTCAACTTACGATCGGCTGACAGAGGATCACCTTGTCCTACTCCACGAGGAAGTTAAGACTCTCTTGGCCCAGAGCGCTTTAGAGAGTGTTCCCAGGCCAGCAATAGGCTGTGGTTGCTATTCCCGCCATTTTCTGGGTTCCCAAGAAGGACGAAGGCTGTCGTCCTATCCTCGACATCAGAGCCCTCAACTACTTCCTCAAAAAGGAGAAGTTTAAGCTGCTCACCCTTGCTCAGGTACTGTCTGCCCTGGACTCAGGAGACTGGATGGTAGCGTTGGACTTGCAGGACACCTACTTCAATATCCCAGTCCTGCCTGCCCATCGCCAGTACATGCAGTTTACGGTGGGTCAAGAGCACTTTCAGTTTACCGTGCTTCCCATCGGCCTCACAAGCGCCCCACAGGTGTTCACAAATGATGGCGGTGATTGCAGCCCATCTGCAGAGATCAGGGGTTCCAGTCTTCCCCTATCTCGACGACTGGTTGTTGAAGGCAGGCTTGTCCGAGGCAGTCGTCTCCCACCTCCAGACTACGGCGAACCTCCTGCATTTGCTAGGGTTCAGTATCAACATGCCGAAGTCACACCTGACTCCGTCTCAGACGCTTCCTTTCTTCGGAGCTGTACTGGACGTGGTGCAGTTTTGGGCTTATCCTCCTGAGCAGTGACTTCAAGATATTCAGGCTATGATTCCGATGTTTCAGCCTCTATCTTGGAGTTCGGTAATAATAACTCTGAGGCTGTTGGGCCTCCTGGTCTCCTGCATCCTGCTAGTGTACCATGTCAGGTGGCACATGCAGGCTCTGCTGTGCGACTTGAAGTTCCAATGGGCGCAGCATCAGGGGGACCTCGCCGACCTAGTCCAGATATCGGGGGGCACTGCGAATGATTTGCAATGGTGACTGACAAACTGCGATTGGTTCAGAGGCAGATCCCTCTTCCTTCCCCAACCAGATCTCACAGTGATGACGGATGCATCACTTCTGGGATGGGGCGGCCATCTGGTAGAGGTGGAGATTAGAGGGCTCTGGTCTCCGAATGAGTCCAGGCTCCATATCAACCTCCTGGAGCTTCGTGCGATCCAATTGGCACTGAAAGCCTTCTTACCAACTCTCAAGGGAAGGCTAGTTCAAGTGTTCACAGACAACACTACCGGCATGTGGTACTGCAACAAACAGGGTGGAGAGGGATGGTGGACCATCTGTCAAGAGGCCCTGCGTCTCTAAACTTGGCTGGAGCAACAGAGCATTTCCCTGGTGGTTCAACATCTGGCCGGTTCTCTGAATGCCAGAGTGGATGAACTCAGCCGTTGGTGCCTTGCGGATCACAAGTGGCATCTCCACCCGGAGGTGGTGCAAGGTCTCTTTCAACAGTGGGTAGAGCTTTGGATAGATCTGTTTGCCACTAAAGAGAACGTGCAGTGTCAGCAGTTTTGCGTGTTGAAATTTCCAAGGCGACTCTCGCTCTGCCACACTTTCCGTCGCAGGTGGAGCACAGTCTTTCTGTACGCCTTTCCGCCCATATCACTCCTGCCCAGAGTGCTCAAGAGAGACCCGGCCCAAGTCATCCTTGTGGCTCCAGACTGGGCACAGAGAGTGTGGTATCCCAAGCTTCTGCAAATGAGCATCGATCCTCCGATCAGGCTGCCCCTTTGGGAGGATCTTCTATCACAGCAGTATGGGAGGGTTCTCCACCCAAGCCTGTACACTCTGCCCTTCCTTGCGTGGAGATTGAGCGGCGACAGTTGACAGCTTTTGTCCTTCCTGCCGAAGTCTGTGAAGTCATCCTCGCAACCAGGTGTCCCTCCACAAAGTCGGTATATACCTGCAGACGGCAAAGGTTTTGTAAATATTGTACAGAACGGTCTGTTGATTCTTTATCTGCCTCCCTGTCAGACATCCTTCTATTCATTCTTTCCTTGGCCCTGCAGTGCTCTGCTCTGGTCACCCTGAAGGGCTATCTTTCAGCCCTGTCTGCCTTTCTTAGGTTGCCAGACCAGCCATCACTTTTTAAATCACCTCTTGTACAGAGATTTCTGAAGGGGCTCACTCATTTGTTTCCTCCTTCACCTTTTATTATGCCCCAGTGGGACCTTAATTTGGTTCTCACCTTCTTGATGTGTGCACCATTTGAACCATTGCACAACTGTCCCCTCCTGCTGCTCACTAACACAACAGCCTTTTTAGTGGCAATAACTTCTGCCAGGAGGGTGTGCGGACTGCAGGTTCTGTCATCTCAGCCTCCTTGCTTGACCATCTTTCCAGACAAAGTAGTGCTCCGCACTATGGCTTCTTTTCTGCCCTAGGTAATAACACTTTTTCATATGGGACAATCTGTCACCTTGCCCACCTTCTATGCTCCTCCGAATCCTTCTAAAGAAGAAAGTGCGTCTCCACTGTCTGGACCCAAAAAGAGCATTGTCGTTCTACCTTGACCGCACTAAAACGTTCCGGGTGGACGGCCAGCTTTTCGTAGGGTACGTTGGAGCAAAGAAGGGGTGTGCTGTTCAGAGGAGGACAATATCACGTTGGGTCATCCTAGGCATTAAAATATGTTACGCCTTGGTGGAAAAAACAGCCTCCTGAAGGCCTTAGGGCCCATTCTACCAGGGCGAAGGCACCCACCACGGCTCCTCAGCATCGTGTTCCGGTTCATGACATTTGCCAGACAGCCATGTGGGAATCTCTGCACTCGTTCGCCAAGCATTACTGCCTGGACAACCAGCTCCGCAGAGAGGGCTTTTTTGGCCCTTCTCTTCTTCAGGAATTTTTGCTTTGAAGCTTCTCTGCAGTCCCTCCTCCGGTGATGGTATTCCTTGGGTATCTGTTCAAAGGTAAGGAATCTGTGGCTAGATGTCTCAGATGGGCAAGTTACTTGCCTCGGGTAACGCCTTATCTAGTAGCGACATGATCTAGCCGCAGATTCCTTACCGAACCACCAACTGTTTCCCTCCAGGGCCCTAGTTGTTTTTTAACACACCATGGTCAGTCACTTCATGGCTCCGCTCTTCTGGCGTGGAAAGTCATATAAAGTACGAATGCCAGCGCGCTGGGGTGGCGCCTATGTTGATGACACAGACGTCATGATGACGACCAACCCAACGCCTATGACTCACGCTAAGTCGACTGGCGTCACCTATCGCCGCACAGGGGTACTGCTATCAAAAATCTTCCAGATCCAGCATGACACCTGGAATTTCGAAGGTAAGGAATCTGCGGCTAGATCATGTCTCCACCAGATAAGGCATTACCGAAGGTAAGTAACTTGTCCATTAGGCAGACAGGCTGGCACTAGGGACAGGGAAGGGAAAAGGGAAACCAGTTGTCAAACAAGTTTTCGAGCGGCGTATAGCCCCCATGGTAGCCACGCCTCTGGGTTCAGCTAGGGAGCTTTGGATGCAAAGAGAGGGGTTCTGTCATGTTGGGAGTGGGCAGAGTGGAGAAGCCAGTTGACAGACCGGTATTTCCAGGGGCGTGTAGCCCCGTGAGGGCCGAGAGAGGGGTCTTGCCAAAGTTGCGCCTGAGTCTGCTGGACATGGGAGAGTCTTCTGAGTGCAGCTTGGTCATCAAGAAGATGAGTTTTTGCCCAGGAAAGGATTTGGCTGTGGCCACGATGACTGAGTTGGCCACATTAATACTTACCCACGTTTTTCTTGAAAAAGTTTCTAAGGTTCAAATTTGTTTAATTTGCCAATGCTAGTTCGCGGTCAACTGAAAAAGTGCATATTCACTATACTTTGTAATTGCTGTGTGTCTGGAACCTGGTGGCTAGCAAAGGAGAGGGACTCTGCGTGCTTTGTCCTGCTCGAGGAGAAGCTGTTTCTAGAACCCAGCCAAAGCAAAGGGATTCCAAGGTCCAGTGAGCTGGCCTCCTGTTCACAACATAGGGACTCAACAGCTGAGAAGCCTTCTAGGGCAAGTTGGTACCACCGCCTAACACCACCATGCATAACCAGGGACCATGACTGGACACACAAAAGTTGTGCCTGAGTTCGCGGAGTCTGAGAGTGTTGTCTAAGTGCAGCTGGGACGCACAGAGAGATGAGTTATCAACTTAGGAAGGATTTGCCTGTGATTGCTATACTGGGCGGCAAGTGGCGACTGGGCTTCTGCCAGCACCGAGAGGAATTCGAGGGACGTCTGTAGGAAGCTGGGTCTGTATATACTATACCAAAATGAGGTATAGTGTGCACAGAGTCCAGTGGAACCCCAAAGGTAGGCAGAGGTAAAGTTAGATGGCACCTCACTCTCTATTTGTGGTAGTGTGGTGGAGCAGTAAGGCAGTATCAGAGGACAGTGTTAAGCATTTGTTGTACACACCCAGTCAGCAAATGAATTCACACACTCAAAGACTGAACTTCAGACCAATTGTTTTTGTATAAAAATATTCTTTTAGTTATTTTATTTCCTAGAACCAAGCAAGCCTGGCACCAGTAAGTGATAAGTACTTTGCAGTAAATATACAGTTTGTAACACAGTTTGGATTGCAATTGTAAATGCACTTTGTTTTGACTTACAGTATTGTTTCTGAGAAATGCAATGCTTTGTAAATACAGTACATATACTTTGTATAGGATTTTCAGTAAGATTACAGGTAAGTTACTTTTGAGATTACTTTTCTTACACAGAGTAGTATACCTGGATACTACTCTGGGGCATTTCCTGTAAACAGGTAAGTAAAATCGTTTTTGTTAAATAGTACACTTTTAAAGAATTTCTTTAGGTTTTCCAACTCCACACTTAAAAACTTTTCACAGAAAAGCAGTCAATGTTATCCTATGGAGGAAAATAGTGTTATCGGTTTTAAGGTAAGTACTTGGTTGTGGGAGTTGGTGTTCTGGGGTTCGACTCGGGGGTCCCCCAGGGTCAAGGATGCACTCTTGTTACACCCTCAGCGGCACTAGGGCGGCCGGGTGCAGAGTGCTGAGGCCCAATGTAATCCAATGGGGGATAGGGGGCCTCCGGTTGGTGGCTGCTGGCGAGCAGGCCACAAGGTTGTGGGAGCCAAGCTCCTGGTGTTAGGCTCAGGGCAAAAGGGGGTCCTGTTTAGCACAAAAAAGGGAACCCGCAGCGGCGCGGGGGCGGCTGGGTGTAGGGTGCTGGTTTGGTGTTGGGTGCCATGTTGTTTTCAATGGGGATTTTCGGTTTTGGTTTTCAGCTGCAGGCTCGGTCCAGGAAGGCTTCCAGGAGGAACCAACAGCTGGGCAGGTAAGTTGGAGGACTCGGGGACGTAGGTGCACCTCAGGTTCTCTTCTCCAGGGCACAGAGCGACTGGATGCAGGGGTGTCTTTTGAGGTTGGATTTCACCTTACCGGGCCACTCGCGGTTGGGGGGGTCTCCGTGCAGAGGCTGCAGGCGACGTTGGGTAGTCCTGGAGGGGTTCCAGGCGTCTGGTTTCTTTTTCCTCAGCAGGCTCGGAGTCTTTATATGGTGTTTCTTCTGAACAGAGCTGCTGTTCACAGGAGATCCAGCCTTATTTGAAGGCAGTCAGTCCTCCCAGGGGTTCTGGAGGTCGCTGGCTGCAGGACAAGACGATTTTTGGCGCAGGATCTCTGGAAACTGCAGACGGGCCGGTAGGGCTGGGGCCAAGTCAGTTGTTCTCTGCAGTCTCCTCTGCTGGGCGTCTTCTTTCGTCCTTTTTCTTCTTACGTTGCGGGAATCTCCCTTTTTGGTTCAGGGCTGCCCCTTAAATACTGTATTTAGGGGGCGTTTTAGGGGTCTCGGTCAGTAGCCAATGGGCTACTGACCTTAGGGTGACTACACCCTGGGTGTGCTCACCCCACGTAGGGAGTGAGCACAATACCTAATCCCGATTGGGGAGTGCAATTGGGTGGGTGGGTGGGGTGTGTGTGTGTGTGTGTGTGTGTGTGTGTGTGTGTGTGTGTGTGTATATATATATATTCATTGAAAAAACCATAGGTTTTAGGGACAGTTATAGTTAGTTGGACATTGCACTCGTACAAAACCCGTGAAATTCCCCTGTTATAGTTAGTTCAGCTAACTATAACTCGCGCCCGCAATGCACTGCTGATGACGTCACATATTACATCACTCATGACATGGTCAGTGACATCACTGATGACATCATCCAGTGACTGTGTGTTTCTGTAAAGTTTAAATATGTTTAATATATATAGGGAAAGGCGTATTGAAGAATGAGTGGGTGTATAAGTGTCTGAATGGATGATTTAGTACGTGAGTGACTGACTCTACAAGTGAGTGATTAAACGTATCTTACTGAATGCATGGGTTAGTGACTAAACTGTGTGAATGTCTGTATCCGTCTGTTTGTTGGTGTGTAAGTGGATGCATGGATTTGCGAATAGCTACATGAGTGTCTATATGGGTTATTGATTGGTTCTCTGAGTATCTGTATGGCTGCCTGAGTGTTTGTGTGGGTGGGGTGTGTGTGACTCTATACATAGATGTGTGAGTGGGTGATTCACTGGGTGCATGATTTCAAGAGTGCATCTGTGATGGACTGCTTGGGTGGGTGAGTGTGTGTATGGGTGTGTTAGTGAGTGAATGTATATCTCAGTGGTACATGTGCGAGTAACTACATATGTAAAAGGCAGTATATATGTGTGTTAGAGTATTTAAATGGCTATAAGTGAGAGTGTGTTATTGTGAGAGTGGCTGTATGGATGCGTGTGTGCTTGTATCAGTTATTGTATAAGAGCGTAAGAATGTGCTAGTATTTGTATGAGTAAGTGAGCTGGTGTGTGTATAACTGTATAGGTGAGTAAATGGGTGTGTGATTAATTTTTTGCATGACTGACTAGGTGTGTGAGTACCTCTATGGATGAGTGGCGGTGTGTGAGTGTTTATATAGGTGTATGAGTGCATATGATAGTCCTGTACTGAGTGACTGTAAGTATGAGTGACTGTACAGGTGAGTGAGTGGATGTGTGTGTAGACCTAAGAATCAGTGAGTGGGTATGTAGTTTTTGGTGTTGGAGTGTCTATGGTTTTGAGAATGGCAGTCTGTAATTTAGAGTGGGTGTATCAAAAGTTATATTAGGGTGTGAGAAGATGCATGAAATTATCACATGGATGATGTCATCAGTGATGTCATCAGTGATGTCACTGACCATGTCATGAGTGATGTAATATGTGACGTCATCAGCAGTGCATTGCGGGGCGCGAGTTATAGTTAGCTGAACTAACTATAACAGGGGAATTTCACGGGTTTTGTACGAGTGCAATGTCCAACTAACTATAACTGTCCCTAAAACCTATGGTTTTTTCAGTGAATTTCAAAGGTTTTTTAAATGCTAATTTCTAACTATAACGTGTCTGAAACCTATGGTTTTTTCAGTGAATTTCAAAGGTTTTTTAAATGCTAATTTCTAACTATAACGTGCCTGAAACCTATGGTTTTTTCAGTGAATTTCAAAGGTTTTTTAAATGCTAATTTCTAACTATAACGTGCCTGAACCCTATGGTTTTTTCAGTGAATTTCAAAGGTTTTTAAATGCTAATTTCTAACCATAACGTGCCTGAAACCTATGATTTTTTAAGTGACATTCAAAGGTTTTTAAATGCTAGTTTCTAACTATGCCAACAGAGGTAGGACATGTGAAGAAAGAAGAAAAACGCACAGAAAGAAGCAAAAGATGTGCAGAAAGAACCAACAGAGGAGCAGAAAGAGGCCTTGTTGCAAAATCATCCTGTGCCCACAACTTTTTCAGACGGGTACTGGTGGTAACTGACTCTGACTAACCAGAGCCAGTGCGCGTTTGCACAGTGGTGAAGGGAGGGGGGCCTGAGGTGACATGTGTGCAAACGCGCCCCGTGGCGCATTTTAAGTTGCGGGATTAAGTCCCCTTGAATCCTGAGGGTCCCTGGGGCCCAACTAGCCCCCAGGTACCTACAGTTAGGACCACAGAGCTGAGTTGCAGAGAGGAGTTCCGAGGCCACGCACTTTTTTCACCTCTCTGCAACGCAACTCTGTTGTGCTTACTGAAGGTACCTGGTGGGCTAGTTGGCCCCCAGGATTCAAAGGGAATTAACTCCCCAACTTAAAACGCACCATAGGGCGTGTTTGCGCACATGTCACCTGAGGCCCCGCCCCTCCCTTCACCACTGTGCAAACGCGCCCCGTGGCGCGTTTTAAGTTGGGGGATTAGGTCACCTTGAATCCTGAGAGTCCCTGGGGCCCAACTAGCCCACCAGGTACTTCCAGTAAGCACCACAGGCCTGCGTTGCAACGCCTGTAACAAATTGTGCAGTTGTGTTTAGGTAGTGAAGAGGGTCGTGCAGGGGGTAGTGTTTTAGGGTTTAGGATAGTGCAGTGGTGTTTGTGTAGTGTAGGGGATCATGCAGGGGGTAGATTTAGGGTTTAGGGTAGTGCAGTGGTGTTTGGGTAGTGTAGGGAGTCGTGCTGGGGGGAGTGTTTTAGGGTTTAGGGTAGTACAGTGGTGTTTGGGTAGTGTAGGGGGTTGTGCTGGGGTTAGTGTTTTAGGGTTTTAGGGTTTAGGGTAGTGCAGTGGTGTTTGGGTAGTGTAGGGGATACTGCTGGGGGTAGTGTTTTAGGGTTTAGGGTAGTGCAATGGTGTTTGGGTAGTGTAGGGGGTACTGCTGGGGGTAGTGTTTTAGGGTTTAGGGTAGTGCAGTGGTGTTTGGGTAGCGTAGGGGGTACTGCTGGGGGTAGTGTTTTATGGTTTAGGGTAGTGCAGTGGTGTTTGGGTAGTGTAGGGGTTCGTGCTGGGGGTAGTTTTTTAGGGTTTAGGGTAGTGCAGTGATGTTTGTGTAGTGTAGGAGGTCGTGTTTTAGGGTTTAGGGTAGTGCAGTGGTCTTTGGGTAGTGTAGGGAGTCGTGCGGGGGTATTGTTTTAGAGTTTAGGGTAGTGCAGTGGTCTTTGGGTAGTGTAGGGGGTTGTGCGGGGGGTAGTGTTTTAGGGATTAGGGTAGTGCATTGGTATTTGGGTAGTGTAGGGGGTCATGCGGGGGTAGTGGTTTAGGGCAGTGCAGTGGTGTTTAGGTGGTGTAGGGGGTCGTGCTGGGGGGAGTGTTTTAGGGTTTAGGGCAGTGCAGTGGTGTTCGGGTAGTGTAGGGGGTCGTGCTGGGGGAGTGTTTTAGGGTTTAGGGCAGTGCAGTGGTGTTCGGGTAGTGTAGGGGGTCGTGCTGGGGGTAGTGTTCTAGGGTTTAGGGCAGTGCAGTGGTGTTCGGGCAGTGTAGGGGTATTGCTGGGGGTGGTGTTTTAGGGTTTAGGGCAGTGCAGTGGTGTTCGGGCAGTGTAGGGGTCGTGCTGGGGGTGGTGTTTCAGGGTTTAGGGCAGTGCAGTGGTGTTCGGGCAGTGTAGGGGGTCGTGAAGGGGTGGTGTTTCAGGGTTTAGGGCAGTGCAGTGGTGTTCAGGCAGTGTAGGGGGTCATGCTAGGGGTGGTGTTTCAGGGTTTAGGGCAGTGCAGTGGTGTTCAGGCAGTGTAGGGGGTCGTGCTGGGGGTGGTGTTTCAGGGTTTGGGGCAGTGCAGTGGTGTTCGAGCAGTAAAGGGGTCATGCTGGGGGTGGTGTTTCAGGGTTTAGGGCAGTGCAGTGGTGTTCGGGCAGTGTAGGGGCGGTGCAGGGGGTGGTGTTTCAGGGTTTAGGGCAGTGCAGTGGTGTTCGGGCAGTGTAGGGGGTGGTGCAGGGGTGGTGTTTCAGGGTTTAGGGCAGTGCAGTGGTGTTCGGGCAGTGTAGGGGGTCATGCAGGGGTGGTGTTTCAGGGTTTAGGGCAGTGCAGTGGTGTTCGGGCAGTGTAGGGGGCGGTGCAGGGGTGGTGTTTCAGGGTTTAGGGCAGTACAGTGGTGTTCGGGCATTGTAGGGGGTGGTGCTGGGGCTGGTGTTTCAGGGTTTAGGGCAGTGCAGTGGTGTTCGGGCAGTGTAGGGGGTCGTGCTGGGGCTGGTGTTTCAGGGTTAGGGCAGTGCAGTGGTGTTTGTGCAGTGTAGGGGGTCGTGCTGGGGCTGGTGTTTCAGGGTTTAGGGCAGTGCAGTTGTGTTCGGGCAGTGTAGGGTGTTGTGCTGGGGCTGGTGTTTCAGGGTTCAGGGCAGTGCAGTGGTGTTCAGGCAGTGTAGGGGGTCATGCTGAGGCTGGTGTTTCACGGTTTAGGGCAGTGCAGTGGTGTTCGGGCAGTGTAGGGGGTCGTGCTGGGGCTGGTGTTTCAGGGTTTAGGGCAGTGCAGTGGTGTTCGGGCACTGTAGGCGGTCATGCTGGGGCTGGTGTTTCAGGGTTTAGGGCAGTGCAGTGTTGTTCGGGCAGTGTAGGGGGTCGTGCTGGGGCTGGTGTTTCAGGGTTTAGGGCAGTGCAGTGGTGCTCGGGCAGTGTAGGGGGTCGTGCTGGGGGTGATGTTTCAGGGTTTAGGGTAGTGCAGTGGTGTTCGGGCAGTGTAGGGGGTCGTGCAGGGGCTGGTGTTTCAAGGTTTAGGGCAGTGCAGTGGTGTTCGGGCAGTGTAGGGGGTCGTGTTGGGGCTGGTGTTTCAGGGTTTTGGGCAGAGCAGTGGTGTTCGGGCAGTGTAGGGGGTCATGCTGGGGGTAGTGTTTCAGGGTTTAGGGTAGTGCAGTGGTGTTCGGGCAGTGTAGGGGGTCGTGCTGGGGGTGGTGTTTCAGGGTTTAGGTCAGTGGTGTTCGGGCAGTGTAGGGGGTCTTGCTGGGGGTGATGTTTCAGGGTTTAGGGCAGTGCAGTGGTGTTCGGGCAGTGTAGGGGGTCTTGCTGGGGGTAGTGTTTCAGGGTTTAGGGCAGTGCAGTGGTGTTCGGGCAGTGTAGGGGGTCATGCTGTGGGTGGTGTTTCAGGGTTTAGGGCAGTGCAGTGGTGTTCGGGCAGTGTAGGGGTCGTGAAGGGGGTGGTGTTTCAGGGTTTAGGGCAGTGCAGTGGTGTTCGGGCAGTGTAGGGGGTCGTGCTAGGGGTGGTGTTTCAGGGTTTAGGGCAGTGCAGTGGTGTTCGGGCAGTGTAGGGGGTCATGCAGGGGCTGGTGTTTCAGGGTTTAGGGCAGTGCAGTGGTGTTCGGGCAGTGTAGGGGGTCGTGCTGGGGGTAGTGTTTTAGGGTTTAGGGTAGTGCAATGGTGCTTGTGTAGTGTAGGGGGTCGTGCTGGGGGTAGTGTTTTAGGGTTTAGGGTAGTGCAGTGGTGTTTGTGTAGTGTAGGGGGTCATGTTTTAGGGTAGTGCAGTAGTGTTTGGGTAGTGTAGGGGGTCGTGCTGGGGGTAGTGTTTTAGGATTTAGGTTAGTGCAGTGGTGTTTGGGTAGTGTAGGGGGTCGTGCTGGGGGTAGTGTTTTAGGGTTTAGGGTAGTGCAGTGGTGTTTGTGTAGTGTAGGGGGTCATGCTGGGGGTAGTGTTTTAGGGTTTAGGGTAGTGCAGTGGTGCTTGTGTAGTGTAGGGGGTCGTGCTGGGGGTAGTGTTTTAGGGTTTAGGGTAGTGCAGTGGTGTTTGTGTAGTGTAGGGGTCATGTTTTAGGGTAGTGCAGTGGTGTTTGGGTAGTGTAGGGGGTCGTGCTGGGGGTAGTGTTTGAGGGTTTAGGATAGTGCAGTGGTGCTTGTGTAGTGTAGGGGGTAGTGCTGGGGGTAGTGTTTTAGGGTTTAAGGTAGTGCAGTGGTGTTTTTGTAGTGTAGGGGGTCATGTTTTAAGATGCAATGCTCCAATACCTGACCAGTCTGCACTACATAAAACTGCAAAAAAACTAAAAATAAAGTGTTTTGCACACTTTTGTCATTGGGCTATATGTGGGCTACATCTGGGTAATATTTGTGCTACATTTGGGCTCTTTTTTCACTGGTGGCCATCTTGGAAGACTTCTTTGTTATGAAGTTTCCTAATTTCTTCATTTACTGCAGTCTCCTCAGTAGGAAATGCTTTCAGTTTTTACTTTGATTCCATCAAGAAGGCATTCAGATGTGTCTCACATCTGCCATAAATTCAGAATGTTAGCACTCTAGTTGCTCATTAGATCACTGGAGTAAAGCTACTGCTCACCAGGGAGTTAACTGGTAGTCTGCTGCTGGTATTGAAAGTGATTGTTTCAGTCTGCATGTCAGAATTTTCTAATGAAATAGAAGAGGATTTGAGATCTCACTTAAAACATGCCCTAATTTTTCTTTCTGCAGCACTAACCATAATTTCTATTTCAAAAGAACCCCTCATTTTGTTCCTTTTTAAATTAAATGTTTTAAGTGTTACCGGTTTATTCCAATCAAGATGGCTTCAGGTGTGCCATACTTTTGTCATAAGTAAGGCTGTTAGCGCTCTAGTTGTTCTTTAGAACACTCTGGGAAGCTGCAGTAGAACACAAAGGCATCAACTGGCAGGCTGCTCCTGTTGAAATATAACAGGAAGATATTTGAGATCACACTTGAAATATGTCCTAATTTTTCTTTCTACAGCACTAACCATAATTTCTATGACAAAATGAACCCCATCATTTTGTTCCTTTTTAAATTAAATGTTTTAAGTGTTACCAGTTTATTCCAATCAAGATGGCTTCAGGTGTGCCATACTTTTGTCATAAGCAAGGCTGTTAGCACTCTAGTTGTTCTTTAGAACACTCTGGGAAGCTGCAGTAGAACACAAAGGAATCAACTGACAGTCTCTGCCCTTGTTGGATGTACATGTTTTACTGAGAATGTCAGACTTCATTCTCACATGAGTGAGAAAGATAATGTGAATTTACAGAAAATATGCTCTCATTTTAGCTTCTGGAGCACCTTGCAAACCTCCATGGGACAAGCATGAGAAAATAGTGTTCTCTCAAACATGATTCATGATATCCCAGCAGAAGGTTTTTCACATGGTAAAATCACCTTAGAATACACCACAATTCCTAAAATTAGTATGGTACCATCAACAAATAAATTCTAATGTAACTAAAGCCTGTTATCACCCTTTATAGTTCTCCTTTTGGTGACCCTCAAAATCTTCTATTCACTACAATGCATTTCAATGAGGTACTATCATTTATATTGGTCCCAAGATGGCTGCCAGCAATTCCAGGATGAAGTGCTGACAGCCAATCAGATCTCACAATGACATGTGTGGTTAGGCTCCGCCCAGATATATATGTGACTTTACTTTTGATTTTCTCAGGAACTACTGAACGGATTTACACCATTTAAGCAAAAGGCACGACACTGAACTAAGGGCTACCTCTTTGCCAAATTTGGTGTAATTCCGTTCAGCAGTTCGGGCTGTAGCTGCGACTAAAGGTTCCTATGGAAAAATGAATGGGGAAAACGCGTTTTGGGACCCCCCTTTTTCTCGGCCCCCGCTTGACGTATCACCCCGAGACTTTCAGGATAGGAGCGGACCGGAGCGCCCCAACAAGTTGGAAACTTTCGCGAAGATTCGTCAACCGGCGCCAACGTTATTTCAAATAGAATGTCGCGGATTTCCTATGGATAATAGGTTTTAACTATAACTATCTACTGGCGACCGCCAGTAGATAATATATATATATATATATATATATATATATATAGGTACAGGGCCTCTAAGGGTGGCACAATAAGTGCTGCAGCCCTTAGAGGTCTTCCCTGGTCACAGTGCCTTTGGTACCATTTACCAGGGTCTGACCTGTGGCTAGAGATGCCAATTGGGTTAGTTTTGGGGAAAGAACACAGGCCCTGGGAACCTGATTGGCAGGGACCCAGGGCACATCAAGTCAAAGTGCATCAGTAGTCTGGCAAAAAAGTGGGGGGTTACTGCAACAGAAACCCACTTTCCTACAACGTCGACCCTATGACCAGGACCTCCTCACCCCCTTAGTTGACTGAGAAGTAGTCGCAGCAAGACCCCATCAACCGCATTGCATCCATATCATCCTTTGAGAATCTTCAGCACTTCTATAAGAATGTGCTGCAAAGGATACAAGTACCTGGAACGGACTGAAGACTGCTTCACCATCTGAGGTAACAGGTTCTGAGGACTTGATCACCTAAAGTGACTCTAAGTGACCGCATTAAAGCTAGACTAAACCTTTTGCTGAAAAAGTTTCTAAGTGTCAAATTTGTTGAATTTGGCAATGCTTGTTCTTGATTGACTAAAATGCTTTGATTTATTATATCTTGTAAATTCTATACGAGATCTATTGTTGCCGACTTTTGCTCCGATGCGGGACAGGAGATGTGCACGCGCATGGTGCGAGCAGGAGTTGTAATAGCGCCGCAAGCCGCACGCGTGCACATCAACTGTCTGTGCCGAAGCTTTAACAGACAGGAGATGTGCACGCGTACGGCTCGCGGCGTTATCACAACGCCTGCTCGCACCATACGCGTGCACATCTCCTGTCCAGGCAGCCGATGCGCACGCTCACGGCGTGTCTTCAGCTTGTTGAAGTACTTTTAGGGTCGAAAGCAGTGAAGAGTCTACTGGGACTGTAAGACCCTGATTTGAGAGACAGGAGGTAAGTAATATGCCAGGGAACTCCAGCCTATGTCCAGAGGGCTGGCGTGTATTTATGGGGCAGTTGGCTGCTTTGATTCTAATAACGCGTACGGACAGGAGATGTGCACTCCGTACGCGTGCACATCTCCTGTCCCCGCGTAGGGCTGGCGTTTCAACACAGCGCGCGCATGGCGCACTTTCACTTTCCCTCCCTCCCCCCGTCGGCTCCAGATCATCAGGACATGTGCACGCGTCGGACAGGACAGGAGATGTGCATGCGGCGTTTCAACACAGCGCGCTTTCACTTTCTCTCCCTCCCCATGTTGGCTCCAGATCATCTCGGAAGCTCCCGGGGACCCTGCAGGGCGTCAGCAGTCTCGGAGTCTGCTTGTCTTTTCCAGCTCTAGGTGGCCTTTGTTGAAGGTTGAAGACACGTTAGTACACCTATTGTTATGTGGACAGGGTTTAAATGCGCATTTAAATAGATTTGGCGCATTTAGAAAATCATTTTAAAGTGCGCTGACTGCAATTTTCTGGCCGGAACGCGGATTGCAGTGGATTTTTTTATGAGTCCAGATATAGCTTTGGATTGGAAATAAAAATGTGGTTTTTTGAGGCCGCGCAGAGCCGCTTAAAAGCCGTGCAGCAGCTTTGAAGGTCAGCAGATTTGAGGTGTTCAGACCGACGTTTTCCATTAGCGAGTCACGTCGGCGTGATTGCTGTGCCAACATAACTCAACATAAACGTTCAGAGCCCTGAAATATTTCATTTGTCGAAATCCTTCGAGCCTGGATTCGTGTTCTCCTTGCAGTCTCCTGCAAGGGTTCTGCAGTAATATCATTCTAGTCAAGTAAATACATGTTAATCATGTTCGTGCCTTCCAAATTCGTTCTTCAATGTTTGTTGTCCGTGTCCTGTAACTAATTATGCAAGCACTAATGAAGGCAATGGGACCACGTATGTATTGGTTTCCTTGCGTTTTATGTATAAAAATGTGATCTGTGTAAAAATAGAGTACTAACCAAGAGACATGGCAGTGAACTTGCTATGTGTGTAGTGGCTGTTAAAGGGCCAGCCCAAAGAATGACGTGTTTTTGTGCTATTGTCTTCAAAAGCCTATCAAATGCGGTGTCGTCTGTAGTGCTTTTCGTAAACGGCATCTCCAGTAAAGTGCCACTCATTAGGTGTTTAACACCATTTTCTTCAATCATGGGCAATCTAGCGACCTGCGTGATGCACACGAAGTAGTCTTTCTCGGTGTTTCCCGCAGTGTTTATTATATACATGCTATATTGTATATTTGTTACAGTGAACGGTGAGATTTTTGTTAATTGATAAATTGCAAAGGTGTTTGTATTTTTAAAATGTCAATGATCGGACGATTCTAACAAACTGAAATTTAAATCGGAAGGGACGTCTTTTAAACCCTTTCTAACACGTACGTTTCCTGATGGGTCCCAGTGTAATACATTTTTAATAAAGTGCATATTTTCCCGTTCTTTTACTTGGCAATAACTATGAGATTATTAATTGTAAGCCAATCTAATCACTTTTTTACTGTCAAAACATGTAGGCTACATCACACACAAGTGCACTATACAGAGTCAAGCATGCATTGTTAAACACCTTTGAGAGAGATGTCTTTTACAAAGTCAGGCACAATTTTAATATTTGCATACGCTCTGCTTGTTGTTAAATTGTGCTCAGTACAGGGCATAGCCTGTTAAATACGACTATCAATTTTCAAAGAATGAAAACACTGAGTAACAGGGAGTTGGAAGTGATGTGGTAAAAAAACAGTGTGGTGAAGAAGAGTCAAGGGCTGAACCAAGTCTTTTGACTACACAGACAACATGCACGTCCTTGTTTACAGTAAACCTAAGACAAAGCTTGAAGTATTAATGTATTCTGGGTATGTGTACGTTTGCATTAATTTGAACCAAACAAGTGTTTGCAGAACAATATGTGTATCTTAGTGTCAGATGCCTTAAGTTTGAAGGGTCCCTGAGCGCATCACAGTGGTGTAGGTAGCGTGTAATAGGCTTATGGTTCTTACTACTGCATCTATTCTTTTTTAGGTCTCGCCTAGCGATGAAGCGCAAAGCGCTGCTCGCTATGCAAGATCTATTGTTGCCGACTTTTGCTCCGATGCGGGACAGGACAGGTGCACGCGTACGGCAAGTCCTGGACAGGAGATGTGCACGCGTATGGTGCGAGCAGAAGTTGTAATAATGCCGCAAGCCGTACGCGTGCACATAGACTGTCTGTGCTCAAGCTTAACAGACAGGAGATGTGCACGCGTACGGCTCGCGTCTCTTTACAACTCCTGCTCGCACCATACTGATGATTGTGGATGTCTGATGCCTGATGTCTGATGATTGTGGATGTCTGATGCCTCATGCTAGTGGATGTCTGATGCCTGATGCCTGATGCTGGTGGATGTCTGATGCCTGATGCTGGTGGATGTCTGATGCCTGATGTCTGATGCCTGATGCTGGTAGATGTCTGATGCCTGATGTCTGATGGATGTCTGATGCCTCATGCTGGTGGATGCCTGATGTCTGATGCTGGTGGATGTCTGATGCTTGATGTCTGATGCTGGTAGATGTCTGATGCTGGTAGATGTCTGATGCCTGATGCTGGTGGATGTCTGATGTCTGATGCCTGTGGATGTCTGATGCCTGTGGATGTCTGATGATTGTGGATGTCTGATGATGTCTGATGCCTGATGTCTGATGCTGGTGGATGTCTGATGCCTGATGCTGGTGGATGTCTGATGCCTGATGCTGGTAGATGTCTGATGCCTGATGCTGGTGGATGTCTGATGCCTGATGTCTGATGATTGTGGATGTCTGATGCCTGATGTCTGATGATTGTGGATGTCTGATGCCTGATGCTGGTGGATGTCTGATGCCTGATGTCTGATGCCTGATGCTGGTGGATGTCTGATGCCTGATGCTGGTGGATGTCTGATGCCTGATGTCTGATGCTTGTGGATGTCTGATGCTTGTGGATGTCTGATGCTTGTGGATGTCTGATGCCTGATGCTTGTGGATGTCTGATGCTTGATGTCTGATGCCTGATGCTTGTGGATGTCTGATGCTTGATGTCTGATGCTTGTGGATGTCTGATTCCTGATGTCTGATGCCTGTGGATGCCTGATGGTTGTGGATGTCTGATGCTTGTGGATGTCTGATGCCTGACGCTTGTGGATGTCTGATGCCTGATGCTTGTGGATGTCTGATGCCTGATGCTTGTGGATGTCTGATGCTTGTAGATAACTGTGTGAGTGTGTGATGTGTGTGCCTGTGGCAGTTTTGATCCTTATACACATATAATGACTCCTGAAGCACAGATGATTTATAAGGGCGATATATCACATTCATAAAATGTGCTTAAGGTGTTACATGTGCACTGTTGGAACACCGTACAAGTGTCAAGTTGGTGCATTATATTTGCTTATTGCTTTACAATACAAGGGACTTTTTTATTATTAAGTGTCACCACTTTGCCAACTGCTCCTCACTGAAACTCTCCAATGCAGGGTGTCTTATACTTCAGGGTTAAATGTGAGTTTAAATGTCTAGGAATAAGTCAGTAACACAAACTACCAGTGGGATGTACTACACCCAGACTTCTCAAGTCACTATGTGTTCTAACACACCATCACCAAGTGGGGAGCGAGCTTAGAGTGCTCTTCCTAGGCTCCCTGCCCTACCTCCCTGGCTAGAAGAATCTGGAAGGGGGTGGCTTCCATTGCAGGAGGTACAGCTCCCGCCTCCTGGCACATCCTCTCCTGGTACATCAGCTGGTCTCTCCATTCAGGAACACTCAGTAGCTGCCCCCACAAGGTGCACTCTGGGGCAGTAATACTCCCTGCATTTTATCGGGGCTCACAGGCTCTGCTGGCCCCCAGATAACTTCAGAATGTCAAACTCCTCAGCGAGGGATGTCTAACATAGACCCAGGAGGGCCCCACCCAGTGCTTAATTTGAGGCAGTAGTTTACGGTGCTCGACACCAGCAATTAATTGTCAACATCGGCACTTATCACAGTCTGCCACATGGTGGCGCTGTTTGTGTGATTTAGAGATAAGCAGAACAATAGTTTTATTATTTCATTATACATTAAAAACAACAGATACCTGCAGCCCAAACCATTCTTATAGCTGTGGAGGCCTCTAACAGTCTGAATTGTCACACTGGTAGCAGTCTGATGATTAATAGTTGTGCAGGAAATGTAATGGCAATTTTGACTGGGGCAATGGGTGGTGCAAGCTGTAGTGGCCTCCTGGCGAGAGCCCTGGCAATTATTTCTTTACAAATTGAGCACTGGCCCACCCCTGTCACATTTTGGGGATAGCTACATAAGATAAATGTACACACAGTAAGTTAAAGTGCATTTATGGGATCAGCACTTACAGAGAAAATCTTGCAAAGATGCTACCCCTCCTGGACATACCTAGTACCCTCTCAAACCCACCAGTCACTGTGACAATGTTGCACCTTTGCAAGCACTTTTTGGACAGGAAGCGAACAATGCTTCACAGTTGGGAGGGTGCGAATAAAACGTCAGGAGTGCATGTGGGAGCGGGACAACAAACTGGCACAGTGAAGAAACGAAACAGGATTTGAGGGCCTGCGAGGAGGAATCCTCCTGAAACAAGCATTTGCAAAGCAATAGGTCTCGCATTTACGCAAGTTTAAACTATTGGCATTGTAAATGACAATGCCTTTTATTTATGTTTTGGTTTGTACAACATAAATTAAAGGCATTGTCATTTACAATACCATTTACAATACCAATAGCTCCAAAACTCGCAGTTGCGAGACCTATTGCATTGCAAATGCTTGTTGTTATTCTGTCTACTGGATTTCTTTCCTTCTTGCACACCCTTCTTTAGATTTATTCTTGCTAAGTATGTATTGAATCTAGTGTTTCTGTCTTTTCTCTTGTAGTTTTTCACATTGGAATTAATTAAATTTTGTTGTAAGGGCACTTTAACCCTTTCTGCCCCAGCTGTAACATTGCCCCCCCTTACTTGACCCTCTCACTACTACATTTCTTTGCATATTATGTCTCTTTATTTATTCCTTTACTACTGGCACAGCTTGCTCTAAAAATAATATACGTGCTCATTTGGTGCACATTTATCTTCAGTGTATCGCTTCGCTTGTAGTTTGTATTTTCTGCTTATTTTAATTAAAATGCTGCAAAATGTTTTCTTGTACACTTTTTTTTAACTGGTAAGTTCAATTTAGCTCTTACTCATTCTCACTTTTTGACTGTTTTTTGTAGGTAATGATCCCAAGGTTTTATCGAAGTGATTTTATCCAAAGCACCATACACATGCAACAGTATAAGTAAATGAAGACACAATTGAGCAATGAAAGCCACAGACAAGGCTATGATGTACGACAGGCATACAGAAGTGATCTTCTCACAAAGCTTAAATGGAAACAAAGTAGAACTGATCTTGCAGTTAAGAGTAGCAGGTTCCATAGCAAAGCAGGAAGGAACTTTAAATACGTAAATCATGAGGATGCGTATGGGGGTCGGGTGTAGCCAGGGTCAGGTGTAGATAGTGGACATAGAAATGTAGAAGTAAGAGTGCAAGCAGAAACATAGAGTGAAATCAGAGAAAATAAGTAAGAAGCTTTGTGAAAATATGAAGATTTAAAAGCAATTGAAAGATCTTTGCATTGTGAGGCGAAAGGCAACTATTGTAGTTTTTACAAATAGCTTGAGGTAGAAGAGAAAATAAGTGTTCTATATACACGGGGTTGGATTGAGCAGTTTCAGGGAAGAAAGACAGAAGGTTTAGTTTTGCTGATATACAACTGAAAATGAAAGGATTTGGCAAATCAGTGGATGAATTAAAGACAAAGCCAAGGGTAAGAGCTGTGTTTTTTGCTCATTCCTCTTCTCCCACACCACACTGAAGGGTGGTGTGGGAAAAGAGGAATGAGCAAAAAAGCTGGGATTGACTTTTAAAAAGTAAGCTGCTTTTTCAAGCTTTAAAAGTGGAATAGGCAGGACGAGACATTTCTGAAGCGAAATTGAGGAGGAAGAACAAGAGATAATGATTTGAGAGTCATCTACATGGAAGTGGGTCACCATGCCATGAGCGGAAAAAATAGAATATAAAGGAATAGTGTACAGAGAGAAAGGTATTACATCAAGAACAGGCCACCGGAACCCCACAGTATAGAGGATAGAAGGAAGTGACAGAATCTATTTAGTTAACAAAAAGAAACGTCTGGAAATGTAGGTAGAAAACCCTGTGAACCTACTTTATCCCCATTCTCCTACTGACTCCGAGTTGGTAGCATAACGGGGCTATAGTTGGTTCCAGAGGAGACATGGCACCCTTTAGGAACCAGGGTGAGACCCTATGATAAAGCCTGCCGCTACAAGAGTGGGTGAGGTCTTTGCCGAAGGGCTTGCTTCTCTGTGTACTCAATTTTGAGTGTACTCCTAGCAGTGGGATACCCTGGTATTATTTTGTGAAACTATATGTTCGAGGCATATGAGCTGTAGATCGTATACTTGTGCATAGATCGCCATCTGGTGTTGGGCTCGGATGTTTGCACTTTGTTTTTGTCTTGGAAGAAGTCTTTGTAGTCACGAGGTAGGTGACTCCTCCTTAGGACGATAGTGCGCATGGGCATCAACTCCATCTCCAGATTGTTTTTTTCCGCCATCGGGTTCGGATGTGATTTGCTGTGCTCCGGGTCGATATCTGTTTCGAATCTCCCCTCGACGCGCAATCCCTCTCCACTCGACTTTGTCTCGATCGCGTTTCCCTTTCGACGCGTATCTTTAAAACTAACTCCTCGATCTTCGACGAGGGCCGTTGGGCCTATCCGCGCTGACCACGCCAGCAGTCAATGGAAAGGACTCCTTTCAAAAAATGCCCCGGGTGTGGTGCTAAGTTCCCACACACGGACTTGCACGAGGTTTGTAATCTCTGCCTCTCCCCGGAGCACGAAGACAAGAACTGCGAGGCCTGTGCATCGTTCAGGTCGAAGAAAACCATCCGTGACAGTCGGGCTCGACGTCACGAAATGTCTCGCGGAAGCAGCTTGATTCCGGACATCTTCGGACCAGATTCCAATGTCCAGCCGGAACAACAAGGTGATGAAGAAGACATCTCCGTCTCCGAGGCCGACGACTCCGACGTCGAAGAGGAGACACTCACCCCGGCTCAGCGGTCCGTGAGTACCGAAACCCCTCTCCCAAAAAACAAACCTACTGCTCCGGTAACACCCTTGCCCTTGGGTCGACACCGGCAACATGTCTCAGACGCCCCGCCCTCGGGCCCGGCTATGAAACCTAAAAATAAGCCCTCGGGCTTGAGCCAACCCCATTCCGGTGCCGAAAAGTCACCTTCGGCAACGAAGCACAAGACCAAAGATGTGCCACGCCCTTCTTCGTCAACGCCAAAGACAGCCTCGACGCCGAAGCCCTCGGCGTCGAAACATACCAAGGACAAACATTCGGAACTGAAAAAATCTTCGGAGCCGGAAACTGCTTCGGAACCCAAAAAATCGTCGGAGCCGAAAAAAGTCTCGGAGCCACAAACTCCTAGAACAAAACCTAAGGAGTCCAAGACCCCACAGAAAGCCTCAGAAACTCTGTCTGAAGAACATTCTGACCCAAAACCTTCGGCACCGAAAAAAGACATTTTACCCACAAACCCTGTACCTGATTTTTCGGATCCAAAACAAAAAACTCTTTCTATTGGCCCAGAGACTGGCAAAGTCGTCGCCAAGCCTCCAAAAAAGAGGAAACTCAACACTTCAGAGGAATCTAAAATACCCTTGAAACGAAAGGAGATGAGTACTAACACCTCCCCACCTCCTTCTCCTCCAGCTGATCCAAATCTTCTAATTTCTCCACAACACTCCCCACAACATACTTTTTCACCTCAAACATCAGATACTGAGGATGATCATACCGATAGGGGTGGAATATAGATCCACATGGGGATGATGATGCACATACCATTCCACACGACGTAGACCCTTGGGATGACTACATCATAGATCCTGACCCACACAATGACCCGGACCTCTATCCATCTAGGCCATCACCACCAGATGACAATATTGGGTTTGCGCAACTAATCAATAGGGCTGCCCAATACCACGGGGTACAGTTACATTCTGATCCCTTAGAGGAAGATTTTTGACTTGAAACCTTTGCACCCTCGCAAAAGTCCACGCACACCCTGCCAATGTTAAAAGGCATGCTAAAACATGCCTGTTGCGGGGCGGAATAAGGGACTTGTGCTCCGACTCTAGGGAGTGAAGGTTTTATTCTTCTCGTTACACGCTTTTTAACAGAAGCCAGGTTTAATGTCCACAATCCTTCTTGTCTTCAGGGATCTCCTTTCCAGGCTCTCCCGATCGTCTGTTTCTCCTTAAGCTAGTGGGCGGGGAACAGCTTCTCAGTCGTGTTTACCGGAAAGAAACGAGATAAGGGGACGTAAGTGTAGGGCAATACCCTGTCAATGTAGTGGGAAGGGAGTGAAGGGTACACACGTGAGCACTTCTACAAAGTAGTGACAAGTGTAAACAGCGATGGAGTGATTGTGAGTGAGGGGGGGGGTTTCAGGTTCCAGCCGTCTCTAGGTAATAGCCCCGGGTTACTTAGAGGAGTTCTCCCTCCTCCCGACCCAACCCGCGAGCCGCTCACGTACCTGGCTGAGCCACGCACCTCCAGGAGCGTGGCTGGGCGAAGCGTGATGCCGTTGGCCTCCTGGCTCTCCTCCGGCGTCTGATGATTCGACTGCACGGCTTCGGTCTGCTCCCTCCTCGTATTCGTTCTCCTCTCTCCTCGCGTCTCCTCGAGTCTCCGCTCTCTCCTCTCCGGTGAATGCACACCCCCGTGCTGGGGAACTCCGCTCTTTTTCTGGTCCGGTAGGGATGACGTCACGATGTGGGGGCGGGAGTGTCTCCTCCAGCCATTCCCAGTTAAAGGGGCCGTAGTATTCCTTCGACAATGATTCCCCAGAGCGATACGGCGTCGCTGACCATTCCTCCGGCTGTGGGGACACAAGAGGGGAAGAAAGGGGTGTCCACCAGTCTGCCAAAGTCCTTTCTCTGGCCCCTTCCTCCTCCTCCTCCCGCCCACACTCCCCCCCCCCCACCAGGATACTCCCGATCGGGGAGCGGAAACACCCGAGACAGGTAATCCGCGTTCCCATTGTCCGTCCCCCTCCTGTGTAGCACTTGGAACGAAAAGGGTTGTAGGGACAAAAACCAACGGAGGACCCTGGGGTTCTGTGCTCTGTTACGGGCCATCCACTGCAATGGGGCATGGTCAGTGTACAAGGTGAATGGTCGGCCCTCGAGGTAATAGCGGAGTTTCTCCACCGCCCACTTGATGGCCAGGCACTCCCGTTCAATGGTGGGATATCTGGTCTCTCTCGGGAATAACTTCCTACTTATGAACAATACCGGGTGCTCAACGCCGTCTTCCGCCAACTGTGACAACACTGCACCCAGGCCGTAGTTAGACGCATCTGTGTGTAATATGAAGGGTTTGTCAAGGTTGGGAGTGGCCAGGACCGGACTGGATGTGATTATGCCTTTAAGTTTCTGGAATGCCTCTAATAGCTCTGGGGCAGGGTTCACTAGACATCGTGGATGTATATCCTTTCTCAAAGTATCAGTAAGCGGTGCTGCGATTTCCGAGAACTGAGGGATGAATCGGCGGTAATATCCTACAAGCCCTAGGAACGCCCTCATGTCTTTTCTACTGGAGGGAAATGGGGTTTCCTGGATGGCACGGATTTTCTCTTTCTGGGGTGCTATGGTTCCGTCCCCTAAGAGGAAACCTAAGTACCTCACTTTGTGAAATGCGGCCCTGGATTTCTTTGAGTTGATATGTAACCCTGCTTGTTTGAGAGCCTGAAGTATGGTTTGCAGATGTTTCAAATGGTCTTCCCACGTCACACTGAAGACCACTATGTCGTCCAAATAAGCCGAACTAAAAGCCTGATGTTCTTGTAGAACGTTGTTCATCAGCCTTTGGAAGGTGGCCGGTGCTCCGTGCAACCCGAACGGTAACACGTTGAATTCGAATAGACCGTCCGGTGTGGAAAAGGCAGTTTTGCGACGGTCTTCTTCCCTTAGAGGTACCTGCCAATACCCTTTGGTCAGGTCTAGAGTAGTAATATACTTCGCTTCTCCCAACTTCTCGATCAGTTCATCGATCCTAGGGATGGGGTATGCATCAAAGGAGGAGAGGTCGTTCAGGGCACGAAAGTCCATGCAAAAACGCGTGGTTCCATCGGGCTTCGGAACCGTCACAATCGGGGATGACCAATTGCTCTTGGAGGGCCGGATGACGCCCAATCGTAGCATGTCCTGTACTTCCTTCTGTATCATGGCCCTCTTGGCGGCGGGTATTCTGTATGGGTGTTGTCTTACGACCTTCCCCGGGGTGGTCTCTATACAATGCTCGGCCAGTGTTGTTTTACCCGGAACGTCCGAAAACAGGGAAGCGAACGGTCTTAACGTGGAGAACAGCTCTGTTTGTTCCTTCCCAGTTAATTCTTCGTTGACGACCAGGTGGTCCAACGTATTCCCTATAGGGCCGGGGTCCGGCAATGTCAGGTGGGCGATTTTCGGTATGGGACCTAGCCATTTTTTTAATAAGTTTATGTGGTAGGTTTGTTTCTTGTTAGGAGACAGCTGTAACTGGTAGGCCGTCTTTCCTATTACCCGGATGACTTTATAGGGACCCAACCACTCGGACTGGAACTTTCTGGTAGACGAGGGTAGGAGGACCAGGGCCCAATCATCAAGGGTGAGCCGTCTCCACTTCTTGCCCTTGTCGTAACAGGTCTTCTGTTGGTGCTGGCGTCGTTCCAAATGAGAGTAAGCTATCTCTCTGAGTTTCCCGATTCGATTTTTCAACTGTTGGGTGTACTCCAACACGGTTCGTGTCTCGTCTGTTTCCTCTTGTTCCCAAGCATCCTTTGTCATTTCCATAAGGGATCGTGGTTTCCTTCCATATAGGAGTTCAAAGGATGAACAGCCCAGGCTGCTTTGGACCTGGGCCCGTATGACATACAAGGCCAGCGGTAGGAGGTGGTCCCATTCTCTACCTTCTACTGATAACATCTTCTTCAAAGTGGTTTTTAGCGTCCTGTTGTACCGTTCTACTAATCCGTCTGTCTGAGGGTGGTAGACGGATGTTCGGATGTGTCGGAGGTCCAGGGACCGGCAGACTTCCTTCATCAGACGAGACACAAACGGAGTACCCTGGTCCGTGAGGATCTCCTTCGGGAAACCCACCCTGGAGAAGAATTCCACCAGTTTGTCAGCGATGTTTCGGGTGGTTGGGGCCCTTAATGGAAAGGCCTCCGGAAACCGGGTCGCATAATCTACTACGACGAGGGCGTATTGATTCCCTTTTTGGGTCTTGGGTAGAGGTCCAATTAGATCCATGCCGATCCGCTCAAATGGGTTCCCTATGATCGGTAGGGGTTGTAATGGTACGGCCGGGGGTCTCTGTAAGTTCTTTTTTTGGCAGATTCCACATTCTTGGCAATGGGTTTGTATATCCTTGTAAATGCCTGGCCAAAAGAAATTCCTCACTATTGTTTGTGTTGTTTTTTCGGTTCCTGTATGTCCTGCAGTGAGGTGAGAGTGTGCAAAAACATAATCTGGTCCCTGAAGGGTTTGGGGACTAGCAACTGGGGAGGGTCACCAACATTACTCTGGCGGTACAAAAGCCCCTCTTTGATGAGGAACCGGGGATACACCGGCGAGGGGTTGTCCTGGTTCTGATGGGCGTTCTCCCAGGCATTGAGCAAAGTAGCATCATTGGCCTGGGCGAACTTAAAACTCCGATCCATCAACCAGGGCTCTGGGGTAAGGAGGGCAGGTCGGGGTTCAGAGGAGCCCGCCCTATATAGGGACAAGGTATGTTGGAACAGGGTCAGAAACTCAGGGTTGTCGGTACCAATGATTAGGTCTTCTGGCAGTCCCTCTAAAACCCCCACATTCACTCTACAGGGAGAGGTGTGTTTGGTGTGTAGGACCACTGAGGCTAGGGGGTATGGGCGAACGTCCCCGTGCACGCACTTAATGTGTACTAAGGTGTCTGGCATAACCTGAGTGGGCGAAATGAGAGTCCGCTGTATAACCGATTGCTTGCACCCCGAATCTAGGAGTGCTCTTACTTCTTTCCCATTCACCTGTACACTCACGTGAAAAGCGCCTCCCATCTCAGCTGTATAAAGGATGGCTTTTGGGATGTAACCCACTTCTATGGGCTCCTCCGTTGGCTTCCGTCGGGGACAGAGGCGAGCGATATGCCCCCAGTCCCCGCAGTCAAAACACTGTGGGCCTCGTAAAATAGGGACCTCCGGTTTACTGGGCCTAGGTTTATTAGGTTCGTTCCAAGGCCGTGGTTTCTTCTCTGTCTTTTGCGGAAAGGGGCGTGGGTGTTTTTCAGGGTCCCACCCGGGAGCGCGAGGTTGGGCTCGCGCATAGGTAGCCGCCATCTCTACGGCCAGCTCAGGGGTGAGATTGGTATGTTGTCTTAACCACCTTTGAGTGTTGTACGGGAGGGCCTCGAGAAATTGTTCCAAATAGATACGGTCCATGATATCCTCTTTTGTACTAGTGGTGGGACGCAACCATTTGTCCGCAGCCATTTTGAGGCGAAAGTACAAAGTTTTGGGGTTTTCCCCAAGCAGCCCTTTCTCCTTCCTGAACCGTACTCGGTATGCCTCCGCATCAAGGCCAAGGTGGTCCAGTATGACGTCCTTGATTGTCGCGTAAGGAGTTCCCCCAGTTGCGTTTGCCACCTGGTATGCGGCCTGTGCCTCCCCAGTGAGTAGGGGGGCAAGAAAGAATGGCCACTTATCCTCAGGCCAACCGCAGGCCCTTGCGGCTCGCTCGAAATTCATGAGGAATGCATCAGGGTCCTCTCCGTGTATGTACTTTTGTAATGACACGCCGGAGGGTCCGTGATGGGCAGGACGATAGTCTCTAGATACGGGGTTCGGCGTTTCCGTTACCATCTTCTGTAACCCCTCCATCTGTGCGGCGATCGTGTCCTTGAAGACGTCGCGATCAGCCTGGGCCGACGTCATCTGTCGTTCGACAGCCCATTCTAGCTTTTCCTGCCCCTTCACTAAATGCTGGATCAAGGCATCCATCACGGGTTTACTGATGGCAGATGTTATACTACCTGTATTCTCCACCAATTGTTGCGGGGCGGAATAAGGGACTTGTGCTCCGACTCTAGGGAGTGAAGGTTTTATTCTTCTCGTTACACGCTTTTTAACAGAAGCCAGGTTTAATGTCCACAATCCTTCTTGTCTTCAGGGATCTCCTTTCCAGGCTCTCCCGATCGTCTGTTTCTCCTTAAGCTGGTGGGCGGGGAACAGCTTCTCAGTCGTGTTTACCGGAAAGAAACGAGATAAGGGGACGTAAGTGTAGGGCAATACCCTGTCAATGTAGTGGGAAGGGAGTGAAGGGTACACACGTGAGCACTTCTACAAAGTAGTGACAAGTGTAAACAGCGATGAAGTGATTGTGAGTGAGGGGGGGGGTTTCAGGTTCCAGCCGTCTCTAGATAATAGCCCCGGGTTACTTAGAGGAGTTCTCCCTCCTCCCGACCCAACCCGCGAGCCGCTCACGTACCTGGCTGAGCCACGCACCTCCAGGAGCGTGGCTGGGCGAAGCGTGATGCCGTTGGCCTCCTGGCTCTCCTCCGGCGTCTGATGGTTCGACTGCACGGCTTCGGTCTGCTCCCTCCTCGTATTCGTTCTCCTCTCTCCTCGCGTCTCCTCGAGTCTCCGCTCTCTCCTCTCCGGTGAATGCACACCCCCGTGCTGGGGAACTCCGCTCTTTTTCTGGTCCGGTAGGGACGACGTCACGATGTGGGGGCGGGAGTGTCTCCTCCAGCCATTCCCAGTTAAAGGGGCCGTAGTATTCCTTCGACAATGATTCCCCAGAGCGATACGGCGTCGCTGACCATTCCTCCGGCTGTGGGGACACAAGAGGGGAAGAAAGGGGTGTCCACCAGTCTGCCAAAGTCCTTTCTCTGGCCCCTTCCTCCTCCCGCCCACAATGCCCCAGAAGTTTTTAAGGACCCTGTCAGAGCCAGGATTCTCAACACCAGGATAGATAAAAAGTATAAGGCAGCTCCCAATGAACAATTTACATTAAAGGTCAGGTCCCTTTGGATTCTCTTGTGGTATCTAATGCACGCAAGAGGGCAAACTCACAGAGTACAGGCGACACCCCCCCCCCCTCATGAATAGGAGTCCAAACTAATAGACGCATCTGGTAAACGTATTGCGTCACAGGCTGCAAATCATTGGCGGATTGCCAATGCCCAAGCTTTATTGGCCAGGTACGACAGGGCTCACTATGACGAGCTTGAAAAGCTCATGCAACACCTTCCTGACCAGTACAAACAAAAGGCCAACGACCTTATACACGAGGGGAAATTGATCACAAACATCTCAATTAAATGTGCGCTCGACGCGGCTGATACCGCATCTCGCGCCATTAACACTAGCGTTTTGTTGCGCTGGCACGCTTGGCTCCGAGTCTCCGGATTCAAACAGGAGGTGCAATCTGCTATTCTAAATCAGCCCTTTGATCAAGAACATCTTTTCGGGCCCTCAGTTGACACATCTTTAGAAAAAATGAAAAAAGATACGGACACTGCTAAGTCCATGGGGGCCTTACAATTCCCTTCACCTAGAGGTTCTTTTCGCCGCTCCTTCTACAGAGCTGGCTCCAAAACCATTGCCTCAGAACATCCCTCTTCTTCCTATAAAAGCCCCACTCAAACGTCCTCCAAAGGATACTTTCGCGGAGGCTACAGAGGCAACAATGGTAAGGGAAGAGGTCGCGGCAACAATAACCGCAACTCCCCTACCACCAAACAGTGACTTCCCTGCCCTTCCCCCCGATCATCCCACTCCTGTCGGGAGACGTCTCTCACAGTTCCTACCTGTCTGGAATTCAAACACAACAGACAAGTGGGTAAGACAAATTATCCAGTATGGTTACTGCCTGGAACTCACCTCTACTCCCCCAAATATTCCTCCCAGACAACGTCCAATGTCCTCGGAACATCTGACACTTCTCAAATAAGAGGTTCTCTCTCTATTACAAAAGCATGCAATAGAACCAGTCCCCTTGCCTCATCAAGGCACAGGGCTTTACTCCCTCTATTTCCTAATTCCAAAAGAGGACGGCTCTCTGAGGCCCATATTGGACCTCGGACCGCTAAACCTCTACATTCAGTCGGATCACTGCCACATGGTCACTCTCCAACAGGTGCTCCCACTGCTTCAACAGGGCGACTTTCTCTCCAGTCTGGATTTAAAGAATGCCTACTTTCATATTCCCATTCACCCCGCTCACAGGAAATATCTCAGGTTCGTGGTAGATGGTCAACACTACCAATTCAAGGTCCTCCCATTCGGGGTGACTACAGCACCCAGAGTCTTCACCAAGTGTCTCGCAGTAGTTGAGGCCCACTTACGAAGACAGCACATTCATGTCTTTCCTTATCTAGGCGACTGGCTCATAAAAGCCAAGTCACACAGCAGTTGTGTGCAACACACACACAAAACAATCCAACTGCTTCACAACTTGGGATTCACGGTAAACCTCACCAAATCCAACCTCCAACCGTCCAGCATACAACAATATCTAGGGGTGACAACAGACACTTCAAAAGCTCTAGCGTACCCCAACCCTGTCAGGATAAGCACCATACAAGCTCTAATAGCAAAATTTCAGCCTCAACCCTCACTACCAGCGCGAGTGTTCATGCAACTAATCGGGATGATGGCCTCTTGCATTCTCATCATCCCTTATGCAAGACTCCAAATGCGTCCCTTACAGGAGTGTTTGGCACGTCAGTGGAACCAGGCTCAAGGTCAGCTAACAGATCTGGTGTTGGTAGACGACCGCACCCATCACTCTCTGCAATGGTGGAACACACAAAACCTTTCCAAAGGGCGGCCGTTCCTCGACCCGGTTCCACAGATAGTGCTAACAGCAGACGCATCGCTCACCGGCTGGGGAGCTCATCTTCAAACCCATACCATTCAGGGCATATGTGTAAGAAAGTGCCCTCTTTCTTGCATGGTATGCCCCCACTTTTTGCTGAATTGCTGATGTGCTTTGACTGAGTGTGCCCTGGGCTCCTGCCAATCAGGTACCCAGAGCCTGTGTTCCTTCCCTAAAACTGCATTGAAGCCTAAACCCAATTGGCATCTCTGGCCACAGGTAAGCCCCTGGTAAATGGTACCACCAGTACCCAGGGCACTGTGACCAGAGAAGGCCCCTAAGGGCTGCAGCACTTATTGTGCCACCCTTAGAGGCCCTGTACCCTGACACACACACACACACTGCCTTTGCAGGCTGCGTGTCTTGGTGCAGAACAAAGTGAAGAGTCGACATGGCACACACCCCTGTGTGCCATGCCCACAAACCATTGCCCTGGCATCCATCAGTCACCCCTCTAGCTGGGTGCCCTATGCCAGTGGTGAGGGTACAGGTGAATGAGCCCTGTACCCAGGTCCATTCCTGGGCACTGTAAGTGCAGTGCTGCCATTAAGAGTATATGGTGCTGGGAGCTTGTCATCACGAACTCCACAGCACCATAATGGCTGCACTGAAGACTGAGAAGTTTGGTATCAAACTTCTCAGCACATTAAACCCACACTGATGCCAGTGTGGGATTTAATGTAAAATGCACGACAGAGGGCATCTTAGAGATGCCCCCTGAAACTCGACCAACTCCCAGTGACCTGACTGAGTGGCTGCCGAGGCTGCCACCACCAGACAAGTTTCTGGACCCCTGGGTCGAGAGCTTGCCGCTCTCGGGGGCCTGAAACAATGCACATCCTGGGACGAGGTGCCAAGCCTCCTCCCCCAGGATGGGCAGGGTTCACGAAGGAGAAGCTTCAAAGGCATACCGCCTTTGTGAGTCTCTCCAGACCACTTGCTGTACTCAGCAATTGGTCCCCACTGGTTCTACCCCCCACTTTGGGCTGGAGACCCGGCGGGAAAAACAAAGTGAGGAAGAGAGGTGTGCCCACCTCTGCCAACTCCACCCCTAAGGTGGGGGAGGCGAGGTGAAGCACAACGTCGAGTCCCCGCCATCTTGAGGATGGGGGGACCCAGCCAACCAGGGACAGGCTCCTGCCCCCCCTCCCACTGGAGAGTGGCAGAATAGGGGGTGTACCCACCCCAGGGAAGGGACCCATTGGTCCCTGCCCTTTACCGACCTGTAATGCCCCTAAATTTATTTAGGGGCACCCTGAACCTTCCTTCCTCAGATCCAGCAACTACAAGAAAAAGAAGAGAAGAAGAAGGACGAGAAGCCGTGCAGAGCTAACAAGAGGACGACGCCCACTGACTTGGCCCCAGCGCTACAGGCCTGTCTCCCCTCGAACCTGCTCCTGCAAAACCCCGGCGTGTCCAGCGGCCAGCAACCTCAAAAACCCCGGAGGACCTGCCTGCCTTCACTTTCCAAGCTGTTTCTCCCGTGAACACCGGACGTGTTTGAACTGCAGCTTCTGGTGCCAGCCAGGAACCGCGAACCCCGCACACTCTGCACCCGCCGAATCCGACCCGAGCTCGAGTCGGCAAATACCCTGAGGAGGTCCCCCCAGCGATCCTGACCCGAGATCCGGCGACCCCTGACCTGCCTCAAGCCTCCTGATGACGCCTGCAGCCTCAATCCAGAGGACCCCCCCCTACAGCGACCAGAGCGGGTAAGAAAATCCGACGTCCCAAGGCACCCCTGCACCCGACGCCCCACGGCCTTGTGTGCCCAACCCAGCAGTGCCTAACCAACTCTCTACATCCCAACTTACCCCTCGAAGTGGTGGTAGCTCCTGGAAGATCCTCGTCCCCGAGCCTGCAGTGTTTCTTTGTCCCGGAGAATCTCCATTGAAATCAACAGGGCACCCGACCTCAAAACAGCACCCTGCACCCGGCCGCCCTAGAGCCGCTGAGGGTGCCCCTTTGGTGCTAACTTGGTCCCCAACGTGCCCTGAGCTTAACCCTAGGAGCTTTGCTCCCACAACCTCGTGGCCTGCTTGCCAGCAGCCACCAACCGGAGTCCCCCTATCCTCCCATAGGATAACATTGGGCCTCCACACTCTGCACCCGGCCGCCCCAGTGCCGCTGAGGATGCAACAACAGTGCATCACTGACCCTGGGAGACCCCTGAGTCTAACCCCAGAACCCTAACTCAAAAGACCGATTACTTACTTCGAAACCGATAACTCATTTTTCCTCATAGGATAACATTGACACTTTTTCTTCCAAAAAGTTTGTCGACTTTTGAAAATTACAAATATTCCTTAAAAATCAGCCGAATAACAAAAACGCATTTTCTCAACTGTTTTCAGGAAATGTCCCAGTGCTGAATCTAGGATCCAGCACTGAGTAAGAAAAAGTATCGATAACGTAACTTACCTGCTAAGTGAATTTCCTCCCATAGGATAACATTGGTGATTCTATGTGAAAAAGTTTCTAAGTGTCAACTTTTGAAATGCAATAATATTCTTTAAAAATCGTACCTTTAACCAAAACGCATTTACTCACCTGTTTTCAGGAAATGTCCCAGGGCTGAATCTAGGATCCAGTCCTGTGTTAGCAAAAGTAATCTGAAAAGTAATTAACTGCATTTGACTTAAAAAGCCCATTCAATTGAATGTACTATACCTGCAATGTGTTGCAAACTGCTTACTTAAAACTGTAACCAAAACCAGTACAAGTTACACTGCAATTTTGAACTGTGTTCACACAAGTAATTTACTACTGAAAAGTATTTTTATGCTTACCTGTACCAGGCTTGCTTGGTTCTAGAAATAAAACAACAGTATATTTTTTTATACAAAACAATTGGCCTAGAGTTCAGTTCTTGAGTGTGTGGATTCATTTGCTGACTGAGTGTGTACATCAAATGCTTTACACTGTCCTCTGATACTGCCTTACTGCTCGACCAAGCTACCACTTTAGAGAGTAAGGTTCTATCTAACTTTAACCTCTGCCAAACCTTTGGAGACCCTTGGACTCTATACACACTGTACCTCACTTTGGTGCAGTATATATAGAGACAGTTTCTTACACTCAACAAAAACAATTCCACATAAATTACCTGGAATTGTTGGCAATCCTCCTAGCGTTAAAATCTTTTCAACTCCAACTCGTAAGCAAAGCTGTCCTAGTCCGTACAGACAACATGACAGCAATGTATTACATACAAAAACAGGGGGGGGGACACTCTCTGCAGCTTTCACACCTAGCTCAAAGCATATGGAGATGGGCCATTCCTCAAAACATATATCTCCTTGCAGAACACCTCCCAGGAGTACACAATCAAATTGCAGATCTACTCAGTCGCCAAACACAGCAGATCCACCAATGGGAACTTCATCCTCAAGATCTGCTTCCATTCTTTCAAATGTGGGGCCACCCAGAAATAGACCTGTTCGCCACATACCAAAACGCAAAATGCCCAAGCTTCGCATCCAGGTATCCACACCCATTGTCCAAAGGCAATGAGCTATGGATGAACTGGTCAGGCAAATTTGCTTACGCTTTTCTGCCTCTCCCGCTCATTCCGCTAGTGGTTCGGAAGCTCAAACAGCATTCCCTCACAATGATCCTGATTGCTCCAACATAGGCCCGACAGCCATGGTTCACAATCCTCTTGGAACTATCAGTAGTTCCTCATCAAAAGCTACGCCTCTCACCCAAGCTTCTCACTCAGAACCATGGAGAGATGAGGCATCCAGATCCCAGTCAACTCAACCTTGCGATCTGGCACCTGAAATCTTAGAGTTTGGCTACCTTAATCTCCCGCCAGACTGCATGAACATCATTAAAGAGGCTAGACGTCCTACCACTAGAGCTTGCTATGCCGCAAAATGGAAAAGATTTGTAATTTACTGTACAAATGACAAAATCAACCCACTAGATGCTTCTATTCAAAACATCAACTGTTACCTTTTACATCTACAACAATGTAACCTAACGTATACATCCATTAGACTACATCTCGCTGCAATAGCAGCCTATCTCCAAAACAGACAACACTTGTCTTTGTTTAGGGTACCAGCTATAAAAGCATTTATGGAAGGACTTAAAAGAATAATTCCACCTAGAGTTCCACCCTCTCCAGTATGGAACCTGAATGTGGTACTTACCAGACTCATGGGTCCCCCATTTGAACCTATGCATAAATGCAAATTACAATTTCTCACCTGGAAAGTAGCCTTCCTGGTGGCGATCACCTCTCTCAGAAGAGTTAGTGAACTCCAGGCATTAACCATACAAGAACCATTTCTCCAAATCCATCATAACAAAGTGGTTCTTAGGACTAAATCAAAAATTTCTACCTAAAGTCGTCTCTGCTTTCCACATTAAGCAGTCTGTAGAGCTCCCAGTGTTTTTCCTTCTACTAGACTCAGTAGCAGAACGAGCTCTTCACACGCTAGACGTAAAAACAGACATACTTTACTACATTGAAAGAACAAAATCCTTTAGAAAGACTAAACAACTTTTTGTGGCTTTCTCCCCACCTCATAAAGGCAATCCTATCTCAAAAACAGGGATTGCAAGGTGGATTGTTAAATGCATCCAGATATGCTATGCTAAAGCCAAACGCACCTTAACCATTCCCCCTAGGGCTCACTCCACACGTAAACTAGAGGCATCTATGGCATTCTTAGGGAACATTCCCCTAGATGGCATCTGCAAAGCAGCAACTTGGTCTACACCACACACGTTCACAAAACACTATTGTGTACACGTGCAAGCAAAACAGCAAGCTAGTGTGGGCCAAGCTGTATTAAGAACACTTTTTCAAACCGCTGCAACAGATACAGGTAGCCACCGCTAAGGAGGTAACTGCTGTATAGTCTATGCACAAGTATACGATCTACAGCTCATATGCCGCGAACGGAAAATGCTACTTACCAGTATGCATCTGTTCTTGGCATGTAGAGCTGTAGATTCGTATACGCCCACCCGCCTTCCCGGATACCTCTATCTGTTCCAGTACTATCTTACTTAGATACATTACACATGGACATCCTTTTTCTATTCCTTACTAACTCCATCATAACCCTCTATGGCAAAACAATCTGGAGATGGAGTCAATGCCCATGCGCACTATCGTCCTAAGGAGGAGTCACCTAACTCGTGACTACAAAGATTTCTTCCAAGACAAAAACAAAGTGCAAACATCCGAGCCCAACACCAGATGGCGATCTATGCACAAGTATACAAATCTACAGCTCTACATGCCAAGAACAGATGCATACTGGTAAGTAGCATTTTCCTTCCTATCCATTAGAATACTTGCTCCCCTTCTTGAGAGGTGGTCTGGTGACCAGTGTCTCAGGTCACTGTGTTGTGTAGGCTTAGCATGCACCGTTAAATTCACATGTGGGTTCTGGTAGAAAGTATCTCTTGGTGCAGTTTTTTTTTTTTAAATGTAGATATTTTCTTAGTTTGTTTAGTTATTTTCTACTTCCACGTGTTAATGCTGCCTGATGCAGTATGTGCTTACCTATTTTCTGTTTTGGTATTGTCTGTATCTAATAATTCACAAAAAATTCTTTGATGTTTTAGGGCCACCTTCCAAGCCTCCAACAGTCTTCTTTTAACCGCTCAGTGGGCAGTTTAGCTTCATCACCTCGACCTACTGGAGACTATGATGATGAGGAGACGGACTCTGATGAAGATATTAGGGAGACATACGGCTATGATATCAAGGTAGCAAAGATGGTATTTGAAATACTGAAATTATTTTCCTTTGCCAGCATGGTTTGTGACTTTAATGATTGTTTGACAGTGTGTGGGTGGTCTTGTATTATGTTTAAAATGAAAGTAGCAAATTAAGAATATAATCAGAAATCTCCTGTAGGTTATGTATATATATTTAGTAAACTGACCCCCCCCGGAACCTCTTTTCCCAGTGGACATGAACCATCAAAGTGTTGTGTAAGTTTGAATCCCAAAGTGCTACAAGAAAAGAAGACTTGTAAGTCACAATTACATTGTAAATGAGTAAGCTACTATGGGTTCCTTCCGAGGATGAGGAAAGTCCAGCATCAGTACCTTAAAATGGGGAAATACTGCAGAATCCAATTTTAAAGCTCTGTTTATTGTAATTTAGAAAATATTCGTTAGCTGCCCGAGTCTTGCTCCCTGAAGAACACAACCACTCCGAGACTCTAGAGGATCATCTTCTGTGTGCACACATTTTTACAAACAGGAAGCTATACTACCCAGTGACAGCAGGGGAACAGCCCCTGAACAAAAAGAGAAAGAGCAGGGCCTACATGGCTGAAGCTTGTGATGTGGATGTCTTGATGGAGTAAGTTGCACAGGAGCAACTGAGCTGCCTAGAATCGGCAAGAAGCAACTGTGAGACACAGCTTTTAAGAGTCGGCAGAGATGTATTCTTGACTGACAGTGCTATGAGCATCCACTGTCTCAGACCTGCCTGTCATGTGTGGTGAAAGTATATGAACCCATCTTCACCAGTAGGACCTAGGTTTTTCATTTTCAGCTTTGGCCTTAATATGGTGCTGTTTGCTGCAGCAAGTAGTTCTGATTCTGGAACATTTTGAACAGATATAGCACTGCAAATATCTGTGCTTAACATCACAGTTGGCTACTGATCTGTATTACTCTTTCTCAGTCTTGACTGCTCCAGCCTGTGTGTGCAGTCTGTGCCAACTGAAAATCTTAACTATCCCAGCCAGTCCTTGGCCCCCTAAGTTGCCGTTCCACTGACAAACTTAGTGAATGATTCCTGCATCTTTCTTCTGCAGTAGCTGTGGAACAGTTGACTAATGGATTCAGAGGAATCCTATTAGTCTGGATGCCAAGATTATTCTAAACTTGACTTTAGCACACTAATAAATTTTAAGTACCGCTTTTACAGTTTACGCAATTGTTTTTTCTGTGGGCCCTTTTTTCCTGCTACCTTCTTGAGGCCAGTAACCTCCTGTTTCATGCGAATCTCAGCCACATGGCTCAAACCTACAAAGTTGTCCCACTGGGCTCACCAAGAAACTAGGGCCGGTATGTCATTACAAATATGATACATTGTCACGTAATGCCCGGCACCTCGGCTCAATTGACCTGAAGTAAATAAAGTGTAGTATTTCCAAAGACTTCCAAAAGGCTTCAGGGAGGACCTAAAGTTTCCCCCGGTGAGATAATATAAGCAAGGGGTCCCACGTTCTAAAAACAAATCTATTACCTAACATGCAACTTCTTTAAATGTGTTTTGACTGTGTCTTTACATCTGACGTTAAGACCTCCTACTTTTTTTGTAGAGCATGTCATTATTTTAACTGCTCTACGTTGATACAAAAATCCTCTGCATGGAGTGAAAAAGCTGTACCACGTTTCCTCTGTTTTCTCTCGCTTACTCTGTGCTTCTCTCGTCGACTCAACAATCATGCTCGCTAATTTCCTCGTAGAAACACTTTCCAGAATGAAACGCACAGTCCAATATCTGCCAATCATAGGTTCTATGCTGAAAGTATCTAAAGACATTTTTAAAGACCCAGTCAAATCAAGGGTATGTACACCTAGTATTGAAAGAAAGTACAGGCCTTCACCTTCAGACCCTCTACATCAGAGGACACCCAACTGCAGACTCCTTAGTCGTCACTACAGCTTGTAAAAGAGCGGCATCCCAAAGCACCGGGGAAGTTCCACCTCCTGACAAGGAGAGTAAGTGCATTGACACAGCAGGAAAAAGAGTTGTGACAGGACATGCCAATCACTGGAAACTTGCCAATTCAGCGGGCCTCCATTCACATTATAATAGAGCTACATGAGATGGATGGAAGAACTATTACAGCATCTCCCAGATCAATACAAGGAAAAAGGAGAAGATCTGGTTGCGTAAGTGTAGGAAAGTACCCCCTTTTGACATGGTCACCACCACTTTTGCCTGGTATCTGATGCAATTATGACAGAAGTGCACTTGGTTCCTGCTATCCAGGTCCCCAGTGCCAGATCTCTTTCCCTAAAACTGTACAATTGTTCCCCTAATTGGCAATACCTTTAGCACCCCCTGTAAGTCCCTAGTAAATGGTACCCCTGGTACCTAGGGCAAGGAGGCTAAAGACGGTCCCCTAGGGCTGCAGCATGAATTGTGCCACTCTAAGGGACCTCTAAGCACCAGCATGCAAACTGCTCAGTGCTATGGTTCAGATAAAAGTGAAGACAACACATGGCCCACCTCCTGTGTGCCATGCCTGCAGACACTGCATGCAGTATAGGTAAGCTACCCATACAGCAGGCCTTACAGCGCTAGGGCAGGGTGCACTATACTACATGTGTGGGCATGTCTGCATGAGCAGAAATGCCCCTGTGATGTCTAATTCAATTTTTAGATATTACAAGTGGACGCTGGTATTTACGAGACCCCCGGCTACATGATGGCTTCACTGAAGCTAGAGATGTTTGGTATCAAACATGTCGTATTAATAAACCCACACTGATGCCAGTGATGGATTGTTAATACAGGTACCCAGAGGGCACATTAAAGGTGTGGTACCTGATGTGGATACGACTTTAAAATTCCACTATCTTAGTTTTGGTACAATTACGCTCTCTGGGTTATTCCCACCTCCCGCAGGAAGTGGCCATATAGAGGGTGTAGACACCCTAATGGTAAGTAGCCCATTCGGTAATCCCTGTCACTCCCCGTAACGCCCCTAAATTAAGTATTTAGGTGGCACCCCTGACACCAGGAATTTAGATTAGACGGAACAAGAAGAGAAGGACACGGAGAGCCGCCAGAAAAAGCGAGGCTGGAAGACTGCTGTGGACTTTTTGGTGCCAAACCCTGCCTGCCACACTAAGTCTTGACAATCGCAACCCAGTGACTTGTCCTGCGGCTGACCAGCTCCCAAGAACCCCGGGAGACTGCCAGCCTTTGCAAAACGTCAAGCAATCTCCCTTGGAGTAGAGGAGCTAATCCCCTGCACTCTGCAGACACCGAAACGCATAGTCTGGTCTACGGAGTTGTCGTTCCAAGGCCAACTCAACGCAAGGTTCTTAGGAAGAGGACCCTGCACTCCTGAAGGTCAGATCTGTCCCCCCACCAAGTGAGGGGGACACCAGGACTGGCCAGAGCCGCAAAGGACCAATACCTGGGGTTCCGGACCCCTTGCAGCAAGCAGAGACCATGAGAGTCCAGTCAATACTTTAATGACTCCAAGACAGAGCAGCCGGATACCAACTTCCGTAGTGGCCCAGCTATCCTGATTTTGCACCCTCAACCAGCGAGACCGACAACCACAAGGATCCAGGGCGCACAGAGCCCAGCCGATCTTTCCACTCTGCACCCGAGCGCCCCAGCCCAGTACCAATGCACCAGCTGTGCCCCCTTGTCCCCAGGACCCTTGTGAACAGAGCCCCCCATTGGGAGCTCCCAGACTTGTCCTCATGTCATCCTCTGCAGCCTGTTTCTAGGTGGGCCCCCCTTCTTTCGACCTGCGTAGCGCACACAGCTATTAACCCAACCAGCACCTCTGCAACCAGACGCCCAAGGGCAGGTAACGAGTTACTGCTGGTGGTACTTTGGACCTTGGCCCCCTACAACCCTAAGTCCCGAAGGAGACCCCCAGAAACCGAACACAGATAACTGTATGCCATACATGCATTTTTCCCATAGGAAAGCATTCTGTGTAAAAGCACATTTAAGTGATAATATAGTTCTTGGTATAGAAATTTATATAAAAATACGACTTATTTTTCGAAATTGGTCTCGCATTTATTCTTGTGTGTGTCTCATTTATTGCCTTTTTTTGTGCCAACAAATGCTTAGCACTACCCTCTGATAAGCCTAACCGTTTGCCCACTATAGGAAGCTGGCTCTGTATATACTATACCAAAGTGAGGTATAGTGTGCACAGAGTCCAGTGGAACCCCAAAGGTAGGCAGAGGTAAAAGTAGATAATACCTTTCTCTCTATTTGTGGTAGTGTGGGGGAGCAGTAATTGTGAGAAAGTGCCCTCTTTCTGCATGGTTGCCCCCACTTTTTGCTGAATTGCTGATGTACTTTTGACTGAGTGTGCCCTGGGCTCCTGCTAATCAGGTACCCAGGGCCTATGTTCTTTCCCTAAAACTGCATTGAAGCCTAAACCCAATTGATCTCTGGCCACAGGTCAACCCCTGGTAAATGGTACCACAGGTACCCAGGGCACTGTGACCAGAGAAGGCCCCTAAGGGCTGCAGCACTTATTGTGCCACCCTTAGAGGCCCTGTACTACTACACTGCCTTTGCAGGCTGCGTATTTTGGTGCAGAACAAAGTGAAGAGTCGACATGGCACACATCCCTGTGTGCCATGCCTACAACTCACTGCCCTGACATAGATCAGTCACCCCTCTAGCTGGGTGCCCTATGCCAGTGGTGAGGGTACAGGTGCATGAGCCCTGTACCCCTACAGTGTCTAAGTCCATTCTTAGACATTGCAAGTGCAGTGCTGCCATTAAGAGTATATGGTGCTGGGAGTTTGTCATTACGAACTCCACAGCACCATAATGGCTGCACTGAAAACTGAGAAGTTTGGTATCAAACTTCTCAGCACATTAAACCCACACTGATGCCAATGTGGGATTTAATGTAAAATGCACACAGATGGAATCTTAGAAGATGCCCCCTGAAAACTAACCCACCTCTAGTGTCCAGGCTGAGTGGCTGCTTTCAGCTGCCTCCACCAGACATGTTTCTGGACCCCTGGGTCGAGAGCCTGCTGCTCTCTGGGGCCTGAAACAATGCACATCCTGGGATGAGGTGCCAAGCCTCCTCCCCCAGGATGGGCAGGTTTCACAAAGGGGAAGCTTCAAAGGCTTGCCGCCATTGTGAGCTTCCCCTGGCCAATTGCTGTACTCAGCAACTGGTCCCCACTGGTTTTGACCCCCACTTTGGGTGGGAGAACCGGCGGGAAAAACAAGTGAGGAAGGGAGGTGTGCCCACCTCTGCCAACTCCACCCCTCAGGTAGGGGAGGCGAGGTGAAGCACAACTCTCAGTCCACGCCATCTTGAAGATGGAGGGTGGCACAATAGGGGGTGTACCCACCCCAGGGAAGGGACCCATTGGTCTCTGACCTCTACCTACCTGTAACCCCCCTAAATCTAGTATTTAGGGGCTCCCCTGAACCTTGCTTCCTCAGATCCAGACAAGAAACAAGAAGAAAAGAAGAAGGACCGAACAGCTGTGCAGCAGCTAACAAGAGGAAGACGCCCACTGACTTGGCCCCAGCCCTACCGGCCTGTCTCCCCCTCGAACTTGCTCCTGCGAAACCCCGGTGTGTCCTGCAGCCAGCAACCTCAAAAACCCCGGAGGACCTGCCTGCCTTCACTTCCAAAGCCTGCTTCTCCTGTGAACACCAGATTTGTTCAACTGCAACCTCTGGCAGCAGCCGGAGACCGCGGATCTGCCCCACTCTGCACCCGCCGTCCACGGCCCGAGCTCGAGTGGGCAAACGCCACGAGGAGGTCACCCCGGCGATCCTGAACCGAGATCCGGCGACCCCTGACCTGTCTCAAGCCTCCAGCCGATGCCTGCAGTCGAAATCCAGAAGGCCCCCCTAACCGCGACCCGGAGCTGGTAAGAAGATCCGACCCCAAACGGCACCCCTGCACCCGACACCCCACGGCCTTGTGTGCCCAAGCCGACGGTGCCCAACCATCCCCTAACTTCCCAACTTACCTCTTGAAGTGGTGGTCGCACCCAGAAGTCCTTCGTCTCCTGGCCTGCAGTGCTTTTGCCAACCGGAGGATCTCCATTGGAACCAACAGGGCATCCGACCTCGAAACAGCACCCTGCACCCGGCCGCCCTAGTGCCACTGAGGGTGCACCTTTGGTGCCAATTTGTTTCCCCATTTGCCCTGAGCTATAGTCCAGGAGCTTTGCTCCCGCAACCTAGTGGCCTGCTGCCAGCAGCCACCAACCGGAGGCCCCCTATCCCCCATTGGATAACATTGGGCCTCAACACTCTGCACCCAGCCGCCCTAGTGCCGCTGAGGGTGTAACAAGAGTGCATCACTGACCCTGGGGGACCCCTGAGTCTAACCCCAGAACCTCGGCTCCAAAGACCGATTACTTACCTAAAAACCGATAACCATATTTTCCTCCATAGGATAACATTGACACTTTTTCCTGAAAAAGTTTTTAAGTGTGGAGTTTTTAAACCTAAAGAAATTGTTTAAAATTGTACGATTTAACAAAAACGCTTTTACTCACCTGTTTACAGGAAGTGTCCCAGTGCTGCATCCAGGCATACAGCACTGAGTAAGAAAAGTAATCCAAAAGTAACTTACCTGATATTTTTCCGAAAATCCCATTGAAGTCAATGTACTGTATTTACAAGTGATTGCATTTCTCTGAAACAGTACTGTAAGTCAAATCATAGTACATTTACAATTGCCATTGAACTGTTTTACAATCAGCATTTATTACTGTAAAGTATTTATTGCTTACCTGTGCCAGGCTTGCTTGGTTCTAGAAATAAAATAACTAAAAGAATATTTTTATACAAAAACAATTGGTCTGAAGTTCAGTCTTTGAGTGTGTGAATTCATTTGCTGACTGTGTGTGTACAACAAATGCTTAACACTGTCCTCTGATACTGCCTTACTGCTCGACCACACTACCACAAATAGAGAGTAAGGTTCTATCTATCTTTGCCTCTGCCTACCTTTGGGGTTCCACTGGACTCTGTGCACACTATACCTCACTTAGGTATAGTATATACAGAGCCAGCTTCCTACAGTAATGCTTTATCAGAAGGTAGTGTTAAGCATTTATTGTACACACTCAGGCAAGAAATGATGTCACACACTCAAAGACTGAACTCAGACCAATTTGTTTGTTTAAAAATTTTATTTAGTTATATTTTATTTTCTAGAACCAAGCCAGGCCTGGTACAAGTAAGTATAATAACACTTTGCAAAAATAATGCAGGTAAATACAGTTTAAATACAGTTGAATGCAATTGGATTGGTTACAGGTAAGTCATTTGTTTGTAAAGCAGTTTAAATTACTTTTCAGTTACTGTACAGATTACTTTTCAAGTTACTTTTCAGATTACTTTTTAAGTTACTTTTTCTACTCAGTTATATGCCTAGATATCACACTGGGACATTTCCTAGAGAAAAGGTAAGTAAATCAGTTTTTGTACATTTGCAGTTTCTTATGATTTTATACAAGCCAGCTCCACACTTAGAACAATTTTCACAAGAAAGCAGTGAATGCAGTCCTATGAGAGAAAACCGGGTTATCGGTTTAACGGTAAGTACTTAGGTTTGGGAGTTGGTTTTCTGGAGTTTGAACCAGTGTTCCTCCAGGGTCAAGGATGCACTCAGAAAGCACCCTCAGCGGCACTAGGGTGGCCGGGTGCAGAGTGCTGAGGCCCAGTGTTATCCAATGGATCGGTTGGTGGCTGCTCGCGAGCAGGGCACAATTTTCTGGGAGCAAAGCTCCTGGACTTGAGCTCAGGGCAAGGGGGGATCTGAGTTAGCACACAAAGTACGGCACCGGGGTGGCTGGCTGCAGGGTGCTGTTTGGGCCTTGGGTGCCCTGTTGTTTTCAATGGGAGTTGCCGGTTTTGGATTTTGGCTGCATGCTCGGTCCTGGAAGTCTTCTGGGAGGAACCAACAGCTGGGCAGGTAAGTTGGAGGGCTCGGGGACTTAGGTGCACCTCGGGTTCTCTTCTGCAGGGCGGCTGGGTTCAGGAGTGCCTTTTGAGGTCAGACTTCACCTTACCGGGTCACTCGCTGTTGGGGGTGGGGGGTCTCCTTGCAGAGGCTGCAGGCGTCGTCGGGGAGTCCTGGAGGAGTCGACCCACGGTGGACCAGGACTCTGGAGCACTTGGGGACCTCGCTGGGACCGGTGGGCCACTCGGATTTGGGCCGTAGGCGTCTGGTGCAGTTGTGGTTCCAGGCGTCCGTTTTCTTTGTCCTCAGCAGGCTCAGAGTCTGTCTTGGGAGTTTCTTTTGAACAGAGCTGCTGTTTACAGGAGAGCCATTCTTTGTTGAAGGCAGTCAGTCCTCCTAGGGGTTCTGGAGGTCGCTGGCTGCAGGATGTGAGAAAGTGCCCTCTTTCTGCATGGTTGCCCCCACTATTTGCTGAATTGCTGATGTACTTTGACTGAGTGTGCCCTGGGCTCCTGCTAATCAGGTACCCAGGGCCTATGTTCTTTCCCTAAAACTGCATTGAAGCCTACACCCAATTGGCATCTTTGGCCACAGGTCAGTCCCTGGTAAATGGTACCACAGGTACCCAGGGTGTCCCAGTGCTGCATCTAGGTATACAGCACTGAGTAAGAAAAGTAATCCGAAAGTAACTTACCTGCTATTTTACTGAAAATCCCATTGAAGTCAATGTACTGTATTGACAAGTGATTGCATTTCTCTGAAACAATACTGTAAGTCAAACCATAGTACATTTACAATTGAACTGTTTTACAATCAGCATTTATTACTGTAAAGTATTTATTGCTTACCTGTGCCAGGCTTGCTTGGTTCTAGAAATAAAATAACTAAAAGAATATTTTTATACAAAAACAATTGGTCTGAAGTTCAGTCTTTGAGTGTGTGAATTCATTTGCTGACTGGGTGTGTACAACAAATGCTTAACACTGTCCTCTGATACTGCCTTACTGCTCGACCACACTACCACAAATAGAGAGTAAGATTCTATCTAACTTTACCTCTGCCTACCTTTGGGGATCCACTGGACTCTGTGCACACTATACCTCACTTTGGTATAGTATATACACAGCCAGCTTCCTTCACAGGACAAGGCGATTTTTGGAACAGGATCTCTGGAAACTGAAGACGGACCGTTAGGGCTGGGGCCAAGTCAGTTCTTCTCTGCAGTCTCCTCTGCTGGGTGTCTTCTTTCGTCCTTCTTCTTCATAGGTTGCGGGAATCTGTCTTCTTGGTTCAGGGCTGCCCCCTAAATACTGTATCTAGGGGACTTTTTAGGGGTCTCGATGTCAGTAGCCAATGGGTTGCTGACCTTAGGGTGACTACACCCATGTTATGCTCACCCCACGTGGGGGAGTAGGCACAATCCCTAGTCCTGATTGGAGAGTGCCTGCCATCTGAAAGATGGCGGGCACTAAAGAGTGGGCTTTACCTCACCTCCCCCACCTGATGGGTGGGGTTGGCAGAGGTGGGCACACCTTCTGGGCTCTTCTCATTTTTCCTGCCTCTCTTCCCACCGAAAAGGAGGAGATACAGGAAGGGGGCCTGCTCCTGATAGCAGGAGAGGCTGGGGGTCGTGTTAAAAAGGCGGGAAGGCCTTTGAAGCTCCCCTGCCACAGATGGCTCTTCCTAGCCTGGGGGAGTTGTGACCACCTCCGCCCAGAAAAGGCTTTGTTTCTGGTCTCAGGGAGTGAAAGCTCCCACCACAGGGGTCCAGAAATATGTTTCGTGGTGGCAGGCTGGTGTTTACCAGTCAGGGAACCCACCAGAGGCTGGTCGTTTTTCAGGGGACATCTCTAAGATGCCCTCTGAGTGCATTGTATAATAAATCCCACACTGGCATCAGTGTGGGTTTATTATGCTGAGAAGTTTGCTACCAAACTTACCAGAATTCAGTAAGCCATTATGGTGCTGTGGAGTTCTTAATAACAAACTCCCAGACCATATACTATTTATGGCTTTACTGCACTTACAATGTCTAAGAATGGACTTAGACACTGTAGGGGTACAGTGCTCATGCACCTGTAGCCTCACCAGTGGTATAGTATACACCCAGCTAGAGGGGTGTCTTACCTATACCATAGGCAGTGGGTTGCAGGCATGGCACACAGGACATGCAGCCTGCAATGGGTGTGTAGGTGTGTGGGGGGTGGGGGGTGAGGGTGTGGGTGGGTGTGTGTGTGTGTGTTTGTTCCTTTGTTCGTTTGTTTGCTTGTTTGTTCCTTTGTTTGGTTGTTCCTTTGTTTGGTTGTTCCTTTGTTTGGTTGTTCCTTTGTTTGGTTGTTCCTTTGTTTGGTTGTTCCTTTGGTTGTTTGTTCCTTTGTTTGTTTGTTCCTTTGTTTGTTCCTTTGTTTGTTCCTTTGTTTGTTCCTTTGTTTGTTCCTTTGTTTGTTCCTTTGTTTGTTCCTTTGTTTGTTTGTTCCTTTGTTTGTTTGTTCCTTTGTTTGTTTGTTCCTTTGTTTGTTTGTTCCTTTGTTTGTTTGTTTGTTTTTTTGTTGTGCTGCAGCCCTTAGAGGCCTTCCCTGGTCACAGTGCCCTTGGTACCCGTGGTACCTTTTACAAGGTACTTACATTTGGCCAGAGGAGTGCCAATTGAGGGTACAAAGGTACAGTTTTGGGTAAGAACAGAGGCCCTGGGAACCTGATTGTCATAGACCCAGGGCACATCAAGTCAAAGTGCTTCAGAAATCTGGCAAAAAGTGGGGATGGGGGGTTACTGCAACAGAAACCCAGCGTTCGAGGCATGTGAGCTGTAGATCACATGCTTATGCATAGATTGCCATCTAGTGTTGGGCCCGGATGTTTGCACTTTGTTTTTCTTCGAAGAAGTCTTCCTAGTCACAAGGTAGGTGACTCCTCCTTTCGGTGATAGTGCACATGGTCATCGACTCCATCTTCAGATTGTTTTTTACCGCCATCGGGTTCGGATGTTACTCGCTGCGCTCCGGTTCGACGCCGATCCTTCGGTTTCCCTCGGTGTGTAGAACACTCACCCTCGACGGTATTGTTTCCGATCGCGTGTTCCATTCATTCGCGTATCGTGTTTATTGAAAAAACCCTATTTCGATCGGAGAGCTCGTGGTTGGCCGTCAGGCCTAGCCCCCGGTTCGACTTGCAGTCGATGGAACGAACGCTCTTTAAATTCTGTCCTTGGTGCCACGCGAAATACCCGTGCACCGACTCACACGAAGTGTGCAACCTGTGTTTGTCACCGGAACACAGTGAACAGGACTGCGACGCGTGCCGAGCTTTCCGCTCCAAAAAGACTCTTTGCGACCGTCTGGCTCGACGACGCGACATTGTAAGAAACTGGCTCTATATATACTGCACCAAAGTGAGGTACAGTGTGTATAGAGTCAAAGAGTCCCCAAAGGTAGGCAGAGGTTAAAGTTGGATAGAACCTTACTCTCTAATAGTGGTAGCTTGGTCGAGCAGTAAGGCAGTATCAGAGGACAGTGTTAAGCATTTGATGTACACACTCAGTCAGCAAATGAATTCACACACTCAAGAACTGAACTCTAGGCCAATAGTTTTTGTATAAAAATATACTGTTTATTTTTAGAACCAAGCAAGCCTGGCACAGGTAAGCATTAAATACTTTTCAGTAATAAGTTACTGGATATAGAACAGTTGAAAAATGCAATAGAAATTGTAGTTTGTTTGATTTATAGGGGAGCAGTAGTATGCAACACTTAGCAAATACAGTACATTGAAATGAATGGGCTTTTTCAACAAATTGCAGGTAAGATACTTTTACGTTACTTTTTCTAACTCAGTGCTGGATGCCTGGATTCAGCACTGGGTCATTTCCTGAAAACAGGTGAGAAAACACGTTTTGGTTAATTGTACGATTTTTAAAGAATATCTTTAGTTTTCAAAACTCCACAAACGACTGTGGGAGTTAAGGTTCTGGGGTAAGAACAAGGGTATCCCCCAGGGTCAGTGATGCACTGTTGTTGCACCCTCAGCGGCAGTAGGGCGGTCGGGTGCAGAGTGTTGAGGCCCAATGTTATCCTATGGAGGATAGGGTGTCTCCGGTTGGTGTCTGCTGGCAAGCAGGCCACTGGGTTGTGGGAGCAAAGCTCCTAGGGTTTAGGTCAGGGCAATTGGGGAAACAAGTTGGCACAAAAAGTGCACCCTTAGCGGCACTGGGGCGGCCGGGTGCAGAGTGCTGTTTCGGCGTCGGACGCCCTGTTGTTTTCTATGGAGAACCTCCGGTTTGAAGAAGCACTGCAGGCTCGGGGACGAGGATCTTCTGGGTGCGACCACCACTTCGAGGGGTAAGTTGGGATGTCTTGGGTTGGTTAGGCACCGTTGGTTTGGGCACACAAGGCCGTGGGGCGCCGGGTGCAGGGGTGCCTTTTAGGGTCGGATTTTCTTACCCACTCTGGTCGCGGTAGAGGGGATCCTCTGGATTGAGGCTGCAGGCGTGGTCTGGATCCTGCAGGCGTGGTCAGGAGTCGCCGGATCTCGGGTCAGGATCGCCGGGGTGACCTCGTGGTGTTTTTCCACTCGAGCTCGGGCCGGGTTCGGCGGGTGCAGAGTGGGCTGGATTCGCGGTGTCCGGCCGGAGCCAGAAGCTGCAGTTTAAACACGTCCGTTGTTCACGGGAGAAACAGTCTTGGAAGTGAAGGCAGGCAGGCCCTCCGGGGTTTGTGAGGTTGCTGACTGCTGGACACGCCCGGATTTCGCAGGAGCAGGTTCGAGGGGAGACAAGCCTGTAGGGCTGGGGCCAAATCAGTGGGCGTCGTCCTCTTGTTAGCTCTGCACGGCTCTTCTTCCTCCTTTTCTTCTTGTAGGTAAGCTTGATCTGAGGAAGTAAGGTTCAGGGTGCCCCTAAATACTAAATTTAGGGGCGTTACAGGTAGGTAAAGGGCAGGGACCAATGGGTCCCTTCCCTGGGGTGGGTACACCCCCCTATTCTGCCACTCTCCAGTGGGAGGGGGGCAGAAACCTGTCCCTGGTTGGCTAGGTCCCCCCATCCTCAAGATGGCGGGGACTCAAGGTTGTGCTTCACCTCGCCTCCCCACCTGAGGGGTGGAGTTGGCAGAGGTGGGCACACCTCCCTTCCTCACTTGTTTTTCCCGCCGGTTCTCTCGCCCAAAGTGGGGGATAGAACCAGTGGGGACCAATTGCTGAAAGCAGCAATGGGTCTGGGGAGGCTCACAAAGGCGGCATTCCTTTGAAGCTTCTCCTTCGTGAACCCTGCCCATCCTGGGGGAGGAGGCTTGGCACCTCGTCCCAGGATGTGCATTGTTTCAGGCCCCCGAGAGCAGCAGGCTCTCGACCCAGGGGTCCAGAAACATGTCTGATGGTGGCAGCCTAAGCAGCCACTCAGTCAGGTCACTAGAAGTTGGTCGAGTTTCAGGGGGCATCTCTAAGATGCCCTCTGTGGTGCATTTTACATTAAATCCCACACTGGCATCAGTGTGGGTTTAATGTGCTGAGAAGTTTGATACCAAACTTCCCAGTCTTCAGTGTAGCCATTATGGTCCTGTGGAGTTCGTAATGACAAACTCCCAGCACCATATACTCTTAATGTCAGCACTGCACTGACAGTGCCCAGGAATGGACTTGGGCACTGTAGGGGTACAGGGCTCATGCACCTGTACCCTCACCACTGGCATAGGGCACCCAGCTAGAGGGGTGACTGATGTATGCCGGGGCAGTGGTTTGTGGGCATGGCACACAGGGATGTGTACCATGTCGACTCTTCACTTTGTTCTGCACCAAAACATGCAGCCTGCAAAGGCAGTGTGTGAGTGTCAGGGTACAGGGCCTCTAAGGGTGGCACAATAAGTGCTGCAGCCCTTAGAGGCCTTCTCTGGTCACAGTGCCCTGGGTACCTGTGGTACCATTTACCAGGGGCTGACCTGTGGCCAGAGATGCCAATTGGGTGTAGGCTTCAATGCAGTTTTAGGGAAGGAACATAGGCCCTGGGCACCTGATTAGCAGGAACCCAGGGCACACTCAGTCAAAGAACATCAGCAATACGGCAAAAAGTGGGGGCATACCATGCAGAAAGAGGGCACTTTCTCACACACCCCCCGCCCCCCCCAAACTAAAGATGATGAGACTTACCTTTCCCTACAGAGTCTTCATTGTCTAAGTGGAAGAACCTGGAAAGTCCTGCATTGGCATGGGCAGTCCCAGGTCTGTGTTCCACTTCAAAGTCCATTCCCTGTAGGGAGATGGACCACCTCAACAGTTTAGGATTTTCCCCTTTCATTTGCATTAGCCATCTGAGAGGTCTGTGATCAGTTTGAACTTGGAAGTGAGTACCAAACAACTATGGTCTCAACTTCTTCAGGGACCAAACCACAGCAAAGGCCTCCCTCTCAATGGCACTCCAACGCTGCTCCATGGGGAGAAGCCTTCTGCTTATAAAAGCAACAGGTTGGTCTTGGCCTTCATCATTGGTCTGGGACAGGACCGCTCCTATCTCTAACTCAGAGGCATAAGTCTGCACTATGAACTGCTTGGCATAATCTGGAGCCTTCAGAACTGGTGCTGAGCACATTGCTTCTTTCAGGGTGTCAAAAGCCTTTTGGCAACTAACTGTCCAGTTAACCTTCTTGGGCATCTTCTTGGAGGTGAGTTCTGTGAGGGGAGTCACAATGGACCCATATCCCTTCACAAACCTCCTGTAGTACCCAGTCAAGCCAAGGAATGCCCTGACTTGGGTCTGGGTTGTTGGAGCTGCCCAGTCCAGGATGTCCTGGATCTTGGGCTGTAAGGGCTGTACCTGGCCTCCACCAACAAGGTGGTCCAAGTGCACCACAGTGCCCTGCCCTATCTGGCATTTGGATGCCTTGATGGTTAGGCCTGCAGTCTGCAGGGCTTTTAAAACCTTCCCAAGGTGGATCAGGTGATCCTGCCAGGTGGAGCTAAAGACAGCAATATTATCAAGATAAGCTGCACTAAAGGACTCCAACTTAGCAAGGACTTGATTCACCAACCTCTGGAAGGTGGCAGGGGCATTCTTTAAACCAAAGGGCATAACAGTGAACTGATAGTGCCCATCAGGTGTGGAGAATGCGGGTTTCTCTTTTGCTCCTGGTGCCATGCCAATCTGCCAGTACCCTGCAGTTAAGTCAAAGGTACTTAAGAATTTGGCTGCACCCAATTTATCTATCAACTCATCTGCTCTTGGGATAGGGTGAGCATCTGTCTTGGTGACAGAGTTGAGCCCTCTGTAATCCACACAAAACCTCATTTCTCTCTTTCCATCCTGTGGGTGAGGTTTGGGGACCAGAAACACTGGGCTAGCCCAGGGGCTCTCAGAGGGTTCAATAACCCCTAACTCCAGCATCTTGCTGACCTCAGCTCTGATGCTTTCCTTGACTTGGTCTGACTGTCGATAGATCTTGTTTTTGACAGGTGCACTGTCACCAGTGTCCACATCATGGGTACACCAGTTTGTCAGACCAGGGGACAAGGAAAAGAGCTTAGCATACTGTTGCAAGACTTGCTTGCAGTCAGTCTGCTGTTGGGCAGAGAGGGTGTCTGAAAAGACAACTCCATCTACTGACCCATCTTTTGGGCTGTATGAGAGGAGGTCAGGGAGAGGTTCACTCTGCTTCCTGCTCCTCATCAGTCACCATCAGCATGGTGATGTCAGCCCTGTCACTGTAGAGCTTTAGGCGGTTCACATGGATAACCCTTTTGGGTGTCCTGCTTGTGCCCAGGTCAACTAAGTAGGGGACCTCACTCTTTTTCTCCAGGATAGGGTAAGGGCCACTCCATCTGTCCTGGTGTGCCCTTGGTGCCACTATCTCCAAAACCCACACCTGTTGCCCAGGTTGAAATTCAACAAGTGCAGCTTTTTGGTCATACCAGTGCTTCTGAAGCTCCTGGCTGACCTCAAGATTCTTGGATACCTTTTCCATGTACTCAGCCATTCTGGACCTTAGGCCAAGCACATCGTCCACAATATCTTGTTTGGGTTCTTGGAGAGGCTTCTCCCAACCCTCTTTTACAAGACAGAGTGGTCCCCTCACAGGATGGCCAAACAGAAGTTCAAAGGGGAAAAACCTACTCCCTTCTGTGGCACTTTTCTGTAAGCGAAAAGCAGACATGGTAAGAGGACATCCCATCTCCTTTTGAGTTTCTCAGGGAGCCCCATAATCATGCCTTTCAATGTCTTGTTAACTCTCTCAACAAGGCCATTGGTCTGTGGGTGATAGGGTGTAGTAAACTTGTACTGCACTCCACACTCTTTCCACATGTGTTTCAGGTAAGCAGAAATGAAGTTAGAACCTCTGTCTGAAACCACCTCCTTAGGAAACCCTACCCTGGTGAAGACACCAATAAGGGCCTTGGCTACTGCAGGAGCTGTAGTAGTCCTAAGTGGAATTGCTTCAGGGTACCTAGTGGCATGATCCACTACCACTAGTATGAATTTGTTCCCTGAGGCTGTGGGAGGTTCAAGTGGACCCACTATGTCCACACCTACCCTCTCAAAGGGAACCCCCACCACAGGCAGTGGTATCCGGGGGGCCTTTGGGTGGCCACCTGTCTTGCCACTGGCTTGACAGGTAACACAGGAGCTGTCAAACTCCTTCACCTTTTGGTGCATCTGGGGCCAGTAAAAGTGGCTAACTAGCCTCTCCCAAGTCTTGGTTTGGCCCAGATGTCCAGCTAGGGGGATGTCATGAGCTAAAGTTAGGAGGATCTCCCTGTACCTCTGTGGCACTACCACTCTCCTGGTGGCTCCAGGATTGGGGTCTCTTGCCTCAGTGTACAGTAATCCCTCTTCCCAATAGACTCTGTGGGTACCACGGACAATTCCCTTTGCTTCTGAAACAGCTTGCTGCCTCAGGCTTTCAAGAGAGGGACAGTCTTGCTGCCCCTGGCACAGCTCTTCCCTAGAGGGTCCCCCTGGGCCTAAGAGTTCAACCTGGTAAGGGTCAAGCTCCATAGGCTCAGTTCCCTCTGGGGTGTCCAAGTCCTCTCCCTGAGGAAAGGGGTCCTGATCCTTTTGCTGAACAGAAGCTGGTTCCCCCGTCTTCTTACCTTTTCTCTTGTTAGGTTGGGCCATACTTTTAGGCTCCAACACTTTTTCACCCTGCCTTTTGCTCTGTGCTCTTGTTTTTACGCACACCAATTCAGTTATATCCAGCATTGATGCATGGGTTTTTAGTTCAACCTCAGCCCAGGCTGAGGTTTCCAGGTCATTGCCAAGCAGACATGCGGCTGGTAGCTTTAGAGAGACCACTACCTGGTTTAGTCTAGTAACCCCCCCCCCCCAGTCTAATGTCACCATAGCCATTGCATGGTTAGTGGTAACACTGTCAGCATTGGTGACTGTACGCCCAATCAAATATTGCTCAGGGGAAACCAGTGTGTCTCTCACCATAGTGACACTGGCACCTGTATCCCTCAGAGCCTCTATCCTAGTTCCATTGATCCAAGGGTATTGTAAGTATTTCTTTAAGTTGGGTGGCCACACAACTACAGTGGCAAAGTCAACTTCCCCCTTTGAAACTAGAACCGCTTCAGTGTGCAACCTGATTTGCTCTGGGCACACTGCTGATCCCATCTGGAGACTGGTTACACAAGTAGTAGCTGTAGCTGTAGGACTAGGGGCCTTCTTGCTAGGGCAAGCCTTGTCTCCAGTTAAGTGTCCCAACTTCTTACAGTTGTTACACCAGGCCTTTGCAGGATCAAAGTTCTTCCCCCTATAGGGCTGTGGAGTATAAGGAGTATTTTGGGGCCCACCCCCCTTTGCAGGTTTTTGGGGCCCTTTAGAAGACTCAGACTTTTTATCTTGGGGATTCTCACCACCTTTCCCCTGGGGAGGTTTTGTAACCCCTTTCTTTTAGTCACCCCCAGTGGTTGTCTTAGTCACCCTAGTCTTGGCCCAGTGGTCTGCCTTCTTTCCCAATTCTTGGGGAGAAATTAGACCTAGGTCTACCAAATGCTGATGTAACTTTTCATTCGTGCAATTACTTAAAATATGTTCCTTCATAAACCAATTGTAAAGTCCAGTAAAGTCATGCACATTGTGTTCAGTTAACCAACCATCTAGTGTCTTTACTGAGTAGTCTACAAAATCAATCCAGGACTGGTTTTGGGTTTTGTGAGCCCCCCTGAATCTAATTCTGTACTCCTCAGTGGTGAGTCCAAATCCCTCAATCAGAGTTCTCTTCATGAGGTCATAGGACCCAGCATCTGGCCCAGAAAGGGTCAGAAGCCTGTCTCTGCAGTTACCAGAGAACAGCTCCCACAGGAGTGCCCCCCAGAGAGGTTTCTTCACTTGCCTCATGTCACAAGCCCTCTCAAAGGCTGTGAACCATTTAGTGATGTCATCACCCTCCTCACATTTAGGGACAATCCCTTTGGGGATTTTAGGATCATAAGATTGCTCTTTATCCTTATTAAGATTGCTGCCACCATTGATGGGTGCTAAACCCATCTCCTTTCTTTCTTTCTCTAGAGCCAGGAGTCTGGACTCTAGATCAAGTCTTTTGGCCAGCCTTGCTAAAAGGCTGTCCTCCTCATTGAGGCTGTCCTCAATGTCCTCACCAGAACCTTAGCCACCTGTGTGGCCTCTAGGTCCCCAGAGGTTAACTCTTGGAAATAAGGGTGCAGGGACCCTTTCTTCCCTAGGAAATGGTGGAGGTGGGCACCTATCTCCATCCTCCTCATTCCTTTCCTCATCTGACTGGTCATCACCATTTTCAGAGGGGTGGGCATTTGAATACTCAGCCAATAGCTCCTGGAGCTTTTGTTTGGTTGGATGAGGGCCCATTGGTATATTTTTAAGTTTACATAAGGACCTTACTTCCTTGAAAGACAAGTGAAGGTAAGGGGTGAGGTCAAGCTCCTCAACCATGTCCTGCATGTCATTATTATCTTCACTAATAGTTGGTTTCTTTTCTTGAGACATTCTAACAAAAAAGTTCTAACCCCTCTACCCTTGACTATAGTGACCTTTTATTTTCTAAAATTCTAAAGGGACCTAAGCAAGGCCCTAACAAGACTTTTAGTAGTTTGGTAAAAATGCCAATTTGAAAAAATCAGAATTCTAAAGGCAATTTAAGAGTTCTGTCGTGTGATCAGGTGGTAACCAAGTAGTCCAACAAATGCAAGTTGTATATCCCACCGCTGATCCACCAATGTAGGAAACTGGCTCTATTTATACTGCACCAAAGTGAAGGTACAGTGTGTATAGAGTCCAAGAGTCCCCAAAGGTAGGCAGAGGTTAAAGTTAGATAGGACCTTACTCTCTAATAGTGGTAGCTTGGTCGAGCAGTAAGGCAGTATCAGAGGACAGTGTTAAGCATTTGATGTACACACTCATTCAGCAAATGAATTCACACACTCAAGAACTGAACTCTAGGCCAATTGTTTTTGTATAAAAATATACTGTTGTTTATTTTTAGAACCAAGCAAGCCTGGCACAGGTAAGCATTAAATACTTTTCAGTAATAAGTTACTGGATATAGAACAGTTGAAAAATGCAATAGAAATTGTAGTTTGTTTGATTTACAGGGAGCAGTAGTATGCAACACTTAGCAAATACAGTACATTGAAATGAATGGGCTTTTTCAACAAATTGCAGGTAAGTTACTTTTATGTTACTTTTTCTAACTCCGTGCTGAATGCCTGGATTCAGCACTGGGACATTTCCTGAAAACAGGTGAGTAAATGCGTTTTGGTTAATTGTACGATTTTTAAAGAATATCTTTAGTTTTCAAAACTCCACACTTAGTCGTTTTTTGGAAGAAAAATTGTCATTGTTATCCTATGGAGGAAAAACAGGTTATCGGTTTGCAGGTAAGTAAACGACTGTGGGAGTTAAGGTTCTGGGGTTAGAACAAGGGTTCCCCCAGGGTCAGTGATGCACTGTTGTTGCACCCTCAGCGGCACTAGGGCGGCCGGGTGCAGAGTGTTAAGCCCCAATGTTATCCTATGGAGGATAGGGTGTCTCCGGTTGGTGTCTGCTGGCAAGCAGGCCACTGGGTTGTGGGAGCAAAGCTCCTAGGGTTTAGGTCAGGGCAATTGGGGAAACAAGTTGGCACAAAAAGTGCACCCTCAGCGGCACTGGGGCAGCTGGGTGCAGAGTGCTGTTTCGGCGTCGGACGCCCTGTTGTTTTCTATGGAGAACCTCTGGTTTGAAGAAGCACTGCAGGCTCGGGGACGAGGATCTTCTGGGTGCGACCACCACTTCGAGGGGTATGTTGGGATGTCTTGGGTTGGTTAGGCACCGTTGGTTTGGGCACACAAGGCCGTGGGGCGCCAGGTGCAGGGGTGCCTTTTAGGGTCGGTTTTTCTTACCCACTCTGGTCGCGGTAGAATGGATCCTCTGGATTGAGGCTGCAGGCGTCGTCTGGAGGCTTGAGGCAGGTCAGGAGTCGCCGGATTTCGGGTCGGGATCGCCGGGGTGACCTCCTCGTGGTGTTTTTCCACTCAAGCTCGGACCGGGTTCGGCGGGTGCAGAGTGGGCTGGATTCGCGGTGTCAGGCCGGAGCCAGAAGCTGCAGTTTAAACACGTCCGGTGTTCACGGGAGAAACAGTCTTGGCAGCGAAGGCAGGAATGTCCTCCGGGGTTTGTGAGGTTGCTGGCTGATGGACACGCCGGGATTTCGCAGGACAGGTTCGAGGGGAGACAGGCCTGTAGGGCTGGGGCCAAGTCAGTGGGTGTCGTCCTCTTGTTAGCTCTGGACGGCTCTTCGTCCTTCTTTTTCTTTTCTTCTTGTAGGTAAGCTGGATCTGGGGAAGTAAGGTTCAGGGTGCCCCCTAAATACTAAATTTAGGGGCGTTACAGGTAGGTAAAGGGCAGGGACCAATGGGTCCCTTCCCTGGGGTGTGTACACCCCCTATTCTGCCACTCTCCAGTTGGCTGGGTCCCCCCATCCTCATGATGGCAGGGACTCGAGGTTGTGCTTCACCTCGCCTCCCCCACCTGAGGGGTGGAGTTGGCAGAGGTGGGCACACCTCCCTTCCTCACTTGTTTTTCCCGCCGGTTCTCCTGCCCAAAGTGGGGGGTAGAACCAGTGGGGACCAGTTGCTGAAAGCAGCAAATGGTCTGGAGAGGCTCACAAAGGCGGCATGCCTTTGAAGCTTCTCCTTCGTGAACCCTGCCCATCCTGGGTGAGGAGGCTTGGCACCTCGTCCCAGGATGTGCATTGTTTCAGGCCCCCGAGAGCAGCAGGCTCTCGACCCAGGGGTCCAGAAACATGTCTGGTGGTGGCAGCCTAAGCAGCCACTCAGTCAGGTCACTAGAAGTTGGTCGAGTTTCAGGGGGCATCTCTAAGATGTGGTACATTTTACATTAAATCCCACACTGGCATCAGTGTGGGTTTAATGTGCTGAGAAGTTTGATACCAAACTTCTCAGTTTTCAGGGTAGCCATTATGGTGCTGTGGAGTTCGTAATGACAAACTCCCAGCACCATATCCTCTTAATGGCAGCACTGCACTTACAATGTCTAAGAATGGACTTAGACACTGTAGGGGTACAGGGCTCATGCACCTGTCCCTCACTACTGGCATAGGGCACCCAGCTAGAGGGGTGACTGATGTATGCCAGGGCAATGGTTTGTGGGCATGGCACACAGGGATGTGTGCCATGTCGACTCTTCACTTTGTTCTGCACCAAAACACGCAGCCTGCTAAGGCAGTATGTGTGTGTAAAGGTACAGGGCCTCTAAGGGTGGCACAATAAGTGCTGCAGCCCTTAGAGGTCTTCCCTGGTCACAGTGTCCTGAGTACCTGTGGTACCATTTACCAGGGGCTGACCTGTGGCCAGAGATGCCAATTGGGTTAGTCTTGAGGAAAGAACACAGGCCCTGGGAACCTGATTGGCAGGGACCCAGGGCACATCAAGTGAAAGTGCATCAGTAGTCTGGCAAAAGGTGGGGGGGTTACTGCAACAGAAACCCACTTTCCTACAGATGACTACAACATTGACTCGCCCACACACAATGATCCTGATCTATTTCCTCACAGGCCCTCTCCACCAGACGACAGTGTAGGCTACATTGAATTGCTAGGCAGGGCTGCTAATTACCATGGGGTCCAGCTTCATAAAGAGTCCCTGGAAGAGGATTTCCTTTTTGAAACATTAAACAGCACACAAAAGTCAACACATATGTTACCCATGCTGAAAGGAATGACCAGACATATAGACGACATAGTAAAGGATCCTGTAAGATCCTTACCCCTAGGGTGGATAAAAATACAAGCCTGCACCATCTGATCCAGTCTACATAAAAGGAAAATTACCCTTAGACTCGTTGGTAGTTTCCAATTGTAGGAAAGTGGCTCTGTATATACTGTACCCAAGTAAGGTTCAGGGTGTACAGAGTCCACAGTCCCCAGAGGGTTGACAGAGGCTAAAGTTAGATATAACCTTACTCTCCAAAGTGGTAGCTTGGTCGAGCAGTAAGGCAGTATCAGAGGACAGTGTAAAGCATTTGTTGTACACACTCAGTCAGCAAATGAAGCCACACACTCAAGAACTGAACTCTAGGCCAATGGTTTGTATATAAAAATATATATGCTTGTTTTATTTTAGAACCAACAATAGGGTCAAAATATACTTTCTCAGTATGAGATGCTTTGGTTATTCACCTTACAGATAGGCAGTAGACTTTTTGATAGTGGTTATCACAGTTGGTGCAAGAGGCAACACAGGGTCAAATTCAATGCAACATTGAGCTCAATGGAAAAATATACTTAATTACAATTGATTACTTTGCAGAGCACTTTTCTAACCACAGGACTGGATCCTGGATTCAGTCCTGGGACACTTCCTGTAAACAGGTAAGAAAAAGCGTTTTGGTTATTGTAGTGATTTTTGAAGAATATTACTATATTTCAAAAGCTGACACTTAGAAACTTTTCTGGGTAAAATTACCAATGTTATCCTATGAAAGGAAATACAGTGTGCAAGCAAAGTATGTTTACGTTACTTTTGTAATCCAGTGCTGGACTCCTAGGTTCAGCACTGGGACATTTACTTAAAACAGGTAAGTAATTACGTTTTTGTAGTTTGTTCGATTTTTAAAGAATATTTGTAAAATACAGAAATCGACACTTAGAAGAAATTTCACAGAAAACCAGTCAATGGATCCCTATGAAAGAAAAGTGAGTTAACGGTAAGTAACGTTGCGATTACTTTTTAGGGCCAGTGTTGGGCACTCGGGTCCAGCACTGAGGCCCCTCCTAATACTAGGTGAGTATTTTCGTTTTCGTGACTCGGTTGATTTTTGGTGAATATTCTAAAGTTTCAGAACTCCACACTTAGAAGAAATTTCGCAGAAAACCAGTCAATGGAACCCTATGGAAGAAAAGTGAGTTATCGGATTTCGGGTAAGTACTTGACTGGCAGGGTTAAGGTTCTGGGTAAGACTCAGGGGTCCCCCAGGATCAGGTAAGTACAGTTTTTACACCCTCAGCGGCACAGGGGCGGCCGGGTGCAGAGTGAGAAGGCCCAATGTTATCCTATGGCAGGCGGGGGGCCCCGGGTTGGTGGCTGCTGGCAAGCAGGCCACGCGACTGTGGGAGCTGGGCTCCTGGTCACTTGCTCAGGGCAAGTAGGGAAGTAGGTTAGGATAGAGGTTGCACTTCCAGGGGCACTCGGGCGGCTGGGTGCAGGGTGCTTTTGAGCCGTCGGGCGCTCAATGTTAAACAATAGAGGTCGTGAAAGGTGAAGAAAGGCTGCAGGCTCGGGGACGGTGATTCTTCAGGGACGACCAACACTTCAGGAGGTAAGTTGGGGTCTTGGAGGATAGGTAGACACCCAGGAGTTGGGCACAGGGGGCCGTGGGGCGCCGGGTGCAGGGGTGTCTTTGAGGTCGGGAAATCTTACCCCCTGCTGGTCGCGGTTGGAGGGGTCCCTTGTCCTGAGGCTGCAGGCGTCGCCTGGGTCGTCGAGGAGGGTCCTTGGCCACTGGATTCCAGGTCAGAATCGCCGGGGGACGTCCTCGAGGTCTTTGGTCACTCAGGCACAGGCTGGACTCGGCGGGTGCAGAGTGTGCAGGTTTCGCGGCTCCGTGCCAGGGCCGGGTCTTTGGTAGGTTTTCTTTGAGCAGTACCTCTGCTCGTGGGAGTCCCTGGGTCGAAGGCTGTAGCACAGAAGTCAGGTCCTCCGGGGTTTGTGAGGTTGCTGAGGCCGGGATTCCGCAGGAGCAGGTTCAGAGGTCGACAGGCCGGTAGGGCTGGGGCCAAGTCAGTTGTTGTCGCCTCCTTTTTAGCAGCTGCACGGCTGGTCTTCTTGCTTCGTCTTCTCTTCTTGTTTTCGGATTTGGGAACTCCGGAAGGAAGGTTCAGGGAGCCCCTAAATACTAAATTTAGGGGTGGTTACAGGTAGGTAAGGGCAGGGACCAATGGGTCCCTTCCCTGGGGTGGGTACACCCCCTATTCTGTTCCTCTCCAGTGGGAGGGGGCAGGAGCCTGTCCCTGGTTGGCCAGGTCCCCCATCCTCAAGATGGCGGGGACTCGAGTTTGTGCTTCACCTCGCCTCCCCCACCTTAGGGGTGGAGTTGGCAGAGGTGGGCACAACCCATTTCCTGCTTCTGGTTTTCCCGCCGGTTCTCCCGCCAGGAGTGGGGGTAGAACCAGTGGGGACCAGTTTGCTGGAAGCAGCAAATGGTCTGGGGAAACTCCAAAGGCGGCAGGCCTTTGAAGCTCCCCCTGCCCATCCTGGGGAGGAGGCTTTGGCACCTCGTCCCGGGATGTGCATTGTTTCAGGCCCCTGAGAGCAGAGGCTCTCGACCCAGGGGTCCAGAAACATGTCTGGTGGTGGCAGCCTGGGCAGCCACTCAGTCCGGACACTGGAGGTCGGGTTGGTTTCAGGGGCATCTCTAAGATGCCCTCTGAGTGCGTTTACATTAAATCCCACACTGGCATCAGTGGGGGTTTAATGTGCTGAGAAGTTTGATACCAAACTTCTTAGTCTTCAGTGGGGCCATTATGGTGCTGTGGAGTTCGTAATGACAGACTCCCAGCACCATATACTCTTAATGGCAGCACTGCACTTACAATGCCCAAGAATGGACTTGGGCACTGTAGGGGCACAGGGCTCATGCCTCTATGCCCTCACCACTGGCATAGTGCACCCAGCTAGAGGGGTGGCTGACCTAGGCCAGGGCAGTGGCTTGTAGGCATGGCACACAGGGATGTGAGCCATGTCGACTCTTCACTTTTGTTCTGCACCAAGACACGCAGCCTGCAAAGGCAGTGTGTGTGTGTAAAGGTGCAGGGTCCCTAAGGGTGGCACAACAAGTGCTGCAGCCCTTAGGGGCCTTCCCTGGTCACAGTGCCCTGGGTACCCATGGTACCATTTACCAGGGGCTGACCTGTGGCCAGGGATGTCAATTGGGTGTAGGTATCAATGCAATTTTAGGGAAGGAACACAGGCCCTGGGTACCTGGTTGGCAGGAGCCCAGGGCACACTCAGTCAAAGTACATCAGCCATTCAGCAAAAAGTGGGGGCATACCATGTAAGAAAGATGGCACTTTCTCACACAACTCCCCCCAAACGAAAGATGATGAGACTAACCTTGCCCTATGGAGTCTTCATTGTCTAAGTGGAAGAACCTGGAAAGGCCATCTGCATTGGCATGGGCAGTGCCAGGTCTGTGTTCCACTTCAAAGTCCATTCCCTGTAGGGAGATGGACCACCTCAACAGTTTTGGGTTTTCTCCTTTCATTTGCATTAGCCACCTGAGAGGTCTGTGGTCAGTTTGAACTAGGAAGTGAGTTCCAAACAGGTAGGGCCTCAGCTTCTTCAGGGACCAGACCACAGCAAAGGCCTCCCTCTCAATGGCACTCCAACGCTGCTCCCTGGGGAGAAGCCTTCTGCTTATAAAAGCAACAGGTTGGTCTTGGCCTTCATCATTGGTCTGGGATAGGACCGCTCCTATCCCTAGCTCAGAGGCATCAGTCTGCACAATAAACTGCTTGGCATAATCTGGTGCTTTTAGAATTGGTGCTGAGCACATTGCTTCTTTCAGAGTGTCAAAAGCCTTTTGGCAACAGACTGTCAAGTTTACTTTCTTTGGCATCTTCTTGGAGGTGAGTTCTGTGAGGGGAGTCACAATGGACCCATATCCCTTCACAAACCTCCTGTAGTACCCAGTCAAGCCAAGGAATGCCCTGACTTGGGTCTGAGTTGTTGGAGCTACCCAGTCCAGGATAGCCTGGATCTTGGGCTGTAAGGGTTGTACCTGGCCTCCACCAACCAGGTGGCCCAAGTACACCACAGTGCCCTGCCCTATCTGGCATTTGGATGCCTTGATAGTTAGGCCTGCAGTTTGCAGGGCCTTTAAAACCTTCCCAAGGTGGACCAGGTGATCCTGCCAGGTGGAACTGAAGACAGCAATATCATCAAGATAAGCTGCACTAAAGGACTCCAACCCAGCAAGGACTTGATTCACCAACCTCTGGAAGGTGGCAGGGGCATTCTTTAAACCAAAGGGCATAACAGTGAACTGAAAATGCCCATCAGGTGTGGAGAATGCTGTTTTCTGTTTGGCTCCTGGGGCCATGCCAATCTGCCAGTACCCTGCAGTTAAGTCAAAGGTACTCAGGTATTTGGCTGCACCCAATCTGTCTATCAGTTCATCAGCTCTTGGGATAGGGTGTGCATCTGTCTTGGTGACAGAGTTGAGACCCCTATAGTCCACACAAAACCTCATCTCTCTCTTTTCACCCTTTTGATGAGGTTTGGGGACCAGAACCACTGGGCTAGCCCAGGGGCTCTCAGAGGGCTCAATAACCCCTAGCTCCAGCATCTTGCTGACTTCAGCTCTGATGCTTTCCTTAACTTGGTCTGACTGACGATAGATCTTGTTTTTGACAGGTGCACTGTCACCAGTGTCCACATCATGGGTACACCAGTTTGTCAGACCAGGGGTCAAGGAAAGAGCCCAGCATACTGCTGCAAGACTTGCTTGCAGTCAGTCTGCTGTTGGGCAGTGAGGGTGTCTGAAAAGACAACTCCATCTACTGACCCATCTTTTGGGCTGTGGGAGAGGAGATCAGGGAGAGGTTCACTCTCAGCTTCCTGTTCCTCATCTGTCACCATCAGCATGGTGATGTCAGCCCTGTCATTGTAGAGTTTTAGGCGGTTCACATGGATAACCCTTTTGGGTGTCCTGCTGGTGCCCAGGTCAACCAGGTAGGTGACCTCACTCTTTTTCTCTAGGATAGGGTAAGGGCCACTCCATCTGTCCTGGAGGGCCCTTGGTGCCACTGGCTCCAAAACCCATACCTGTTGCCCAGGTTGGAATTCAACCAGTGCAGCTTTTTGGTCATACCAGTGCTTCTGAAGCTCCTGGCTGGCCTCAAGGTTCTTGGATGCCTTTTCCATGTACTCAGCCATTCTGGACCTTAGGCCAAGCACATAGTCCACTATATCTTGTTTGGGTTCTTGGAGAGGTCTCTCCCAGCCCTCCTTTACAAGACAGAGTGGTCCCCTCACAGGATGGCCAAACAGAAGTTCAAAGGGTGAGAAACCTACCCCCTTCTGTGGCACTTCTCTGTGAGCTAAAAGCAGGCATGGTAGTAGGACATCCCATCTCCTTTTGAGTTTTTCAGGGAGCCCCATGATCATGCCTTTCAATGTCTTGTTGAACCTCTCAACAAGGCCATTGGTTTGTGGATGGTAGGGTGTAGTAAACTTGTACTGCACCCCACACTCCTTCCACATGTGGGTCAGGTAAGCAGACATGAAGTTGGAACCTCTGTCTGAAACCACCTCCTTAGGAAACCCTACCCTGGTGAAGACACCAATGAGGGCTTTGGCTACTGCAGGAGCTGTAGTAGTCCTAAGGGGAATAGCCTCAGGATACCTAGTGGCATGATCCACTACCACCAGTATGAATTTGTTCCCTGAGGCTGTGGGAGGTTCCAGTGGACCCACTGTGAGAAAGTGCCATCTTTCTTACATGGTATGCCCCCACTTTTTGCTGAATGGCTGATGTACTTTGACTGAGTGTGCCCTGGGCTCCTGCCAACCAGGTACCCAGGGCCTGTGTTCCTTCCCTAAAATTGCATTGATACCTACACCCAATTGACATCCCTGGCCACAGGTCAGCCCCTGGTAAATGGTACCATGGGTACCCAGGGCACTGTGACCAGGGAAGGCCCCTAAGGGCTGCAGCACTTGTTGTGCCACCCTTAGGGACCCTGCACCTTTACACACACACACTGCCTTTGCAGGCTGCGTGTCTTGGTGCAGAACAAAAGTGAAGAGTCGACATGGCTCACATCCCTGTGTGCCATGCCTACAAGCCACTGCCCTGGCCTAGGTCAGCCACCCCTCTAGCTGGGTGCACTATGCCAGTGGTGAGGGCATAGAGGCATGAGCCCTGTGCCCCTACAGTGCCCAAGTCCATTCTTGGGCATTGTAAGTGCAGTGCTGCCATTAAGAGTATATGGTGCTGGGAGTCTGTCATTACGAACTCCACAGCACCATAATGGCCCCACTGAAGACTAAGAAGTTTGGTATCAAACTTCTCAGCACATTAAACCCCCACTGATGCCAGTGTGGGATTTAATGTAAAACGCACTCCAGAGGGCATCTTAGAGATGCCCCCTGAAACCAACCCGACCTCCAGTGTCCGGACTGAGTGGCTGCCCAGGCTGCCACCACCAGACATGTTTCTGGACCCCTGGGTCGAGAGCCTCTGCTCTCAGGGGCCTGAAACAATGCACATCCCGGGACGAGGTGCCAAAGCCTCCTCCCCCAGGATGGGCAGGGGGAGCTTCAAAGGCCTGCCGCCTTTGGAGTTTCCCCAGACCATTTGCTGCTTCCAGCAAACTGGTCCCCACTGGTTCTACCCCCACTCCTGGCGGGAGAACCGGCGGGAAAACCAGAAGCAGGAAATGGGTTGTGCCCACCTCTGCCAACTCCACCCCTAAGGTGGGGGAGGCGAGGTGAAGCACAAACTCGAGTCCCCGCCATCTTGAGGATGGGGGACCTGGCCAACCAGGGACAGGCTCCTGTCCCCTCCCACTGGAGAGGAACAGAATAGGGGTGTACTCCACCCCAGGGAAGGGACCCATTGGTCCCTGCCCTTACCTACCTGTAACCACCCCTAAATTTAGTATTTAGGGGCTCCCTGAACCTTCCTTCCGCAGTTCCCAAATCCGAAAACAAGAAGAGAAGACGAAGCAAGAAGACCAGCCGTGCAGCTGCTAAAAAGGAGGCGACAACAACTGACTTGGCCCCAGCCCTACCGGCCTGTCGACCTCTGAACCTGCTCCTGCGGAATCCCGGCCTCAGCAACCTCACAAACCCCGGAGGACCTGACTTCTGTGCTACAGCCTTCGACCCAGGGACTCCCACGAGCAGTGGTACTGCTCAAAAGAAAACCTACCAAAGACCCGGCCCTGGCACGGAGCCGCGAAACCTGCACACTCTGCACCCGCCGAGTCCAGCCTGTGCCTGAGTGACCAAAGACCTCGAGGACGACCCCCGGCGATTCTGACCTGGAATCCAGTGGCCAAGGACCCTCCTCGACGACCCAGACGACGCCTGCAGCCTCAGGACAAGGGACCCCTCCAACCGCGACCAGCAGGGGGTAAGATTTCCCGACCTCAAAAGACACCCCTGCACCCGGCGCCCCACGGCCCCCTGTGCCCAACTCCTGGGTGTCTACCTATCCTCCAAGACCCCAACTTACCTCCTGAAGTGTTGGTCGTCCCTGAAGAATCACCGTCCCCGAGCCTGCAGCCTTTCTTCACCTTTCACGACCTCTATTGTTTAACATTGAGCGCCCGACGGCTCAAAAGCACCCTGCACCCAGCCGCCCGAGTGCCCCTGGAAGTGCAACCTCTATCCTAACCTACTTCCCTACTTGCCCTGAGCAAGTGACCAGGAGCCCAGCTCCCACAGTCGCGTGGCCTGCTTGCCAGCAGCCACCAACCCGGGCCCCCGCCTGCCATAGGATAACATTGGGCCTTCTCACTCTGCACCCGGCCGCCCCTGTGCCGCTGAGGGTGTAAAAACTGTACTTACCTGATCCTGGGGGACCCCTGAGTCTTACCCAGAACCTTAACCCTGCCAGTCAAGTACTTACCCGAAATCCGATAACTCACTTTTCTTCCATAGGGTTCCATTGACTGATTTTCTGCGAAATTTCTTCTAAGTGTGGAGTTCTGAAACTTTAGAATATTCACCAAAAATCAACCGAGTCACGAAAACGAAAATACTCACCTAGTATTAGGAGGGGCCTCAGTGCTGGACCCGAGTGCCCAACACTGGCCCTAAAAGTAATCGCAACGTTACTTACCGTTAACTCACTTTTCCTTCATAGGGATCCATTGACTGGTTTTCTGTGAAATTTCTTCTAAGTGTCGATTTCTGTATTTTACAAATATTCTTTAAAAATCGAACAAACTACAAAAACGTAATTACTTACCTGTTGTAAGTAAATGTCCCAGTGCTGAACCTAGGAGTCCAGCACTGGATTACAAAAGTAACGTAAACATACTTTGCTTGCACACTGTATTTCCTTTCATAGGATAACATTGGTAATTTTATCCAGAAAAGTTTCTAAGTGTCAGCTTTTGAAATATAGTAATATTCTTCAAAAATCACTACAATAACCAAAACGCTTTTTCTTACCTGTTTACAGGAAGTGTCCCAGGACTGAATCCAGGATCCAGTCCTGTGGTTAGAAAAGTGCTCTGCAAAGTAATCAATTGTAATTAAGCATAATTTTCCATTGAGCTCAATGTTGCATTGAATTTGACCCTGTGTTGCCTCTTGCACCAACTGTGATTACCACTATATAAAAAGTCTATTGCCTATCTGTAAGGTGAATAACCAAAGCATCTCATACTGAGAAAGTATATTTTGACCCTATTGTTGGTTCTAAAATAAAACAAGCATATATTTTTTTATATACAAACCATTGGCCTAGAGTTCAGTTCTTGAGTGTGTGGCTTCATTTGCTGACTGAGTGTGTACAACAAATGCTTTACACTGTCCTCTGATACTGCCTTACTGCTCGACCAAGCTACCACTTTGGAGAGTAAGGTTATATCTAACTTTAGCCTCTGTCAACCCTCTGGGGACTGTGGACTCTGTACACCCTGAACCTTACTTGGGTACAGTATATACAGAGCCACTTTCCTACATTGGTGGATCAGCGGTGGGATACAAACTTGCATTTGTTGGACTACTTGGTTACCATCTGATCACACGACAGAACTCTTAAATTGCCTTTAGAATTCTGATTTTTTTAATTGGCATTTTTTTTTACCAAATTACTAAAAGTCTTGTTAGGGCCTTGCTTAAGTCCCTGTAGCATCTTAGAAAATAAAAAGTCACTATAGCCAAGGTTAGAGGGGTTAGAATTTTTTTTAAAAAATGTCTCAAGACAAGAACCCAGCTACTAGTGAAGATAATAATGACATACAGGAACTGGTTGAGGAGCTCGACCTCACCCCTTATCTTCATTTGTCTTTCAAAGAGATAAGGTCCTTATGCAAACTTAAAGATATACCAATGGGCCAGCATCCAACCAAACAAGGGCTCCAGGAGCTCCTGGCTGAGTATGCTAAAGCCCACCCCTCTGAGCATGGTGATGACCCAACAGAGGAGGAAAGGAATGAGGAGGATGGGGATGGTAACCCACCTCCATCACTTCCTAGGGAAGATAGGGTCCCTGCACCCTTAACTCCAAGAATAGACCTCTGGGGACCTAAGGGCCACCTAGGTGGTCCTGGTCCCAGAGAGGACACTGAGGATACCCTCAGTGAGGAGGACAACTTGTTAGCCAGGTTGGCCAAACGACTGGACCTAGAGACCAGACTCCTGGCTCTAGAGAAGGAAAGACAGGAGATGGGTTTAGCACCCATCAATGGTGGCAGCAATACTAAAAATAAGGATAGGGAGGAAACTTCTGAACCTAAAATCCCCAAAGGGATTGTCCCTAAGTTTGAGGAAGGTGATGACATCACCAAATGGTTCACAGCCTTTGAGAGGGCTTGTGAAATAAGAAGAGTAAAGAAACCTCTGTGGGGGCACTCCTGTGGGAACTGTTCTCTGGTAACTGCAGAGACAGGCTTCTGACCCTCTCTGGGCCAGATGCAGGGTCCTATGACCTCATGAAGAGTACTCTGATTGAGGGATTTGGGCTCACTACTGAGGAGTATAGAATTAGATTCAGGGGGCTCACAAAACCCAGACCCAGTCCTGGATTGACTTCGTGGACTACTCAGTAAAGACACTGGATGGCTGGTTAGCTGGACATAATGTGCATGATTTTTCTGGACTTTACAATTTGTTTATGAAGGAACACATACTAAGTAATTGCACAAATGAAAAGTTGCATCAGCATTTGGTAGACCTAGGTCTAATTTCTCCCCAAGAATTGGGAAAGAAGGCAGACCACTGGGTCAAGACTAGGGTGACAAGGACAACCACTGGGGGTGACCAAAAGAAGGTGGTCACCAAACCCCCCAGGGGAAAGGTGGTGAGAATCCCCAAGATAAAAAGTCTGAGTCTTCCAAAGGGCCCCAAAAACCTGTTCAGGGGGTGGGTCCCAAACTACTCCCTATGTGCCTCAACCCTATAGGGGGAAGAACTTTGATCCCTTGAAGGCCTGGTGTAATAACTGTAAGAAGTCAGGACACCTCACTGTAGACAAAACTTGCCCCCACAACAAAGCCCCTAAGGCACCCAGTACAGCTACTCCTGGGGCAGCAAGTTTACAGATGGGATCAGAAGTGTACCCTGAGCAAATCTGGGAACCCACTGAGGCAAGTCTGGTCTCCCTAGGGGAAGTGGAATTTGCCACTGTAGCTGTGTGGCCACCCAACTTAAAGAAGTATTTGCAATACCCCTGGGTGAATGGAACTAGAGTAGAGGCTCTGAGGGATACAGGTGCCAGTGTCACTATGGTGAGGGACACACTGGTTTCCCCTGAGCAATACTTGATTGGGAAAACTTACCCAGTCACCAATGCTGACAGTGTCACCACTAGTCATCCCATGGCCATGGTGACATTAGGCTGGGGGGGTTACTGGCCTGAAGCAGGTAGTGGTCTCTCCGAAGTTACCAGCTGCATGTCTGCTAGGAAATGATCTGGAAACCTCAGCCTGGGCAGAGGTGGAGCTAAAGGCCCATGCAGCCATGCTGGGCATCCCTGAATTGGTGTGTGTAAAAACAAGAGCACAGAGCAAAAGGCAGGGTGAAGAAATAGTGTTGGAGCCTGAAATGATGGCCCAGCCTACCAAGAGAAAAGGAAAGAAGACTGGCGGACCAGCTTCTACACAGTCACAAGAGCAGGACCCCTCTCCTCAGGGAGAGAACCTGGAAGCCCCAGAGGGAACTGAGCCCCTAGAGCTTGACCCTTACCAGGTTGAACTCTTGGGCCCAGGGGGACCCTCTAGGGAAGAGCTGTGCCAGGGACAGCAAGACTGTCCCACTCTTGAAAGCCTGAGGCAGCAAGCTGTTTCAGAAGCCAAGGGAGATGTCAGTGGTACCCACAGAGTCTATTGGGAAGAGGGATTACTGTACACTGAGGCAAAAGACCCCAACCCTGGAACCACCAGGAGAGTGGTAGTGCCCCAGAAGTACAGGGAGTTCCTCCTAACTTTGGCTCATGACATCCCCTAGCTGGACATCTGGGCCAAACCAAAACTTGGGAAAGGCTAGTTAGCCACTTTTACTGGCCCCAGATGCACCAAAAGGTGAAGGAGTTTGTCAGCTCCTGTGTTACCTGTCAAGCCAGTGGCAAGACAGGTGGCCATCCAAAGGCCCCCTGATACCACTACCTGTGGTGGGGGTTCCCTTTGAAAGGGTAGGTGTGGACATAGTGGGTCCATTGGAACCTCCCACAGCCTCAGGGAACAAATTCATACTGGTGGTAGTGGATCATGCCACTAGGTATCCTGAGGCTATTCCCCTTAGGACTACTACAGCTCCTGCAGTAGCCAAAGCCCTCATTGGTGTCTTCACCAGGGTAGGGTTTCCTAAGGAGGTGGTTTCAGACAGAGGTTCCAACTTCATGTCTGCTTACCTGACCCACATGTGGAAGGAGTGTGGGGTGCAGTACAAGTTTACTACACCCTACCACCCACAAACCAATGGCCTTGTTGAGAGGTTCAACAAGACATTGAAAGGCATGATCATGGGGCTCCCTGAAAAACTCAAAAGGAGATGGGATGTCCTACTACCATGCCTGCTTTTCGCTTACAGAGAAGTGCCACAGAAGGGGGTAGGTTTCTCACCCTTTGAACTTCTGTTTGGCCATCCTGTGAGGGGACCACTCTGTCTTGTAAAGGAGGGCTGGGAGAGACCTCTCCAAGAACCCAAACAAGATATAGTGGACTATGTGCTTGGCCTAAGGTCCAGAATGACTGAGTACATGGAAAAGGCATCCAAGAACCTTGAGGCCAGCCAGGAGCTTCAGAAGCACTGGTATGACCAAAAAGCTGCACTGGTTGAATTCCAACCTGGGCAACAGGTATGGGTTTTGGAGCCAGTGGCACCAAGGGCCCTCCAGGACAGATGGAGTGGCCCTTACCCTATCCTAGAGAAAAGAGTGAGGTCACCTACCTGGTTGACCTGGGCACCAGCAGGACACCCAAAAGGGTTATCCATGTGAACCGCCTAAAACTCTACAATGACAGGGCTGACATCACCATGCTGATGGTGACAGATGAGGAACAGGAAGCTGAGAGTGAACCTCTCCCTGATCTCCTCTCCCACAGCCCAAAAGATGGGTCAGTAGATGGAGTTGTCTTTTCAGACACCCTCACTGCCCAACAGCAGACTGACTGCAAGCAAGTCTTGCAGCAGTATGCTGGGCTCTTTCCTTGACCCCTGGTCTGACAAACTGGTGTACCCATGATGTGGACACTGGTGACAGTGCACCTGTCAAAAACAAGATCTATCGTCAGTCAGACCAAGTTAAGGAAAGCATCAGAGCTGAAGTCAGCAAGATGCTGGAGCTAGGGGTTATTGAGCCCTCTGAGAGCCCCTGGGCTAGCCCAGTGGTTCTGGTCCCCAAACCTCATCAAAAGGGTGAAAAGAGAGAGATGAGGTTTTGTGTGGACTATAGGGGTCTCAACTCTGTCACCAAGACAGATGCACACCCTATCCCAAGAGCTGATGAACTGATAGACAGATTGGGTGCAGCCAAATACCTGAGTACCTTTGACTTAACTGCAGGGTACTGGCAGATTGGCATGGCCCCAGGAGCCAAACAGAAAACAGCATTCTCCACACCTGATGGGCATTTTCAGTTCACTGTTATGCCCTTTGGTTTAAAGAATGCCCCTGCCACCTTCCAGAGGTTGGTGAATCAAGTCCTTGCTGGGTTGGAGTCCTTTAGTGCAGCTTATCTTGATGATATTGCTGTCTTCAGTTCCACCTGGCAGGATCACCTGGTCCACCTTGGGAAGGTTTTAAAGGCCCTGCAAACTGCAGGCCTAACTATCAAGGCATCCAAATGCCAGATAGGGCAGGGCACTGTGGTGTACTTGGGCCACCTGGTTGGTGGAGGCCAGGTACAACCCTTACAGCCCAAGATCCAGGCTATCCTGGACTGGGTAGCTCCAACAACTCAGACCCAAGTCAGGGCATTCCTTGGCTTGACTGGGTACTACAGGAGGTTTGTGAAGGGATATGGGTCCATTGTGACTCCCTCACAGAACTCACCTCCAAGAAGATGCCAAAGAAAGTAAACTGGACAGTTTGTTGCCAAAAGGCTTTTGACACTCTGAAAGAAGCAATGTGCTCAGCACCAATTCTAAAAGCACCAGATTATGCCAAGCAGTTCATTGTGCAGACTGATGCCTCTGAGCTAGGGATAGGAGCGGTCCTATCCCAGACCAATGATGAAGGCCAAGACCAACCTGTTGCTTTTATAAGCAGAAGGCTTCTCCCCAGGGAGCAGCGTTGGAGTGCCATTGAGAGGGAGGCCTTTGCTGTGGTCTGGTCCCTGAAGAAGCTGAGGCCCTACCTGTTTGGAACTCACTTCCTAGTTCAAACTGACCACAGACCTCTCAGGTGGCTAATGCAAATGAAAGGAGAAAACCCAAAACTGTTGAGGTGGTCCATCTCCCTACAGGGAATGGACTTTGAAGTGGAACACAGACCTGGCACTGCCCATGCCAATGCAGATGGCCTTTCCAGGTTCTTCCACTTAGACAATGAAGACTCCATAGGGCAAGGTTAGTCTCATCATCTTTCGTTTGGGGGAGTTGTGTGAGAAAGTGCCATCTTTCTTACATGGTATGCCCCCACTTTTTGCTGAATGGCTGATGTACTTTGACTGAGTGTGCCCTGGGCTCCTGCCAACCAGGTACCCAGGGCCTGTGTTCCTTCCCTAAAATTGCATTGATACCTACACCCAATTGACATCCCTGGCCACAGGTCAGCCCCTGGTAAATGGTACCATGGGTACCCAGGGCACTGTGACCAGGGAAGGCCCCTAAGGGCTGCAGCACTTGTTGTGCCACCCTTAGGGACCCTGCACCTTACACACACACACTGCCTTTGCAGGCTGCGTGTCTTGGTGCAGAACAAAAGTGAAGAGTCGACATGGCTCACATCCCTGTGTGCCATGCCTACAAGCCACTGCCCTGGCCTAGGTCAGCCACCCCTCTAGCTGGGTGCACTATGCCAGTGGTGAGGGCATAGAGGCATGAGCCCTGTGCCTCTACAGTGCCCAAGTCCATTCTTGGGCATTGTAAGTGCAGTGCTGCCATTAAGAGTATATGGTGCTGGGAGTCTGTCATTACGAACTCCACAGCACCATAATGGCCCCACTGAAGACTAAGAAGTTTGGTATCAAACTTCTCAGCACATTAAACCCCCACTGATGCCAGTGTGGGATTTAATGTAAAACGCACTCCAGAGGGCATCTTAGAGATGCCCCCTGAAACCAACCCGACCTCCAGTGTCCGGACTGAGTGGCTGCCCAGGCTGCCACCACCAGACATGTTTCTGGACCCCTGGGTCGAGAGCCTCTGCTCTCAGGGGCCTGAAACAATGCACATCCCGGGACGAGGTGCCAAAGCCTCCTCCCCCAGGATGGGCAGGGGGAGCTTCAAAGGCCTGCCGCCTTTGGAGTTTCCCCAGACCATTTGCTGCTTCCAGCAAACTGGTCCCCACTGGTTCTACCCCCACTCCTGGCGGGAGAACCGGCGGGAAAACCAGAAGCAGGAAATGGGTTGTGCCCACCTCTGCCAACTCCACCCCTAAGGTGGGGGAGGCGAGGTGAAGCACAAACTCGAGTCCCCGCCATCTTGAGGATGGGGGGACCTGGCCAACCAGGGACAGGCTCCTGTCCCCCTCCCACTGGAGAGGAACAGAATAGGGGTGTACCCACCCCAGGGAAGGGACCCATTGGTCCCTGCCCTTACCTACCTGTAACCACCCCTAAATTTAGTATTTAGGGGCTCCCTGAACCTTCCTTCCGCAGTTCCCAAATCCGAAAACAAGAAGAGAAGACGAAGCAAGAAGACCAGCCGTGCAGCTGCTAAAAAGGAGGCGACAACAACTGACTTGGCCCCAGCCCTACCGGCCTGTCGACCTCTGAACCTGCTCCTGCGGAATCCCGGCCTCAGCAACCTCACAAACCCCGGAGGACCTGACTTCTGTGCTACAGCCTTCGACCCAGGGACTCCCACGAGCAGTGGTACTGCTCAAAAGAAAACCTACCAAAGACCCGGCCCTGGCACGGAGCCGCGAAACCTGCACACTCTGCACCCGCCGAGTCCAGCCTGTGCCTGAGTGACCAAAGACCTCGAGGACGACCCCCGGCGATTCTGACCTGGAATCCAGTGGCCAAGGACCCTCCTCGACGACCCAGACGACGCCTGCAGCCTCAGGACAAGGGACCCCTCCAACCGCGACCAGCAGGGGGTAAGATTTCCCGACCTCAAAAGACACCCCTGCACCCGGCGCCCACGGCCCCCTGTGCCCAACTCCTGGGTGTCTACCTATCCTCCAAGACCCCAACTTACCTCCTGAAGTGTTGGTCGTCCCTGAAGAATCACCGTCCCCGAGCCTGCAGCCTTTCTTCACCTTTCACGACCTCTATTGTTTAACATTGAGCGCCCGACGGCTCAAAAGCACCCTGCACCCAGCCGCCCGAGTGCCCCTGGAAGTGCAACCTCTATCCTAACCTACTTCCCTACTTGCCCTGAGCAAGTGACCAGGAGCCCAGCTCCCACAGTCGCGTGGCCTGCTTGCCAGCAGCCACCAACCCGGGCCCCCCGCCTGCCATAGGATAACATTGGGCCTTCTCACTCTGCACCCGGCCGCCCCTGTGCCGCTGAGGGTGTAAAAACTGTACTTACCTGATCCTGGGGGACCCCTGAGTCTTACCCAGAACCTTAACCCTGCCAGTCAAGTACTTACCCGAAATCCGATAACTCACTTTTCTTCCATAGGGTTCCATTGACTGATTTTCTGCGAAATTTCTTCTAAGTGTGGAGTTCTGAAACTTTAGAATATTCACCAAAAATCAACCGAGTCACGAAAACGAAAATACTCACCTAGTATTAGGAGGGGCCTCAGTGCTGGACCCGAGTGCCCAACACTGGCCCTAAAAAGTAATCGCAACGTTACTTACCGTTAACTCACTTTTCCTTCATAGGGATCCATTGACTGGTTTTCTGTGAAATTTCTTCTAAGTGTCGATTTCTGTATTTTACAAATATTCTTTAAAAATCGAACAAACTACAAAAACGTAATTACTTACCTGTTGTAAGTAAATGTCCCAGTGCTGAACCTAGGAGTCCAGCACTGGATTACAAAAGTAACGTAAACATACTTTGCTTGCACACTGTATTTCCTTTCATAGGATAACATTGGTAATTTTATCCAGAAAAGTTTCTAAGTGTCAGCTTTTGAAATATAGTAATATTCTTCAAAAATCACTACAATAACCAAAACGCTTTTTCTTACCTGTTTACAGGAAGTGTCCCAGGACTGAATCCAGGATCCAGTCCTGTGGTTAGAAAAGTGCTCTGCAAAGTAATCAATTGTAATTAAGCATAATTTTCCATTGAGCTCAATGTTGCATTGAATTTGACCCTGTGTTGCCTCTTGCACCAACTGTGATTACCACTATATAAAAAGTCTATTGCCTATCTGTAAGGTGAATAACCAAAGCATCTCATACTGAGAAAGTATATTTTGACCCTATTGTTGGTTCTAAAATAAAACAAGCATATATTTTTTTATATACAAACCATTGGCCTAGAGTTCAGTTCTTGAGTGTGTGGCTTCATTTGCTGACTGAGTGTGTACAACAAATGCTTTACACTGTCCTCTGATACTGCCTTACTGCTCGACCAAGCTACCACTTTGGAGAGTAAGGTTATATCTAACTTTAGCCTCTGTCAACCCTCTGGGGGACTGTGGACTCTGTACACCCTGAACCTTACTTGGGTACAGTATATACAGAGCCACTTTCCTACACCCACTATGTCCACACCTACCCTTTCAAAGGGAACCCCCACCACAGGTAGTGGTATCAGGGGGGCCTTTGGATGGCCACCTGTCTTGCCACTGGCTTGACAGGTAACACAGGAGCTGACAAACTCCTTCACCTTTTGGTGCATCTGGGGCCAGTAAAAGTGGCTAACTAGCCTTTCCCAAGTTTTGGTTTGGCCCAGATGTCCAGCTAGGGGATGTCATGAGCCAAAGTTAGGAGGAACTCCCTGTATTTCTGGGGCACTACCACTCTCCTGGTGGTTCCAGGGTTGGGGTCTTTTGCCTCAGTGTACAGTAATCCCTCTTCCCAATAGACTCTGTGGTTACCACTGACATCTCCCTTGGCTTCTGAAACAGCTTGCTGCCTCAGGCTTTCAAGAGTGGGACAGTCTTGCTGTCCCTGGCACAGCTCTTCCCTAGAGGGTCCCCCTGGGCCCAAGAGTTCAACCTGGTAAGGGTCAAGCTCTAGGGGCTCAGTTCCCTCTGGGGCTTCCAGGTTCTCTCCCTGAGGAGAGGGGTCCTGCTCTTGTGACTGTGTAGAAGCTGGTCCGCCAGTCTTCTTTCCTTTTCTCTTGGTAGGCTGGGCCATCATTCCAGGCTCCAACACTATTTCTCCACCCTGCCTTTTGCTCTGTGCTCTTGTTTTTACACACACCAATTCAGGGATGCCCAGCATGGCTGCATGGGCCTTTAGCTCCACCTCTGCCCAGGCTGAGGTTTCCAGATCATTTCCTAGCAGACATGCAGCTGGTAACTTCGGAGAGACCACTACCTGCTTCAGGCCAGTAACCCCCCAGCCTAATGTCACCAGGGCCATGGGATGACTAGTGGTGACACTGTCAGCATTGGTGACTGGGTAAGTTTTCCCAATCAAGTATTGCTCAGGGGAAACCAGTGTGTCCCTCACCATAGTGACACTGGCACCTGTATCCCTCAGAGCCTCTACTCTCGTTCCATTCACCCAGGGGTATTGCAAATACTTCTTTAAGTTGGGTGGCCACACAGCTACAGTGGCAAATTCCACTTCCCCTAGGGAGACCAGACTTGCCTCAGTGGGTTCCCAGATTTGCTCAGGGTACACTTCTGATCCCATCTGTAAACTTGCTGCCCCAGGAGTAGCTGTACTGGGTGCCTTAGGGGCTTTGTTGTGGGGGCAAGTTTTGTCTACAGTGAGGTGTCCTGACTTCTTACAGTTATTACACCAGGCCTTCAAGGGATCAAAGTTCTTCCCCCTATAGGGTTGAGGCACATAGGGAGTAGTTTGGGACCCACCCCCTGAACAGGTTTTTGGGGCCCTTTGGAAGACTCAGACTTTTTATCTTGGGGATTCTCACCACCTTTCCCCTGGGGGGTTTGGTGACCACCTTCTTTTGGTCACCCCCAGTGGTTGTCCTTGTCACCCTAGTCTTGACCCAGTGGTCTGCCTTCTTTCCCAATTCTTGGGGAGAAATTAGACCTAGGTCTACCAAATGCTGATGCAACTTTTCATTTGTGCAATTACTTAGTATGTGTTCCTTCATAAACAAATTGTAAAGTCCAGAAAAATCATGCACATTATGTCCAGCTAACCAGCCATCCAGTGTCTTTACTGAGTAGTCCACGAAGTCAATCCAGGACTGGGTCTGGGTTTTGTGAGCCCCCTGAATCTAATTCTATACTCCTCAGTAGTGAGCCCAAATCCCTCAATCAGAGTACTCTTCATGAGGTCATAGGACCCTGCATCTGGCCCAGAGAGGGTCAGAAGCCTGTCTCTGCAGTTACCAGAGAACAGTTCCCACAGGAGTGCCCCCACAGAGGTTTCTTTACTCTTCTTATTTCACAAGCCCTCTCAAAGGCTGTGAACCATTTGGTGATGTCATCACCTTCCTCAAACTTAGGGACAATCCCTTTGGGGATTTTAGGTTCAGAAGTTTCCTCCCTATCCTTATTTTTAGTATTGCTGCCACCATTGATGGGTGCTAAACCCATCTCCTGTCTTTCCTTCTCTAGAGCCAGGAGTCTGGTCTCTAGGTCCAGTCGCTTGGCCAACCTGGCTAACAAGTTGTCCTCCTCACTGAGGGTATCCTCAGTGTCCTCTCTGGGACCAGGACCACCTAGGTGGCCCCTAGGTCCCCAGAGGTCTATTCTTGGAGTTAAGGGTGCAGGGACCCTATCTTCCCTAGGAAGTGATGGAGGTGGGTTACCATCCCCATCCTCCTCATTCCTTTCCTCCTCTGTTGGGTCATCACCATGCTCAGAGGGGTGGGCTTTAGCATACTCAGCCAGGAGCTCCTGGAGCCCTTGTTTGGTTGGATGCTGGCCCATTGGTATATCTTTAAGTTTGCATAAGGACCTTATCTCTTTGAAAGACAAATGAAGATAAGGGGTGAGGTCGAGCTCCTCAACCAGTTCCTGTATGTCATTATTATCTTCACTAGTAGCTGGGTTCTTGTCTTGAGACATTTTTTTAAAAAAAATTCTAACCCCTCTAACCTTGGCTATAGTGACTTTTTATTTTCTAAGATGCTACAGGGACTTAAGCAAGGCCCTAACAAGACTTTTAGTAATTTGGTAAAAAAATGCCAATTAAAAAATCAGAATTCTAAAGGCAATTTAAGAGTTCTGTCGTGTGATCAGATGGTAACCAAGTAGTCCAACAAATGCAAGTTTGTATCCCACCGCTGATCCACCAATGTAGGAAAGTGGCTCTGTATATACTGTACCCAAGTAAGGTTCAGGGTGTACAGAGTCCACAGTCCCCAGAGGGTTGACAGAGGCTAAAGTTAGATATAACCTTACTCTCCAAAGTGGTAGCTTGGTCGAGCAGTAAGGCAGTATCAGAGGACAGTGTAAAGCATTTGTTGTACACACTCAGTCAGCAAATGAAGCCACACACTCAAGAACTGAACTCTAGGCCAATGGTTTGTATATAAAAATATATATGCTTGTTTTATTTTAGAACCAACAATAGGGTCAAAATATACTTTCTCAGTATGAGATGCTTTGGTTATTCACCTTACAGATAGGCAGTAGACTTTTTTGATAGTGGTTATCACAGTTGGTGCAAGAGGCAACACAGGGTCAAATTCAATGCAACATTGAGCTCAATGGAAAAATATACTTAATTACAATTGATTACTTTGCAGAGCACTTTTCTAACCACAGGACTGGATCCTGGATTCAGTCCTGGGACACTTCCTGTAAACAGGTAAGAAAAAGCGTTTTGGTTATTGTAGTGATTTTTGAAGAATATTACTATATTTCAAAAGCTGACACTTAGAAACTTTTCTGGGTAAAATTACCAATGTTATCCTATGAAAGGAAATACAGTGTGCAAGCAAAGTATGTTTACGTTACTTTTGTAATCCAGTGCTGGACTCCTAGGTTCAGCACTGGGACATTTACTTAAAACAGGTAAGTAATTACGTTTTTGTAGTTTGTTCGATTTTTAAAGAATATTTGTAAAATACAGAAATCGACACTTAGAAGAAATTTCACAGAAAACCAGTCAATGGATCCCTATGAAAGAAAAGTGAGTTAACGGTAAGTAACGTTGCGATTACTTTTAGGGCCAGTGTTGGGCACTCGGGTCCAGCACTGAGGCCCCTCCTAATACTAGGTGAGTATTTTCGTTTTCGTGACTCGGTTGATTTTTGGTGAATATTCTAAAGTTTCAGAACTCCACACTTAGAAGAAATTTCGCAGAAAACCAGTCAATGGAACCCTATGGAAGAAAAGTGAGTTATCGGATTTCGGGTAAGTACTTGACTGGCAGGGTTAAGGTTCTGGGTAAGACTCAGGGGTCCCCCAGGATCAGGTAAGTACAGTTTTTACACCCTCAGCGGCACAGGGGCGGCCGGGTGCAGAGTGAGAAGGCCCAATGTTATCCTATGGCAGGCGGGGGCCCCGGGTTGGTGGCTGCTGGCAAGCAGGCCACGCGACTGTGGGAGCTGGGCTCCTGGTCACTTGCTCAGGGCAAGTAGGGAAGTAGGCTAGGATAGAGGTTGCACTTCCAGGGGCACTCGGGCGGCTGGGTGCAGGGTGCTTTGAGCCGTCGGGCGCTCAATGTTAAACAATAGAGGTCGTGAAAGGTGAAGAAAGGCTGCAGGCTCGGGGACGGTGATTCTTCAGGGACGACCAACACTTCAGGAGGTAAGTTGGGGTCTTGGAGGATAGGTAGACACCCAGGAGTTGGGCACAGGGGGCCGTGGGGCGCCGGGTGCAGGGGTGTCTTTGAGGTCGGGAAATCTTACCCCCTGCTGGTCGCGGTTGGAGGGGTCCCTTGTCCTGAGGCTGCAGGCGTCGTCTGGGTCGTCGAGGAGGGTCCTTGGCCACTGGATTCCAGGTCAGAATCGCCGGGGGACGTCCTCGAGGTCTTTGGTCACTCAGGCACAGGCTGGACTCGGCGGGTGCAGAGTGTGCAGGTTTCGCGGCTCCGTGCCAGGGCCGGGTCTTTGGTAGGTTTTCTTTTGAGCAGTACCACTGCTCGTGGGAGTCCCTGGGTCGAAGGCTGTAGCACAGAAGTCAGGTCCTCCGGGGTTTGTGAGGTTGCTGAGGCCGGGATTCCGCAGGAGCAGGTTCAGAGGTCGACAGGCCGGTAGGGCTGGGGCCAAGTCAGTTGTTGTCGCCTCCTTTTTAGCAGCTGCACGGCTGGTCTTCTTGCTTCGTCTTCTCTTCTTGTTTTCGGATTTGGGAACTCCGGAAGGAAGGTTCAGGGAGCCCCTAAATACTAAATTTAGGGGTGGTTACAGGTAGGTAAGGGCAGGGACCAATGGGTCCCTTCCTGAGGTGGGTACACCCCCTATTCTGTTCCTCTCCAGTGGGAGGGGGCAGGAGCCTGTCCCTGGTTGGCCAGGTCCCCCATCCTCAAGATGGCGGGGACTCGAGTTTGTGCTTCACCTCGCCTCCCCCACCTTAGGGGTGGAGTTGGCAGAGGTGGGCACAACCCATTTCCTGCTTCTGGTTTTCCCGCCGGTTCTCCCGCCAGGAGTGGGGGTAGAACCAGTGGGGACCAGTTTGCTGGAAGCAGCAAATGGTCTGGGGAAACTCCAAAGGCGGCAGGCCTTTGAAGCTCCCCCTGCCCATCCTGGGGAGGAGGCTTTGGCACCTCGTCCCGGGATGTGCATTGTTTCAGGCCCCTGAGAGCAGAGGCTCTCGACCCAGGGTCCAGAAACATGTCTGGTGGTGGCAGCCTGGGCAGCCACTCAGTCCGGACACTGGAGGTCGGGTTGGTTTCAGGGGGCATCTCTAAGATGCCCTCTGGAGTGCGTTTTACATTAAATCCCACACTGGCATCAGTGGGGGTTTAATGTGCTGAGAAGTTTGATACCAAACTTCTTAGTCTTCAGTGGGGCCATTATGGTGCTGTGGAGTTCGTAATGACAGACTCCCAGCACCATATACTCTTAATGGCAGCACTGCACTTACAATGCCCAAGAATGGACTTGGGCACTGTAGGGGCACAGGGCTCATGCCTCTATGCCCTCACCACTGGCATAGTGCACCCAGCTAGAGGGGTGGCTGACCTAGGCCAGGGCAGTGGCTTGTAGGCATGGCACACAGGGATGTGAGCCATGTCGACTCTTCACTTTTGTTCTGCACCAAGACACGCAGCCTGCAAAGGCAGTGTGTGTGTGTAAAGGTGCAGGGTCCCTAAGGGTGGCACAACAAGTGCTGCAGCCCTTAGGGGCCTTCCCTGGTCACAGTGCCCTGGGTACCCATGGTACCATTTACCAGGGGCTGACCTGTGGCCAGGGATGTCAATTGGGTGTAGGTATCAATGCAATTTTAGGGAAGGAACACAGGCCCTGGGTACCTGGTTGGCAGGAGCCCAGGGCACACTCAGTCAAAGTACATCAGCCATTCAGCAAAAAGTGGGGGCATACCATGTAAGAAAGATGGCACTTTCTCACACCAATGCATGCAAAAGGGCAAACTCCCAAAGCACTGGAGACGCTCCACCCCCAGATAAAGAGTCAAAACTTCTCGATGCCTCAGGGAAAAGGGTAGCCTCCCAAGCAGCTAACTTCTGGCGCATATCAAATACACAAGCGTTGCTTGCCAGATATGACAGTGCGCGTTGGGATGAAATGGATCAACTCATCCAATTTCTACCCCAAGAACATAAATCTAAAGCGCAAGACCTGGTACGTGAGGGACAGTTAATTTCCAACAACCAAATTTGTTGCTCCCTAGATGCTGCTGACACATCGGCCAGGGCAATAAACACTAGTGTCCTGTTAAGAAGACTCGCATGGCTACGCATATCAGGGTTCAAACCTGAGGTTCAAACCTCCATATTGAACACACCTTTTGATAAAGAACACCTTTTTTGGGCCAGTGGTAGATTCTTCACTTGAGAAGATGAAAAAAGATACTGTAGTGGCTAAATCTATGGGAGCCCTTCAGTCTACACAAGGCCGTGGCTCCTTTCAACACTCTTTCTACCGGGCAGCGTCAAAAAATACTTCCTCGGAAACTGCATCCACCTACAAGGGCAATAACCAACCCTCAGGCTCGAAAAATTACTTCAGAGGGGGTTACAGAGGGGATAACGGCAAAGGTAGAGGTTCTAACTCGCATACCTCCCCCTCTAATACAAAGCAGTGACTTGCCCATCATTCCCCACGACCACTTAACACCTGTCGGGGGAAGACTGTCACAATTCCTACCAAAGTGGCAGTCAATAACAACAGACAAGTGGGTTCTACAAATCATCCGTTCTGGTTACTGCCTGGAGTTCATCAATACTCCTCCAAACATTCCCCCAAGGTCACACAAACTTGCACCGGATCACCTACACCTCCTCAAACAAGAGGTACAATCACTACTACTAAAACGAGCTATAGAACCCGTACCACCACAACATCAAGGGTCGGGCGTGCTCCTAATTCCCAAAGAGGACGGCTCTCAGACCGATATTAGATCTCAGAGAACTACATTTTTACATACAGTCAGACCACTTCCACATGGTAACACTTCAACAGGTACTACCTCTTTTGCAAAAAGGAGACTTTTTGTCTACTCTAGACTTAAAGGACGCCTACTTTCATATTCCAATCCACCCAGCTCACCGCAAATTTGTCAGGGTTGTGGTAGCAGCTCAACACTACCAATTCAAAGTACTCCCATTCAGAGTCACCACCGCCCCCAGGGTCTTCACAAAGTGCCTGGCGGTAGTAGCTGCTCATCTAAGAAGACAAAGCATCCATGTCTTGCCATACTTGTACGACTGGCTCATCAAAGCCAACACGTACCAAAAATGCCGCAAGCATACTTCCGTAACCATTCAGTTACTTCACCAACTGGGGTTTACAGTCAATGTTAAAATCACATCTTCATCCAGCCAAAACTCCAGAACTACCTAGGAGCCACTTTAGATACTCAAAGAGCTCTGGCGTTTCCCAACGCAGCCAGGATTCGAAACATTCAGGCATTAATTCTCCAGTTTCAAGCCAATCAGTCACTTCCAGCTCGAGTTTTCATGCAGCTGTTGGGAATGATGGCGTCTTGCATCACAATGGTTCCCCATGCCAGGCTGCTCATGCGTCCACTTCAAGAATGCTTAGCCAGTCAGTGGAATCAGTCTCAAGGTCTATTAACCGATCTAGTGTTGGTAAGCGGCCGTACTCATCGCTTTCTGCAGTGGTGGAACACACACAATTTGTGAAAAGGACGGCCGTTCATAGACCTGGTTCCAAAGACAATATGAACATTGGACGCATCCCTCACTGGCTGGGGAGCTCATCTTCAACAACACACAGCGCAAGGTCTGTGGAGCCACCAGCAAAGGTTGCTCCATATCAATCATTTAGAGCTATTGGCAATCTTTCTAGCTCTCAAAGCCTTTCAAGATCACCTCTCTGGGAAAGCTGTCTTGGTCCAAACAGACAACATGACAGCTATGTATTACATACAGAAATAAGGGGGGGGGGGCACTCTCTCCAGCTGTCCCACTTAGCCCAAAACATCTGGAAGTGGGCTATTCACCAGAATATCTATCTCCTAGTGGAACACCTCCCAGGAGTCAACAACCAAATTGCGGACCTCCTCAGCAGACAAAGGGATCAAATACACGAATGGGAACTTCACCCTCAGGTTCTCCATCCATACTTCCAAGCTTGGGGAGTCCCTCACATAGATCTGTTTGCAACACCCCAAAACGCAAAATGCCAAATCTTCGCCTCCAGGTATCCACACCCGTTATCCTGAGGCAATGCTCTATGGATGAACTGGTCAGGGATATTTGCTTACGCTTTTCCGCCTCTCCCACTCATTCCATTAGTGGTTCGGAAACTCAGGCAAACATCTCTCACACTAATCCTGGTAGCTCCAACATGGACATGTCAACCATGGTTCACAACCCTGTTAGTACTTTCTCTGGTACCGCTTCAAAAATTACATTTAACTCCCAGTCTCCTCACACAGAGCCATGGAGAAATCAAACACCCAGATCGCAAACAACTGAATCTCGCGATCTGGCGCCTGAAGTCATAGAGTTTGGTTATCTGTACCTTCCACCAGACTGTATGAACATTATTAAGGAGGCCAGAAGGCCTACCACAAGAGCCTGCTACGCAGCCAAATGGAAGCGATTTGTTATCTATTGCAATAACAATAACATCAACCCTCTTGATGCCTCCATACAAAACATTATCTGCTACCTATTACATTTGCAGCAGTCATCATTGGCCTATACATCCATCAGACTGCATCTCGCTGCGATTGCTGTCTATCTTCAAAATAGGCAACATTTATCGCTCTTTAGAGTGCCTGTAATCAAAGCATTTATGGAAGGACTGAAAATAGTTATACCACCAAGACTTCCACCTGCCCCAGTGTGGAATCTTAATATAGTCCTCACAAGGTTAATGGGCCCACCATTTGTACCCATTCACAAATGTGAACTTCAATTCCTCACTTGGAAAACAGCTTTCCTCATTGCAATCACTTCATTGAGGAGAGTGGGTGAACTTCAGGCACTAACCATAGAAGAACCTTTTTTACAGCTACACAAAGATAAAGTGGTTCTTCGTACCAATCCCAAATTCCTACCAAAGGTAGTATCTGCATTTCTCATAAATCAGTCGGTTGAATTACCAGTTTTCTTCCCTCAAGCTGACTCTGTTGCAGAAAGGGCTCTACACACGTTAGAAGAGCACTATTGTATTATACTGAAAGAACTAAATCTTTTCGTAAGACCAAGCAACTCTTTGTCGCTTTTGCACCACCTCACAAGGGCAATCCTATATCCAAATCAGGTATTGCTAGGTGGATCGTTAAATGTATTCAGATTTGCTATGCAAAAGCCAAAGGGACTCTAACAGTACCCCCTGGAACACATTCCACTCGTAAACTAGGGGCTACTATGGCTTTCTTAGGAAACATCCCTATTACTGACATCTGCAAAGCTGCTGCAACATGGTCCACACCACACACATTCACTAAGCACTATTGTGTAGATGTGTTAGCCAGACAACAAGCTAATGTGGGCCAAGCAGTACTTAAAACACTGTTTCAGACAACTCCATCAGTTACAGCAGAGCCACCGCTTAGGGGAGACTGCTGTATAGTCCATGCATAAGCATGTGATCTACAGCTCACATGCCTCGAACGGAAAATGCTACTTACCCAGTATGCATCTGTTCTTGGCATGTAGAGCTGTAGAATCTCATGCGCCCACCCACCTCCCCGGTTACCTGTGACTGCTATAGTTCTCTTGTTACTATTCATACATACACATGGACATCTCTATTCTTTACTACTACTCCATTCTCTCACCCTCTGCGGGAAAACAATCTGAAGATGGAGTCGATGACCATGCACACTATCACCGAAAGGAGGAATCACCTACCTCGTGACTAGGAAGACTTCTTCGAAGAAAAACAAAGTGCAAACATCCGGGCCCAACACTAGATGGCGATCTATGCATAAGCATGAGATTCTACAGCTCTACATGCCAATAACAGATGCATACTGGGTAAGTAGCATTTCCTTCCTACACCCACGCTACCAGTAAAGAGAGCATTTGGGCTATCATTTGTGCATCTATGTAGGAAGCTGGCTCTTTATATGGTATTACCACTAGGTGGTTATACCATGTACTGAGTCCAGGGGTTCCTCAAAAGTGTACAGGGCTCAAAGCGCTATATTAGTGGTAGTGTGGGCGAGCAGCATTAGGCCTATCACAGAGGAGTGTAGGACATTTATTGCACAACAGTGATCAGGTGAGCCACTCCGACTCAGGCTGTGGGCGTCGGGTGCAGAGTGAGGAGGAGACGCGGATCCTCCCGATCCGGAGTACTTTTCTTCTGGACAGGTCCACTGTCCACAGGAGATTGCAGTCTTTTTCAAAGGCAGCAGTCCTCCCATGGTTTTCAGAGGTCACTGGTTGCAAGACAGGTCGCAGGTTCGCAGAAGCTGGAGACTGGCCGGTAGGGCTGGGGCCAAGGCAGTCGTCGTCTTCTCTTCAGGGTCGTCTTCTTGTTTCTTAGGTCGTCTGAGATCTAGTTTCTAGGTCTGGGGGGCACCTAAATACTAAATTTAGGAGGCATTTTAGGGGAGTACTAGGCAGGGCCAATGTACGCCTTACCTGGGGACTGCACCCTCTATTATGCTACCCTCCTGTGGGAGGGGGCATATACCTAGCCTTGATTGGAGGGGGTCTCCCCATCTTCAAGATGGCGGGGACTGAAAGATGTGCTTCACCTCTCCTCCCCCACCTTAGGGGTGGAGTTGGCAGAGGTGGACACACCTCCTATGCTCCTGAGTTTTCCAGACGGTTTTCCTGCCCAAAGTGGGGGGGGGGGGGGTGTAATCCAGGGGTTTCCATCTATTGCTAGCAGCAAAGGCTAAGGGTCGCAATACAAAGGCGGTAGGCCTTTAAAGCTTCCCTCTTCGAGCACTGACCCATCCTGGGGAGGAGGTGTGACACCTCTGCCCAGGATGTGTATTGTTTTACGTCCCAGAGAGCAGGGCTCTCTACCCAGGGGTTCAGAAACATGTCTGGTGGTGGCTGGCTACCTACAGCCGGTCAGGGACCACACCAGGGTTAGTAGGTTTTCAGGGGTCACCTCTGAGGTGCCCTCTGGCTACATGGTACAAGATATCCCACACTAGCTTCAGTGTGGACTTATTGAAAGGAATAGTGTGGTACCAAACACTCCTGTGTTCAGTGAAGCCATCATAGTGCTGTGGAACTCGAGTTGTCGAGTTTCCAGCCCATGTACTCTCTATGGCTTCCCGGGCACTTACAATATTAAGGAATGGACCCCAATATTTTATGGGTATATCTGTTCATGCAGATATGCCTTCACTTGTGGTATAGTGCACCCTTAGGGCTGTGAGGCCTGCTAGAGGGGTGACTTACCTATGCCTTCAGGCACTGCTGGCTGGCATGGCACCCAGGCAGCGTGCCATGTCGACTTTGCCATTTTCTCCCTCACAGGGGCATGCAAGCTGCAAGGGCTGTGGCATGGTCCCTGTGAGAGGGGTCTCAGGGGACCCTCTTCATTTCACAGACCCTAGGTACCCAGGGTACCATTTCCTAGGGACTTACAGGGGGTAGAAGTACCAATTGGGGATTTTGTTTATTGAAGTACTGGCACAGGGGACCTGGTTGACAGAGACCCTGTGCACTACAATTAAACCCAAATCAAAACCAGAAAAAGTGGGGCTAACCATGCAAAAGGAGGCACTTGCTCACACTCTGTAAACCAACTGGGGTTTGGCTGGACTCTTTACACAGTGTACCTCTTTTTGGTCCACTATAAGAAGAATATAAATGAAGAAGAGAGTGAGAAGAAGAGAAGAGCTTGTTCTTCCCCTTATCAATATATCAACAAATGAGAACGAGCTTCCTACCCTCCCAATGTACTGTCATACATGTCTTTCACTCATGTCTCAGACAAACCATTAGTTTTTGTTTTTTTAAAGAATCCTCACCCACCTACAGGGATGGTGGCATGCTTCATCATTGGATTCACACCTAGGATGCTGAATGCATCTTAGGAGTGCTACGACATCTGATTACAGCGGAGCTGGTTTCTTTTTGTGACATGGTCAAATTGTGAGTGAATTTTAAAACTCCCTCCAAGGTATCCGCCCTTAGTGAAAATATTTTAATTGTGGATTCCTTGGGTAGGGTTAAAAACAGTGAAAGTGGATGTGTAGTGAGAAATTAGTGCTCTCTCACATCCTAGTGTTAGGTCGATATGTTTCAGTCAAATATGAGTGCTGTTTGAGTCACAGTGGCTTTCTTCAGGACCAAAATGCTTGGGGATACCCTAGTCAGTGAACGCACACACTCTAAGGCATGCATATTTAAGGTGGACCATTCGTAACTTACAATTTTCACTCAACTTCTTATTGAATCTAAAAAGGGATAGAACGAGAAAGACATTATGCATATATACATAGTAGTTTGAATCAATGATGAAAATTGTACAGAGCTAGCAAGCGCGCGTATGTCATGCAACATGCTCATCATGCAACTGTATAGGCATTTTCAATATTGTAGGCACATGTGTGGAAATTGTAACTCTTGCCATTTCCATTGGATGTTCCTTTAGGTTTTAAAAGAACATTCTTGTGCCATTCATGTCAAAGTGCTCTTCACCATTGCTTGCCAGACCGGTCAGCCTCAGAGGTAACTGAACCCCAGGAACTTGGGCATTACCTGGCAGAACTCTTAGGTCCAGGGGGACCGTCTAGGGAAGAGAAGTGCCCAGGGACAGATGACTTCTCCTACTCTTGCTTCACAGGAAAAGGTAGATGTCAGTGGCTCCCACAGGACCTGTTGGAAGGAGGGACTCCTGTACACTGAGGCCAGAGACCCCAAACCTGGTGCCACTAGGAGAGTGGTCGTCCTCAGCAGTACAGAGAGTTTTTACTCTCATTGGCCCATGACATCCCCCTAGCTGTGCATCGTGGCCAGAGCACATTTTAAAGCTGGCTGGCTAGCCACTTCTACTGGCCAAACAATTCCCAAAAGGTGAAGGAGTTTTGTAACTCCTGTTCTACCTGCCAAGCCAGTGGCAAAGCAGGTAGCTACCCAAAGGCCCTCTTAATTCCACTTCCAGTGGTTGGGTTTCCTTTGAAGGGGTAGGGGTTGACGTTGTTGGCCCCTGGACCCTCCAACAGCATCAGGGAACACATTCATACTGGTGGTAGTTGATCATGCGACCAGGTACCCTGAAGCTATTCCACTTAGACCTTTCACTGCTCCTGCAGTTGCCAGAGCCCTCTTAAATATTTTTACGAGAGTGGGTTTCCCTAAGGAGGTGGTGTCACAGAGAGGTAGTAACTTCATGTCTGGCTACCGTAAGGCAATGTGGAATGAATGAGGTGTGACTTACAAGCTCACTACCCCGTATTAGCCACAAACCAATGGTTTAGTTGAGAGATTCAACAAAACCATGAAAGGTATGATCATGGTAATCCCTGAAGAACTTAGAAGGAGATAAGATGTCCTTTTGCCATGCCTGCTTTTCGCTTACAGAAAAGTACCATGGAAGGAGTAGGTTTTCCCCCATTGAACTTCTATATGGTCATCCTGTGAGGGGACCATTGCATCTAGTGAAGGACGGCTGAGAGAGGCCTCTCAAAGAGCCTAAACAAGACATTGTGGACTATGTACAAGGATGGCAGAGTACATTCGGGTGGAGAGAGACACGCAGCAGCCCTGCAAAGGATGGTTTTGAAGCCAAGCTAAAACGTTGTCCTTAAATCCTCCATACCATGAAGTTATTTGATTGTCTGCTTAAGTTATAGGCCAAAGATGGCACCTATAACCTCGTTCCGTCTTGAGCAAAGTGTGCTGACTGACGAAGATGGGTGAGTTAGTCCACCCATCAACATAATTACAGAAATCCCTAAAGTGTATGGCATCCTCACTGCTGGTCCTGATGCAGCCCGTAGACCTGTTTGGGCTGTTCCAGGCCGAAACATCTCGATTCGACCTCCAGGTGTCGTGAATCAGTGATTTATCCACTCAACCCTGACCTGTTTTTCGTCTTACCCCTTTCCTGTTCTCGTCCCTCAAAAAAGATTTACCTACAGGATAGAAGGTGTGGGTTTCCTACAGGAAGTAATTTTAACTCATTCACCACTGCCAACATTCAGACATTCTCTCTCCTGGTGGAGGTTATATCGTCACTTGGAGAACAGGACAGTCAAGTGATGGACCCAATGATGCCACTATCCACCAAACCACACTAAGCGGAGATTATATACACCGCAGGTGTGCTTGAGGGTCTCCGAAAAAATATTATTGAGACTGTGGTATTGAGACTTTTGTGGTTCATTCTCCTTCTCTGATTGATGGAAAGCATACAAAAAGCTTGAGGCCAGCCACGGCTCCAGTAGCTCTGGTATGACCAAAAGGCTGCACTGGTGGAGTTCCAACCAGGGCAGAAGGTATGGGTTTTGAAGCCTGTGGTACCTAGGTCCCTCTAGGACAAGTGGAGGATCAAAATGTATCTAAAAATACAGAATTTTTCCTAAATTGTTCTCGGATTTTTCTTGAGTGTGTCTTATTTATTGTCTTTGTGTGTGTCAACTAATGCTTTGCACTACCCTCTGATAGCCTAACTACTCACCCACACTGCCACAAGAGAGAGCATTTGGGTTATCATGTATGCCTTTGTAAACCAACTGGGGTTTGCCTGGGCTCTTCACACAGTGTACCTCTTTTTGGTCCACTATATAAAGGGCAAACTTCCTACAGGAAGGAAGACAAATATCAAACACAACAATTTGGTGTGCACAAGATAGTGCAGACATGGCTACAAGAGGCATAAATTCCTCAGTGATGCTACGTTGACATGAATGGTTTCGCTTATCAAGGTTCAAGCCAGAAGTGCGAACAGCGAATTTTAAACATACCATTTGATTCTGAGCATCTCTTTGGCCCAGAAGTTGACACTCGAGTTGAAAAAATCAAAAAAGACACAGAGACCACTAAATCAATGGGAATCTGGCATTCCACTAGTCAAAACACCAGCCTTTTCGGAGGTACCAAGGAAAAGGGGCCTCGAAGAATAACACCCTAGACACCTCAAGTTGCCAACGCCAGCAACAACAATACCACCAGCAATTAGGGAAAGGATATTACAGAGGTGGATTTAAATCAAGAGGCAAAGGGAGAGGATCACCCACAAATAGGAGCCTGTACCTCAAAACAGTGACTTACCAATCATTCCCCCGATCACACATCACCTTTCGGGGGAAGGCTACAACAATTCCTTCAGTTGTGGCCGGAAGTCACATCAGATCAATGGGTGTTAGATATCATTAGGCAAGGACATTGCCTAGAGCTAAAAACTCAACCACCAAATATCCCACCAAAAACACACCCTCAATCCTCATCATCTGCACCTGCTGAAGAAAGAAGTAAAAGTGTTATTACAAAAATGGGTCATAGATCCTGTCCCATTCAACCATCAAGGGAAAGTAGTATTCTGCCTAATACCCAAAAAGGATGGAAAGCTCCGCCCCTTACTGGACTCATACCCACACAGTCAACACAACCTATCTGAACACTTTCACATGGTGACACTACAGGTTGTTATACCACTACTGCAGAAAGGTGACTTCATGAACCGCATTAGATCTCAAGAACTCATACTTTCGTATACCAATCTATCTGGCACATCACTGGTACCTCCGGTATGTGGTAAGTGGCTGTCACTATCAGTTCAAGGTACTACCATTCGGTGTAACAACAGCCAAATGGGTATTCACCAAATGTCTAGCTGTAGTAGCAGCAAGTCTTAGAAGGGAACACATCCATGTCTTCCCTTACCTTGACGATTAGCTGATTAAGAGTACCAGCATACAGGAATGTCTACAGGGCACCAAAACCACTATCAACCTCTTACACACATTGGGATTCACAATAAATGTGACATAATACGATTTGCTGCCGCTCCAGATACAATCTTACCTTAGAGCTATACCCAATTCGATCACAACGAAAGCTTACCCTAATCCACAAAGGATTATCTCCAGAACCAGCTGGCTCTTTTTTAGCCACATAGTCGCATATCAGTCAAAAAGGTGATGAGTCTTCTAGGTATGATGGCTTCTTGCATAGCAATAATTCCACATGCAAGGCTACATATGAGACCCCTACAGGAGTGCTTAACATCACAATGGTCACAAGCAGGTGGCAACATGGATTATCTACTGTTGGTTTCACCCAAGGTCCATCAGGCACTACAATGGTGGAATACACAAAACACACAAAAGGGAAGAGCTTTCAAGTACCCAATCCCGGAGGTGTTCTAGAACTATTAGCCATACAGATGGCTCGCAAAGCATTTCTACCCAACATAACAGGGAAGAATGTTTTTGTACACACAGACAATATGACTGCAATATACTACATCCAGAAACATGGAGGGACCCATTACTTCCAGCCATCTCTGCTAGCACAGCTCATATGGAAATGGGCCATCAGGCATAAGATCCACTTCCTGACCCAATACATACCAGAAGTGGACAACACGCCAGCAGACCTACTAAGCAGGATGCCGAAACAAGCAATGAATAAGAAGTCCACACTCCAGTCCTAAAAACATACTTCCAACGGTAGGGGACTCCAGCAATAGATCTCTTTGCCACCACAGAAAACACAAAATGCCCAAACTTCCCATCCAGGCACCCACATCACAAGTCCAAAGGCAATGCTCTATGAATGAATTGGTCAGGAGCCCTTATGTACTATCTGGAAAGAACAAAAGCATAAAAAAAACAAAAAACTTTTTGAGCTTTTTCAAATCCAAGGAAGGGTAATCGCATCTCAAACACAGGAATTGCTAGATGGATTGTAAAATGTATACAGATTTGCTACAACAAAGCAAAACTAACATTACCCACAATGCCAAGGGGTCATTCCAAAAGAAACTAGCATTGCCATAGCCAATAGGTCTCGCTTTTGGGACCTTATAAGTATTTAGTTATGCAGTACAATATCCTTGGTGCAACAACATCAACTGTTGCATGGCTAAACACTTCTAAGGTCCCAAAGGCGAGACCTATTGGCTATGCCAATGCTTGTTACGTTTGCTATTTCAAACTACTGCTGTTTGGGCCCAGGCGGGTGCCGTACGCCGGCGAGTACTGTGGTCCTCGAGGGATGTGATGGAGTATCGCAGAGAGCACAAGCTGTGGGGTGTGACCTGCGCCCTACCAGGCACCAGTAACAGTCATTAAAGAGTTATATTGATCTGGACACGAGATCCTCTGCCAGGGACCAACTACCTTCGAGTCTTGGGAACCCCCACCCCTTGGCTTTGCATTGGCTGTGAATATTGGGAATTTTTCGTAATCGGGGTATCCGAGCAAACCCTGATGCTGGGAAAGGCAGCCAGGGCCAAAATGTCCTAATCTGAAGTCACCTCGAGTAGCTCACGGTGACTAACCAGGGCATTAGGGGGATGAGAACATTGTGTGGGGGTGTCTCTAAAAGGTCCTTGGTTTATGCACTTATAAGCGTGGCTTAAAAACGTAAAGTACATTTCTGGGATTCCTATAGTGTGGCGCCCTAGTGGTGGTATGATTCCTCTGAGTTTCTGTTATTGCATCCAGATATAATAACACACCTAAAATACGCCAAAACCAGCCTGGGCGGCTGTTAGTAGTTGTCTGTGTGCGCTGTGCAGAGGCCAGAGATTGGATGGCCATGTATTCGAACTCCTTTTTGGCCCACGAACAGGCACTTCAAGAAACTTGCACTGGCTTGAGCCTGAACATCGTGGCCGTTATAGCACCTAGAAGCGACTCAGCTGAAAGTATGCACTATACAAGAGTAATGTGCCGAACAAAAAAAAAACTACAAAAACACAACCTGTTAAGAACTGGAGGCAAGATTCAGTAAAACGTGAAAAATAAACGGGACTTTATCACGGTCACTGATATGAATTAACTGAACATGTTAATTGTGCAGAAATCAGCAGTGTTTTCACTGTAAAGTTAGAGGCATGAATATGGGGCCCGAAACGGACCCGTTTCAATGTCCGCACTAAAATCTGAGACCCGAAGGGAACCGGCCCACTTAAAGCCTGGTGACTAATGTTATTTGATGACTAGTAGCCATGCATTTTCAAAGATGAAAACAGGACTAAAGGTACCAGAGAGCAAAGTTTGCAATCAGGCCTGGTAAGCATCAGTATGTGTCTGCTAGGCGGGGGAGGGGTAGACAGCTGCTCGCAGTCCATAAAATAATTATTTTACATTCATGTTTTATGAAACACAACATGCAGGGCCGCGTTTTAAAATGTAGTATATATAGCAATAGAAGTGTGCCAACCTGCGCTCCACGTCACACAAAGATGGTGCAAAATCCTGTTTTCTTTAACCGACCCCTCTCTCTCACACACATGCTGCAAATAAGCTGAGAGTAAATCCGACGATCCTGGGGGGTCAGCTGAGGGACTGCAGATGCTGAGTCGCACTTCTTTACATCCTGCTGGGAGACGGGAATGATTTTACAACACAACCGGGTGTCGCAAAGCATTTACCTCGCGGCCCTGCTGTGCTGGCGCTGGGCAGTGGAAATGAGATCCTGCCTACGCTACATTTTCGCATTTTAATGTGCACCCTCACACACTCCTCTTTCCAAAACTGGGACGTGTTTTAATTAGAATATAATGCCGGGAAAGCCGGACAGGCAACAGAAATCCGGGACCCTCCCGGCACATCCAGGGTGTCTGACCACCCTAAGTGTACAAAAGTGTTACTTCACGGCGAGCCCTATTTTTCCTGGGGAGAAACAACATATTGTAGCCTGAAAATTAATATTTGTACTATATTTATACACGTACAGGGCGTACATTTACACGTGTGTACCAGTCTACGCATGTGATTACTCCTGGGAAGCTGTGGTGTCTGTAGCATCCCAAGCTGAAGTCCTGGAAGTCTGCGAATTTCACAGCAAAAACAAACAAAAAAATGGAAATTTGCTCCAAATGTACACAAAAGCCCACGGAAGTGTTTTTTTCTTGTGTGAACCTGCCTCCGGACTCACCCAGAGCACGCTTCTAAGGGTAGTGTATAATGTGCAGTCAGGTACCTTTTGTCATTTAATAAATATTTTCACATGTATCCCTGTTGTGCTAGCACTGAAGCTCTGTCCAGTGTGTGCTCCCTGGTGGTGCCGAACTTTTTGTTGCAGGAAGTGCGTTTCTGGTGATCTGATTTCGCAGCGCAGAGGTTGTTGATGTCCATAGTTAAGTACACCGTTGAGTAGTTTGTAGTGGCTTTAAGTTGTTCACAGACCCACCCCACATGTGCTTAAAGAGGTGCTTCAGTGAGGCAAGAGCTTTTTGTTGTAATATTGACCACCTCAATAATAGGCATTTTTGTTACCCACGTGAATGGCTCTCATTTTATTTACCTAAGTCTGTTAAAAAACGGAATTATCTCTGTGAGGTATTCGACCCTGTTGTCATCAGTATGTTACACAGATCTGTGCAGCAAGGCCTCAACGCAGTGAGATACTCCACAAGGAAGGTATTCGATTCTACTCTTCACTGTCAGACACTGCTCAGAATCGCATCCAGCAAGGAGAAAACACACTATTACCGAGTACACCGCTGTAGGTAACTTCGACAGGGCGCATTTAAAACAGTTTGTACTCGTAAAATGGTTTCCAATAAACTTGGAATTCTGTATATGTTGTAAAACTTTATATTCACGAAACGAATATAAAATAAAACGAGCGAGCGCGGCAGCCTGGGCTTCGAAAGCTGACCAGACGCTCGTGCGTCATGGCCTTTTCCCCGCACGGCCGGCATGTTTCCAATTATCGCGCACGCGTCTGGGCACGATAATGGGAAGCAGATGTTGGCCCTGCGCGCGTAACCGCAGGAAAAAGGCCATGACGCACTGGCGTCTGGTCAGCTCCAAACTCCCTACTAAAAGTCTCGCAAGCAGCGCATGCGCTGCTCTAGGCTCGACCTAAAAAGGGAGCATCAATGGGCTTGTCTCGCAAGCAGCGCATGCGCTGCTCTAGGCTCGACCTAAAAAGGGAGCATCAATGGGCTTTTTGGGAAATACCCGCTAAGAGACATTTGTAAGTGGGAACATGGACAAACCCACACACTTTTTCATACACTTTTGGATGGCTGTACTAGCCAGACAACAAGCTCTAGCGGGAAAAACAGTGCTACACACATTATTTCAAGCAAATACACCATCTGATGCCTAAAACAACCATGAGAGGAGTACTGCTCTACCGTCTATGCATAGCATGTGTATCTGCAGCCAACACATGCTACAACTGGAGTATTTTGACTTACCCTGTAAGCATTTATTGGTAGAGTATAGTGCTGCAGATTCACATGAACCCTCCTGTCTTCTTCGGCAGGTATTGGATGGTGGCACATATACACAATAACTTTAAACATGTTGTAAGAAGCTGGCTCTGTTTATACTATACCAAAATGAGGTATAGTGTGCACAGAGTCCAGTGGAACCCCAAAGGTAGGCAGAGGTAAAAGTAGATAGCACCTTACTCTCTATTTGTGGTAGTGTGGGCGAGCAGTAAGGCTGTATCAGAGGGTAGTGTTAAGCATTTGTTGTACACACTCAATCAGCAAATGATGTCACACACTCAAAGACTGAACTCAGACCAATTTTGTTTGTATAAAAATATTCTTGTAGTTATTTTATTTCCTAGAAACATGCAAGCCTGACACAGGTAAGTGTTTTATACTTTACAGTAATATTACAGTTTGAATTGAAGTTGTATATATACTTTGGTTTGATTACAGTAGAATTGCTGGTAATGCAATGCTTTGAAATATTGTACATATACTTTGTATTGACTTTTCAATAGGATGCCAAGTAAATTACTTTACAGATTACTTTTCTTACACAGTGTAGTATACCTGGATACTGCATTGGGACGTTTCCTGTAAACAGGTAAGTAAAAGCGTTTTGGTTACAGTTTTAGAGACTTTTATAGATTTTCCAACTCCACACTTAAAAGTTTTTTCACAGAAAACAGTCAATGTTATCCAATGGGAGAAAATAGTGTTATCGGTTCAGATGTAAGTACTTTGTTGTGGGAGTTGGGTTTCTGGGGTTAGACTCGGGTCCCCCAGGGTCAAGGATGCACTCTCAAAGCACCCTCAGTGGCACTAGGGCGGCCGGGTGCAGAGCGCTGAGGCCCAATGTTATCCAATGGGTGGATAGGGGGTCTCCGGTTGGTGGCTGCTTACGAGCAGGCCACTGGGTTGTGGGAGCAAAGCTTCTGGACTTAAGCTCAAGGCAAATGGGGGTTCAAGTTAGCACCAAAGGTACACCCTCAGCGGCACTAGGGCGGCCGGGTGCAGGGTGCTGGTTTGTCCTGTGGCTCCAGGTTAATGCATGACGATATCAGTTAAAACTTGGAGGAACTGGATATGGGTGATTGGTGATGCATGTGTCCGAGCCTTGTGGACACGTGCTATTGTCCATTTAAATATTTAAGGCATTGGCATTCTTAATAAGGAACGTTTTCCAATCTTGCTTGCGGTGCAACCGTTCGGTGTGGGATTCCCAACCATTTGTAAAGGAGATGGAGCAAGAACAAAACTACTGTGTTCACCATGTAGGTACTATTTTCTGCCTCTCATTTCTATGGTTACTTTCTCTTTCTCTCACCTCCATGCCTTTGTCCTCATGTTTCCATCTCTTTCTCTGCCCGCCATCAGTAGGATCTGTAGCTGCAAGGAGAGTAGCTACAACCAGTAAGAATGGTGTAGATTTTCTGGCAACAGCGTAAAGGTTGTGAGCCGTCCTACACTTTACTGCTCACATTTTCTTTGTTGCAGCGGAGGTATTTGGGCAAGCCAGACAGTTACATGCTTCCTACCACTTTTCTCCCAAATACTTTTTTTTTATCCTCCTCCCCAACATCAAAGCTGAAGTGTGTGAAGAGGAGCCTGGAATGGGAAATGCTGGGTGTAATTTGTGTCCATACTATTCCTGTCCTTAAAATATAGTTTCAGCTAAAACTGGTGTCTAATCATGACTTGCTGGGTACATAACTTGTTTGACAAAGTCAAATGTATTGTACAAGATGTATGAGATTTGCTTTTTTCAATTCACAGGATACTGCAAGCGTGAAGTCCTCAAGCAGCCTAGAGCCTAATTTGTTTTGTGATGAGGAGATTCCGATCAAGTCCGAAGAGGTGGTGACCCACATGTGGAGTGCACCTTCATTTTGTGCGGAACATGCATACTCATCAGCTTCCAAGAGCTGCTCTCAAGGTACCACCTTTCGCTGCCGGTGAGACAGGGCCAGGGGTGGCTAATGTAACTGTGGTCTCACTACCTTGGAAGGGAGGGTGCGAAACATAAATACAGACACGTTGTATTTTGGTCCCAATTAATATATCAACGTAACACATTCTGTGCATTGTATAGATGCAGATACTTAGAGTGTAATATGTTTTACCATTGTTGAGTATAAGGAGAGATCATGACTTATGAGAGAAGTCTGGAGTGGGTCATGATGTCTGTCCTCTCCCTCAAAAATGATAATGCATAACATTTTTGTCAGTGCGAATCTGCATACATTTTTTAAACCATGCTGCTTTGTCATGGTAGTAACTATAACTATAGACAAACGCATGCCACCTAGATCCAAGGAGTTAAATCCATGCATTAAGATAAAATCAAAATGACTACAACTTGCGACTGCTGTTTGTTGTACCATGATATATGTGAGCAAATAGGCAGTGTATTCTCACATCCTACATTTGTGCTGTAGTAATAAATATGAATGCACTTGGCACTAAACAACGTGTTATTGGGTCACATTTGTTTTCACGCGCATGACATAAATAGATAAATCCATTATGATTTTCCAGACATTTCGTTACTACTTTTAGCAAGTTATTTATTGAATCTAACATACCAAGTGTGATAGCTGGCTCTGTTGATTTCCAAGCTCCACTTCCTAGTTGCCTCTTCTGGCTTTTGTCCCTGTCTGCCCTGTGCAGTGCGATTCATTGTACATTGTTGGCAGATTTATTCCCACAAGCTTAGTCTTGGATCTTCCTTAATTGAATAATTCTCTGGGTGTCTTTAAAAATATTGTTATAACATTGTAGTTAGTTTTCTAAGTATTTTCAAATTTAAGCCACAAACCGGCATGCTTACAAAGTATGTGTCAGTTTCATCAGTTTTCACCCTGTCAGCACTCAGAGCCTCTAGGCCTGTTGACCTAATTTCTCTACACTTTGTGTTAAACCAGTGCCAGTTAAATGGCAGTCCTTGATCCAGAAACATAGACGTTCCTTCATCTACCCCAACTAGACATGTCTGCCTCCCTCCCCAAACAAATGTTAGTAGCTGAATACTCAAAAGATGTTGTACTCCCAAAATTACATAAGCAGATTAAAGATCACTTTAGTCATTTTGGCTTCTATTGCTGTTGCCATACAAAGTAATATTCTGCTGCTCCTGAACATGTTTTATTCCCTAACACTCTCAATTAGATAAAAGCAGTTTTAAGTTGAAAGGGCCCTCTTGGCTTTTATAGTGCCTGGTCTGGCATGACATTAATTACTGAGGTGCAATATAATAATTATATGAAAGAGAAAGTTATCCTAAGGCCCTCTACTACTTTTCTCTCCGTGGGTGTCTGATTTTCACTTGATTCAAGAGCTTTAACTCCTTGCCTTATCAAACTTCTACAAATTAAGCTGAAGGTATTCTTCATAATTCTGATATTTAAATAGCTTTGTGTTTCTATTTGGATAGATCTAAGACACTTCATAAATCTCTTTTTTTTTTTTTTATAAAGAGGTTGTATTATATGTAACAATTTGGTAGCTTTGCTGTTTCAGACCAAACCTGATGGCCGAACAAAAATTGCAACGTCCTGCAAATAAAGGCACTATATGTCTCTTTCTACATTTTTAGTTCGAGCCTGGCGGCAGCGCGCATGCACTGTTCACTCTGCGAGGCATGCTGTATTAGGGTATGTTGTTGAAGCCAGGGCCGGCGCTAGGCATGGGCAGTGTGGGCAGCTGCCCAGGGCCTCACGCTCAGCTAAAAAACAGGGGGCCCGCTTCACTGTGAAAGGCCACACTTTCACAGTTAGCCCACCTGCTCCTCCAGGGCCCCCTGCCACCACACAATTGCCTTACAAATGCGAGATGTCTTGACCTTGCTGGTCAGGGCGTGGTGGCATTCCTGGGGGTGCAGGGGTGGAAGGAACAAACAGATAGGGGCCTCTGTTTAAGTACTGGCCATTCAAGGCATTTTGTTGCTAGGTGACAGAAGGCCCCATTGTTTCCAGGACCAGCCGGTCACAGGTAAGGAGAGGTGGGTGAGGGGTGGATGGAGCAGCCAGATCAACTGGCTTTTGTTAACCTTTGCATCACCCTTGTGAATCTGCATTTCAAATGTATGTAGGACTGCCGGTGGTAGGGCAGTGTTTTGCTAAAGGCCTCGTTACTGCTTCGAGGCCCAGGGGAGGGGCCACCTTCCCTGGGCCTCGAAGCACTGGAGCAAGCTGCAAGGTCCACACCTGGACCTTGCAGCTTGCTCCAGCCCCCTTCCCTGGGGGGCCCCCTTCCCTGGGCCTTGTAGCCTTTGATCCCTCTTTCCTCTCCTTTCGTTTATTTGTTCCTCCGTGGAATTGATCCAAAAAACACTTTTGCTGGAAATGTCTTTGGTAGACATTTTTCTATTCCAAAGTGCAGCCTCAGGATGGAGAGAAATAAAAATAACTAAATAAAGCATGACCGAGTGGGTCGCAAAGTGGCCATGTTGATTTTATTCACACACAAAACACATTAGCGCCACTTTCCAGAGGTTGCCAGTGAAGCACTACTTTTGTTATCTCGTCTTTCTTTGAACAACATTATCTGAAAGAGACACGTTAGTGATAGATTCCTTACCTTAGAATATCCCCAGGCGTCAGGCTGGATCCGGAAAGTTTTGCGTAGCAGTACCCTTGCGCGTCGGTAGGCGGCGTCGTGCGGCTCCGCGTCCGTCGTCGGCGTCGTGATCGCCGGGATGACGTCGCGGGCAGTACTTAGGCGCCGCCCCTGCGCGCTGGACGTCAGTTCTTCTTTTCCGCGCCAGTAAGCGCAGATCCGGGAAGAGCAGTGCCCTGGTCAATTTTTGACCATACTTTTTGGTGATTTTTCACTGTTTTTTTCCAGCCTTCAGGTGTCGTAGGGATGCCCGGCTTCAAGCGATGCGGCGCCTGTGCGCGGATGATGTCCGTCACCGACCCGCATTGGGAGTGTCTCTTCTGCCTCGGCCGAGGCCACGACACCGAGTCTTGTCCCGAATGCCAGGCCCTCAACCCGAAGGCTTTGCGAGAGCGGTCTCGAAAGCTCCTCGAGGCCCGGCATTCGGCTCCGCGGAAGCCCCGGTCGCGTGAGAGGTCCGGGGGTCGCTCGCGGAGTGCACACCGGTCGTCGGCGTCGAAGTCTTCTTCGTCCGGTAAGTCTCGACACAAGAAGTCCAAGAAGCATCGTCGCTCTCGGACTTCGCCTCGCCGGTCTCGCGACTCGGCTGAGGCCCCTCCCGGCACCGTCCCCGCCCCGCGGCCCCGGACTTGCCTGTGGAGTCGCCCCCGTCATACCCGCCCTTCCCGGGTTCGGGGCGGATCCGGCCAAGGTACAGGAGTTCCTGTCGGCCATGGCCCGCCTCTTCGGGCCTTCAGGCCCCTCCGGTGCGCCTTCGGGCCCCGCGGGCCCTGATGGGGTTGATCCGGCGTCGCCGGCGGCTCCGGCCCCGGCGTCGCCCGAGCCTCCAGCCTCGATCCCGGCTCCGGCCCCGGCCTCGATCCCAGCTCCACAACCCCCATCGACGCCGGTCGACCTCACGACACCTCCGCCGGCGCCGATGTCTCCGGTGCCGTTCTCGACGCCGCCCTGGGCTCCGGGCGGCGTCGTCCCCAGTTCCTTCCGGCTCCGGACTTGGACCCGGAGCGACGTCGCTCGACGCCGGCTCCGGCGCCGATGGGACCTTGGGTCCCAAATGTCCCTCCTCCTCCTTATTTTGAACCAGAGGAGGACCAGGAGGACTGGGAGGGGTCTGATGACCCTCTGACACGCAACTGTCAGTATGATGAGGACTGGACAGAGAGTCTAGGGAGGCCAGTGGTCTGGATACTTCTCCTGACACTGGCATGCTGTCTCCTCCCGTGGCTACGGAGGAGGGGCCAATTTTGGTACGGTGTTGCGTAGGGCTGCTGGGGCCTTACGTCTCCAGCTCCCTACTTTGACGGTCAAGCCTAACATCTTGACAGAGGTGCTTCAGCCGGCAGCCTCCTCTGCGGGAGACTGTGCTGCCGTTTAACGACGCCCTCACGGACGTTCTTTTGGGCGCCTGGTCCAAGCCCAACACAGGGGCTCCTGTGGATCGGAACGTGTCACGACGCCATCGCCCCGCTCCGGGCGACCCCCTGTTTCTTTCTGTCCACCCCACTCCTGAGAGCTTGGTTGTCCAAGCCTCCGCTTCCCAAACCGCCTTCCCTACCGCTCCTCCGGATAGGGAATCCAAACGCCTGGATCAGTTTGGGAAGAAAGGTTTTTCTTCCTCCAGTGCTGGCTTGCGGTCCGTTAACACCGCTTGTCTTTTGGGCCGATATACCCACTCTCTGTGGGATTCGGTGGCGGATGTTTTGCCCCAGTGCCCTGAGGAGGTCCAGGCACTGCTTTCCCGCGCCATTGCGGAAGGAAGGGATGCGGCCAAATACACTATCCGTTGTGGCCTTGACACCGCCGACTCGCTGGGCAGGTCGGTTGCAACGACGGTGGCGCTCCGACGCCACGCCTGGCTGAGAACCACTGGTTTTCAGGGGATGTCCAGAATACTCTCATGGACATGCCCTTTGATGGAGTCGGTCTTTTGGGTCCAAAGCAGACCATGCGTTGGAGCGCTTTAAGGACTCACGGGCTACTGCCAAGTCCCTGGGCCTTTCTGCTACACGCCCTCCGCTGCCTTCTGCTTTTCGCCCCTATCGTGGCCACGGTAGGGGCGCCCTTCACGTCAGCAGCCCAGCCACCGGCCCGCGCAGCAGGCGTCTTCGCGTGGCCGAGGACGTGGATTCCGCCGTGGCGGATCGGGCAACCAGCGTGCGGGTCAGGCCACCACCTCCAACCCGTCCGCGGCCTCCAGCCCTCCTAGTCCCTCCTTTCAGGTGCACGGCACGCCAGTAGGGGCAGGGTCCGCCATCACCTTCCCCACTGGCGCACCATCACCTCGGACAGGTGGGTCTTGGACATTGTCCGAAGGGGCTACTCCCTCCCCTTCGAGACCACCCCCCAGCCATGCCACCTCAATTCCACCGCATGTCAGGGGATCACTTGGTGCTTCTACAGAAGGAAGTCACGGCCCTCTTGACCAAGAGGGCCATCGAGCATGTTCCGACCCCAGAAGTAGGGCGTGGTTGCTACTCCCACTACTTTCTGGTGCCCAAAAAGGACAAGGAGGACATGCGTCCTATCTTGGACCTCCGGAACGTCAATCGCTTCCTCCGGAAGTAGAAGTTCAAGATGCTCACCCTAGCTCAGGTCTTGACTGCCCTCGACCCTGGAGACTGGTTGGTAGCGTTGGACTTGCAGGACGCGTATTTCCACATCCCCGTCCTGCCGGCCCACCGGCGTTACCTTCGGTTCACGGTAGGCCCCGAGCATTTTCAGTTCACCGTGCTCCCCTTTGGCCTTACAAGTGCCCCTCGGGTGTTCACGAAAGTGATGGCGGTGGTCGCAGCTCATCTGCGCCGGGCAGGGGTTTCAGTCTTCCCCTACCTCGACGACTGGCTGCTGAAGGCGGGCTCGTCCCAGGCAGTCGTCTCCCACCTCCAGACTACGGCCGAACTCCTGCACTCGCTGGGGTTCTCCATCAATGTGCCGAAGTCGCATCTGATTCCTTCTCCACAGCTCCTTTTCATCGGAGCAGTTCTGGACACGACGCGGTTTCGGGCCTATCCTCCCGAACGGCGAGTCCGGGATATTCAGGCTATCATTCCGATCTTTCGGCCTTTATCCTGGGTTTCGGTAAGGATGACCCTGAGGCTGCTGGGCCTCATGGCCTCCTGCATCCTGCTGGTCAATCATGCCAGATGGCATATGCGGGCTCTGCAGTGGGACCTGAAGTTCCAGTGGGCGCAGCACCAGGGCAACCTGTCCGATCACGTCCAGATCTCGGAGGGGACTGCAAAACAGTTGCAGTGGTGGCTCTCGAACCGGCAATGGGTCATGGGCAGATCCTCTCCCTTCCCCAGCCAGAGCATACAGTTGTGACGGACGCGTCCCTTCTGGGATGGGGCGGTCACATGGGAGAGGCGGAGATCAGAGGCCTCTGGTCTCCGGCGGAGTCCCGGCTCCATATCAACCTTCTGGAGCTCCGGGCGATCCGGCTTGCACTCAAGGCATTCCTTCCCTCTGTCAAAGGGAAGGTAGTGCAGGTGTTCACAGACAACACCACCGCCATGTGGTACTGCAACAAACAGGGCGGGGTGGGGTCTTGGACCCTTTGTCAGGAGGCTCTGCGCCTCTGGACATGGCTGGAACATCAGGGCATGTTCCTGATGGTTCAACACCTGGCAGGTTCTCTGAACGCCAGGGCGGACGAACTCAGCCGCAGGTGCATGATGGATCACGAATGGCGTCTTCACTCGGAAGTGGCGCAAGGACTCTTTCTACAGTGGGGAGAGCCTTGGTTAGATCTATTCGCCACCGAAGAGAACGCGCAATGTCATCAGTTCTGCGCGTTGGAATTTCCAAGGCGGCACTCGCTCGGCGACGCTTTCGTCGCGAGTGGAGTTGCGGTCTGTTGTACGCCTTTCCGCCTATACCACTTCTACCCAGAGTGTTGAAGAAGATTCGGCACGACCGGGCCCAAGTCATTCTTGTGGCTCCGGACTGGGCTCGAAGAGTTTGGTATCCCGAGCTACTCAATATGAGCATAGATCCCCGATCCGTCTGCCTCTTCGGGAGGATCTTCTGTCGCAGCAGCAGGGGACGGTCCTCCACCCGAACCTGTCCAGTCTACACCTGCTTGCGTGGAGATTGAGCGGCGGCAGTTGATTCCTTTCGACTTGCCTCCCGAAGTTTGTGATGTGATTCTGGCAGCCAGGCGTCCCTCCACTAAGGTGGTATACGCCTGCAGGTGGAACAAATTTGTGGCATGGTGCACAGCAAAGGCTGTGGATCCCCTTTCTGCCCCTCTTTCTGAGGTCCTTCTGTTCCTTCTCTCTCTGGCCCAACAGGGTTCTGCCCTGGGTACCATCAAGGGTTATCTTTGTGCTATCTCGGCCTTCCTCAGGCTCCCTGATCAGCCCTCCCTTTTCAAGTCCCCTGTTGTTAACAGGTTCTTAAAAAGCATTACTCACCTCTTCCCTCCTGTTCCGTTTGTAATGCCTCAGTGGGACTTGAACTTGGTTCTTACCTTTTTAATGTGCGCTCCCTTTGAGCCTCTGCATAACTGTCCTCTTCGTCTTCTGACTCTAAAGGCAGCCTTTCTGGTGGCCATCACCTCCGCTCGGCGGGTGAGTGAGCTCCAGGCTCTTTCTTGCAAACCTCCCTTTCTGTCTGTTCATCCAGACAAGGTTGTTCTTCGGACGCGTCCGTCCTTCTTGCCAAAGGTGGTTACTGCTTTCCACATTGGGCAGACCATCACTTTGCCCACCTTCTTTCCGCCTCCGCATCCTTCCAGAGAGGAAGAGAGGCTCCACCGTCTGGACCCAAAACGTGCGCTCTCCTTCTATATCGACCGCACGAAACACTTCCGGGTGGATGACCAGCTCTTTGTTGGCTACGTGGGCGCCAAAAAGGTCGGGCGGTGCACAAGAGGACCATCTCCCGCTGGGTTACCTTGTGCATCAAGACCTGCTATTCTTTGGCTAAGAAGGAGCCTCCTGTTGGGCTGCGTGCCCATTCCACCAGGGCAACGGCTGCTACCACGGCCTTGGGCCGCGGTGTTCCGCTGCCGGTTATCTGTCAGGCAGCTACGTGGGCCTCGCTGCACACGTTTACTAAGCATTACTGCCTTGACAGTCAGGTCCGGAGGGACGGCTTCTTTGGCCGTTCTGTCCTCCAGGACTTCCTTGTCTGATCTTTGTTCGCACACCCACCACCGGGGTTGGTATTGCTGGGGTATCTATTCTAAGGTAAGGAATCTATCACTAACGTGTCTCTTTCAGATGCACAAGTTACTAACTTGTGTAACGATATATCTGTAAGAGACAGTAGTTAGTGATAGATTCCCTACCGCCCACCCATCCTCCCGTTCTGCGAACTGATTTCTAGGGTTAAGGACATCCCTTTCAGGGCCCTAGTATTTTTCAGACACCTGTGTCAGCTTCTTGCATGGCTCTGCGTTCCTGGCGCGGAAAGTCGTGTACAGAACTGACGTCAGCGCGCAGGGGCGGCGCCTAAGTACTGCCCGCGACGTCATCCCGGCGATCACGACGCCGACGACGGACGCGGAGCCGCACGACGCCGCCTACCGACGCGCAAGGGTACTGCTACGCAAAACTTTCCGGATCCAGCCTGACGCCTGGGGATATTCTAAGGTAAGGAATCTATCACTAACTACTGTCTCTTACAGATATATTGTTACACAAGTTAGTAACTTGTGCATTTCCCCGAGTAGGGAAGTGCACCATTCCTGGATGTACTGCAATACCTGGTTGATGGGTGGATTGGAAAATAAAAGGCGTACCGTGGCTCTGTATTCACGAATGTGGTCTTTTTAAACCATACTGCTTACGTTTTGTAAGGATATAAGTAATGGACATTGAAATGGGTCCCTTCTGGTCCCTGTAGTCATGTCCTTAACTTTTCAGGCAAAAGCACTCAGTGATTTCTGAATAATAAGTGCAAAAGCGTTAAAGTAACCATGTTGTTCCTTCTAACATTTAACATGCGTTACTTAATCTTGCATTCCCTTGAGTGTTTGCTTTTTCCAAGATGTTGTTACTTTTTTTTTTTAGGCAGAATATTGCTCTTGTCTAGTGCGTAATTTGAATTGAGTCGTATCCAGGTGTTTATAGCGGGGCACAATTGGGTTGTATTTGAAGGCAGTGCGAGTTTCTCTCAGTAGGATCAGCCCACCTGACTACTCTTCTGAGGGAGCACATTCCCATGCTAGACCTTAGAAGGCCCCGCAAGACTTTAGAAGCCCTGGTGTCTTAGCACCAGCAGTTGGACCCTAGTGGTGGCAAGTATGGGTTAACCTTGAAGGCCTGTCCACCACAATCCATACTGAAGTTCACCTCCAGTCTTGCGGGCAGGCCTATGAAGCAGCACACCCTAGAGCGACAGTAACTCTGTCACTGAGGGCACAGAAAATAAATAAATAAATAAAAATAAATAAAATAAATCCGTATTTGTAAAGCGCGAACTACTCACCCTTTCGGGTCTCAAGGCGCTGGGGGCCATCGTGGAAATTAAGTGAGCTATTGCCCAGAGTCACATGGTGCTGAGCTGAGCTGCCGGCGGAGCCGGGGATTGAACCGTGAACCCTGTGCTCCGAAGTCAGCTGCCCTGGCCGCTGCACCACACCTCTCCACCTTGAACAGGGAGGCTCTAGGGTGGTGCGACCGGTGAGATTGCACCAAGCGCTGACTTCGGGTGGGGGTGTCATGATAGCAAGTATATTATGTTTTTTGAAGCATTTGTTGCCTCCTTCCTGGCCTCCAGCAATTTTCGCCAACAATAAAAATGTCATGATAACTCCGGTAATTGATGTTCTTCCTAGAAAGAGATGGAGTTTGTCAGGTGGTAGTTTTGACTCGTGAAAAGGTAGCGCAGAGGGTTAATGTGCCTGCTGCAAAGGACATGTTCCATGCAGATCACAAAGTGCACATAATGTAAATAGGTCAGTGGGTTACTGATTTTGTCAGTGAGATCCTTTTGTTACTTGCAGTTTATAAGTCAAAATCCTAACATAGAACAGTGAGCTATTAACTGTCATATTAGAGCTGCATGCAAACTGCAAGGTATAAATTAGAGCATTATGTTTTTTTCCCCAGTCTTTGATTAACCTAATGTTGCTAAAAGGGTTCATTTGTATATAAATCAATTCTGGTTATTAAAGAGAACCCCCAACCATGGTATTACGTTCTAAATACAGAGTTTGTGTTTCTCCAGGCCAATCACTATTGAACTATACTGCCTACTAGTATGATTGTCATGTGACTCCTACACATTGTAGTCCTTTGTCTTATGTAACATTTCCTATACAATGATCTACACAAGTATGATTGATTGTTTCTGTGTAATGTGTGTGATATAAAGTGCTCTGACACCCTACACTGGTATGAGCGGCGCTGTTAATCAAATTAAATGAAGAGTGGGAGTGATGGAATCTGTGGCAGAGGTGGTCATTGGGGGGCACCAACAAACATTGTCGCATAGGTCTCCACCAGCGCTAAAGCCGGTCACTACCACTTCCTACAGTTCTAACACCAAATCAGAAACGTTGATTTGAAAAACCCATGAATGTGCAGCATTCAATGTATGATTTAGTAGTAGTCTCCGTTGTTCTAAGTCTTTTTTTATTTATGTACAATCTTTATTTGTTTGCAATGGTGTCTTGTATTTTTATATTATGTGTTGTGTTTTTGCACTTAACATAATTCTAGCGAGTAAAGAGCCCACACACAAAAAAGATTGTCCTACGAGTCTTAGCATGTGCGTGTGGAATACTGGTGAGAGGATTTACGTTAAAATAAATTACTAAGTATTAATGTCATCCTAAGGTGGCACAATAATGGCACGGAAAGATAAAAGAGCCTTTTGAAATTTGCGATTATATCCATGGGGTGAGGGGTTCTCTTTTGTTTAATTTTATATTTTGAATGATCCCGTCCCTCATTACCTCAACAGGGTCTCTCCCGTTTATGAGACAGAACTGGAATGTTTATCATGCACTCATCTGGAAACAATCAGTTAACATGGAGTAAAAAATATGCATCTTTGTGAGACCTGCACCTATCTTTTTCATCCAATGTGACAACTTTAATCCATTTAATACAGTTTTAAAATATATGGAATTATTTCACTTGCATATTTCTTTTTGTCCATGTTACTGATATCCACATTAGGTCTCTTCAGTGATGGTAAATAAGATCAATTGTCCTGCGATGTCACTTTCTGTGATGTCACTTCTTGTGATTTTACATGCAAATTAGAGGGGCCTCACATCTTGACTTTCGCCCGGGCCGCAGAAGTTCTAGGACCGGCCCTGGTTGAAGCGTCTCCCAATCTCCGCCCATATTGGTCATTGGCTTTGTGTCATTGTCCTTAAATGGTGGCTTCTGATTCGTAAATGGGCTCGTTAGTCCTGCCTTGGTACTGCCTTGTCTCCATTTGTTACGGCCCATAACGACTGGACCTTTTACTTGGCTGGCTACACAGCCTGGTTTATGTAGGGGTGAGCACTATTTTTGTTATTGGTTGGCACTGATGGGGACAATGGCGGCAGCTTTTTGGGGGATTTGCATAATGATCGCGGCGCCCGCTTTAGGAACACCGCAATCATTTTCAATTTTAATTTTATTCATGTTGAGCGCGGCGTCCAGTTTTGGGACACCGCGCTCTGTTTAATTATTTTTTTTTGTAACTTTCATAGTGAGCGCTGTCCGCTTCAGGGACACCGTGCTCGGTTTCTTTATTATTTTTTAACTTTAACACTCAGCGCAGTGCTCGCTTTAAGGACACTGCGTTCAGTGTTAAAGTTGTTTCCAGTCAATGGACGTCACGCATGTGGGACCTCCTGAAAAGACTGGGACATGAGCTAGCGCGTAGAATTAACTCAATCCCGAAACGTTTAGGATGTGAATTTCGCTGGATATAGGGAGTTAAAATACATGACGACATTTTTATATGGGGCAATTTAAGGGTCAAGAGTTTGGCAGTTGAAATGTTGGAACCTACATTTTTGCAAAATATGTTTTTTGCATCCTGTTTTTTCACATGGAACCGCTATTTTCTGCACAGACGTCTTAGTGCATATTCGTGTACGTACCACCGGCAGGTCGTTAAACGAATTAAGTCTGGGAGCTGGTGAAGGGGGGTGCAGGCTGGCTGCCTGTGCCATTTACATATTCCCTACCTCTCACCCCACCTTCATTTGAGTGGTGTCACCTTGCTTGTGGAAAAGAAAAATGCCTGCCATTGACTTGACTTCAGTAAACATCTGCCTTGAAAACCTTCCTCATCCTCCAAATAATACTTCCTCTTCATTGACTTTGATTTGATCACCCCCCAAAGCAGTCCGTCCCACCTTCTACTCACAGCCTATACATAGAGGAGAGCACTAAGTCTCTGCCTTTGGCATAGTAGCAAGAGGGGCGTGCCTTGCTTCTAATCGCTAGAGATTGATGGCAGTGCGTAGCAAGGGTGTCATTTTCCCTAATACCAGGAGGCAAAGAAATGGGTACCTATCACTTGGCGGGGTTGACATATTTGCATAATAATGGTGTAGTAAGCCTCTCGAACTCCCATGCCCGGGTACCACTGCAGCTGCTACATGCCGACCCAGGTAACAACATGCCATTTCTTGTCAGAACATGCTCCGCGTCCGAAAGCAGCGACATAGTAACATTTGCTTATTTATTGAGAAGATGTAGCGCTTTCACCAAAGCGCTTTACATAATGAAACCTGAAATCACAGCTGAGTCGAAATTGATGCATGTATATATTAGGGACATCGATAAAAATCGTACGCACAGCAACGTGCCCGTAAAGGCAACAGAGAGAAGGTGTTTTTTGAACAAGGTAAAAGGCTGCTAACGCAGGGACAGGGCAAACGCAAGCATCGGCGTCTCTGCGACACGTAGGGATCAGTGATATGTAACGGTACTGCGCAAGGGGTACTGCACACTGTGTTTTTTAAGCTTAGAGGCGAGTGATCTTAATGCCTCACAGCAGCCTGAGCTCTTTCTGCCCCTGTGGTGCCCTGCATGGTGTGTAGGCCTCTGCCTAGACAGATCTGTGAAGTATGTTCCCACACCACATAAAGTACGGGAACAATGTTGTGGTCACAGAAGTATTTATTTATGCAAAGAGAGGGAGACTTGTCCGTTCTCCGTTACGCCGCACTCACAATGGTGCGTCACAGCGCGCTATCCCGTCAGGCACCACGCAAGGTCACGTGGGTGCCTGACGACTAGACTGCGACACCACATATCTCCCCCCATTATAACAACACAAAATGAAGAACATAACAGTGCCATGCTGTGCGTAGGTCAAACAATGTGAACATAGGGTCTTGGGGAGACCACTGCTGTGGCGGCTCAGCAAGGAGAGAGGGAGGGAGCGAGAGACACAGACACAGACACAGACACACACACAGACACACACACAGACACACACACAGACACACACACACAGACACACACACAGACACACACACAGACACACACACACAGACACACACTCTCTCTCTCTCTCTCTCTCTCTCTCTCTCTCTCTCTCTCTCTCTCTCTCTCTCTCTCTCTCTCTCTCTCTCTCTCTCTCTCTCTCTCTCTCTCTTGGAATGGGGGAGTTTCCTAGGGGAAGGGTTACATTTCAAATTCGCAATATCTACTGGGACGCACCACTAACCTGCCTGTGCGGGTACGTGTGCAGGAGGTCTGCTCCCCTTGTGTCCCCCCGTGCCCGATGCGTGGTCTGTGTGCTGCTCTCTGCTTGATTCTCGTTGTGTGCGCTCGGTGCCCCGTGCCTGGGTTGCCTGCGTTATTGGTCTCCTGGGGTGGTGTGTGCGGTGTGGCATTCCTGTTTTTACTTGGCCCTGTCACCCCTTGTCCCCCCCAAGGTGCCGGAGCCTCTGGAGGTCTCTGGTGGAGGGGCAACGTTGGCCTCTGCTTCCTCCCCATCGTAGGCAGCCCTGTTGGTACTGCTGTCCATATCCCACTGGAGGACTTTGTTGCACTTCGCCATGCGGCCGTGTGACCACACTTTGCCATCACTCAGGAGAGCGGAGCGTGAATAGAGTTCTTTGATTTGTAGTGGCTTGCTGAACTTGCTGTCGCCTTTCTTGCAGAGGTAACCCAGCTTCACTCTGACCCAGTCTCCTACCGCCAAAGAGACTGCCCGTACCCCATGTCTCCTGTCATAGTTGTCTTTGTACATTTTTTGGGCCTTTTCAATGTTGCTTCTAACCACTGCCGGGGACCACTTGCTTTGTAATGTCATGTTCATCCAAACGAGATTGTCCCTCGTGAATGGTTCTCTGCCTCGTAGGATCTTGAATGGGCTGTAACCTGTCAGTGTGGGCGTTATGCGGTATGCCCATAACGTTTTTTTGAGTTCTGTTTCCCAATTCTTGCCCACGTTGATGGCGGCTTGGACTGAGCCCATGATGACGCGGTTGAAACGTTCAGCTAGGCCGTTGCCTGCAGGGTGATACACTGGGGTGTGCTGCATCTTGATCCCGTTCCTACGGGTGAATGCCGTCCATTTTTCGGAGGTGAACTGGGGCCCGTTATCGCAGGTGATGACTCTCGGGATGCCTTCCCTCAAGAACGCGCTAGTGAGAAACGCGATGATTGCATCCGTGTCCGCCCGCTCACAGACCTCCACTTCCGGCCATTTTGAGTACCTGTCGACAAGGACAATTACATATTTGGGTACGCCCCACGAATCCAGGATGGGACCCAATATGTCGACTAACAGCTCATCCCAGGGGTTGGTGGGAGTGGCGAATTCCCCCATAGGGGGCCGCAGCAGGGTGAGCGATTTGTCTGCATTGGCGCATTGTTGACACGCCCGTACATACTTTTCCACGTAGGAGTCGATGGCTGGCCACCAATATGACTGCTTTAGCCTCCTCTTGGACTTTACGATCCCTAAGTGGCCTTCGTGCACTATGCCGAGGATGCAGTCCAGTAACGACTTCGGGGGTACCACCTTGTCACCCCGGAGTAAAAATACGGTGTCATCGCTGAGGGATAATTCATCCCGCACTTCCCAATACTTCCGGGTATCTTCTGACACATGCTTCTTTTCAGGCCATCCCTGCGTGACAAACGTTTTCACTCGGGCCAATGTCTGGTCGTTGTCGTAGGCGGATGTCCAGTCTTGTGCACTGATGATGTTCTCATGATCTCCAGTGAACGCCACCTGGTACTCATCCCAGTCACTGGGCTTGGATGCTGCTTCCATGGCGGCGGAGCGGCTGAGGAAATCAGCGACTTTGTTCTTTTGGCCCGGTAAGTATTCCACGTCGTACACGAAGTCCAGGAGCTTGAGGGACATTTTCGCAATTCGCGGGGTGGCCGTCGCGTGGCCGCTGGATGTGAGGACCTTTATCAGCGGTTTGTGCTCCGTTCTGAGGCTAAAACGTGAACCCCCGAGGTACTGTCGAAACTTGTCCATGGCCCAGATGGCGGCAAGCATCTCCTTTTCGATGACACTGAATTTTTCCTCGTTGGGGGAGAGCGCGCGAAGCCGATCGTGGTTTCCGTGCCGTCCGAGGATCGTTGCGACAAAACCGCTCCCAGCCCCTTCTCGCTGGCATCTGTGGTCAATATGCTGGGGGCCAAGCAGTCGAATCCCTGGAGAGGAACCGCCTCGCAAATGTCCTTTTTGATTGTTTCAAACTCAAGAATAGATTCCGGCGTCCAACAGAAACTGTTCCTGTCCTTCAAAAGTTTGCGCATGGAGTGGGTTTTTGTGGCAAAGTTGCGGACAAATTTACTGTAGAATTCCGCTAAGCCTAGGAAGGAACGGACTTCTTCTTTGGTACGAGGTTGGGGCGCAGCCCTAATAGCCTCCACATTGGCTTGTTTCGGGAAGATCCCTTTTTCACCGATCTCATGGCCCAAGTACATGACTGTGCGCAGTCCAAACTTGCACTTCTCCAGTTCTGCCGTGAGGCCGTTGTCCGACAGTGTCCGTAACACTTCCCGGAGAGTGGCGTCGTGTTCCATTTTGGTCGTCCCCATGATGAGTATGTCGTCCTGGAAGTATAGGACGTTTTTGCTGTTCTTGAATAACTTGTGCATGAGTTTTTGGAATACCGACGCGGCGGACGCCAGGCCAAATGGCAGGCGTTGTAATCTGTAGCAGCCAAACGGAGTGATGAAAGAGGTAAGTTTCCTACATGAGGGGTGGAGCAGGATTTGGTGGTACGCCGCTGTGAGGTCTATTGTGGAGAACCACTTAATCCCTTTGGTCTGAGCCAACAGTTCATTCATAGGTGGTAAGGGGAATTTGTCCACCAGGATGTTTTTGTTCAGTTCTCGAAGATCAATGCACAACCGCACGTTCCCGTTCGGTTTCCGTGCTACGACTAGGGGTGCCAGCCACTCGGCGCTGTCGATGGGCTCTATTATGCCGCTATCTTTGAGACGTTGCAGTTCTAGTTGTACGGCTTCCCTGCAGTTGAAAGGGATATTGCGCACTTTGTGGCTGACTGGTACTGCTCCGTCCTTCAGGACTATCTTGTGCGTGAATTTGGAGAGTTGGTCAATGTTGCCACCAAAGACCTTCGGGAATTCTCTCCTCAAGGTGTCCAGATCCGGTCTGGGAGAATCATCTGTCATGAGTACTTGAATTTCTCCACTGGGATTGAGTTGTATGCCTAATGCACCTTGGTCAGCCCATCCAAGGACCGAGGGGCCTTTTTCTGCTACATACAGTTTCCCTGTTGTTACTCGTCCTTTGAACTCAAATGTGAGGTGTCGGTACCCTACCATGGGGATTCTCTCGCCCGTGTAAGTGACCGGGTGTACGTCTGTAGGGTGTAATTGGCTCCCTAAGGTGTTGGCAAACTCGCTATCCCAAATCTTCCTTTGTATGATTGTAAACGGGGATCCTGAGTCTCTACCATTGAAATCTGGACCCCCCCAATGGACAATAAACATGATGGTTTCTTTCTAGTATTGCAATCTATGCCCCAAACCTGTTCGTCAATGCACAAGATGCACTCTTCATCCCCTTCCCCCTCCCCCGTTTCGGGTTCTGAGTCGTCCATGACGCACTTCACTGAAACGTTGCTGGGTCTCCGTCTGCAGACTTTGCCGAAATTTCCCACGACTCCGCAGAAGGAGCATTTGACACGGTATGCAGGGCAACGTTTGTCATTGGCCATGTGTGTGTGGCTGCCACACCTGTAGCAGGAACCTTTCTTGTCTGGAGGGGTTTTGGCGGGTCCAGGTTGGGTCCTTGTGGGCCGTCTGCTATTTCTGTATCCTGTGGCGGCGGAGGCCTGTCACTGGAAACTTTGGCGTTGCTCACTCTACAGACGGTGGGTTTGGCCTCTGTGTCCTTTTTCGCTGCTACTGCGCACTGTTTAGACAGTTCTGCTTTCTTAACAATGGCTATGATCTCATGTAGGGGCGCTTCTCCACTCACCCACAGCTTTTCTTGAACATTGGAGTTACTGTGTGCATTATTATTTGGTCCCGCATCAAGTCGTCATGCAGGTGGCCAAATTTGCAGTTGACAGCCAATTTCTTGAGTGCAGCAACGTAGTCTTCGACAGTCTCTGTCTCACTTTGTTTCTGCTGGAAAAAATTGTATCTATCTATGGCCGTACATATGACTGGCTGGTAGTGGCTGTCTAGGTCCTCCAATGCATGCTGGAACACATCTTCGTCCGTCGCGGCTCTCGGTTTCTTAACCATATTTTCGTAGACCCTCAACCCTTCAGGCCCTAGGTTGTGCAGCAGTATTTTCTTCCTGCGCGTGCTGGAGAACGCTTCTTCCCCTTCATCCTCCAGGGCAGATAGGTAGTTGAGGAAGTATCCCTTCCAATCGGCCCACTTCATGGCCGGCTCACCTGGTTTTGGGAGGAAGGGCACTGGATTCGTGAGGGAGAAGGTCTGGGCACACATCGTGGTGTGATGGGTTCACTTGCTGGAAGGTAACCACACCCGAAACCAGCTCGGTGTTTGCTGCTGACCGAATGGCAGTGCTTGTAGCGCAGCGCGTGAGTTTGGTTCTGGGTTGCGCAGATCAGCTTCAATGTGCGTCTTCAGGTCGCTGGGCGGGGTTACTTTTAATGTAGCAAGACGTGGAGGGTGACCACGTGCAGGAGACTTTGAGCCTGTGATTGTGAGCATGTGCGCAGCGCACTCCGTTAGAGAGGTCAGGATCAGGATTGGTCAGCATGCGGCTGAAAGAATAATTGTGTAGGGCTTACTCCCTGTTGTCAGTGCTGCTGCATGGGCCCACATGCGTGACTGGGACACGCGGCGAGGCTCTCTTCATCGGGTACTGGATGGGCGCCAATCAGAATCTGTAGAGCACAACCAAGGAGGTGCAGACTCCGGGAAAAGGCCGTAGGTGCTTGCTGTGGCAGTGGCGCAGGGTTCTCACCTCGCGTGTGCTGGCAGGTAGGTTGCCGATGGAGATCTGGGGCGTGGCCGGGTGCACGCGGGACTGTATGTGCCAGGACGCCGCTCCCCCTCACTTGAACGCGGTGCAGGAAACGCGCGTCTGGTCGAGAGTGCAGCTCATGACGATGAGGCTTATCGGGCGGTCTCTGCAGCGGGGTCCGTTTACGCTCGTCACCAGTTTGTAAGTATGTTCCCACACCACATAAACTACGGGAACAACGTTGTGGTCACAGAAGTATTTATTTATGCAAAGAGAGGGAGACTCGTCCGTTCTCCATTACGCAGAACTCACAATGGCGCGTCACAGCGCGCTATCCCGTCATGCACCACGCAAGGTCACGTGGGTGCCTAACGACTAGTCTGCGACACCACAAGATCAGTGGCACAGCAGACCCGTGGGCCTTGGCAGGACGCTGCGCGTTACTATCATCCAAAGCCCCTGTTTACAGTGATCACTGTGCTGCATTGCACCTTTCACTGTCTGCCTCCCGCCTGACGTGGCTCCCGGGCAGCTGGGGAAATTTATTTCCTTGGTAGAGGTATTAAAGCGAGACGACCTTGGGACGCTGTACAGACACAGATTGTACTCCCCTGGGAACTTGCAGGCACTATGAGTCTAATCTGGAGGCGAACGAGTGCTTGAAATGCATGCTTCCTGTAACACTCTCCTCAGCACAAATGCCTTACACCCTGTCAGTCAACTGATTTAGCCCAGATTAAAGGCATGTGAACATTTGTACTGTTGAACACCTACTTTTAGTTTACCTTTGGTGATATAACTCTTTAAGAGCTGAGGGTTCCCTCCCACCCCCAGTGCTGACTCATTTTTAGGGCTCACCAACTGACATTTTTTTGTTGTCAAATACCTATTGTGCACAATATCAGTACTTTCAGTGGGTGGACTTTGGGTCGGCCCATTGCTTACCATTGGTTGACTTTGCTCGCTTCTTAGTGGCTTTTCTACTATTGTCCCTCCCCTGGAAAATAGATTCTTTACCATTCTTCTGAATAATTTTATTGTATCCTTCCATTTCTTACATCCAGTGAACGACTTTTTACTTTCAGCACTCTGTGGGAGTGATTGTGTTTTCTAGCTGTGCTGCTCGTGAGATGCCCCCCCCACTCAGATACCCATTGAACAGTGTTTAGCGGGTGGTTGCAGGTGGGGCCCACCAGCACTCATCTTTGGGACTGGTGCTTATTTTGCCTCATCAGACTTTGACCCAGAGCAAGAGAGAGAAACACCCTCAAGGGGGAACGAAAGAGGAAGAAAAAGACAGAAAGATTGTGACAAAGTAGGGAAAGCAGGAACTTGCAAGAGTGAGATATAGGGGCAGAGAGTGTCTGGTACTGAATTAAACAGGCAAGAGGTGGAATCGAGTCTACGTAGCCGTGGTATTTGGAATGCCAACATTCAATAGCCCTGCCTTCGGAGCAAAGTTTTGGGCCTATTCTTTTACAAATTAAGCAATTGTCCCCATCCCCTGTGCTCTCTATTTTGCTTCTGTTCCCCTCCCACTCCCAGCTCGTCAGTTGCTTCACCAGCCATCCCCATCTGGCTTTTTCTTTTATCCCCAGCACTGATCCTCTGTTGCTCCCCCAACCCTTTGCCCCCCATTAAGCCCACCACTCGGCTGCATTGAAGTGCTCCTGCTATTCCATCACCATTGCTACCCTGCCCGTTCCCATCAAGTTTATTTTTAATACATTTTTTTGAAGGGCGCGCCAGCTGCAGTTTGCTACTAGGCTACTCCATTTTCTTTGATGTACTTTTGCACGTATTATTTTTAATTTACCGCTCATAGATTGACATCAACCATCTTGAAACAATAAATTAAAATTTAAAAAAAAGTTCAAGCTCATTTGTGTGCATGCATGGTAGCGCAAGCTTATATACATCATTACGCTGTGGTCGCCCTTTCTTGTTTGTTTTGCCAGTGCTTTTCTGCGTGGCAAACAAGCCTTTTATTTTTGCCAATGCGGAACAGTATTGTCAAAAAGCATTGGCAAACCCAAAAGGTTGGGTATTGCCATTGAAGGGCTAGACCTACAGGCTTTGGCAATGCTTGATTTGGTATTTTGGGTGGTTTGTGCTTATGCCTTCATAACTTTTTTTCCAAAAATTGGGAAAATGTTTTGTAAATAAGTGATTTTTTTTTTCTAAAAATGGTATCAACAAAAATTTTGCTCAGCTATCATTGTCCTCTTCCCAGCCTTAATACACAGGCTGGGTTAAAAAAGTTATTTATGTCACCACAGGTTTTGCAGTTTCAAAGTATTTTCTATTTTTTTCAGTTTTTACCTGTTTGCATTTTGTGGGTGAAGCAGATGTGAAACCTGTGGGTGAATCTGAAAAGATATATATTTTTGAAAACAAAAAAAAATGCTCAATTTAGCAAGGGGTCACTTGTGTAGATCGCTCAAGATTTTTTCAAAGAAACTAATAGGACAAATAAAAAAAGTAAAAAATAAGTAGGAAAAAACTGAAATAAGCCTTTTCCACGGAAGACTGAAAAATATATATAATTATGTCCATCAGACTCTTCCAGTCTCAGATGTACATCATTTAGGTGAGGTGTCCAAAAAACGCCATGATACCCAGAGCTATAAATCGGTCCACACCTTACAATGATTTTTCACTGTGGATCGACCATGCTACACTCCATAAGGAAAAATGTAAAGAATAAAAATGCCAATCAAAGAAAGATCTACTTTTTTTTTTAAATATACCCAGGAGTTCAAGTTTAGGGATCTGAGCTATTTGTACTATTCAAAATGTTGGTTTATCCATAATGCCAGATTATTCTAATGGCGTTTTTTTTTTCTTTCACAATGTGTTTTTGTGCACATTGACTTAAAACTGAAAGGCAACCATAAAGAGAAATTCAAAAAATAACTATCATCTCGTGTTACAACTCTTTTCCCAATAAAAAATGGCGCCCCACTTGTATGGGTGGGCCATCACTTGGGACAGGAAAGGCCGAAAAATGCAACTGTGGGAAGAGTGGGAATGACGTTGGGTAAGATAGGCTTTTTGGTGGTGTTTTCTTGATGTATTTGGGCCCGAGGTCTTTCTACACCCAAAAAAACCTACTAACCCCAGACATTTCTGAAAACAAAACACTTGTGGGAGTCCAGGGTGGTGCGATTGCATGGATCACACTACTTTTACTTACTCTACATTCCCGGCAAATGTCAAACTTTTGGTGAAATCACAGAATTTGCTGATGTTTCTGTGTGAAATAAAGTACCAGACTATGCAGGAGATAGTCTTACCACCCAGCGTTCCCACACTTCTTGTTAAAAAGACAATACCCCACTTATCTGATTGGCCCTATTGCCTGGGACATGAAATCCCCAAACACACTGTGGAAACGGAAATATTATAGCTTTCAATTCCAGTCATTCTTGGGATGTGGCTAGCTGTCCTTTTTGGGCCTGGAGTTAGCCAGTCCCATGGAAACCCACTTTTTAGACATTTCTGAAAACAAAACACCTCTATCAGTCCAGAGTAATGCGGTTTTCATAGATCTCACTACTTCTTCTTATCCAAACTGCCCGCCAAACTTCAGACTTTGGTTGAAATTGCAGAATTTTTTCACAATTCTGTGTGGAGAAATTTTGGAATCTGTAGGGAACAACCTCCCAACGCTCCCAAATGCCTTTCATTAAAAACAATAATCTGCTTCTGTGGTTGGGCCAGTTGCCTCAAACAAGAAATGTACAGAACACTGTGAAAAATGTCAAAATGCTTGCTTAGAACTTGCATGGATTCTTGGGATGTGGGTAGCTGCGGTATTTGGGCCCAGAGTCGGCCAGCTCCCAAGAAAACCTAACACGTCCAGACATTTCTGAAAGCTAGAGACCAAGGGGAATATAAGGGTGGTGTGGCTTTCGTGGATACATCAGTGCTTAATTTGTAAAAAAATGTGTGCCGGGGCCCTCGACAGGAGGACAATATAGCTTGCACCATCCGTTGCCCCTGGCAGCACTGCCAGTTGACAGCACCAACACACTACTAATCATCACACTCTTAAAAGTGTGACAACTCCTACTGTTATAGGGCCCCAAAGCTATAAGAATGGCTTTGCAGGCAAATACTAATCATTGAACATTTAAATTGAATTAATAAGCAGAAGTTGTTGTGCTCGTACCTAAATTGGCAGACACCATTACCATGTGGCAGACAGTCATAAGCCCCGGTGCTGGCAATTAAGTGCTGGTGCTGAGCACCGGAAACCACTGGCTTAAATTAAGCACTGGGATACATGCAAATGTCATATCTATGCCTAAAAAATATAATGTACTCACACTTACCATGAGGTATCTCTGCAGTATTGGGCCCAGGGTTATCAAGCACCTGGGCAAACCTGCCAATTCCAGACATTTCTGTAAATTAGACACCCGGGACAGTCCAGGATGTTGTGACCTGAATGGCTCCAACAGCCTTTTCTTAACCATAATGCCCTATAACTGTCAATGTATTGATGAAAATCAATTTCTTCATATTTATGACAGAATTTTCTGGAATCTCCAGCCAGCAGCAAAGGTTCTGCTCTCCAGCATTAATACACTTCTCCCGATGAAAACGTGCCCGACATTTGTATGTGGCTTTATTGTACTGGACAGGAGTGGGTCAAACTCGGCCTGTTAGTGCAATGTGATCTAATCTACGTATGGTTACAGTTTTAGTCCTACCTAGCCCAACCTAAAAATTGGGGGTACCATTTTAAGCGAAAGAAATGCAAGAATGCAAGATGCTTTGGCTTTTGATATAGGCTAGAAGGTCCTGAGACTCTGTTGCATAGATATGGGGATACTGCTTTTTAGGTCGAGCCTAGCGGCAGCGCGCATGCTCTGCTCGCTCTGCGAAGCATGCTGTAGTAGAGTATGCTGTGAAAGCCTCGTCCACTCTCCTCCCATATTTTTCATTGGCTGGTGTCCTTGTCCTTGGTAAATGCTGGCTTCCGATTCATTATGAGGCTTGTTAGTCCTTCCTTGTTACCACCTTGTCGCCATTTGTTACTGTCCATAACGACTGGACCTTTTACTTGGTACGTTACACGGTCGGCTTTATCTAGGGGGTCAGCACTATTTTGTTTATGGGGACAATGGCGGATGCTATTTTTTTGTATTTGTATCCTGATTGCGGCTCAGTTTATTTATTTATTTAACTTTCATAGTGAGCGCGCCGCTGCTTCAAGGACACCGCGCTCGGTTTCTTTCTTTTTTTAAACTTTAACACTGAGCGCGGCGCACGCTTCAAGGACACCGCGCTCAGTGTTAAAGTAACAAAACAAAAAAAGAAACCGAGCGCGGTGTCCTTGAAGCGGCGCCGCAGCTCAGTTTTAAACGTAAAGAAGCATTTGCATTGCAATAGGTCTCGCATTTACGCAAGTTTAAGCTATTGGCATTGTAAATGACAATGCATTTTATTTATGTTTTAAAAAACAAAAATAATAGGCATTGTCATTTACAATGCCAATAGCTTAAACTCTCGTAAATGCGAGACCTATTGCATTGCAAATGCTTGTTAGGGGAGTGCTATTTGATTAAAAAACCATCATTGGTACCTTTATTTTTAGAGTTTTAAAGCAAACAACTTAAAAATCCAACCCAAACAAGAAGTGGTGTGATATGCATAGGCTGCATTTAGTTAATTATTTAGGATGACCAACTATTGTGTAGAAAAGTAGCTTCTCTTCCAGGGGATACTCATCAATAGTCATAAGCACTGAATAGTCCCGCCCACGTGCGGGGACCCCGGAGCAATAGCCAATAATATGCATATACCTACATATATATCCATAAACACATATAAGTAAATATATATATAGGTGATATGCATAAAACAAACATATATGCAGCCTGATATTATATACTAGGCTCAGAAAACCTGCCTCATTGCATGTAAAACCTTTAAATTTGAACAACAAATAAACATACCCCATGATATAATCATGATTAAAACAAGTAAACCACTTTAGTTTGCTTTGAAACAACACAACCTTTATTTTCAAAGGTAAAAGGGGTAAGACCATAGAGGCAGGTCAGCCTAGAGAGGCTGCATATAGAACAGTTAGGAAAAAACTGGCGCCGTGCCTTTAAGACCTCTTGGAACCCTCAGGCTCCCATCATGCACTACAGGTGACAGTTAGGTCAGTTCTTTTTCCGGCTCCTTCTATGAGGACCCTGGAGTTTGAGCTCCCCAGTTAGTGGTTTTTTATCACTAATTCTGGTTTTGAGTGGAATATTGTTGTTTCACTCGACGTCTTTACTGACTAGCTGTTAGATTCAGCTGTTTTTTCCCCAAAATTTTTCACTTTTTTCCCTTTCAAAATGCCGGCCTTATTTATTAAGTGCCCAGCCTGTGGAAAGAAGATGTCCAAATCGGACCCACACTCGGTCTGTATTGCTTGTTTCCCTTCATCACACAAGCCAGACCAGTGTTACCATTGCAGCAAGTTTTCCAGAAGAACCCTTAAGGAAAGGGAGAAGATAAAGCTGCACTCTATGCTGGAGAGAGGAAGTAAGGCAAGTGCTAAAGGAGAACTGTCTGCAAGAAAGCCCTCCTCTCACTCAAGACGCAAAGAAAAAGATGATGAAAGAAGACATCGGTCGCCGTCGAGGGACAGATCAACGTCCAAGGTACCGTTGTGCTCTGAGTCAGCGTCGAAGTCGACGTCGAAACGTCCTTCGACGTCGAGGGCTCCAAGTCATCAAGAATCGCGTAGGCGGACCACATCTGGCTCACCTACAGCGAGAGGCGGTGAGATACCGACGTTGGCACATCAACGTCGAAGCCCGCCGGCGAGAGCACCTCCAACGACGTCGAAGACACCACCGACGCCGAAGGTACTGCAAGCTTCGTCGTCAAGCAGAGCAGTTTTAGTGTCGACGCCGGCAAGACAGCCGTCGCCGTCGAGACATTCGACGTCGAAACAGGCATCGCCCAGGGGTTCGACGTCGAGAAGGGCGCGTTCGGCGTCGAGAAGACAGACTCCGAGGAAGTCGCCTTCGACGGTGAGAAGGTCGACGTCGAGAGCGAGATCGCCGTCTAGGACTTCGGTGTCGAGGAGGTCGACGTCGAGAGCGAGATCGGCGTCGAGGAGGTCGACGTCAAGATCTAGGTCCCGCAGATCGAGGTCCAGATCGCCGTCGAGGGGTCGACGTCGAGGAGGTCGGCGTCGAGGAGGTCGGAGTCAGCGACGGAGAACATCCAAATGGCCTCCAGGAGTGCTTCTTCCTCTCCGGGGCTTCAGATCGTACAGATCTCGCCAGAGCGCTCTCCAGCTCCGCCTGCACACCCTGTAACAAACATCTCTCCTAGATGGCTGGGAGATATAAGGGAGTGGAAGATACGGAAGGTTACCAGGGTGGTCCATTCACGTAGCAGATCCAGGTCTCCATTGATACAGTCGGTGCACTCCTCAGGGTGGCATGATCGACGAGACCGGTCACGCAGATCTCCATCGGTGAGAAGGCATACACCCCGCTCTCCCAGAAGTAGAGCTTCTAGACCTAGTCATCGCTCTCACAGGAGTAAGAGCCATAGGTCGTCTTCATGGTCTTCATCATCTAGACCATCTAAAGCGGACTACTCGCCCACTCTTTCCTCAACACCTCCGAGTAGGGTATCCCCGATTGATGATCTCAACACCTTCAATGAGGTTTTGTGTAGGGGAGCGGCTAAACTTCAGATTGAGATGCCTGTTCATGTTCCAACAACCTCAATCATCTTTGAAACGCTGCATCAGAGGGCATCATCCAGACCTCTACTTCCCTTGGTGCCTGGTCTACTGGAGCCTGTGTTGCACAAGTTCTTGACTCCAGCTTCAGTGGGTGCTGCTCCCTCAAGGATCTTAAAGAAATATAAAGCTCCTGACACAGACCCTCTGTTTCTGAGATCCGATCCACCTCCGGATTCAGTCATTGTCTCGGCCGCACGGAAGAACCAGACAGGGGCAGCGTCTTCCACGGTACCACCTGACAAAGACAGTAAGGCCATGGATTCAATAGGCAAGAGGATGTGCAACACCTCCGCATCCTACATGAAGGTAGCCAGCGCTTCGGCCTTGCTGGGTCGTTATGACCGCTCTCTCTGGGACTCCCTGTCACGTTTCACGGACAAACTCCCTAAGGAGGACAAGCAAGACTTCCTGGAGGTCCTTCAGGAAGGGGGCCTGGTGTCCAACCAGATCATCAGCGCGGCAGCGGATGCCTCAGATCTAGCATCACATGGGTACTCTCATGGAATCTGTGCCCGTCGCTCTTCCTGGCTAAGGTTGACGGGGTTGAAGCCGGAGGCCCAACATCGGATCCTGAACCTGCCGTTCAACGGATCCTCGCTCTTCGGATCTCATGCCGATGATGAGATGTCGCGCATGAAGACAGAACTGGACACGGTCAAGGCAGTGGGACTCGAAAGAGGAAAGACTTTAAACGGCGCTATCGCCCCTACGATCGGCGCAACTACCAGCAGAGGGTTCAAACCCCTCAGTGGTCTACACAGCAGCACCAAGGGAGATCCCAGTACAATCAGCGACGTCCAGGCAGAGGACGAGGAGGTTCCTCCAGGCAGTCTGCACCAGCTGCCAAGCAGCAGCAACAGCAGAAACAGTGAGTGCTTGCTTCCCCTAAACCCGTTAACCACTCCGGTGGGGGGAAGCATTCGTATGTTTATAGAAGAGTGGACCAAAATTACACTGGACAAGTGGGTTCTAAACATCGTAAGGAACGGATACTCCATCCGGTTCAAGTCACCTCCACCTTCTATTCCTCCCCGGAAGACCACCTCCCATCACGTAAGTCTTCTACAAGAAGAGGTATCTGCCCTGCTTTTAAAGGAGGCCATCGAAAAGGTTCCATGGCAGCAACGTCATCAAGGACTTTACTCTCGTTATTTCCTAGTCCCAAAGAAAGGTCTCGGCAAAGAGTTCAGGCCCATTCTAGACCTCAGGCGACTGAACAAATTTATTCTGAAGGAAAGGTTCAGAATGCTGGCCTTGCATCAGATAATTCCACACTTGCACCCACAAGACTGGATGTGTTCCATAGATCTTCAGGATGCCTATTTCCACATTCCCATCTCTCTGAAGCATCGGAAGTTTCTAAGGTTTCGCATTCAATCCGACCATTACCAATTCACAGTCCTACCGTTCGGTCTCAAGTCAGCCCCTCGCACTTTCTCAAAGTGCATGGCAGTAGTAGCGGCGTTCTTGAGAAGGAAACAAATATTCGTCTACCCCTATCTAGACGATTGGCTTCTCAAAAGTGCTTCCCCAGCACTTCTGCAACTACACCTCGCTTACTGCGTTCAACATCTGCATCGATTGGGTCTGCATGTCAATTTCAAAAAATCCATCCTCAACCCAACGCAGAGAATTCATTACTTGGGGGCAACTCTGGACACGGTAAACGCAAGAGCGTATCCTTCGGAGGAGAGACTATCATCCATCCTCCTCAAGTGTCAGACCATTTTGCGGAAACCTTACCCAACAGCCAGACAAGTCTCGTCTCTTCTGGGTTCAATGGCATCTTGCATCTTTCTAGTCCCGAATGCCAGGCTACACATGAGACCTCTTCAACAGGCTCTGGAAGATCAGTGGTCCCAGATCTCCAATCGCTAGGAGGACACGATAACGATACCTCTGTCTGTCAAAATCTCCATCGGCTGGTGGATGCGGAGGTCTCATCTTCTCGTGGGCAGCCCTTTTCACGAGGAACCTCCAAAGCTGACTCTTGTAACAGATGCGTCTCTTCAAGGATGGGGCGCCCACATGGGGTCCCTGCAGGTACAAGGCCTGTGGTCGGAAAGGGAACAGCTCTATCACATAAACATGCTGGAGCTCAGGGCAGTTCATCTGGCCCTCAAGGCGTTCTTTCCGTCCATCAAGTCCAATACCCTCCTTGTTCAAACGGACAATACAACAACAATGTTTTACCTGAACAAGCAAGGGGGCACCAGGTCCAGGCCTCTGTCGCTGGAAGCACAGGCGATCTGGAGGTGGCTTCTGGCTCGGGACATGAAGATCTCAGCGGTCCATCTTCCGGGCATCCTAAATGTTCAGGCAGATGGCCTAAGCAGGCATTTCGCAGAAGCGCACGACTGGGCGCTAAAGCAAGAAGTAGCACAGGACATTTTTCAAGCCTGGGGGAACCAGACATAGACCTGTTCGCAGATGCAGACAACGCAAAATGCCACGTCTTCGCCTCCAGGATCCCACAACAAGGCTCCAAGGGGAATGCTCTATGGATAGACTGGTCAGAGACATTACTCTACGCATTTCCACCAGTCCCCCTCATTCCTCTAGTGATCAGGAAGCTGTACAGATCCAAAACGAGGATGATCTTGGTTGCACCAGACTGGCTTCGCCAGTGGTGGTACCCGGACCTTCTTCGTCTTTCGACAGTACCGCACAGGAGGCTACCCTGTCATCCAGATCTGCTGACCAGGGCGGGCGGCAAAGTGTTCCATCCCAATCTGCCGTCCCTGAAGCTAGCAGCATGGCTCCTGAATTCATCCAATATGGACACTTAGGTCTCTCTCAGGACTGCATGCAGATCTTGAAAGAGGCTCGACGTCCTTCCACAAGGAGAACATATGCTTTCAAATGGAGGCGATTCTACATGTGGTGTACTGCAGAGGGTCATGATCCTATTCATAGTCAGGAACAGGTACTGTTACCATATTTACTGTCTTTGGCAAAAGCAGGATTGCAGTATTCATCTATTAAAGTTCACTTGGCCGCGATAACAGCTTATAGGAAGTCCCCCAATCAGGTTTCCTTTTTTAGAATGCCAGTGGTTAAGGACTTTTTAGAGGGCCTAAAGAAAGTCTATCCTCCAGTGAGGTCTCCTTCTCCCTCTTGGGAACTCAATATCGTTCTCTCCAAGTTAATGGGCCCTCCTTTTGAACCTATACATAAGGCCTCGCTGCAACATCTTTCTTGGAAGACTGCATTCCTTGTGGCAATCACGTCTGCTCGCAGGGTGAGCGAGATACAGGCTTTGTGCTCGTCGGAGCCTTATCTCGTTTTTCATGCAAACAGAGTGGTACTAAGAACTCACCCGAAGTTCCTTCCGAAAGTGGTCTCGGAGTTCCACATCAACCAGTCGATCACTCTTCCCACTTAATTTGTGAACCCTGTCACACCTGCTGAGAAGGCATTACATTCACTGGATCTTAAAAGGGTGTTGAAGTTTTATCTGGATAAGTCTAAAACTGTACGCAACACTGACAGATTGTTTGTTAATTACGGACCATTGAACACTGGCTCTCCGGCCTCTAAAAGGTCCATTTCTAGGTGGATTGTGTCATGTATTATGCTATCTTATCAGCTAGCACACAAACAGCTCTCAGGCAGGCCGAGAGCACATTCTACAAGAGGAAAAGCAGCTACAATAGCTATGCTGAGTAAAGTTCCTATTCAAGACATATGTAAAGCAGCCACATGGCTTTCGGTGCACACTTTTGCACGCCATTATTGTCTTGATTCTGACACTCAAGCTGATGCTAGGGTTGGCCAGGCATCCTTGAGGAACTTATTTGGGTAATATAAGTTGGATTGGTTGGCATGATATAATGGTATTCGCCCGCAGAGTATGGGGATGGCTTGCTACTCTATTCAGTGCTTATGACTATTGATGAGTATCCCCTGGAAGAGAAGGATAAGTTACTTACCTGTAATCCTAGTTCTCTTCCAGGGGTATACTCATCAAAGTCATAAGCAACCCTCCCTCCTCCCCGGACGAATACCATGTTCATGTGAGATGTATCTGTTACCCATACTGTGTTCACACTGTTTACGCCGTCCAAAAGAACTGACCTAACTGTCACCTGTAGTGCATGATGGGAGCCTGAGGGTTCCAAGAGGTCTTAAAGGCACGGCGCCAGTTTTTCCTAACTGTTCTATATGCCGCCTCTCTAGGCTGACCTGCCTCTATGGTCTTACCCCTTTTACCTTTGAAAATAAAGGTTGTGTTGTTTCAAAGCAAACTAAAGTGGTTTACTTGTTTTAATCATGATTATATCATGGGGTATGTTTATTTGTTGTTCAAATTTAAAGGTTTTACATGCAATGAGGCAGGTTTTCTGAGCCTAGTATATAATATCAGGCTGCATATATGTTTGTTTTATGCATATCACCTATATATATATTTACTTATATGTGTTTATGGATATATATGTAGGTATATGCATATTATTGGCTATTGCTCCGGGGTCCCCGCACGTGGGCGGGACTATTCAGTGCTTATGACTTTGATGAGTATACCCCTGGAAGAGAACTAGGATTACAGGTAAGTAACTTATCCTTGTATGTTATAATCCCAACTTGTATTTGAATACATAGCTTGATGGACAGGGTCATAGGGTCTTTGGTCTATATGACTTTGACATTGAAGATGCTCCAAAATCACCCCATATGGACACACGATTACTCTGTGACTGTTTAGAAATACTAATTCATACTAACAGTTGTAAAGCCTCTCTACATTACCTCGAACAACTATTGTCCCAAGTAAAGAGATTGATGACTGAGATGTGTTTGCCCCTGAGACTCAAGGGACTCTTATGGATTAGGATCGTATTTGTTCCCTCCATATGCATGACTGGGACTCAATACAAGTTCATTGGCAGGAATGGTGTTGAAACAATGCAAAAAAGAAATGGTTAGGTCCCCGCTCCCTATTGCCTGAGAGGTGCTGACACCACTGTTGGAAATGTTTTAATAGTGGAGCTTGCATGTGACTTCAAGCATGGAATTGCTTCGGGAGAGGCTGGAGTTCATGCTACTGGATACTCCGTTTAGTCCCTGCTAATGATCTACTGAACACTTAGTAGCAAATAAGGCTTGAAAATAGTTCTTAATGATGTGACCCTTACTAATCCACCAGTTGATTGTACCTCCACCTGAGAGATCTGTGTTCGGTTTTAACTTTGAAGCAAGTCTCAAACAGTTAGGGGCTCAACTTCTTCGAGGACCAAACCACAGCAAAATGCATGCAGGTGCATTTTTCAGACCAATGAGCTGCACGTTAAACTGAAAGTAGCCATCTGCAGTTAAAAAAGCAGACAGACTTCTCCTTGGCTCCCTGGGTGAGGGCTATCTGTCAGTAACTTGAAGTCAAATCAAAGGTGCTTTGGCAGCCCCAACTGGTCAATGAGCTCATCAGCTCTTGGTATCGGGTGGGAATCAGTCTTGATGACTGCATTAGGTCCTGTGTAGTCCACATAGATTCTCATTTATGTTTCCCCCTTTTGGGTTGGGTTTGAGTACCAGGACCCATTGGCTGGCCCAAAGACTACTGGAGGGCTCAGTGACCCCCACCTCTAGCATCTTTGCAACCTCAGCCTTGATGTTAGCTTTTACTGGGTTAGACAACCTGTAAATTGTACTCTTGACAGGTAAACTGTCACCTGCATTTGTCTCGTGGACACACCACTGTGTCTGACCTCATGTTAGGGAGAACAGACCAGAAACCATCTCTACAACTGTTGACAGTTCTTTTGCTGCTGTTCAGTCAGGGTGAATTAGAGCACAACCCCATCCACCGACTCATCTTTGGCATTACTTGACAGAAGGTTTGGCAGAGGCTCACTTTCCTTTTCCTCCCCACCATCTTTCACCATATGCATTGCCATGTCAGCCCTGTCATGGTCTGGTTTCAACCAGTTAACATGATTCACCTTATGGGGGTGCCTAGATCCACCAAGTAAGTGACCTTCCCTTTCTTTTTCAGTACCGGATAAGGCTAAGTCTACTTGTCCTGGAGGGCCCTGGGAGGGACAGGCTCCAACACTCATTCCTTCAGTCCTGGCTGGTACTCAACAAGGTAGTACGTCTGTTCATACCACTGTTTCAGAGACTCCTACCTGGCCTCCAGATTCTTATTGGCCTTCGTCATATAATCTACCATTAGGGGCCGCAGGCTTTCTACATAGTCTATAACATTTTGTTTGGACTCTCTAACCAAACTCAAGGGTTCTCTCTCAGGGTGCCCAAACAAAAGCTTAGAAAGGCAGAAGCCCACTTCATTTTGTGGAACCTCCCTGTAGGCAAATAAGAGGCATGGTAGGAGACCATCCCACGTCCTCCTGAGTTTGTCATGGTTTTGTTGAATCTCCCAACTAAATCGTTTGTCTGGGGCTAATGGGGCATAGTGAAGATGTAAGTAACACCACATCTGAAAGAGACACGTTAGTGACAGATTCCTTACCTTAGAATATCCCCAGGCGTCAGGCTGGATCCGGAAAGTTTTTGCGTAGCAGTACCCTTGCGCGTCGGTAGGCGGCGTCGTGCGGCTCCGCGTCCGTCGTCGGCGTCGTGATCGCCGGGATGACATCGCGGGCAGTACTTAGGCGCCGCCCCTGCGCGCTGACGTCAGTTCTTCTTTTTCCGCGCCAGCAAGCGCAGATCCGGGAAGAGCAGTGCCCTAGTCATTTTTTGACTAACTTTTTGGGTGAATTTTTCATTGTTTTTCTTCGAATCGACTTCAAGGTGTCGTAGGGATGCCCGGGTTTAAACGTTGCGGCGCCTGTGCTCGGATGATGTCCATCACAGACCCGCATCGGGAGTGTCTCTTCTGCCTCGGCCGAGGCCACGACACGGAGTCTTGTTCCGACTGCCGGGCCCTCAACCCGAAAGCTTTGCGAGACCGGTCTCGAAAGCTCCTCGAGGCCCGGCATTCGGCTCCGCGCAAGCCCCGGTCGCGTGAGAGGTCCAGGGGTCGATCGCGGAGTCCACACCGGTCGTCGGCATCGAAGTCTTCTTCGTCCGGTAAGTCCAAACACAAAAAGTCCAAAAGCATCGTCGCTCTAGGACTTCGCCTCGCCGGTCTCGCGACTCGGCTGAGGCCCCTCCCGGCACCGTCCCTGCCCCGCGGCCCCGGACATGCCTGTGGAGTCGCCCCGCAATACCCGTCCTTCCCGGGTTCGGGGCGGATCCGGCCTAAGTACAGGAATTCCTGTCGGCCATGGCCCGCCTCTTCGGGCCTCAAGGTCCCTCCGGTGCGCCTCGGGCCCCGCGGGCCCTGATGGGGTTGCTCCGACGGCTCCGGCCCCGGCGTCGCCCGTGCCTCCAGCCTCGATCCCGGCTCCGGCCCCGGCCTCGATCCCGGCTCCACAACCCCCATCGACGCCGGTCGACCTAACGACACCTCCGCCGGCGCCGATGTCTCCGGTGCCGTTCTCGACGCCGCCTGGGGCTCCGGGCGGCGTCGTCCCCAGTTCCTTCCGGCTCCGGACATGGACCCGGACCGACGTCGCTCGACGCCGGTTCCGCGCCGATGGGACCTTGGGTCCCAAATGTCCCTCCTCCTCCTTATTTTGAACCAGAGGAGGACCAGGAGGACTGGGAGGGGTCTGATGACCCTCTGACACAACAGTGTCGGTACGATGAGGACTGGACAGAGGGTCTAGGGGATGCCAGTGGTCTAGATACTTCCCTGACACTGGCATGCTGTCTCCTCCCGTGGCTACGGAGGAGGGAGCCAATTTTGCAACGGTGTTGCGTAGGGCGGCTGGGGCCTTACGTCTCCAACTCCCTACTGTGGCGGTCAAGACTAATATCTTGACAGAGGTGCTTCAGCCGGCAGCCTCCTCTTCGGAGACTGTGCTGCCGTTTAACGACGCCCTCACTGACGTTCTTTTGGGCGCCTGGTCCAAGCCCAACACAGGGGCTCCTGTGGATAGGAACGTGTCCCGACGCCATCGCCCAGCTCCGGGCGACCCCCTATTTCTCTCTGTCCACCCCACTCCTGAGAGCTTGGTTGTCCAAGCCTCCGCTTCCCAAACCGCCTTCCCTACCGCCCCTCCGGATAGGGAATCCAAATGCCTGGATCAATTTGGGAAGAAGGGTTTTTATTCCTCCAGTGCTGGCTTGCGGTCCATCAACACCGCTTGTCTTTTGGGCCGATATACCCACTCCTTGTGGGATTCGGTGGCGAATGTTTTGCCCCAGTGTTCTGAGGAGGTCCAGACACTGCTTTCCCGCGCCATTGCGGAAGGAAGGGATGTGGCCAAATACACGATACGATGTGGCCTTGATACCGCCGACTCGCTGGGCAGGTCTATTGCAACGACGGTGGCGCTGCGACGCCACGACTGGCTGAGAACCACTGGTTTTTCAGGGGATGTCCAGAATACTCTCATGGACATGCCCTTTGATGGAGTCGGTCTTTTTGGGTCCAAAGCAGACCATGCGTTGGAGCGCTTTAAGGACTCACGGGCTACTGCCAAGTCCCTGGGCCTTTCTGCTACACGCCCTCCGCTGACTTCTGCTTTTCGCCCCTATCGTGGCCACGGTAGGGGCGCCCTTCACGTCAGCAGCCCAGCCACCGGCCCGCGCAGCAGGCGTCTTCGCGTGGCCGAGGACGTGGATTCCGCCGTGGCGGATCGGGCAACCAGCGTGCGGGTCAGGCCACCACCTCCAACCCGTCCGCGGCCTCCAAGCCCTCCTAGTCCCTCCTTTCAGGTGCACAGCACGCCAGTAGAGGGCAGGGTCCGCCATCACCTTCCCCACTGGCGTACCATCACCTCGGACAGGTGGGTCTTGGACATTGTCCGAAGGGGCTACTCCCTCCCCTTCGAGACCACCCCCCAGCCATGCCACCTCAATTCCACCGCATGTCAGGGGATCACTTGGTACTTCTGCAGAAGGAAGTCACGGCCCTCTTGGCCAAGAGGGCCATCGAGCATGTTCCGACCCCAGAAGTAGGGCGTGGTTGCTACTCCCACTACTTCCTGGTGCCCAAAAGGACAAGGAGGACATGCGTCCTATCTTGGACCTCCGGAACGTCAATCGCTTCCTCCGGAAGTAGAAGTTCAAGATGCTCACCCTAGCTCAGGTCTTGACTGCCCTCGACCCTGGAGACTGGTTGGTAGCGTTGGACTTGCAGGACGCATATTTCCACATCCCCGTCCTGCCGGCCCACCGGCGTTACCTTCGGTTCACGGTAGGCCCGAGCATTTTCAGTTCGCCGTGCTCCCCTTTGGCCTTACCAGTGCCCCTCGGGTGTTCACGAAAGTGATGGCGGTGGTCGCAGCTCATCTGCGCCGGGCGGGGGTTTCAGTCTTCCCCTACCTCGACGACTGGCTGCTGAAGGCGGGCTCGTCCCAGGCAGTCGTCTCCCACCTCCAGACTACGGCCGAACTCCTGCACTCGCTGGGGTTCTCCATCAATGTGCCGAAGTCGCATCTGATTCCTTCTCCACAGCTCCTTTTCATCGGAGCAGTTCTGGACACGACGCAGTTTCGGGCCTATCCTCCCGAACGGCGAGCCGGGATATTCAGGCTATGATTCCGATCTTTCAGCCTTTATCCTGGGTTTCGGTACGGATGACCCTGAGGCTGCTGGGCCTCATGGCCTCCTGCATCCTGTTGGTCAATCATGCCAGATGGCATATGCGGGCTCTGCAGTGGGACCTGAAGTTCCAGTGGGCGCAGCACCAGGGCAACCTGTCCGATCACGTCCAGATCTCGGAGGGGACTGCAAAACAGTTGCAGTGGTGGCTCTCGAACCGGCAATGGGTCATGGGCAGATCCCTCTCCCTTCCCCAGCCAGAGCATACAGTTGTGACGGACGCGTCCCTTCTGGGATGGGGCGGTCACATGGGAGAGGCGGAGATCAGAGGCCTCTGGTCTCCGGCGGAGTCCCGGCTCCATATCAACCTTCTGGAGCTCCGGGCGATCCGACTTGCACTAAAGGCATTCCTTCCCTCTGTCAAAGGGAAGGTAGTGCAGGTGTTCACAGACAACACCACCGCCATGTGGTACTGCAACAAACAGGGCGGGGTGGGGTCTTGGACCCTTTGTCAGGAGGCTCTGCGCCTCTGGACATGGCTGGAACATCAGGGCATGTTCCTGATGGTTCAACACCTGGCAGGTTCCCTGAACGCCAGGGCGGACGAACTCAGCCGCAGGTGCATGATGGATCACGAATGGCGTCTTCACTCGGAAGTGGCGCAAGGACTCTTTCTACAATGGGGAGAGCCTTGGTTAGATCTATTCGCCACCGAAGAGAACGCGCAATGTCATCAGTTCTGCGCGTTGGAATTTCCAAGGCGGCACTCGCTCGGCGACGCTTTTCGTCGCGAGTGGAGTTGCGGTCTGTTGTACGCCTTACCGCCTATACCACTTCTACCCAGAGTGTTGAAGAAGATTCGGCACGACCGGGCCCAAGTCATTCTTGTGGCTCCGGACTGGGCTCGAAGAGTTTGGTATCCCGAGCTACTCAATATGAGCGTAGATCCCCCGATCCGTCTGCCTCTTCGGGAGGATCTTCTGTCGCAGCAGCAGGGGACGGTCCTCCACCCGAACCTGTCCAGTCTACACCTGCTTGCGTGGAGATTGAGCGGCGGCAGTTGATTCCTTTCGACTTGCCTCCCGAAGTTTGTGATGTGATTCTGGCAGCCAGGCGTCCCTCCACTAAGGTGGTATACGCCTGCAGGTGGAACAAATTTGTGGCATGGTGCACAGCAAAGGCTGTGAATCCCCTTTCTGCCCCTCTTTCTGAGGTCCTTCTGTTCCTTCTCTCTCTGGCCCAACAGGGTTCTGCCCTGGGTACCATCAAGGGTTATCTTTGTGCTATCTCGGCCTTCCTCAGGCTCCCTGATCAGCCCTCCCTTTTCAAGTCCCCTGTTGTTAACAGGTTCTTAAAAGGCATTACACACCTCTTCCCTCCTGTTCCTTTTGTGATGCCTCAGTGGGACTTGAACTTGGTTCTTACCTTTTTAATGTGCGCTCCCTTTGAGCCTCTACATAACTGTCCTCTTCGTCTTCTGACTCTGAAGACAGCCTTTCTGGGGGCCATCACCTCCGCTCGGCGGGTGAGTGAGCTCCAGGCTCTATCTTGCAAACCTCCCTTTCTGTCTGTTCATCCAGACAAGGTTGTTCTTCGGACGCGTCCGTCCTTCTTGCCAAAGGTGGTTACTGCTTTCCACATTGGGCAGACCATCACTTTGCCCACCTTCTTTCCGCCTCCGCATCCTTCCAGAGAGGAAGAGAGGCTCCACCGTCTGGACCCAAAACGTGCGCTCTCCTTCTATATCGACCGCACAAAACACTTCCGGGTGGATGACCAGCTCTTTGTTGGCTACGTGGGCGCCAAAAAAGGTCGGGCGGTGCACAAGAGGACCATCTCCCGCTGGGTTACCTTGTGCATCAAGACCTGCTATTCTTTGGCTAAGAAGGAGCCTCCTGTTGGGCTGCGTGCCCATTCCACCAGGGCAACGGCTGCTACCACGGCCTTGGGCCGCGGTGTTCCGCTGCCGGTTATCTGTCAGGCAGCTACGTGGGCCTCGCTGCACACGTTTACAAAGCATTACTGCCTTGACAGTCAGGTCCGGAGGGACGGCTTCTTTGGCCGTTCTGTCCTCCAGGACTTCCTTGTCTGATCTTTGTTCGCAGACCCACCACCGGGGTTGGTATTGCTGGGGTATCTATTCTAAGGTAAGGAATCTGTCACTAACGTGTCTCTTTCAGATGCACAAGTTACTAACTTGTGTAACGATATATCTGTAAGAGACAGTAGTTAGTGACAGATTCCTACCGCCCACCCATCCTCCCCGTTCTGCGAACTGATTTCTAGGGTTAAGGACATCCCTTTCAGGGCCCTAGTATTTTTCAGACACCTATGTCAGCTTCTTGCATAGCTCTGCGTTCCTGGCGCGGAAAGTCGTGTACAGAACTGACGTCAGCGCGCAGGGGCGGCGCCTAAGTACTGCCTGCGACGTCATCCCGGCGATCACGACGCCGACGACGGACGCGGAGCCGCACGACGCCGCCTACCGACGCGCAAGGGTACTGCTACGCAAAAACTTTCCGGATCCAGCCTGACGCCTGGGGATATTCTAAGGTAAGGAATCTGTCACTAACTACTGTCTCTTACAGATATATCGTTACACAAGTTAGTAACTTGTGCGTTTATTCCACATAGCTTTCAGGTATGCGGACATGAAATTTGTATCCCTATAAGGAATGGCCTTCTTAATGAACCATACTTTGGTGAAGATGCTAGGTAGGGCGCTAGCCACTTCAGGGGCAACCAAGAGACTGGTGGTCTTCCAGCAATACAGAGCACTGCTTCTAAATCTAGCCTGTGAAATATGCTTTGCTGGACACCTGGAGCAATCCAGCAAAACTCTTAAAGCACAAGAGTATTTATTTTTATCACAGCTAGGGGGATCTTGACAAATTAGGCCCAAGAACTAGTCTATCGTTCATCATTGAACAATATATTTCAGCCCAGTTGCCACATCTATCCTAAAGCCAGTTGGTACATGTGCGCACTAGAAACACTCCTCTCAGATTAGCACTTTATTGAATAATGACCATTTATATAGTGGATGCTGCACACCCAAGGTCTCTTGTCTCTTTTCATAAACAGTGTTACTATTGACTCAATGTCACTTGCATGTTGATTGCAGCAAACATTACATCCTCAAAGTCAAATTCTACTTGGGCAGATTTTGAAAAGATTCTCTTTATCATGAAAATAAAAATATTTTGAGCATCTAGTGGTAGCAGCTCAAAAATATTTGCTAAATTGAAAATTGAGGGTGAAATGCTAAGTCCACCCTTCCAGGAGTCAGCCCAATCTATAAAATATGTTCGTTAATACACATACATTGTATTTTTAACTCATGGCATGCACATACACCTCCAAAGCAGGCGCACTAACTCATTGAGCTGTCTTAGTGGGATTAAAACCGGAAGTTTAAAGACCGATTTCTTCAACAAGTGAAGTAATCTGCTAAACAGTTTTAATAGAATTCAGATTTGTGGCTTCTCAGCAACAAGTGTTTGAACTCACACAGTTATGCCACTGTCTGTGGCTGCAGCTTGCGACCCGCAAGCTGAACATGGATTCTATCCTACAGAACAATGTTCCATGATACACACAAATTGATGCTTAGCATGCATATTGACAAACCTACACACTACAGACTGATTTGCTGGTAAGTAATATTTTCCTTTCCTTATCTGTCACAACAGATTTGTAGTTTGTATTTATTATAGATTCAGATGTGGTACAGCTAATCTCACCATGGGCTTGAAGAGTTACAAACATGATTTTTTCAGATAAATTGTTCTGCCTGCAGATTCCTCATCTCATGAACATCCCAGGTGCCCTGGCCCGAGTTCAGTTTTTTTCTGCGCCTTATGTTTATAAAAGCAATATTACTCCACATATCACACAGTGCCCTGGAAAATACTGTCTGTAACAGGTGTCAGGATGAGGGGGCATCGCACACTTCGTTTCAGCTCCATAGTGAGTAATTCTTGGCATGTCTATGGTCAGTGCTATCTTTGTTCTTTTGCAAATTGAGAACATCTTGCCAGACCACAGGATCGCAGCATTATGCACTGAATCCGAAATTACAAAATATATAAGCTATAGAACTGTAGTAAACCGGATGTAACCTTTTCCTTCTTGTATGTTATTTTTGTTATATTAAATGTTTTTTTTGTAATGATTACTTTATTTTTTTTAATGTTTCGTCCATAGTATAACTCACCTTTTTCTTTCTTTTTTTTTTTTTTTTTTTTTAACTTTCTACCTATGTCCAAAAGTTACAGCAACCCCCAGGAAACAGCCAAGAAAGACCCCACTGGTACCTCGGAGTTTGGAACCCCCCGTTCTGGAGCTCTCTCCTGGAGCCAAAGCCCAGTTGGAGGAGCTTATGATGGTTGGAGACCTATTGGAAGTGTCTCTGGATGAAACACAGCACATCTGGCGCATTTTACAGGCTACGCATCCACCCTCAGAAGACCGGTTCCTCCATGTTGCAGAGGTAGGCAGTTATTTCAGCAAATACTGTAATGAAAACATTTATAATATAATCTTTTCATATGATGCTTTCAAAATTAAAGCCCAGGAGGACCATATTTATTCTAAAAAGTGTTAAACTTTACTTAATATCTCCAAAGTCAACTTTCCCAAGGTAATCCTCATTGAAATGCAAAACAAAATTAAGTGTTAAGTTTGTAAAATGGCCAGCATATGTTCATTATTCCTGCATGTTGCCATTACATGCATTTGCCACTGTATTTGTTTTTCTTTTATTCTAACATTTCTATAATGCACTGATATCACAATGCATCAATTGTACTATAACCAACTACTTAATAGAAGTAACATGTTAGAGCATGATTGGACAACCCCAGCACCACCAGTGCTAAACATGGGAAACATATTCAAAATATATTAGTCACTGTCTTGAGCCTATGCACCTCAGAAGAAAGCCCTACAAGCACTAGAATCCAGATGATAGTTTTTAGCCTAAGTACCGTACTGTTGCAGAATATCATCAATTGATATGCTTTTGGTTTCTGGAAAAGTGGATGAGTATCCGTGATCTCACAGATTCATATATTCTTTAAAAGGTCCTTCTTCTTTATCATTACATAGACTTTGATGATACATAAATACCCCTGTCCCCTGCAGCTTCGCTCTCTCTAAAGGAGATTTTATTCCTGCATGATAATTTTTATTTTAAATATACTCAGAAGAGAGACTTGTACTCCGAAATGGATTTAATACCCTACTTCAGTTTAAGGTGGCACCTTAGAGTCAAACAGATTCTTCCTCCGCCAACATTTTTGCTATATCTCCGTGTTATTTGTTCCAAGGACTCTATCCTGCCTTGTGATATCTGGGGCCCTAGCAAACCTCCATTCTTTTTCACTTGCAAATGCTTTAAGTTATTTGTTTTCTTTCTCTGCAGGGTTTTGTAGCACAGTTTACTATTATAGAGCCACTCCTACAGTAATTTAGAAAGTACATATTGTTATCAGCTTCTTAGTTCTGACTCAACCTGTCAAGGACGGGTGTCTCAGGCAATGGCTGAAGGCTCCTCTTGAACTAAAGAAAGGACTGCCCACTTCCTGAGGCAAATTCAGACTCCTGATTGTCACAGGTAATCAAGAGGTGGGACAAAAAAGTAGAAGCTAGATGGAAGGAAAAAACTGGATGCAGTGAAAAGCATTGATCCAGCCAGGCCAATCAACAGGACCAGCAGAGAAATGATGGTTCGCAGAATAAACTGGAACGAGGAAAAATCAACCAGTTCAACAAGTGAGCACAGGCAACAAGTTTAATTGTGACACAGGTTGGAACAGTTCTGGTCTCCTTTCATATCCCCAAGCAGGAAGTGAGCCTGTGAAGAAACAGGAATCAATAACCCGTCAGCTTGCCTTGGACAAATTAAGGCCTATGTATTTACATAAGAAGACATTCCCAATAAAAGAAAAACATGTTGTGAAATACCAGGAAACAATGTTGATTAATTTTGCCCAAATTAATATGCCTGTAACATTATAAAAATTCGGCAGGCATTTTCATCTTCCCAGTCTGTGATGCTACAGAGATGCCGTGCAGTATCTAGACTCACCCCACTTTTACTGAGCTACTACCAATTAGGAAAAAGCCATGTGGCAGTGCAAGCGCTGAACAGAAAGAAGCGACGCACACAGAGGTGCCAAAAATGCTGAAGTCGGCCCACTGGTGAGTGGGACCTGTAACAACCCAACATGAAAGGGACCTGAATTTCTTTTTTTTGTAATGGAGATAACATGCAGTTTCAAAGTTGAAACATTCAGATTGAAATTGCCACAATGAAGCACACTGTTCAGGTCCTCTTCCTCTCTGTCGTTTGTTGTGGCACCTCTCCAACCAAACTACCATCAAATGCCTACATTGCTGGACTTGCTCCTGCATGCCCTCTCCTGTCTAATCTCTATCCTCCATCTCTCATTGTGTCAAGAGTCTGTTGTGTGTTTCCTGCATAGCCTATTGTTTTATTCCCCTATGTTAGCCTTGTTGTGCATGTTGTGAGCCGCGTTTCTTTTGCACTCGTTACTATATGAACACCCTCGCTTTTTAGCCACATTGTATTTTCACACAGAACCTGCATGTTTTTGTGTTCTGTTCTTTACCTGGGATTTAGTCTGAACACCATAGACAAGGTCAAACAACAATGCCCCTTGTTATTTTCTCTGGTCAGGCACTAGCACCTAGACATAACACGGGAATGCAGCTGCTGTTCGTGAGCAAAGATGTCTTGTCATATTCCATGTTCATTTCAGGAACCTATCCTAAAGATTGGAAGGCAGCCTCAGTGTTACCACTGCTGAAAACATCTAACTTGAGTGAGCAGGACTTAAACAATTATTGACACATCTCTAGGCTCCCACTTCCAGCCAAATTGGTTGAGAAAGATATGAACGCGCAGTTGACAGCTTTCCTGGAAGAAAACAGTCTTCAAGATGACACACAATGTGGCTTCCTTATCAGTTATAACACCGAATCCACTCTCATGCTGGCAACTGAAGAGATCAGTGCGTAGTGGATGGGGGAGGCAATGCTGCCCTCATCCTCCTTAATCTAACTGTGGCCTTTGATACAGTTAATCATAATCTCTTGATTAATCGCCTACAGAACCTGGGGATCCAGGATGTAGTGCTGAAACTTCTGAAACCGTTTCTTACAAACTGCATTCAACCGGTCACCTTCATTGGCTTCACTTCTGAACCTTTTTCGCTGCCTTGTGGGGTACCACAGGGCTCACCACTAAGCCCAACTCTGTTTAATCTTTATGTGACCCCCTTGGTAGCTCTAGTCAAGTCATTTGGGCTCTCGTTGGTGTCTTACGACACCCAAATTGTTGTATCATTATCGGATAAAGGCCCAGACATCAATAAGATCTTTAAAAACTGCAGTGGGTCTTTGGATGGACCAAAACTGTCTAAAACTTAACACAACTAAGACAGAGGTCATCCTGTCTGGAAATAATCCCACCTTCTGGTCCCCAGATTGGTGGCTGGAGGAACTGGGTATCCTGCCAAAATCAGTGCAGAAGGTAAAATATCTTGGAGCCCGGATTGACGACCGACTAACCAAAAAGGAGCCAGTAAATAAAGTTGTCTCTGCCTCCGTTTTCTCCCTTCGCGTGCTTAAGAAAATTGTGCAATTCTTTCAGTTCGACATGCTGAAGATGATAGTAATTGCTTTAGTACTATCGAGAATAGACTATTGCAACAAGCTATATTTAATTCTGCCAAAGAAATATTTGGAAAAAATTCAAATTGTACAAAATACGGCGGCCTGTCTGACGAAGGCTCCCAAGCCGTCAGCTGTCTTCACTGGCTGCCAGTGAGTAAATGCATAATTGTCAAGGGCCTTTGAACAGTTTATAATGCTCTTCAGGGCCAAAGCCCTGTGTACTTCCGGGATAGTTTTAGGTGGTATCTTCCAGGTAGGACCCTTCGTTCCAGCTCAGCACAAGAGTTGATTGTTCCCTCCCACAGGCTGGCAACCTGGGGAGGCAGTAGCTTGATACGTTGCAGGACTTTATACTGGAACCATCGACCTCGGGAACTGAAAAGTGTTACCTCCTTGCATAAGTTCAGGAAGGCATGAAAGACCTGGCTTTTCACTCTGAATCTTAACTCGCTAGCTTGAAAGTCTGTGAAGCTCCTCTGTTCCCTTCCGGTCATAGGCATCTCGAAGACGCCTCCAGGCTATTGTTTGTGCTTTATAAAAACTAAATCGAAACTAAATCATATCCAACTGAGGACAGGAGTTCTAAAAATCACACTGAGCGAAGGTCCCAGGGCAATATTGCTGCGTCAGCTGAGATGCAGACCAACCGTCTATGTATGCTAAGGTACGGGGTCCGCCACTAATCCCAGAGATCTTTGATATACCATCATTTACCTTCAGTAGGAAAGGGGGAGGGAGGTTAGGCTAATCTGTTTTATAACATGGCAGGGCTTTTTATGGTATATGGTTTGTTAACCATGCTAATGAAATTTTTGGTATGCATTTCTAATTGTGGTGCAAATACTGCATCTTAGAGCACGATTGTTTAAATAAATATTCTAAACTTCCTTCATGCCTCTTGTTTATCTTATTGTGGACAAGTACTAGTGAGAAAGCGAGAGGGTGTGTCCTGTTACCGTGATCCCTGAGAGGATCGAGAGTGTTGTGTTCTGGGGTACCAACTCGTTTGTTTCTTTGGAAAGGGTAGGAGGGCAAGTGAGGCACTATAGCTAGTCTGACTCGGGCTCATAGATACTGAGGTAGTATGGTGACTCAGTCCTTACATGCCGATGTTCTGTGGTCCCAAGCATAGTTCTGTTCCTGAGCAGAATCCCTGCAACAAACCTGCTTGTCTGTCATTATTCCTCCTTTTAGTTAACCTGGAACAGATAGCTGTTTTGTTTTGATGTTAATTCGGTTTTTTCAGCAGGAACTAAAAGGAGAAATCAAAGACTTGTTTGTTCAACATTCTGACACTCGATTGGGTGGGTATTTTAAGGGACTGGGATTTCTTTGTCGATCATCTTGTGTAGTCTGTACACTGTTGGTCCTTTTTGTGAGTAAGATTGTGTATGAAATATCTTGTGTTTTTGGTCCTTAAAGTGTTATTGGTTGATAAGGCTTTGCTCCCTCCTGGTGGCCATCTTGTTGCATGCTTCTTGTTTGTTGAGGTTTCCACCTTTTGTATTTGTGTGATTATTTTTTTTAACCTTGTTCAGATGTCATTCCCCCGGAGTCCCACAATTTAGCTGATGTTTTTTAGTTGGCTAAATGAAGTCCTTGGGGCAGTAGTTTTGCTTGCATATAGTGACAGTTGTACTTATGCTCATGGTAAGAAAGTGTCCTTTTTGACATGGTTAACCCCCCCACACACACACACACACACACACACACTCCCATTTTGCCTGGTATCTGATGCAACTTTGAAAGTTTACTGGGTTCCTGCTAACCAGGTCGCTTGTACAAGTGTCCTTTCCCTAACTGTACCATTGTTCCACAATTGGCACCACTTTAGGCTCCATGTAAGTTCCCAGTAAATGGAATCTGAGTTCTTGGGCCCAGGGATGCCACCTAAACACTCAATTTAGGGGCGTTAAGTGGAGTGACAGGTAATGGTCAATGGGCTGCCTATTTTTAGGGTGTCTACATCCTCTATATGACCACTTCATATAACCCGGACCCTAGAATGTTTATTCCGTTTAAAACAAGATGGAGGAATCTGAAAAGGTGGTGTCGAAATCAGCTCGTCCACCTCAGGGGTAGTGCTAGCGTGGTGTTGGACACACCTTCTAACTTACTAGTTTCCCCGCCTGTCTTGCTGCCAAAAGTGGGGCCTGGACAAGGGGACGGGCATCTCCACTATCTGGAGAGGGGGGGGGGGGGTCACATACCAAAGGCGGTGGAGCCTTTGAAGCTTCCCGCCCTGGAATGCAGATCCTGCGTGGAGGAGGTGTAACCTCCTCTGCTCAGAACAGGCTTTGTTCCTGATGCCTGAGAGCGAAGGCTCTCACCTCAGGGGGTCAGCAACTTGTCTGTGGTGGCTGACTGGTCAAGACCAGTTAATCAACACACTAGTAGGATAAGTTACTTACCTGTAATCCTAGTTCTCTTCCAGGGGTATCCTCATCAAAGTCATAAGCACATGAATATTCCCGCCCATGCGCGGGACCCCGGAAACATATAAAACATATATGTGGAAACCATATATGTAGCTCTATATATATATCTATATATATATAAAAACACAATGCAGCCTTCCAATACTAGAAAACGCTGAGCAATGTTGTAAGAATTTCCCTTGCACAGAAATACAATTCTAATAAAGCAGGGAGAAATAAAACACATTTGAAAACTGCTTTAATGCACAGCAGAAAACACAATCCTGCAAAGAGGAATGAAAGAAACATTGCCAGCACATAGGCTGCATTGTAGAAAACATCAGTGTAGAAAGCTGAAAAGCTAACCCACAGAATACACAGAATAAACTGGCACCGTGCCTTTAAGGCAGCCATGACCCCTAGCTTCCCATCATGCCTCAGGGGTGACAGTTAGGTCAGTTGTTTTTCCGCCTCCTTCTGTCAGGACCCTGGTTACTTCAGCTCTTACTTTTTCTGATTTCTATCAGAAAATACTTTTTTTTGTCAAAAGCTTTTTACTTCGACAGTTTTTTGTTGTTGAAGTAGATCTCTACTGTTTTTAAGAGAGTTAAGCATTATTTTCCACAAAAATGCCCTCTTTTGACTCTTGCCCTGCCTGTGGCAAGAAGAAGGCTAAAACAGACTCCCATTCTGTCTGTATTCTCTGCTTGCCTTCTGATCATAATGCCAAGACCTGTCAGCATTGCCAGCTGCTGTCCAATAGAACTCTTAAGGACAGGGAGAGGATTCGCCTCTATGGACTGGCTGAGAAGAAGACTCCTTCAAGAGGCAGGTCTCCGATGAAGAAGAGGAAAGAGAGAGCCACTACACCATCTAGAAGTAAGGTTCCAGTCTGCTCTCCATCGGCGTCGGGCTCGGCGCCTCAAAACCTTCATCGGCAACGAAACGTCGACGAGAAGACCATCGACGGCGGGCTCGCCGTCGAGAAAACACCGGTCGTCGACGAAGACAACAGGTACGTCGGATCCTCCGCCGTCGTCAACCCGGCGACGATCGGCGTTGAGGAGTCGCTCTCCGTTGGTGCGGGCTCGCACAACGACGAGAAATAGATCTCCGTCGTCGCCGTCTGCTCGGCGTTCGACGTCGACACATGCTCCGCCGTCGCCAGATCATCGGCGATCGGCGTCGAAGCAGGCGTCTCCGTTGCCGTCAACCAGGCGACGGTCAACGTCGAGACGCGCCTCGTCACCAGAGGCAGGACACTCATCGCCTCCGTCGTCGTCCATGCGACGTTCGATGTCGAAGGCTCGATCTTCGTCGACGTTGAGGAAAGATCCGTCGTCGAAACCCAGGGTGAGATACACCAAGCGTCGTTCGACGTCGAGGCGGCGGTCTCCGTCGACGGCGAGAAGTGCCCCGATCTCAACTCCACTGGCTTCCAGTAGACGGTCAGCGTCGAGAGAGAGATTGAACAGGCATCAAGAAGCGACGTCAGAAGGATTTCTCCGTCCATCCGTTCTTCGTTGGGGTCTCCTACACGCTCAACGTCGAAGGCTAAGTCTGTGGGCTCCAGGGGTTCGACGTCGTACCATACAACGTCGAAACACACTGAGGGGTCGACGTCGAGGAGAAAATCAGGCCCTACAGACTCAACAGTGATGGTGACGCAGAGCAGGTCGACGTCGAGGCACTCTCCATCAACGTCGCACCGATCATCAAGACGCCGATCACGCTCCAGAAGTCGCAGAGAGTCCTCCCATTCTATTCGGAGCTCACCCCAGACAATTGCGACATCACGCAGTTCTTCTGCTCATTCGCCTGAGCTTCCAAGACGCTCTCCAAGGAGACCACGATCTCCTTCAATCCATCTTTCGCCCAGATGGCTACAACCTCTCCATCATTGGCAGAAAGAGCCCTCAGGTCACACCCGGCGACCTACGGACTATTCCAGCCCACTGCACAGATCGCCGTTACAACGTCTCGTGCAGGAAGTGGACAGGTCCCCTACCACTCGGACAAGAGAACACAGATCTCCTGAGCGCAGGTCGACTCAGGGTCATCGCAAGAGACGACGAACACCATCTTCGTCCTCATCTTCGCACTCATCCAAAGGGACTACTCTCCTACCCTTACAGATAGTCCTCCTTCTAGGGTGTCACCCATCGATGATGTGAACACTTTTCACGATGTTCTCTCCAGAGGAGCACAAAAGATAGGTATACCCATGTTAACTCCTCAGACCACCACGTCCATTATTTTCGAGACCCTCCATCAAAGGTCTGCGACTAGGCCATTGCTTCCTTTGGTTCCTGGGATCATCGAGCCGGTAATGGACATCTTCCTCACTCCATCCTCGGCTAAAGCAGCCCCGGCTCGGATCCTGAAAAAATATAAACCTGCTGCATCAGATCCCCTTTTTCTCAAATCGTATCCGCCACCGGACTCTGTCATTATTGCAGCAGCAAGGAAGACACACGCAGTTGCTTCTTCCTCCTCAGCCCCTTCAGACAAAGAAAGTAGAGCGCAGGACTCTTGGGGTAAGAAAGCTTGCGGCTCTACAGCGTCTTCTCTTCAAGTATCTAACGCTGCAGCTCTGCTGGGCCGTTATGATAGGTCCTTATGGGATTCAATGGACCGTTTCAAAGACAAACTCCCAAAGGAGGATCAGCAGGATTTCTCTGAGATTCTCCAGGAAGGTGCGCTGGTGGCCAACCAGGTAATTAGCACTGCAGCGGATGGGGCGTCTTTGGCAGCTCACTCTTATGCACATGGCATATGTGCACGAAGATCTTCCTGGTTGCGCTTGACAGCGTTGAAACCTGAGGCGCAGCAGCGCATCTTGAATCTTCCGTTTTCTGGCAACTCACTGTTTGGATCACACATAGATGAGGAAATGGCCAGAATGAAGGCCGAGTTAGACACGTTAAAGGCTGTGGGCCTGGAGAAGAAAAAAGAGTTTAAACGACGTTACAGGCCCTACAATCGTAAAACTTACCAACAGAGGGTTCAAACCCCTCAATGGTCGCAAAACAAACAGAACAAGCCCCAGTTCCAAGGCCGTCGTTCCTCGAGAGGAAGAGGAGGACACCAACAGCAGTCCTCTTCCACAGCAAAAACTCAAGGGAAGCAATGATTTTCTGCTTCCTCTAGCACCGTTGCACACTCCAGTGGGAGGAAGTATCTCAAACTACATTCAAGAGTGGCGCAACATCACCAAAGACCAGTGGGTGCTGAATATATTAAACAATGGGTACGCACTACGTTTTGCGCGTCCCCAAGAGACATTCCTCCGGTAAAATCCCGTCATCTACACCGAGATCTCCTGCGTCAGGAAGTGTCGACCCTTCTCAGGAAACTGGCCATAGAAGAGGTCCCTCCGGCACAGAGAGGAAAGGAGTTTACTCAAGATACTTCCTTGTTCAGAAAAAGACCAACCGAACAAGTTCAGACCAATTCTAGATCTACGTTTGCTGAACAAGTTCATCAAAAAGAAAAGTTTCGAATGTTGGCGCTCCATCAAATATTTCCACATCTGAGAAAAGGCGATTGGATGTGTTCGGTGGATCTCCAAGATGCGTACTTTCACATTCCAATCACACCACGGCATCGCAAGTTCTGCGGTTCATGGTGGGCGCAAAGCATTACCAGTTCAAGGTCTTACCCTTCGGCCTAAAATCTGCCCCAAGAGTATTCACGAAATGCATGGCAGTAGTAGCAGCAGCATTACATCGCCACGGTCTGTTTGTGTATCCATACTTGGACGACTGGCTGTTGAAGGGGTCATCTCCCAGCATAGTGCAGGAGCACCTTCATATCTGCCTGGATCTCCTTCGACGCTTAGGCCTGCATGTCAACGTGGACAAATCAGTGTTGCAACCAACTCAATCGCTCCACTATCTGGGCGCCACCCTAAACTCCGACCTCGGAAAAGTGTTTCCTTCGGAGGAGAGATTGTCATCAATGAGAGACAAAATCAACATCATCCTCCAAGCACAACAACCATCAGTAAGGCAAGTGGCTTCTCTGCTGGGGTCGATGGCTTCTTGCATTTTTCTCATTCCCAACGCCAGATTGAGAATGAGACCGTTGCAGCAGGATCTGGAGGACAAATGGGTCCAATCCTTGGGTCATTGGGAAGACCGAGTTCTCATCTCTCAGACTGCGAAGAAATCCATTCTCTGGTGGACTCAGCCAAAGAATCTTCTAGTGGGAGTACCATTCCATCAGCCTCTTCCAAAACAATCCCTGATAACAGATGCGTCTCTTCAGGGATGGGGAGCGCATCTGGGTCAACTGCAGACTCAGGGCAAATGGACCAGCAAGGAGCAGACCTATCATATCAACATGTTAGAACTGCGGGCGGTTCATTTGGCCCTCAAGGCATTCCATCCATCGATTCAGTCCGAGTCGATTCTGATACAAACGGACAATACAACCACCATGTATTACTTAAACAAACAAGGTGGAACACGCTCTCGCCCTCTGTCTCTGGAATCTCAAGCGATCTGGCACTGGCTGCTCGCCAGGAACCTCTCGATCACGGCGGTGCATCTGCCAGGAGAACAGAACGTGCGAGCAGACGCTCTCAGTCGACACTTCGAAGAACAAGAAGACTGGGTGCTCAACGACGAGGTAGTGGCGGACATTTTTCATCAATGGGGTAATCCATCCATCGACCTCTTTGCAGACGATCTAAACAGAAAATGCCACGCCTTCGCGTCCAGGTTTTACCGACCAGGAACGAGAGGGAATGCTCTTTTGATAGACTGGTCCGGGACGTTTGCATACGCTTTTCCGCCCCTTCCTCTCATCCCGAAGGTGGTGACCAAGATCATCCGATCCAGGATGAAGATGATCCTGATAGCACCGGACTGGCCTCGGCAATGGTGGTATCCAGACCTACTACAGCTCTCGATCTGTCCGCACAGGAGACTCCCGTGCAGGCCGGACCTTCTGACCAAAATGGGAGGGAAGATTCTGCACCCCAGCCTTCCATCGCTGAGCTTGGCAGCATGGCTCCTGAGGTCCTGCAGTACGGACATTTGAACCTTCCTCAGGATTGCATGGACATTTTGAGGGAGTCAAAGGCCATCCACAAGAACCTCTTATTCTTTTAAATGGAAAAGATTTTACTTGTGGTGTATGTGTAATGGTTGGAGTCCGACTAGCGGGCAAGAAGAGGTAATCTTGCCGTATCTGCTATACTTGGCCAAATCTGGTTTGAAATACACTTCCATAAAAGTTCATTTGGCGGCCATTACAGCCTTTAGAAAATCACCCAACCAACTTTCTTTTTTTCCACATTAGGTGGTCAAGGACTTCCTTCAGGAGTTGAAGAAGGTGTATCCCCCTGTCCGACCTCCTTCTCCTCCTTGGGAGTTGAATTTAGTTTTGTCAAAACTGATGGGTCCTCCTTTTGAACCCATTCATAAGGCCACGTTACAACACCTTACATGGAAAGTAGCGTTTCTGGTGGCTATTACATCAGCGCGCAGAGTGAGTGAAATCCAAGCACTCTGTTCTAATGAACCGTATACGGTTTTCCATTACAATAGGGTGGTTTTGAGAACTCACCCTTCTTTCCTACCCAAAGTGGTGTCTGACTTCCATGTCAACCAGACAATCTCTCTTCCCTCTTTTTTTTCCCAATCCTGCTACACCAGCAGAAAGGTCTCTTCACTCATTAGACCTCAAGAGGGTTCTCAAATTCTATTTGGAGGGAACAAAATCCATTAGAAAGGCTGATCAATTGTTTGTAAACTACGGCTCTGTTAGGACAGGTTTTCCAGCCTCCAAACGATCCATTTCGAGGTGGATAGTATCCTGTATTAAATTGGCTTACCAATTAGCGAACAGGCCACTGTTAGCCTCCCCTAAAGCTCACTCTACTAGGGGAAAGGCTGCTACAATAGCTTTCTTACACAATGTACCGATGGCCGAGATTTGCAAGGCTGCAACTTGGAAGTCGGTCCATACGTTTACCAGGCATTACTGTCTGGATTCTGACTCCAGAGCGGATACCCAAGTTGGCCAAGCCTCCTTGAGGAATCTGTTCCAATGCTAGTTTAATTGGAGTCTTTGAAATATTCTTTGACAATGTATGCTTTCTAGTCACTTGCCCGCAGGATGAGGGTATGGGCTTGCTATTCTATTCATGTGCGTATGACTATTGATGAGGATCCCCTGGAAGAGAAGGATAAGTTACTTACCTGTAATCCTAGTTCTCTTCCAGAGGTATCCTCATCAAAGTCATAAGCAACCCACCTGCCTCCCCGGGCAAGTGATCAAGATACATGTCATCTCTTTTTGCCCTGGCCTTCGGGTCTCCGCAAAAAACAACTGACCTAACTGTCACCCCTGAGGCTATGATGGGAAGCTAGGGGTCATGGCTGCCTTAAAGGCACGGTGCCAGTTTATTCTGTGTATTCTGTGGGTTAGCTTTTCAGCTTTCTACACTGATGTTTTCTACAATGCAGCCTATGTGCTGGCAATGTTTCTTTCATTCCTCTTTGCAGGATTGTGTTTTCTGCTGTGCATTAAAGCAGTTTTCAAATGTGTTTTATTTCTCCCTGCTTTATTAGAATTGTATTTCTGTGCAAGGGAAATTCTTACAACATTGCTCAGCGTTTTCTAGTATTGGAAGGCTGCATTGTGTTTTTATATATATATATATAGATCTATATATAGAGCTACATATATGGTTTCCACATATATGTTTTATATGTTTCCGGGGTCCCGCGCATGGGCGGGAATATTCATGTGCTTATGACTTTGATGAGGATACCCCTGGAAGAGAGCTAGGATTACAGGTAAGTAACTTATCCTACTAGTGTGTTGATTAACTGGTCTTGACCAGTCAGCCACCACAGACAAGTTGCTGACCCCCTGAGGTGAGAGCCTTCGCTCTCAGGCATCAGGAACAAAGCCTGTTCTGAGCAGAGGAGGTTACACCTCCTCCACGCAGGATCTGTATTCCAGGGCGGGAAGCTTCAAAGGCTCCACCGCCTTTGGTATGTGACCCCCCCCCCTCTCCAGATAGTGGAGATGCCCGTCCCCTTGTCCAGGCCCCACTTTTGGCAGCAAGACCGGCGGGGAAACTAGTAAGTTAGAAGGTGTGTCCAACACCACGCTAGCACTACCCCTGAGGTGGACGAGCTGATTTCGACACCACCTTTTCAGATTCCTCCATCTTGTTTTGAACGGAATAAACATTCTAGGGTCCGGGTTATATGAAGTGGTCATATAGAGGATGTAGACACCCTAAAAATAGGCAGCCCATTGACCATTACCTGTCACTCCACTTCACGCCCCTAAATTGAGTGTTTAGGTGGCATCCCTGGGCCCAAGAACTCAGATTCGACGCGATCAAGAGAAGGGCGAAGAAGAGTCACTGCCTGGCGAGACCTGCAGAAGAGCTGTGAACTTTTGGCGCGAACCCTTGCCTGCTTGGAACTCTCTCGACAATCGCAACAGAGTGACTCATCCGGCAAGCTGAAGATCTACCACAGGCCTTGGGTAGCCTGCCAGAACTTGAAAATTGCCTATAGTCTCCCTTGGAGTAGAGGAGCTAACCCCCTGCAGTCCACAGGCATTGAAGAGCAGAGTGCGGTCCACCGCCTTGCAGCTCTCTGGCCCGGCTGACGCCGCAGATGACAAGGAAGAGGTACTCATGCTCTGGAGGGTCAGATCTGCCTTCCCTACCAAGTGTGAAAACACCAGGATCAACCAGAACCATGCAGCACCAATACCCGGCATACCAGATGCCCTGCACCAAACACCAACAGCGAGAGTCCAATCCAGATTCTCACTGCGCCAGGACCGAGTAGCCATTGAGGGACTTCAGCATCACTGAGATCCATTTCTTGAGTGGCCCAACTGTCCTCATTTTGACCCTGCCAGTTGTATACCCCTAACCACAAGGATCACCTTTGTGCACCCAGCCCAGTTGACCTAACCACTCTGCAACCAAGCCGTCTGGCCTGGGTCCCGACGAACCGGCTGTGCTCCCCCACTCTAAGGACTCTTGCGACCCAAGCCTCCGATTGGGAACTATCAGATTTGTCCCCAAGTCCCCCTGTGCAGCCTGTTTCCACGTGCCCCCTTCTTCGTATTACGCACAGCTACCAACCTCACCAGCACCCTGCCCCCAGCTAAATTCCCGAAGAACTGCTGGTAGTACTTTGGACCTTGGCCCACTACATCCCGAAACCCAAAAGGTGAGCACCAGAAACCGACTGTACTTACTGTTATGCATATGTTTCTTATCTGTCCATAGGACTGCATTGTGCGTAAAGGCGCACAACTTTAAAACGCTTACTTACCTGTAAAAATTGATTACAAAAACAGTACCTACTTTTGAAAGTTCTTGGTTTTACAAAATATATTAAAAGAAGTGTTATTTTTCTAATCTGGTCTCAGATTTATTCTTTTGAGTGTGTGTCTCATTTATTGCCTCTGTGAGTACAACAAATGCTTAACACTACCCACTAATAAGCCTAGCTGTTCACCCACACTACCACAAAAGAGAGCATTGGTGTTATCTACTTTAGCCACAGTAAATCAATTGGGGACCCACAGGACTCTCTACACAGTGTACTTCTTTTTAGTGCTCTATATAGAGAGCCAGCTTCCCACTCTGTTGCTTCTCATGCCTGATGTTTTTCTTAGTGCTTTAATCTGAAAATGAGTTTAGTTTGATTTTCACTTAGAAATCGATAAGAGATGACTGGGTGAGGCAGGTTGTTATTATATGCCATCGAGAATTTAGTGATACGCTGAATTTTAGAACCAGATTCATGCTTGAATAATAGTCTAAATTGCTTTTATAAATCTGTTTGCCAAGTATTTCGCTGAAGATTTCAAGCTGCCATTAAAAGTTGGGCGCTGTTGTTGAAAGTGTTTTTCTTCTAAGTAGAGATTTTGGTTTCGGGGTCACTCCTGATCCTACACAAAACCCACAATGTACCTTTTTTTTCCTGCCATCAGGTTTGCATATGACTTCCAGAGCTCTATAGCTGTTGTGCTGCAGAATGAAAAATTTCAACATCTGATACCAGAATTCCTACATGCCACACTCAAAGACATTATATGACTGATGACCGCTTCAGCACTGAATCGGACTGACGGTATCAAGACCAGGTCATATGAAAATGACTTGTATCGGGTAGATTATGTCGAATACACTTCTCCATTTTAATCTTAAGCGAACAACAACTTCCTATGGTCCAATCATATGGTCTGCAACATCTGTCTTCGTAGGGACCACAAGGAATCAAGATGCTCCACCTCTTTGTCCTTCAAGAACAACACAACCAACTGGTGTTGAAGGGCACTGTGGTGGACGCATTATACAGTGCAGCACCAGTGTTCTCCACAACCTTCCATCATAGCTGATTTTGAGGGCCCGAGTGAAACCCAGTCTCAGACGCCTGTGTCTTTGATTTTCAACCTAACACATTTCGAGTATCATCCCTCCGTGGGTTGACCATGAGCAGAGCCTCTGCTCCAGTGCATGGAATGTTGTCAAGAGGGCTATCTCTCAAGCCCCAAACCACTACCGAAAAGGTCTCAACAGTCACTGTTTCATAGCCAGCTTTGTTTTCAAAGTAAGTCTGGACTATGGAAAAGTCTCAAACATAGCATTGAGTTTAGGCTTTGAAGGACTCTATCTCTGCACTGAAATTCTTTGGAGATGCACTAGGATTTGCTCCGAGAGATCCAACACTACCAGAAGATCAGGGTGAGCGGCCTGATGGGAGTCAAAAGAAGATGTACATATGCCCAATCATGGGGCACATCATATCTTGACCACCACAAGCTACACCACCTGGCAAATCAAGAAAAGATGCTCAAATTTGAGGAGGCAATTTTGATCGAGCTTAGATCTTTCTCAATTCCCATGAAGGCTGGGACTAAGGAGCACAGCTCACCTCCAGCTCAGTCATCTTCACATTTCAGGTCCTCTTCACACTTAGTCCACACATATTCAGACCGTGATCCAGATAGACTACAGAGATGACCCTTAGCATGACTACAGTGCAGATACCCAAGAATACCCCTATTTTGAACTTTACTTTACCCTCTCCACCTCATGAACCACCTCTTATCAACTTCCTCTTTGAAATGCTCTAAAACAACTGATTGTTTGGTACAGTACCTGCCCAAAAACGAGCTAAAAATACTCGACCATGAACGTTAAAGACCCCGTCAAAAGCAGGGTGGTCACACCAAGAGTTTAGAAAAACTACAAGGTGGTGGAGGATCACATGTACATCGGGTACCATATGCCACCTGATGCCCTGGTAGTGCATATGCCTCGAAATGGTGCTTTCACCCAGGTCACAGTGAACATCACTCTGCCTGACAAAGAAACCAAGTACACCAATGCTGCTGGCAAAAGGGTAGCTGTGGGTGTTGCCACTGAATGGTTTATAGCCAACTCGATCGGGCTACTGTCTCGATAGAACAAGTACCAAGGAGGAGATGACTGGGTGTGGCAGGGAGGAAATGGAGCAGCTGGTAAAACCTCTTCGGCAGATTTACAGGAAGCGTTCTAAAGAGTTCATCCAGAAGGGGGAAGATCATATGAACTTCAGAGTTAGGTGTTTCCTAGGTGCAGCTGCTGTGGCAGCTGTTTGCTTACTTGACAACACTATTCAATATTCAAAATGCCAGTTGTCAAAACCTTTATGGAAGGCCCTAAAAGGGTCCCTTATGGGGCCAGTGCCCTCATCGGACCTTAACATTGTTCTTTCCTGGCTCATGGGACCAACATTTGAGCTGTTACAATCTTACCCACTGCAGTTTCTGTCGTGGAAGATGGCCTTATTGCAAACACTTCTCTTCTGAAAGCTGGCAATGTGAAAGCTTTAACTTTCTGACGTCTGACCGCAGATTCCTCACCATGTGAATTTCCCCAGGCGTCTGCCTGGATCTAGAAACGTTTTGCTAGCAATTCCCTTCATGCGTCATCAGGTGGCGTCATGTGGATCCGAATCAGATCTGTCCCAACCTGAATATGACAATGGACCCTCATGTAAGGGTGGGCGTAGTTCGCGAAGTAATGCTTCGCGAAGCTACGCAAAGTGCAGTTCGCGCTACGCAAGCTTCGCGTAGCACTACGCGAACTGCGTAGCGCACTGTTCGCAATGATTGCACAGTGCCGGATGCTTGTCCGCACTGTGCAATCATTGAAAACGGCAACTTGCACAGTGCGAGCTGTCTTTTACTGCCGCTCGAGTAGATTTTTACTCGAGCGGCAGCTTTCTCAACGCGGACTGGTAGTTTCTCATCGCGAGCGGTCGCGAGCATACGCGACCACTCGCAATGAGAAACCTGACCTTCCCGCGTTGAGAATCTCGCCGGGAGGTTTATTTTCCACGCTCGCGATCGGCAACTTGATGTTGCTGATCGCGAACGCAGGAAAAAGTCTCGCTGGGATGTCATTTTGCTTGCTCGCGGTCGCCAACTTGACGTTGAGGACCGCGAGCAAGCAAAAAATGACCGCGGCACTACGCTACGCTACGCGTGTTCGCACTGTGCTACGTGCAATTCGCGTTGTGCGAAGTAGCGCAGACTTCGCAAACTACGCGAGCGTAGCGTAGCACTTCGCCCAGGGTTACCCTCATGTATCCACCACCTCCCCAAACTGACATCAGTTTCTTTCTGATCTCTCTATGTGCCGTTGGATGAAGAGCCATTGAAATCAGAATATGGCAGTGTGCAGGCTTCCAGAATTGGGATCTTATTAATGGGTCATATCAGTCAATTTACAGAATGGGGAGGATTCCGGGTTGGTGAGGAATCTGCGGTCAGATAGAGATTACCAGAAAAGGTGTTACCAAAGATAAGTAACATGTTCTTCTGATAGACTTCTTTTTTTTTTAAACATTTTTATTGGCATTTTATATTCAAGCATGGAAGCATACAATTAGTCAATATCATTTAAGACTCATATCACATTTCCATTTAGAGTAGAGCATTGCATTATTCAATACAGGTCTGTGCTTGTACCAATAGTTTCAAGATATGCATGGTATGCTATGCTGACCTGTTATTCGATGTCTCCAACCTGTGTCATATATTGAGACTGTACAATGTATTATATGTGCTCTATACACTCATGTCATTGTGGTAATTAAACCTTCCAGCTTGGAAAGGGGATTATGAAATGCCATCTGTGCACAGTAATCTAAAACTAAAACCAAACATTTAACTTACAGTGTAGTATACCTGGATACTACACTGGGATATTTCCTGTAAACAGGTAAGTAAAAGCGTTTTTGTTATTTAGTACAATTTTAAAAGATTTCTTTAGGGTTTCCAATTCCACACTTAGAAACTTTTCATAGAAAAACAGTCAATGTTATCCTGTAGAGGAAAATAGTGTTATCGGTTCAAAGGTAAGTACTTTGTTGTTTTTAAAAAAAAATGTATTTATAAAGTTTTGTATAGCGCGAACATGACCCTTACGGGTATCAGAGCACTTCACAATTTGGGTGAGAGGGATACAGTATTGGGAAGCAAAAAAATTCGTTCGTTACATAATTATACAAGACTCGTGCAAGACTCCTGTAGGTGTCGGAACTCTTCACATAAGATTAGGGCGGATACAGCAATGGGTGAGGAACATTCGAACATATATATGTACAATGCATGCTAAACATTGGTATTCACGGGTATATAATCATGTCCAAAGTTAATCAAGAAGACCGAATAGAGGGCGGTAATGTAGTCTAGTAGTCGGGGCCTATTCAGGCAGGAACTTGAGCATTAGGATTTTTTTTACTACTTTTTTGAAGGAAGCAGTCGAGGAGATTGTACGGATTTCCGGAGGAAGAGAGTTCCAAATCTTTGGGGCAATGCCAGAGAAGGCTCTGTTACTCGATCTCTTTTTGTGGAAAAGCTGTGGTTTCAGGAGCATTGTACTTGCACTTCGTGACGCTCTGCATCCCCCTGATAGTTCTAGTTTTTGAGCCAAATAGATGGGGGTCTTGAAGTGGAGAGCTTTGTGCGTCATGCAGGCAATTTGTAGGTGAATTCTGGCCTCGTATGGTAACCAGTTTAGGGACTTTAGGGCTGGGGAAATGTGTTCTTTTCTTTTTGTCCCAGTAATCTGTCTAGCTGCGGCATTAAGGGAAGCCCTTAACGGGGCCAGGCTCAGTTTGGGGAGACAACATAGCGTGGAACTGCCCTAGTCTTGTCTTGACAAAACTAAAGCTTGTACCGCCAATTTGAACTCTTTCTGTGGAAGGAATGGTTTGAGATTCCTTAGTATACTCAACTGATGTTTAACTCCCTTGGTTGCATTGCTGATATGGTTCTTCATATTCAAGTGCAAGTCTAGTGTGATTCCGAGCGATTTAGCTGACTCAATAATGTGGGGGGAGCAGTTGAAGGCTGTGAGGTGTTTCATCCAAAGGTCAGTCTTGGGAATGTGATTAGGGGGAGCGATGAGAAGGAATTCTGTTTTGGATGTGTTGTGGGAGTTGGTATTCTGGGGTTAGACTCAGGGGTCCCCCAGGGTCAAGGCTGCACTCTTGTTACACCCTCAGCGGCACTAGGGCGGTCGGGTGCTGAGGCCCAATGTTATCCATTAGGGGATAGGGGGCTACGGTTGGTGGCTGCTGACGAGCAGGCCACTGGGTTGTGGGAGCAAAGCTCCTGGACTTAAGCTCAGGGCAAATGGGGGTTTAGGCCAGCACAAAAGATGCACCCTCAGCGGCACTAGGGCGGCCGTGTGCAGAGTGCTGTTTTGGTGTCGGAAGCCCTGTAGCTTTCAATGGGGAGTCTCCGGTTTGCAAAAGCACTGCAGGCTCGGGGACGAAGGTCTTCTGGGTGCGACCACCACTTGGAGACGTAAATTGGGATCTTGGGGGTTGGTTAGGCACCATCGGTTGGGCCACCAAAGGCTGTGGCGCGTCGGGTGCAGGGGTGCCTTTTAGGGTCGGATCTTCTTACCAGCCCCTGGTCGCGGTTGGGGGGGACCTTCCGGTTTGACGCTGCTGGTGTCGGCTGGAGGCTTGGGGCAGGTCAGGGGTCGCTGGATCTCGGGTCAGGATCGCTGGGGAGACCTCCTCTTGGTGTTTGGCCACTCGAACTCGGGCCGTGGGTGTCGGGTGCAGAGTGGTGCAAACTCGCTGATCCTTGCGGAGCTGGAGTCTGCTGTTTGAACAAATCTGGTGCTCACGGGAGACAGAGTCTTTGAGATTGAAGTCAGGCAGGTCCTCCGGGTTTCTCGAGGTTCCTGGCTGCAGGACACACCGGGAGTTCGCTGGAGCAGGTTCGAGGTGGGGACAGGCCCGTAGGGCTGGGGCCAAGTCAGTGTGCGTCCTCCTCTTGTTAGCTTCGGCACGGCTGTTCGGTCCTTCTTCTTCTTTTCTTCTTCTGGATTCTTGTCTGAGGAAGCAAGGTTCAGGGGTGCCCCTAAATACTAGATTTAGGGGCGTTACAGGTAGGTAAAAAGGTTGGGACCAATGGGTCCCTTCCCTGGGGTGGGTACACCCCCTATTATGCCACCCTCCAGTGGGAGGGGGACATAAGCCTTTCCCTGGTTGGCTGGGTCCCCCCATCTGCAAGATGGCGGGGACTGAAAGTTGTGCTTCACCTCACCTCGCCTCCCCCACCTGAGGGGTGGAGTTGGCAGAGGTGGGAACACCTCTCTTCCTCACTTGTTTTTCCCGCCGGTTCTCCCACCCAAAGTGGGGGTCAGAACCAGTGGGGACCAGTTGCTGAAAGCAGCAAGTGGCCTGGGGAAGCTCACAAAGGCGGCAAACCTTTGAATCTTCCCCTTCGTGAACCTTGCCCATCCTGGGGGAGGAGGCTTGGCACCTCGTCCCAGGATGTGCATTGTTTCAGCCCCCCGAGAGCAGCAGGCTCTCGACCCAGGGGTCCAGAAACATGTCTGGTGGTGGCAGCTGGAAGCAGCCACTCAGCCTGGACACTAGTGGTAGGTCGTTTTTCAGGCGCATCTCTAAGATGCCCTCTGTGTGCATTTTTCATTAAATCCCACTCTGGCATCAGTGTGGGTTTAATGTGCTGAGAAGTTTGATACCAAACTTCTCAGTTTTCAGTGTAGCCATTATGGTGCTGTGGAGTTCATAATGACAAACTCCCAGCACCATATACTCTTAATGGCAGCACTGTAAGAAAGTGGCTCTGTATATACTGAACCAAAGTAAGGGTCAGTGTGCACAGAGTCCACAGTCCCCAGAGGTTTGGCAGAGGCTAAAGTTAGATATAACCTTACTCTCTAAAGTGGTAGCTTGGTCGAGCAGTAAGGCAGTATCAGAGGACAGTGTAAAGCATTTGTTGTACACACTCAGTCAGCAAATGGTCTCACACACTCAAGAACTGAACTCTAGGCCAATGGTTTGTATATAAAAATATATGCTTGTTTTATTTTAGAACCAACAATAGGTATCAAAATATACTTTCTCAGAATGAGATGCTTTAGATAAATACTTTCAATAGGCAATAGACTTTTGAATGCAATGGTTACAGTTGTTGCAATAGGCAACACAATTTCAAACACAATTTAACATTGAGCTCAATGGGAATTTCTAGTTAAATGCAATAGATTACTTTTTGGATTACTTTTCTTACCACAGGACTGGATCCTAGATTCAGTCCTGGGACATCTCCTGTAAACAGTTGAGTAAAAACGTTTTGGTTACAGTTGTGATTTTTAAGGAATATTATTGTATTTTAAAAGTTGGCACTTAGAAACTTTTTCACATAGAATCACCAATGTTATCCTATGGGAGGAAATTCACGTAGCAGGTAAGTAGTGTTATCGTTACTTTTTCTTACTCAGTGTTGGATCCTGGATCCAGCACTGGTGCATCTCCTGTAAACAATTGAAAGAATGCGTTTGTCACACAGGCGATTTTTAACGAATATTTGTAAGTTTGCAAAATCGACACTTTGAAACTTTTTCGGCAAAAACCAGGCAATGTTATCCTATGGAAGGAAATTCAAGTTACCGGTAAGTACAGTTATGATTACTTTTCAGGGTCAGTGCTGGGCACCAAGATCCAGCACTGGGATCTCTCTTGATAACAGGTGAGTAAATTCGTTTTCGTAATTCGGTTGATTTTAGATTAATATTTTAAAGTTTCAAAACTCCACACTTGAAAGAATTTCCAAGTGAAACCAGTCAATGTTACCCTATGGAAGAAAAGTGAGTTATCGGCTTTTGGGTAAGTACTCGACTGGCAGAGTTAAGGTTCTGGGCATAGACTCAGGGGTCCCCCAGGGTCAGGTAAGTACAGTTGTTACACCCTCAGCGGCACAGGGGCGGCCGGGTGCAGAGTGAGTAGGCCCAATGTTATCCTATGGACGGCAGGGGGCCTTGGGTTGGTGGCTGCTGGCAGGCAGACCCCTCGGCTGTGGGAGCAAAGCTCCTGGTCACTTACTCAGGGCAAGTGGGGAAGTCGAACAGGGTAGTGGGTGCACCCTCAGCGGCACTGTGGCGGCCGGGTGCAGTGGGCTTTGGGCCGTCGGGCGCCCAATGGTTTTCAATGGGAAAGCTGCGTGACGAACAAAGGCTGCAAGCTCGGGACGGTGATTCTTCAGGTGCGACCACCACTTCGAGAGGTAAGTTGGGAAGCTGTAGAAAGGGTAGGCACCCAGGAGTTGGGCACAGGAGGCCGTGGGGCGTCGGGTGCAGGGGTGTCTTTAGGCGTCGGAAATCTTACTCGGCTGGTCGCGGTTGGAGGGGCCCAGATTCTGAGGCTGCAGGCGTCGTCAGATTCGTCGAGGAGGGTCCTTGGGTGCTGGATTCTGGGTCACAGTCGCCGGGGGGACGTCCTCGTGGTCTTTGTCCGCTCAGGCACAGGCCGGGCTCAGCGGGTGCAGAGTGTGCTGGATTCGCGGTTCCTGGCTAGCACCAGGGGTAGGTTACTTGCTTTTGAGCAGTACCACTGCTCGTGGGAGTCCCAGGTAGTTAGAGTCACAAGGCAGTCAGGTCCTCCGGGGTTCTTGAGGTTGCTGACCACTGTAGACGCCGGGGTTTAGCAGGAGCAGGTTCGAGGGTCGACAGGCCGGTAGGGCTGGGGCCAAATCAGTTGGTGTCTTCCTCTTGTTAGCAGCTGCACGGCAGGTCTTCTTGTTTCTTGATCTTCTTTCTTGTTTCGGAATCTGGATCTAAGGAAGGAAGGTTCAGGGTGCCCCTAAATACTAGATTTAGGGGCGTTACAGGTAGGTAAAGGGCAGGGACCAATGGGTCCCTTCCCTGGGGTGGGTACACCCCCTATCCAGTGGGAGGGGGGCAGGAGCCTAGTCCTGATTGGGTAGGGCTCCCCATCTTCAACATGGCGAGAGCCCGGAGATGTGCTTCACCTCGCCTCCCCCACCTGAGGGGTGGGGTTGTCAGAGGCTGGCACACCCCCTCTCCTCCCTTGGTGTTTCCTGCCAGTCTTCCCGCCAGAGTGGGGGCTAGAACCAGTGGTGACCAGTTGCTGAGTACAGCAAGTGGTCTGGGGAAGCTCACAAAGGCGGAATGCCTTTGAAGCTTCCCCCTGCCCATCCTGGGGGAGGAGGCCTAGCACCTCGCCCAGGACGTGCATTGTTGCAGGCCCGGGAGAGCGGATGGCTCTCTACCCAGGGGTCCAGCAACAGGTCTGCTGGGTGGCAGCCTAGGCAGCCCCTCAGACAGGACGTGGATTGTAGGTTAGATTCAGGGGGCAACTCTAAGTTGCCCTCTGTCGTGCATTTTACATTAAATCCCACACTGGCATCAGTGTGGGTTTAATGTGCTGAGAAGTTTGATACCAAACTTCTCAGTCTTCAGTGTAGCCATTATGGTGCTGTGGAGTTCGTAATGACAACCTCCCAGCACCATATACTCTTAATGGCATCACTGCACTTACAGTGCCCAGGAATGGCCCTGGTACTGTAGGGCACAGGGCTCATGCACCTGTGCCCACACCACTGGCAGAGTGCACCCAGCTAGAGGGGTGACTGAGGTATGCCAGGGCAGTGTGTTTAGTGGGCATGGCACACAGGGATGTGTGCCATGTCGACTCTCTGTTTAGTTCTGCACCAAGACACTCAGCCTGCAAAGGCAGGGTGTGGGTGTCAGGGTACAGGGCCTCTAAGGGTGGCACAATAAGTGCTGCAGCCCTTAGGGGCCTTCTCTGGTCACAATGCCCTGGGTACCTAGGGTACCATTTACCAGGGGCTGACATGTGGCCAGAGGTGCCAATTGGGTTTAGGCTGTAATGCAGTTTTAGGGAAGGAACACAGGCCCTGGGCACCTGATTGGCAGGAGCCCAGGGCACACTCAGTCGAAGTACATCAGCAATTCAGCAAAAAGTGGGGGGCATACCATGCAAGAAAGATGGCACTTTCTCACAAGCACTGCACTTACAATGTCTAAGAATGAACTTAGACACTGTAGGAGTACAGGGCTCATGCACCTGTACCCTCACCACTGGTATAGTGCGCCCAGCCAGCTGCAGGGGTGACTGATATATGCCAGGGCAGTAGGTTGTAGGCATGGCACACAGGGGTGTGTGCCATGTCGACTCTTCACTTTGTTCTGCACCAAGACACGCAGCCTGCAAAGGCAGTGTGTGAGTGTAAAGGTACAGGGCCTATAAGGGTGGCACAATAAGTGCTGCAGCCCTTAGAGGTCTTCCGTGGTCACAGTGCCCTGGGTACCTGTGGTACCATTTACCAGGGGCTGACCTGTGGCAAGAGATGCCAATTGGGTTTGGGTATAGTTTTGGGGAAAGAACACAGGCCCTGGGAACCTGTTTGGCAGGGACCCAGGGCACATCAAGTCAAAGTGTATCAGTAGTCTGGCAAAAAGTGGGGGGGGGGGTTACTGCAACAGAAACCCAGCTTCTCACAGGGTTGCTTTTTAGATAGCCCACAGCAGATCTTGATGCATAACACAATCCACTGGGAGATGGTTCTCTTTTGTACCACTTTGCCCTTTTTCGCTCCAGTGAAACAGACAAAAAGTTGGTCACCCTGATGGTAATCTCTGGTTTAGTCGATGTGGAGGCAAAGAGTCTTCTTCGGGTCCAGATGGTGGAGTCGTTCTTCCTCCTTGGAGAAATGAGGTAGTGCACAAAAGCTTGGCAAGGTGATCAGCTGTGCTTTGGAAGGGCATTGCGACCATTGGCAGGAATGCCGCTTTTGTGCAGAGAACCAACTTATCTGGGAAAAATGAGATGTATGGCTGTACAACAGACAGTGCCTGCAGTTCGCTGACTCACCTCGTGGATGTTATGGTGATTAGGACAACTGTGCATGGGATTGAAGGGAGAGCACATCAGGTACTTAAACACCTAATTAAGGTCTCACTGCGGCATGATAAATGGTGTTGGCAGAAACATATGGATCAGCCCCTTGAAAAATACATCACAACTGCTGAATGGAAGAGGGATGGCTGATTCGGCAACCATAAGAAAGCCAAAAGGGTAACCGTTAGCTGTTGCCACAGCAAGGCCTTGCTCGGCTAAAGAAAGAAAGACTGAGAGAGCATCTGATAACTTTGCACTCAAGGGTTGGATGTTGCGTTACAAACCCCAAACAACAAGCTTCTCACAGCTTCCTGTGTATACAGTCTTGGTGGAGAGACGCCTGGTTGCCAAGATAACGCCAACCATTTCGGGAGAAGGGTAAAAAGCCATCAGCCATTTGCAAAGGGTCAGGTACAGGACCCGCCCTTGTCGCTGTCACAGAATGTCCTCCCGAAGAAGGGGCAGCCAAATTGAAAGGCATGTGCTCACGGCCAGAAGCTCTGGGTACCATACACCCCTCGCCCTGTCCAGAACCACTAGAATGATTTGGGGCCAGTCTTTCATGATATTTTTCAGCAGAATGGGCAGGGACGCAAAGGCATATAGGAGCCCCGATCTCTAGTGGTGGCGGAAGGCATTTCTGTGGGAGAACTGCCAGAGGAACTCCCAATGTGCAAAAGCATTGACATTGCACATCGTGAACCGCTATGCAACGTTGGATGAGTTTGTCCACCCTGGCGTTTAAAGATCCCACCAGGTGGTGGGTGATCAGGGATATACCCTTAACGTTCAGCCACTTCCAGAGCAGTAGAGCTTCCTGGTACAGGACCCACAACCCCACGCAGATCTGGTGAATGTATTGTCCTTGAGAGCCCGTATACTTTTGCCCTTGATGGTCGGCATGCAAATCGCTTGCATCTCCAACAAATTGATGTGGAGGCGAGCCTCCACCAGAGACCATAATGTACTGATCTCCACCTCTCCCAGGTGGCCTCCCCATCCCAGCAACATTGTATCTGTCACAAACGTTAACTCTGGGTGGGGATGGGAAAGAGGTCTCCCTCTGGTAGATTTGCATTCGAGCAGCCACCTCTGCAGGTTGTTTACAGTCTCCTTCAACATCTGGATGAGCTCTGATATGGTCCTCGTGGTGGTGAGCCACTGAGAGTTCATATCCCTCTGACTGAGTCCGCCTGGGCTATCTTGCGTGGTCCATATGCAGGATACAGAAGGTCAGGAGGCCCAGACGCCTCGGAGCCACTGTTACTGAGACTCAAGTCAGGGGTTGAAACATCGCGATCATAGCCCAACTGTCCTGGACTCGTTGAGGTGGAGGGAATGCTCACAATAGCATCGTACCCAGGATGGCTTCAATTAAGGGGAGCTGTTGCAAAGGAGTCAGGCGTGATTTCAACATTTGGATGGAAAAACCCAACTTTGTCAACAAGTCACTGCTTGAGGAAAGCGCGCCTTGAGTAGCTAGTTGTCGAGGTACAGGAAGATTGATATTCCAAACATCCGCAGATGGGCTGCAACCACCACTGTCGCTTTTGTGACCATCCCAGGTGGACTTGTAACACCAAAGGGAAGCACAGTGAGATGAAAGTGCTCCTGGCCCACCTGAAACCACACATAGCGTTTGAGCGCCTGTAGGGCTGGGATGTGGAAATCATGAAATGCAATGCTACCATCCAGTCTCCTGGATCCAGGACAGACAGCACTTGGGCCAGGGTGACCATTTTGAACTTGTCCTTCCAGAGGAAGAAGTTCAAAGGGCGTAGATTAAGGATGGAGCTAAAGCCTCCATCCTTTTTCTGCACCAGGAAAGAATGGGGATAACATCCAGTTCTGATCTTCTGCTACAGCTCGAAAGCTGCTGCTTTAGGGCACTGCTCTATAGTCTTTGCAGAATATGTGATCTTGTTTTTGCCTGATGTGCAGTCCTTTCAGCTTTAAGGATTTTGGATGCTGTGTGAAGTGGCCATGACCTACCTTTTGCACACCTCAAGTTCTTTTTGTTTTTTCCTCAGACTTCAGCGGATCATGCGATTATCCTTTCCATGGAAGTGCATAAACTACTGGCTAATGAGGTTCCAGAGAGAGTCCCCGAGCCAAAGATGGGAACGGTGCTACTCCCATTACTTGGTGCAGTACCAAGAGAGAGACAGTGGACTGAGGCCAATCCTAGGTCTTTGACTCCTGAACACTTTACCTTTGGAAGGTCAAATTCAAGTTGTTAATCCTGACCCAGGCCCTCTCTGCTCTAGATCCAGAGGATTGGATTCTACTTTTGGCTTTGCAGGACGGATATTTTCATGCACTTGTCCTGCATTCCCAAAGGTGCATTCTCTCTTCGTGGTAGGGTCGGAACACTGCCAGTTTACTATTTTGCCCTTCGGCTTCACCTCAGCCCTTCTTGTGTTCACTAAGATGGCAGTGGTTGCTGGCCGTCTTCGCTGGTAGGGTGTACATGTATTATCATTCATCAACTGAATGTTGAAGGCTTATGCATCAGAGTCTGTAGCTGATGATCTATAGATGAAGGTCAGATTGCTGCCCTCCTTGGAGTTCTCAGTCAGTGAACAAAATCCCATCCCCAGTCAGTGCGGATGATTCCCTTTATAGGGGCCATTGTGGAGACTTTGGCTTTCAAAGCCTTTGTGACCATAGTGAGCCTGGGACATTCAGGGTATGATCCCAAGTCTTATTGCTCTAACCCACCTTAGCAAATAGGATAACCCCTCCCAGAGCTGTATTCCCTAGTTTACCCTACACCGGAATACTTTGAGTGCTGTGCAAGGCGAAGTCACAGGCCATGTATGTTCCCGGGCATAGCCCCTTTCAAAATCTGTTTGAGGAGCATGACCTCTAATATGACCTTCACTCGAAATTGCACCCTTCCTATTATTGTACATGACCCCTCCTAATAAAATCCTTGCCCAATATAAGTCTGAAGATCCTAGTTATCCTCAGTTGGCATTGCACAGTTCCCAATATTGCACCCAGTCCATCCTTATAAGGTGCTCTGATGAAGTGCTTAGCAAGTCGCTATCTGCAGTCGAAATTGCATATACTCCCCATTAATGCACATAAACCGTCTTCATAAAGTCCATCCCCAACAGGATTCTGTAAAAGCTAGTTATCCTTAGATACAAAATTGCACAATTCCCATTATTGCTCATTAAATTAAATTAAATTAAATCATAGCCCACCCTATAAAGTGCTCTGATTAGGCACATCAGCGAATCAAAATCTGTAATCCCTAAATGATCTTATAATTAAAAATTGCACATTTCCCATTCTTGTGCCCAACATATCCCGCTAAAATGCATGGCAAGTCAGATAATTAAATCCTTAGTTAACCCCACAGCCAGGGACTTGGTGCACTGAGAATAGTAAACCAATATCAACATTTCTAACAGCCTCTTATTCATGTTTTCCTCCACATATTCTGTGGCTGGGATAACTGTCTGTTGCTGTAGGTCTGTCGCCGATTTCATGTATCAAAGGAAGCGTCCTGACAGCTGACAGGAAACACTTCTTAGGCAACAAAGATTTGTGTCCCTACATGATCTAATGTTCAGGGCTCAAAATAATGGTCGTAACCAAAACTGCCTCACGGGTTTTAGGCTTTCGCAGATTCAAATCACAAATCGCAGCGATGTCTCCGATTTACTGCATAGTCTACATTGTTTACTCAGTTTTAACACCCATACCAGTAACATCTTAAGGGTATCAAACCAAATCTCAGCCTAATTTTTTTGTTTAAATTTGTTTTTATTATTATGATTTCTAAAACGTTTCATAACAACCAATATGCATGTTGTACATCACAGCTTAGAGAATATTGCTGTACAGGTTAATACATTTGTGGCGTATTACATCATGGTCGATGGTACTAAATTTCTAACCCAGTATGCAATTAAATGACGGAATGACTTGGTGTTTAAAACTTAATTACAATCAACAGAACAACAATATCGAATAGCTTTTACTCCATCTACCACAAATCATTTCTTATGCATGTACATCCTCTCAACCAGCACGGCAAGCACCGCTGCACACCCCTGCGCCGCCCACACTTGCGCGTGTGGTGCCCGCTTTGAGTTCCAATGTCTGTCAGTGTTCAAATTTGCTGTCGACCCGCCCTCTAAGGCCTAATCATGCGTTGTCTGTACTGCTGCCTGTTCGCCATCGCTCATAGATGTGTCTGCTTTTACCTCCCAGCATCCCTGCCAGGCTATTCGGAAATCTGATAGTATTGCATCCCATGCCAGTGCCAGTGGCTGCCTCCGCAGCCCGATCGCATCTTCCTGGCGGAGTGTTACACTTTCCGCCTGTGCCCAGCACAGCAAGGATTGATACCAGGCTTTTGCCGCTGGGGAAGTGGGGGACTTTCAACGGCGCGTAAGCAATCGTTTAGCCACAATGAGACCCAGGTCTATATATCTGGACGTCACCTTGTATTTTTTGGACATATGATAGAGTCCCAGTATACACACTTCCCATGTCCAGTCTAGTGTTCGCTCCGTACACTGGGCCAACCACCGAGTAACCACCTCCCAATATGCTTGAATAGTTGTGCATGACCACCGCATGTGTAAGAGATCTGCCCCTGCCTCATTACATCTCGCGCATTTGGCGTCTGCATGGACAAAATATTTGTTTATTTTTTCTGGTGTTAGGTAGGCTCTGTGTATTATATAATATTGGATGAGCCGGAACCTCGCATTACGGGGGATCCGTATGGGGCTTTCAAGTATGTGTCCCCATTCTTGATCTGAGGTAGGTCTCTGCAGGTCTGTGTCCCAGTGGGCTCTCAGAGAGAGTAATTGCGTCACTGTGTGGACTGTGAGTGATTCTGCGAACCATTTGGTGAGATGACGACCCATTCCCAGTTCGTGCAAACCAAATCTTAGCCTCATAAGCGTAGGAAGCTGGCTCTGTATATACTGTACCAAAGTGAGGTATAGTGTGCACAGAGTCCAGTGGAACCCCAAAGGTAGGCAGAGGCAAAGTTAGATAGAACCTTACTCTCTATTTGTGGTAGTGTGGTCGAGCAGTAAGGCAGTATCAGAGGACAGTGTTAAGCATTTGTTGTACACACACAGTCAGTAAATGAATTCACACACTCAAAGACTGAACTTCAGACCAATTGTTTTTGTATAAAAAATATTCTTTTAGTTATTTTATTTCCTAGAACCAAGCAAGCCTGGCACAGGTAAGCAATAAATACTTTACAGTAATAAATGCTGATTGTAAAACAGTTCAATTGCAATTGTAAATGTACTATGGTTTGACTTACAGTATTGTTTCAGAGAAATACAATCACTTGTAAATACAGTACATTGACTTGAATGGGATTTTCAGTAAAATAGCAGGTAAGTTACTTTTGGATTACTTTTCTTACTCAGTGCTGTATGCCTGGATGCAGCACTGGGACATTTCCTGTAAACAGGTGAGTAAAAGTGTTTTTGTTAAATCGTACAATTTTAAAGAATTTCTTTAGGTGTCAAAACTCCACACTTAAAAACATTTTCAGGAAAAAGTGTCAATGTTATCCTATGGAGGAAAATATGGTTATCGATTTTTAGGTAAGTAATTGGTCTTTGGAATTGAGGTTCTGGGGTTAGACTCAGGGGTCCCCCAGGGTCAGTGATGCACTCTTGTTACACCCTCAGCGGCACTAGGGCGGCTGGGTGCAAAGTGTTGAGGCCCAATGTTATCCAATGGGGGATATGGGGCCTCCGGTTGGTGGCGGCTGGCAAGCAGGCCACTGGGTTGTGGGAGCAAAGCTCCTGGACTTTAGCTCAGGGCAAGTGGGGAAACAAATTAGCACCAAAGGTGCACCCTCCGCGGCACTGGGACGGCCGGATGCAGGGTGCTGTTTCAAGGTCGGATGCCCTGTTGTTTCCAACGGAGAACCTCCGGTTGGCAAAAGTACTGCAGGCAGGGAGACGAAGGACTTCTGGGTGCGACCACCACTTTGAGAGGTAAGTTGGGAAGTTAGGGGTTGGTTAGGCACCGTCGGTTTGGGCACACAAGGCCGTGGGGCGTCGGGTGCAGGGGTGCCTTTTGGGGTCAGATCTTCTTACCAGCTCCTGGTCGCGGTTAGGGGGGCCTTCTGGATTTCGACTGCAGGCGTCGGCTGGAGGCTTGAGGCAGGTCAGGGGTCGCCGGATATCGGTTCAGGATCGCCGGGGTGACCTCCTCGTGGTGTTTGCCCACTCAAGCTCGGGCCATGGACGGGGGGTGCAGAGTGGGGCGGATCCGCGGTCTCCGGCTGCTGCCAGAGGTTGCAGTTGAACAAATCCGGTGTTCACGGGAGAAGCAGGCTTTGGAAGTGAAGGCAGGCAGGTCCTCCGGGGTTTTTGAGGTTGCTGACTGCAGGACACACCAGGGTTTCGCAGGAGCAAGTTCGAGGGGGAGACATGCCGGTAGGGCTGGGGCCAAGTCAGTGGGCGTCTTCCTCTTGTTAGCTGCTGCTCTGCTGTTCGGTCCTTCTTCTTCTTTTCTTCTTCTTTCTTGTCTGGATCTGAGGAAGCAAGGTTTAGGGGTGCCCCTAAATACTAGATTTAGGGGAGTTACAGGTAGGTAGAGGTCAGGGACCAATGGGTCCCTTCCCTGGGGTGGGTACACCCCCTATTGTGCCACCCTCCAGTGGGAGGGGGGCAGGAGCCTGTCCCTGGTTGGCTGGGTCCCCCCATCTTCAAGATGGCGGGGACTGAGAGTTGTGCTTCGCCTCGCCTCCCCCACCTGAGGGGTGGAGTTGGCAGAGGAGGGCACACCTCCCTTCTTCACTTGTTTTTCCCGCCGGTTCTCCCGCCCAAAGTGGGGGTCAGAACTAGTGGGGACCAGTTGCGGAGTACAGCAAGTGGCCTGGGGAAGCTCACAAAGGCGGCAAGCCTTTGAAGCTTCCCCTTCGTGAACCCTGCCCATCCTGGGGGAGGAGGCTTGGCACCTCGTCCCAGGATGTGCATTGTTACAGGCCCCAGAGAGCAGCAGGCTCTCGACCCAGGGGTCCAGAAACATGTCTGGTGGTGGCAGCTGAAAGCAGCCACTCAGCCTGGACACTAGAGGTGGGTTAGGTTTCAGGGGGCATCTTCTAAGATGCCCTCTGTGTGCATTTTACATTAAATCCCACACTGGCATCAGTGTGGGTTTAATGTGCTGAGAAGTTTGATACCAAACTTCTCAGTTTTCAGTGTAGCCATTATGGTGCTGTGGAGTTCGTAATGACAACCTCCCAGCACCATATACTCTTAATGGCAGCACTGCACTTACAATGTCTAAGAATGGACTTAGACACTGTAGGGGTTCAGGGCTCATGCACCTGTACCCTCACCACTGGTATAGTGCACCCAGCTAGAGGGGTGACTGATCTATGCCAGGGCAGTGGGTTGTAGGCATGGCACACAGGGATGTGTTCCATGTCGACTCTTCACTTTGTTCTGTACCAAAACACGCAGCCGGCAAAGGCAGTGTGAGAGTGTAGTGGTACAGGACCTCTAAGGGTGGCACAATAAGTGCTGCAGCCCTTGGGGACCTTCCCTGGTCACAGTGCCCTGGGTACCTGTGGTACCACTTACCAGGGGCTGACCTGTGGCCAGCGATGCCAATTGGGTTTAGGCTCCAATGCAGTTTTAGGGAAAGAACATAGGCCCTGGGTACCTGATTAGCAGGAGCCCAGGGCACACTCAGTCAAGTACATCAGCAATTCAGCAAAAAGTGAGGGCAACCATGCAGAAAGAGGGCACTTTCTCACAATAAGTATATTTTATTTTTTGCCTTGTTTGTATTGGGAAAACTCGGATAATCTAGGAGGATGCCTGGAGTATAGCGATCAGTTGCCCAGCTACCATGTGCCTTGTTCCTTAGGTCTCGAAGGTCTTGGGCCTTTAATATTGCTTTTGTGTTCTTCATTAACAATTTTGGTATAACCTTATTCAAGATGTTTGTGTTGACATGGTTTTCCGCATTCAATGTTTCGATGTACTTCATTAAAAAGGATCCCCATTCTGAGTTGGGCTCCTGTATTTTCCTCCATAAAAGTTGTTTCAGTATGCTGGCTTTTGCTGTTATTAATTTTAAGCAATATATTATCCATTTAGCACGCAACTCCTGGTCTTGCTTGCGAAGGTTAAATTCCAGCCTTATTTGTACTTGACTGATGCAGTCTGGCAGAGCAAACAGTTGTCTATATTGCGAACATTGCTGTTTGTACAGAAATTCAAATAATTGAACTTTAATCATTATGGCTTTGTATGAAAGACTAGGCATCACTTTGCATCCCTCAACTGTTAGAAGATCTTGCAAATTTGGCCGGTTCAATTTCTTTTAAGATGACCTATTGTGCACATCAAATGCTTACAGTTGATGTCTTTGGGGCTTCTTCTAGTGGCTTTTTACCACCCCGTTTATTGAAGTGCACACCCAGGTATTTAAAACTTTTCACTTTCTCTCGGTATGAACCATCAATGTGCGAAGACCATTTTTTGATCAATTCCCTGCCAAATACCACTATTTTGGTCTTGTTTAAATAAATCTCGATGGCATTATCTGTACAGTTGCTGTCAAGGGCATCAAATGATCTCTGAAGGCCTACTTGAGTTTGATCAAAGAAGACCATGTCATCTGCATATTGAAGTATTTGAATATTTCACTCGCAGTGGGCATGATCGAGGGCTAACAAGTTTGCTTTCCATGTCTGCCGTATAAAGATTAAATTGCAGGGGCGTCAGGATGCATCCTTATTTAAGGCCTTAGTCTGTGTCGATTTTCTCTCATGTGGACCAACTCGATGTTAATTTGATCTTTGCCCGTGTTTCACTGTACAGCGACTCAAACGCTCTCAATAACCCGAGGGCAGTCACCCAGCTATTTATCTTTGCCCAAAGCCTGCCTCTTGGGAGATTATCGAAAGCTTTCGTAAAATCTGTGAAGGCCGCGTAGAGTGGCAAGGATTTTGGGCGAGCGGTATCCTCTATTAAACAAGCCAAGGGAAGCAAGTTGTCTTCAATGTGACAATTACTTTAAAACCCATACTGGAACCATGGAATCAGTTGTTTTTCAGTTGCCCAAGCTTCTAACTCCTCATTAATTAAGTGGCCATAGCATTTTCCCTCTACGTCCAATAATGCAATCATACGCTAATTACTCAGTGATAGCCGGCTCCTCTTCCTTTGTATTGGAACCAAAATGGATCACACCTTCTATCAGGGACCGTACTTGTGCAATAGCAATCAGCATAAATGCGGTTAAAATTGGTGCCCACAAGAAGTGGTCTGTTTTGAAGAGAGCAACAAGTAATCCATTTGGCCCCGGGCCACCAGCCCTTCTTAATTGACTTCGCGTCTTACTGACTTTTCTTTTGCTGTGCCACTGGCTGCTTGCTTTAAGATATGTTTAATCTCTTACTGGGGGCTCCTCCATTTTGAAAAAACAAAACATGCTCTATGGTACAATTCTTCAAAAACAATAATGCCGCCATTGTTTCTGCCACCAAATAAAATTTGATCATTTTATTCGGGCTTCTTATGGGCTTTCTCTTCACTTGCACTGTGAGATCACTTTTCACTATTGAGCACTGTGTTTGTACATATGTAATGGTTTTGTAATTATATTCTATGTTCTAGAGAAATGCCGCAATATATAAAATTATTTTATTGCATATATGTTCTCCGTGAATAAGTTTATTAGCAGCACTCATTTCTTTCAGATAGATTATAGGACTATCTGGCTATTTGTAAATACTGTTGTAACTGATACCTGGTTGGATATTGTTGTATATACACTTAAATCTCTGGAGTATGACTGGGCCTTCACAGAATTCTCAAAGCAGCCTGTCCTCTATCTGGTTCCCTGATCACCAGGGTGGATGAGGTCAGCAGACATAATCTGGCAGATTACAAGTGTCAACTGCATCCTGTGGCGATTGAAGTTGTTTGCTCGGTGACACATGACTTGGGTTGATCTTTTTGCCACCACTGAGATGCTAATTTTTGCACCCTGGGGTTTACACCTCAGGGCTAGTTAGGAGATTCAATCTGCTTTTTGTGGCACTCTCCCATTGTATCCCCAAGTTCTGAAGAATGTTTGGAGGGACCGGGCTCAGCTCATCTTAATTGCCCCAGTTGGGCTTGGAGCATATGGTACTCCGAACTGGGGAATAGGTGTAGACCAGTCCTCTGCTCTGATTGTCTCTTTGGGAGGACCTGCTTTCTCAATAACAGGGCAAGGTTCTTCATCTGAAACTTAACAACCTACACATCTATTTGTGGAGATTGAGTGGAACCATCGGAGTAGTTTCGACCTACCTGTGGAGTTGGTGGTTGAGATGTCGGCCACACATCACCCATTCTCCGAGAAGTCGGTCTGTTCTGGCTATTGGGTGAAGTTTGCAGTTGGGTCAATCCACTTCAGACTAAACTTTCTGATGTACTGCTGTATATTCTTTCCATAGTCCAGCAAGGACTTGTCATGGGCACCATTAAGATTACTTATAAACCCATTCAGCCTTTCTACATTTGCCTGATGAGATAATTTTATTTAAGTCACCAGTGTGGATGCTATTTCTGAAATATGTTGCACATACGTTCCTTCCTGCGCCTTTTCTTATGACACAGTGGGACCTTAGTATGATGTGTGCTTACCTTTTGAGCCAATTCACAGCAGTTTCTTGAAGTTGCTCTTTATGATTACTTTAACACACTGCATCAGTGAGCTACAGGGGCTGTCAGTGCAGACACCTTATGCCAACTTTTTCCCCAATAAGTTGGTGCTCAGGACTCTAGAATATTTTCTTCCAAAAGAGGGGTAACCCTACCATGTGGGACAGTTGATCACGCTCTTCTCTTTCTTTTCACCACCGCCACATCTATGTAAGGAGGAGGAGAGTCTCCATCGGTTGAAACTGAAGAGAGACCATAGTTTCCTTTTAGAACAGACTAAGGAGCATCAAGTCGATGTTCAACTCTATCAAGTTCGCCAGTGCAAAGAAGGAAAGGGCAGTTTAGAAATGGACCTTATTAAGATGGATCATCCTTTGTAATATGATGTGCTATGCAAACCCAGTAGGAGCTCCCCAATGGCCTTTGGGCTTATTCTGGCTAACATTTGCCACAACAGCTTGGGGTGTTCCATTGCTAGACAACTGCCACTCCTTCCCAACATTGGCTACCTGTTAAACTGTGCCCCTGCTTTGATCTGGTGGTGAAGTTCTTGGCTGTCCTACAGAACAGGGTCTTGGAAGTGCTGCCCATGAAGGAGAGGTGCACATAATTGTATTTCCTCTACTTCATGGTTTACGAACATGTGAAGATATTCTGCTCAGTCTCTGTAGACCTGGATAAGATAGATGTGTCTCTACAACGTCATGGTGAGCCATACTTTCTGCCCTCCCAGTTGCAGGCCACCATTGTTATGGATGCCTCTCCGGTGGGCTGGGGCGCTCATCTGGGGCAGATGGGGGAGTGCAAGGCCTTTGATTCCCGTCATCGCAAAAAAAGCATGAAAGCGTTTCTCCCCTCCATCTTGGGCCATGTTATACATCTTCTTTCAGACAACACTGCCACTGTGCACTAACTCAACACATAGGGCACAGTGGGTTCCTGTAACCTGTCTTAGAACGACTTGTACTTTTGGCAGTGGGCCCTGGAACTAGAATAATCTCAGTGATAGTTTGTCTAGTGTTTGCTGTGAGTTTTAAGGCCTATGCCTTGAGTAACGTGTCTCAGCTGCAAGATCCCAAATGGAAACGCCAACCAGAGGTGACGAGCCCGGTCTTCTCCCTGCTGGGGTTTCCCTGCATCGAAAAGCAGTGTTTCAGTGACTACATGCACTATGCTTAATAAAAGAGTAAATACATACTTGCTAAGAGTCTGGGTGGGATGCAAATGGTGTTTACAAGAATCACTGTAGTACTGAGTGATATTAACCTTAAAGGTATGGCTAATAGAAAAACTAATGAGTATTAGACAATTACATTCTAATCTCCCCAGACTGGAGGCTAGAATCATAGTTAAAAAAAAAAAAAAAGGCTACACCTGTTTTCTAGAATAGAGTTGTTAATGCAGGCAATAGATAAATATTTACTTGGATTACGATTATTGCATAAAAACAATGTTCTCCCTCAAGGGATCTCCATTGATAATCATAAGCACTAAATAGTTCTGCCCATGTGCAGGGACATCTGAACACGATTTCCAGAGTCGCACTGTGTAACATTCACCTTACTTTCAAAAGGCTGGGAATTACATAAAACACACATTTATAATTTAGCAGCCTAAAAATGCAATAATGACAATTCCATTAACTTACTTTAAAGGTTGGAAAAATACATAAAGCCCTGAGGTGTCCTTAGAAAGAAAGAAAAGTGACATTTTAGCATTTTAAAACATTCTTCCCAAAACATTTTTAGTTTATTTTAAAGTGAATGAAAGGGAAAGGCAGGGCAATATAGCTCTGTAGACTGCTGCTATGCTTGTATCAAAATGAACCATGTGCCTTATAAGGCCCCTAAACCTTCAGTGTCCCATCATGCTCTGTAGGTGGCAGTTACCTCAGTTCTTTTACCTGGCTCCTGCAGGCAGGATTTTGGAGCACTGAGGTAGGCATTTTTAAGACTTTTTCTTCGCATAAATCTTTGAGAACCAATGTAAAATTCATTCTTGTAACAAACATCTGAAAGAGACACGTTAGTGACAGATTCCTTACCTTAGAATATCCCCAGGCGTCAGGCTGGATCCAGAAAGTTTTTGCGTAGCAGTACCCTTGCGCGTCGGTAGGCGGCGTTGTGCGGCTCCGCGTCCGTCGTCGGCGTCGGGACCGCCGGGATGACGTCGCGGGCAGTACTTAGACGCCGCCCCTGCGCGCTGACGTCAGTTCTTCTTTTTCCGCGCCAGTAAGCGCAGATCCGGGAAGAGCAGTGCCCTAGTCATCTTTTTTGACTAACTTTTTGGTGATTTTTCACAGTTTTTCTACACGAGTCTCTCGACTCCGAAGGTGTTAGTAGGGATGCCCGGCTTCAAGCCCTGCGACGTCTGTGGTCGCATGATGTCGATCACAGACCCGCACGTAGAGTGTCTCTACTGCCTCGGCCGCGACCACGACACGAAGTCGTGCCCCGACTGCCGGGCCTTGCACCCGAAGGCTTTGCGAGAGCGGTCTCGAAAGCTCCTCGAGGTCCGGCAGTCGGCTCCGCGCCACACCAAGCCCCGGTCACGTGAGAGGTCGAGGGGCCGGTCGCGGAGTCCTCATGGGTCGTCGGGGTCCAAGTCTTTGCACTCCTCCGGTAAGTCGAAGCATAAAAAGTCTAAGAAGCGTCATCGCTCGACGGCTTCGCCTCGCCGGTCTCGCGACTCGGCTGAGGCTCCTATCGCACCGTCCCCGCCCCCGAGGCTGGAGGAGTGCCTGTGGAGCCGCCCCCGCATTACCCGTCCTTCCCGGGTTCGGGGGCGACTCCGGCCGAGATACAGGAATTCCTGTCGGCCATGGCCCGCCTCTTCGGGCCTCAAGGTCCCCCCGGTGCGCCTTCGGGCCCCGCGGGCCCTGATGGGGTTTCCCCGACGCCGCCGGCGACTCCGGTCCCGGCACCGCCTTTAACACCAGCCTCGGTCCCGGCCCCGGCTTCGATCCCGGCTCCGGTGCTGCCGCAACCCCCATCGACGCCGGTTGACCTAACTACACCTCCGCCGGCGCCGATGTCTCCGGTGCCGTACCCGACGCCGCCCGGGGCTCCGGGCGGCGTCGTTCCCCGGTTCTCTCCGGATCCGGACATGGCGCCGGACCGGCGTCACTCGACGCCGGCTCCGACGCCGCTGGGACTTTGGGTCCCACATGTCCCTCCTCCTCCTTATTTTGAACCTGAATTGGAGGACGGAGATAACTGGGAGGGGTCGGATGAGCCTCTCACACAGCAGTGTGAGTTTGATCAGGACTGGACTGAGGAACTTGGGGATGCCAGTGGGCTGGACACCTCCCCTGACTCTGGCGTGCTGTCTCCTCCATCCGTGGCAACGGAGGAGGGAGCAAATTTTGCAACGGTGTTGCGTAGGGCAGCTGGGGCCTTAAACCTCCAGTTGCCTACAGTGGCTGTCAGGACTAACATCCTGACGGAAGTGCTTCAGGCGGCGGCTACCTCCTCGGAGCCACTGCTGCCGTTCAACGAGGCGCTTTCAGACGTTCTTTTGGGCACCTGGTCCAAGCCCACCACAGGGGCTCCTGTGGATAGGAACGTGGCCCGACGCCATCGCCCTGCTCCGGGCGACCCCCGTTTCTCTCTCTACACCCCACCCCTGAGAGCTTGGTGGTCCAAGCCTCTGCTTCCCAAAGCGCCTTCCCTACCGCTCCCCGGATAGGGAATCCAAACGCCTGGATCAATTTGGGAAGAAGGTATTTTCTTCCGCCAGTGCTGGCTTGCGGTCAGTCAACACCACTTGCCTCTTGGGCCGATATTCCCACTCCTTGTGGGACTCGGTGGCGCAAGTTCTGCCCCAGTGTCCTGAGGAGGTCCAGACACTGCTTTCCCGCACCATTGCGGAGGGAAGAGATGCGGCAAAGTACACCATCAGATGTGGCCTTGATACCGCCGACTCGCTAGGCAGATCGCTTGCGACGACAGTGGCGCTGCGCCGTCACGCCTGGCTGAGGACCACTGGTTTCTCGGGTGATGTCCAAAACTCTCTTATGGACATGCCCTTTGATGGAGTCGGTCTTTTTGGAACAAAGGCAGACCATGCGCTGGAGCGCTTTAAGGACTCGCGGGCTACAGCCAAGTCCCTGGGCCTTTCTGCTGTGCGCCCTCAGCAACAGTCTACTTTTCGCCCAGTCACGTCCGCTGCCCAGCCACCGGCCCGCGCAGCAAGCGTCTTCGCGTGGCCGAGGACGTGGCTCCCGCCGTGGCGGGTCAGGCATCCAGCGTGCGGGTCAGGCCACCAACCCCGCCCCGTCCGCGGCCTCCAAGCCCTCCTAGTCCTTCCTTTCAGGTGCACAGCACGCCAGTAGGGGGCAGGGACCGCCATCACCTTCACCACTGGCGTGCCATCACCTCGGACAGGTGGGTCTTGGACATTGTCCGAAGGGGCTACTCCCTCCCCTTCGAGACCACCCCCAGCCATGCCACCTCAATTCCACCGCATGTCAGGGGATCACTTGGTACTTCTGCAGAAGGAAGTCACGGCCCTCTTGGCCAAGAGGGCCATCGAGCATGTTCCGACCCCAGAAGTAGGACGTGGTTGCTACTCCCACTACTTTCTGGTGCCCAAAAAGGACAAGGAGGACATGCGTCCTATCTTGGACCTCCGGAACGTCAATCGCTTCCTCCGGAAGGAGAAGTTCAAGATGCTCACCCTAGCTCAGGTCTTGACTGCTCTCGACCCTGGAGACTGGATGGTAGCGTTGGACTTGCAGGACGCGTATTTCCACATCCCCGTCCTGCCGGCCCACCGGCGTTACCTGCGGTTCACGGTAGGCCTCGAGCATTTTCAGTTCACTGTGCTCCCTTTTGGCCTTACAAGCGCCCCTCGGGTGTTCACGAAAGTGATGGCGGTGGTCGCAGCCCATCTGCGCTGGGCAGGGGTTCCAGTCTTCCCCTTCCTCGACGACTGGCTGCTGAAGGCGGGCTCGTCCCAGGCAGTCGTCTCCCACCTCCAGACAACGGCCGAACTCCTGCACTCGCTGGGGTTCTCCATCAACGTGCCGAAGTCGCACCTGATTCCTTCTCCACAGCTCCTTTTATCGGAGCAGTTCTGGACACGACGCAGTTTTGGGTTTATCCTCCCGAACGGCGAGTCCGGGATATTCAGGCTATGATTCCGATCTTTCGGCCTTTATCCTGGGTTTCGGTACGGATGACCCTGAGGCTGCTGGGCCTCATGGCCTCCTGCATCCTGCTGGTCGATCATGCCAGATGGCATATGCGGGCTCTGCAGTAGGACCTGAAGTTCCAGTGGGCGCAGCACCAGGGCAACCTGTCCGATCACGTCCAGATCTCGGAGGGGACTGCAAAACAGTTGCAGTGGTGGCTCTCGAACCGGCAATGGGTCATGGGCAGATCCCTCTCCCTTCCCCAGCCAGGGCACACAGTTGTGATCGACGCGTCCCTTCTGGGATGGGGCGGTCACATGGGAGAGGCGGAGATCAGAGGCCTCTGGTCTCCAGCGGAGTCCCGGCTCCATATCAACCTTCTGGAGCTCCGGGCGATCCGACTTGCACTCAAGGCATACCTTCCCTCTGTCAAAGGGAAGGTAGTGCAGGTGTTCACAGACAACACCACCGCCATGTGGTATTGCAACAAACAGGGCGGGGTGGGGTCGTGGACTCTGTCAGGAGGCTCTGCGCCTCTGGACATGGCTGGAACATCAGGGCATATTCCTGATGGTTCAACACCTGGAAGGTTCCCTGAACGCCAGGACGGACGAACTCAGCCGCAGGTGCATGATGGATCACGAATGGCGTCTTCACTCGGAGGTGGCGCAAGGTCTCTTTCAGCAGTGGGGAGAGCGTTGGTTAGATCTGTTCGCCACTGAAGAGAACGCGCAATGTCAGCAGTTCTGCGCGTTGGAATTTCCAAGGCGGCACTCGCTCGGCGACGCTTTTCGTCGCGAGTGGAGTTGTGGTCTGTTGTACGCCTTTCCGCCTATACCACTTCTACCCAGAGTGTTGAAGAAGATTCGGCGCGACCGGGCCCAAGTCATTCTTGTGGCTCCGGACTGGGCTCGAAGAGTTTGGCATCCCGAGCTACTCAGTATGAGCGTCGATCCCCCGATCCGTCTGCCTCTTCGGGAGGATCTTCTGTCGCAGCAGCAGGGGACGGTCCTCCACCCGAACCTGTCCAGTCTACACCTGCTTGCGTGGAGATTGAGCGGCGGCAGTTGATTCCTTTCGACTTGCCTCCCGAAGTTTGTGATGTGATTCTGGCGGCCAGGCGGCCCTCCACTAAGGTGGTATACGCCTGCAGGTGGAACAAGTTTGTGGCATGGTGCACAGTAAAGGCTGTGAATCCCCTTTCTGCCCCTCTTTCTGAGGTTCTTCTGTTCCTTCTTTCTCTGGCCCAACAGGGTTCTGCCCTGGGTACCATCTAGGGCTATCTTTGTGCGATATCAGCCTTCCTCAGGCTTCCTGATCAGCCCTCCCTTTTCAAGTCCCCTGTGGTTAACAGGTTTCTTAAAGGCATTACACACCTCTTTCCTCCTGTTCCGTTTGTAATGCCTCAGTGGGACTTGAACTTGGTTCTTACCTTCTTAATGTGCGCTCCCTTTGAGCCTCTACATAATTGTCCTCTTCGTCTTCTTACTCTGAAGACAGCATTCCTGGTGGCCATCACCTCTGCTCGGCGGGTGAGTGAGCTCCAGGCTCTTTCATGCAAACCTCCCTTTCTGTCTGTTCATCCAGACAAGGTTGTTCTTAGGACGCGTCCGTCCTTCTTGCCAAAGGTGGTTACTGCCTTCCATATTGGGCAGACCATCACTTTGCCCACCTTCTTTCCGCCTCCGCATCCTTCCAGAGAGGAAGAGAGGCTCCACTGTCTGGACCCAAAACATGCGCTTTCTTTTTACATCAACTGCACACACCAGTTCCGGGTGGATGACCAGCTCTTTGTTGGCTACGTGGGCACAAAAAAGGTCGGGCGGTACACAAAAGGACCATCTCCCGCTGGGTCACTATGTGTATCAAAGCCTGCTATTCTTTGGCTAAGAAGGAGCCTCCTGTTGGGCTGCGTGCCCATTCCACCAGGGCAACGGCGACTACCACGGCTTTAGGCCGCGGGGTTCCATTACAGGATATATGTCAGGCAGCTACGTGGGCCTCGCTGCACACGTTTACCAAACATTACTGCCTTGACAGCCAAGTCCGGAGAGACGGCTTCTTTGGCCGTTCTGTTCTCCGGGACTTCCTCGTCTGATCTTTGTTCGCAGACCCACCACCGGGGTTGGTATTGCTGGGGTATCTATTCTAAGGTAAGGAATCTGTCACTAACGTGTCTCTTTCAGATGCACAAGTTACTAACTTGTGTAACGATAGATCTGTAAGAGACAGTAGTTAGTGACAGATTCCTTACCGCCCCACCCATCCTCCCCGTTCTGCGAACTGATTTCTAGGGTTAAGGACATCCCTTTCAGGGCCCTAGTATTTTTCAGACACCTATGTCAGATTCTTGCATGGCTCTGCGTTCCTGGCGCGGAAAGTCGTGTACAGAACTGACGTCAGCGCGCAGGGGCGGCGTCTAAGTACTGCCCGCGACGTCATCACGGTGGTCCCGACGACGGACGCGGAGCCGCACGACGCCGCCTACCGACGCGCAAGGGTACTGCTACGCAAAAACTTTCCGGATCCAGCCTGACGCCTGGGGATATTCTAAGGTAAGGAATCTGTCACTAACTACTGTCTCTTACAGATATATCGTTACACAAGTTAGTAACTTGTGCTTTAGGACAGAGAGTTTTTTGCATTTTCCTGACAGAAAAAAATATTTTTTGCAAAACGCCATCTTTTTTTGCAAAATGTCCAGAAAGTGGCAAAAATGGCTACAATAGATCCCCACCAGGTCTGTATGCTGTGCCTTCCAGAATCTCACAACCGCAGATGGAGTCATTACTGCAGCTCCCTCTCTAGTCACACTTTGAGAGAGCTTGATGGTATTCAACTGCTGCAATCACTTTCTGGAGGAAGTTCTGAGCAGTTGGGAGACAGCTTCTGCCAGTGCACCTGAGGCCTCTTTCAGGGGACGATCCAAAATGAGAAGTCACAGGGGGAAACTGTGTCCCTTTTTGACGTCGAGAGGAAGTACGGCTCAAATATGCTCGCCGTCGAGGGCTGGATTGGCATACACGAGGTAGAAGCCATGGACGTCAAGGGGACTCATAGACGTCGAGATACCATTATGCTGCAGTGGAAGAGATTGTGCTGTGGCTTCTTAGGATGAAGACTTCCTTCTGGATCAGAATCTGAGTACTTCAGAGCGTATTAGCCATCTAGCCTGGCTTTCTCAGTCCTAATACGCGACTTGCTGCCTTCTCAGCTTACAATACCTTCTCCTCCACCTTCTTAGCCACCTTTGACAACTCCTCTGCCGCCACCACCAGTAATTCCTGCGGAGCTTTCTCCACCTAGAGCTCTTTCAAAGGTTCCACAAGATCTGCAACCCACATCTGTTCCGCTGCCCATCTCATTCTAGATCAAGACTTCGGAGACGCTCACATTCATAATGCAGACTAGTTTCCACATACTGATCACATTTGTCAAAGTCTTCATACTCCTCATCATCATCAATGGGAAGTGTTGGTCCTGACCTTCTCTGCAAGGTCACCCAAACTTTTTGCCTTCCTTTCCTTTCTTTGCCGAACCGGTTTTGTTGGCTTTTAGGACTCTGTACACTTTACCATTACAAACCGGTGCTAAAGTGCTTGTGCTCTCTCCCTAAAACATGGTAGAATTGGCCTACACTTAATTGGTACATTTAATCTACTTGTAAATTCCTAATAGATGGTACTACATGTGTCCAGGGCCTGTAAATTAAGTGTTACTAGTGAGCCTGCATCACTCCTTGTGCCACCCCATAAAGTAGCCTTTTAAAGCATGTCTCCGGCCTGCCACTGTAGCCTGTAGTGCAGTTTTAAACTGCCATTTCGACCTTGCAAAATAATTTTTTTGCCAGGCCTAAACCTTCCTTTTTAATACATATGAGCCTCTCCTAAGGTAGGCTGTAAAGGTTCATAGAGCAGGGTGCATTGCACCTAAAATGTAGGACGTGTGTTTACACTTTACATATCCTAGCAGTGAAAAGCTCCTAAAGTAATTTTTAGGTCGCAGAAAGTTGACCTAGGAATGCATTCTGCCTGTTGCTTGATATTGAGTTGTAGTTTGTAAATCACGTTTTCTTGTTTTCCATTTGCTGGCTTTATTTGCTTTAGGCTGTCCAGGTACAGTTAGTCCCTCTCGTTGCCTAAACCATGTTTATGCTATTCTTCCATGAACTCTTTTTCTGTAAACAGTTCTTTAAATCTTGTTCTTATCTTGTCACGTTTGCTGGGCATTCAAAGACAGATGTCAAGCTGTGTCTTCCAGGGAGTTTGGTGTTCACTTTGCTTTAACTGACTTCAAAAGTGAGAGCGTTTACAGGAAAGAGAAATGCAGATTGCAAAATTACAACTAGCTGGTCAGCTGGCAACACGTATAGAACAAGTGCTTGTAAATGGGAATGGTACAATTGTGTGTTTTATGATGAATAATCAATTATAGCGATTGTATGTTAACATGTGTTTGCCTAAACCGGAAACCATTTTGTGGTTGGACAGACGTTCATTCCTGTCTGATACGATATTTCTTTAACTTCATCTTCATTTACTGAAGAGATGGAAAGAAACCAACAGTGCGCTCCTGAATCCATCTACATGTGAATTATATTAAGCGCCTCCAGGAACCTGGCTGTTACGACCTGGCTTGATGGCAAGAGCACCCCTGCCTCGTGCTAAATACATCCCCCTGACTATACTTTTACACCATTACCCTTTATGGCAGGGAAATGTAGGCCATGCTGACACCCAAAAGTTTGACCAAGTGGTCACTAGCCGACAGCAATATCAAACTACTGTTCGATAAATAAGCCCCAAAGGTCCACGGAAATGCCATCAGTAGCGTATGCATGACATTTTAGTTAATATGCATTACTGCTTGAAATAAAGGGGTTCCAAATTTCATTATGCCACATTTTTTTCATTTGAAGGTACCACAAACTCAGAAAAATAAAATGCCATTGTTGCTAATGACTTTGTACCAGAGGATGAGCACCAGCCTTTCAAGAGGAACGAATGATGTTCCTAGATGCACCCGAACGTCTTGTACGCAGTGGTGTGCAGTCCTTTGGAAAACTAGATTACACATCAAAATGAAATGCTACACAGTGCCGTATAACAGGTGCTGCAGGCAGATTACATACTCTTACTCAAAATTACCAATCCCCGGCAAAAAAAACAAAAACACAGGCACTTAATATCCAACCACAGAGTTGATAACAATGGAAAATGAAACCAGCAAAAACTTGCTGAAGCATCTGAAATATAGGTAATCAATGACGAAAGATCTAGAATGCTGTAGTGGCACATAACTGACTGGCCAAGACATTTCCTGCCTTTAACAAGCATTGCAAATCCAATATGTATTGCCTATGGGAGATCTATTTGGCACTGTTTCTTAGCCATGTTGTAACATGGCTGAAAGTAAAGAAAAAAAGCTGTATGACACAGCTGGCATTGACCACGACCTAGCGTGTTTTTTAATTTTTTTTATTTTAGCCATGCTGCACTGAAGCCAGCGCTGCTGTACAATATGACTAAAAAAACATTATCTGATAGAGACTTCTAGCCACAGATTTCTTACCTTATGCTTGTTTCTGGTTCAGGGAGGACGAGGCCTGGCAGTTTGGGGTAGACTGTTCCTATGGGGAGCAGGGTCAATGCTTATTTGCAGAGGGCTGGGTCCAAACTGAGGTGGCGTGGTGAGCAAAAAAAGGATGGATTAAACCCAGATCTTTGACTGGGGGTGAATGTTTGATTTTTTTAGTGTTCCATCCATCATTTGTTCTTTTTGCTTTTGAATTTCTCCAGACGTCAGACTGGATCCAGAATATTTTTCATGAGCAGTACCTTTGCGCGCTGGTATGTGGCGTCGTTCGGCTCCACATGGCAGCTTCATCACCTGAAGTGATGTCAGTATCACCGATATAGGCACCACCTTGGCGCGCTAACGTCAGTTCTTTTCTTTCTGCGCCAGCCAGCGCTGATCCCAGAGATGAGCTACCCCTCTGCCAGTTTCTGACAGGATTTTTTCGGACATTTTGTCAGCGTTTTTTTTTTTGGTACCTCCTGGTGTGTCGAGGATGTCATTGAGAAAAACAGATATCAAACTCTGTGGCGCCTGTCATAGAGCCATGTCGGTGACGGACCCACACCTCGTTTGTGGTGTCTGGAGCACGACCACGACTCCAAGTCGTGCTCCGATTGCTGGGCCATGGCGTGGAAAGCTTTGAGGGGGACGGTCCCAAAAGTTGCTACTGGCCTGGCATGCGACTCCATGGAAGTCACGGTCTCCGTCGTAAGGAAGGTCCCGGGACCGTTCCAGGAGTCCGAACTCCTCTTTGTCCCACTCGGAATTGTCGGGGTATTCAGGTAAGAGGTACAATAAACACAAGAAGTCGAAGCATGCTTCGACTTCTCCTCGGCCGACGCTACGAAGGAACATCGGCGTTCGAGGCCTGATTCCTTGGAACCTGCACCTGGGCGGTCTCCGCACCTGCCTAGTTTTCCGGGAGCTGGAGCAACCCCCGCTCAAATTAGAGTTTAATGAGGCCATGCGTCTTAAATTTGAGCTGCCCAACCCCTCCGGTGCGCCTTTGGGACATGTGGGATTAGAGGGGGACCCAGTTGGTTCTGCACCGGCGGCTCTGGCTCTCATGGGCCTCCAGGGATCCGGACCAGCGCCGATCGTCCCACTCCGACCTTCCCTGGCGCTGGCACCGATGCTTCCGGTTCCCGACCCACCCCCATTGTGATCCCCAAATCCGAGATGGAGCCTGAGCCGTGTTGACCGACCCGTATTCTGACACCGAAAGGTCCCCCATGTCCTAGGTTGGAGCCTGAGCCCTATTCCGAAGGTTAGGCCTGGGGAGGAATGGGAGGGGTCGCTGGACCCTTTAGAATACCAGCTTTATGATCAGGATATTGACTGGTGTTAGGAACTGGGTGATTCCAGTAGACTTTTTTTGCAGATACTGGCATGCTTTCTCCCCCTTACGTGGCTACGGAGGAGGGAGCTATATACGCAATGGTGGTGCGGAGGGTGGCTGAGGTCATCAACCTTCAGTTGCCCTCAGTGTCAGTCAAGACCGACATCTTGACATAGGTGCTTTAACCGGGAGTCTCCTCTGATCCCCAACTCCCTTTCAACGAAGCCCTCACCGATGTCCTTCTGGGGACCTGGTCCAAACCCAGCACAGGGGCTCCTGTGAATAGGGTGATTGCCCTCCGCCACCGCCGTGCTCCAAGGGGCCCTAATTACATCACCCAACACCCTACCCCAGAGAGCTTGGTGGTCAAAGCTTCCACTTCTCATGGCGCGTTCCCTGCTGCTCCCACGGACAGCGAATCCAAGGGGTTGGACAGCTTGGGAAAGAAAATGCTTTCTTACTCCAGCCTTGCAATTGCGGTCAGTGAACACCACATGCTTATTGGGACGCTACTCCCACATGCTATGGGAAACGGTTGCGCAAGTGCTGCCACAGGTCCCGGAGAAAGCCCAGGCCATTCGATCCCAAGCGGTCACAGATGGGAGAGACGCAGCGAAGTTCAGTATACGCTGTGGATTAAACACGACCGACTCGCTGGGCAGAGTGGTTTCGTCGATAGGGGCCCTCAAACGCCACACCTGGCTGAGAACGTCTGGCTTTTCAGGGGAAGTCCAGGCTTCCCTCATGGACATGCCCTTTGTTGGCACCCATCTCTTCCGAGACGAGGCAGACTCTGTGCTGGAACACTTTAAGGACTCGCAGGCTGCGGCCTTTTCCTTGGGCCTCTCGGCTGCCCCACGTCATCCCCAGTCTGCCTTTTGTGGCCACAGAAAGGGCTTTCAACTGCGCCAACCCTATCCCAGCCACCGAGCCATGTAAGCTTTCCAGCCTCTGCATGGATGAGGGTGTAGTTCCTACTGGCCTTGTGAATCGGGTAGCCAGCGGTCTTGTCCAGAATTGCCACCCTTTCCCTCCTCCCCCCGGCAGCTGCAGCCTCCAAACCTGCCTAATCTTGCCCTTTTAGATCATGGTCGTCCATTTGGTGGCAGGATATGCCATCACCTCCATCAATGGCAGTCCCTACCATCGGACAGATGAGTTTTGCAGATCGTCCGAAGGTGCTACTTCCCTCCCCTTCGAGAGCACCCCCTCCTCTTTCAGACTTCCCCTCCCTCTATGCCACCATCTCCGCAAGGACGTTATGGTTCTCTTGGCCAAGGGAGCCATAGAGAGGGTTCTGGTGCCAGAATTAGGCTGTGGTTGCTATTCCCACTACTTTCTTGTTCCCAAAAAGGACAAGGGTCTTCTTCCTATCTTAGATCTTAAACCCCTCAACTACTTCCTCAATAAGAAGCTGTTCAAGATGCTCACATTGGCTCAGGTCTTGTCTGCCCTAGACTCAGGGGACTGGATGGTAGCATTGGACTTGCAGGACGCCTATTTTCACATCCCGGTCTTGCGGTTTACGGTAGGCCACGAGCATTTTCGGTTCAATGTGCTCCTTTTTGGTCTTACCACCGCCCCTCGGGTTTTCACCAAGGTGATGGTGGTGGTAGCAGCTCATCTGCACAGTTCAGGGGTGCCAGTCTTCCCTTATCTCGTCGACTGGTTGCTGAAGGCAAAGTCGCCCCAGGCTGTCGTCTCCCACCTCCAGACTACGGAAAACTTCCTGCATTCGCTGGGGTTCACTATCAACATGCCGAAGTCACACCTGACACCCTCTCAAATGCTCCCTTTCATCAAAGCTGTTCTGGACACAGTGCAGTTTTGGGCTTATCCTCCTGAGCGGCAAGTCTAGGATATTCAGGCTATGATACTGATGTTTCGGCCTCTATCCTGGGTTTCGGTGAGACTGACTCTGAGGCTGCTGGACCTCATGGCCTCCTGCATCCTGCTGGTGGCACATGCCAGATGGCATATGCAGGCTCTGCAGTGGGACCTGAAGTTCCAGTGGGCTTAGCATTAGGGGAATCTCTCCGACATGGGCCAGATCTTGGAGGGAACTGCAGAGGACCTGCAGTGGTGGCTAACGAACCGCAATTGGGTTAGAGGCAGACCCCTCTCCCTTCCCCAACCAGATCTCACAGTAGTGACCGATGTGTCACTCCTGGAATTGGGCGGGCACCTGGGAGAGGTGGAGATCGGAGGGCTCTGGCCTCCGGCAGAATCCGGACTCAACATCAACATGCTGGAGCTCCGTATGATCCGACTGACATTAAAAGCCTTTCTACGCTCTTTCAAGGGAAGGCTAGTACAGCTGTTCACGGACAACACCACCGCCATGTGGTACTGCAACAAACAGGGTGTGGTGAGGTCGTGGACCCTTTGTCAAGAGGCCCTGCATCTCTGGACATGCCTGTAACAGCAGGGCATATCCTTGGTGATTCAACACCTGGCAGGTTCCCTGAGCACCAGGGCAGACAAACTCAGCCGTCGACGCCTAGCGAATCGCGAATGACATCTCCACCCGGGGGCGGCGCAAGGTCTCCTTCAGCGGCTTGGTTGGATCTGTTTGCCTCCGCCGAGAACGTGCAATGTCAGCAGTTTTGTGCGCTGAAGTTTCCAAGGCGGATCTCGGTCAGAGACGCTTTTTGTCTCGAGTGGAGCTAATTCCAACTGTCCGCCTTTCCGCCCATACCACTCCTGCCCAGAGTTCTCAAGAAGACCAGGAACGGCCGGTCCCAAGTCATCCTTGTGGCTCCGGACTGGGCACAGAGAGTCTGGTATCCCGAACTTCTGAACATGAGTGTCAATCCTCCGCTCAGGCTGCCGCTTCGGGAGGATCTTCTGTCGCAGCAGCAGGGGAGGGTCCTCCTCCCGAACCTGTCCACTCTCTGCCTTCTTGCGTGGAAATTGAATGGCGGGTATTGACAGCTTTTGACCTTCCTCCTGAAGTCTGTAACGTTATTCTTGCAGCCAGGTGTCCCTCCGCCAAGACGGTATACACCTGTCATTGGAAAAAATCTTTTGTGGCATGGTGTTCATTCAAACAAATTGATCTCCTTTCTACTCCTCTATCTAAGGTACTGTTATTTATTCTTTCCCTTGCCTAGCAGGGCTCTTCTGTGGGCACTATCAGGTGCTATCTTTCTGCTCTTTGTGCCTTCTTGCGGTTGCCAGACCAATCCTCCCTTTTCAAGTCCCCTATTGTAAATAGTTTTTTTCAGGGTTTTGTATATTTGTCCCCCTCTTCCACTTTCATTATGCCTCAGTGGGCCCATAACTTGGTTCTCACATTCTTGATGTTCGCTCTTTTCGAGCCTTTGTGCAATTGTCCCCTCAGGCTGCTCACCATCAAAACAGCCTTTCTTGCAGCAATTACATCGGCCTGGAGGGAGAGTGAGCTGCAGGCTTAATCTTCCAAGCCTCCATTCTTCCCAGTTTATCCGGAGAAACTGGTGCTTTGCACTAGTGCCTCTTTCCTGCCAAAAGTGGGGAGACCTTTTCATGTGGGCCAATCTGTCACCTTGCCCACTTTCTACGTTCCTCCACATCCCAATAAGGAAGAGGAGCGACTCCACCATATCGACACAAAAAGAGCGTTGTTCTACCTTGACCGCATACATGAGTTCCTGGTGGATGACCAACTCTTCATGGGGCATGTTGGTGCGAAGAAAGGTCGGGCGGTGAAGAAACCGACCATCTCTCGATGGGTCTTTCTCTGCATCAAGTCAGGTCCGCAGGCACTGGCATTTCGCCCATTCAATCCTGCAGGACTTCCTAGTTTAAATTTGTCCGCAGACCCACCACTGGGAATGTATTGCTTGGGTATCTATTCAGAGGAAAAGAATCTGCGACTAGAAGTCTCTATCAGATGAACAAGTTACTTACCTTCCGTAACACCTTATTTAGTAGAGGCTATATCTAGCCGCAGATTCCTTCCTGACCCAACCCTCCCCCCCCGCCCCCCCCCACCATCCTCCCCGCCTGCGGACAGATCTCTAGGGTACGGGCTGATCCCTTTTAGGGCTCTAGTTTGGACACACCAGTGCCAGCGCTCTTCATGGCCCTGCTCTTCTGACGAGGAAAGTCAGGAAAGGTAACTGATGTCAGCGCACCGAGGTGGTGCCTATATAGGTGAATGCAACGTCACTACCAGCGCGGAGCCTACAGACGCAACGAGCCTACCGATGCAAGCTACCAGCGTTGGGGTACTGCTCACGGAAAGAATCTTCCAGATCCAGTCTGCCGCCTGGGGAAATTCAAAGGTGAGCCATTTGCAGCTAGATTTAGTTTCTACCAGATAAGCTGTTACCAAAGGTAAGTAACTTACCTTGGTAAGTAACATATTCGACAAAGCCAATAGAGCTCGCATAGGCGAGACATGTTGGCTTTGCCACTGCTTGTTCTCTGCTACAAGGCCTATCCCTCCCATTGACTAATACTGGGTTACCTTACTACATTTGATAAGTGATGTCTGGATTGGGAGCAGATAGAGATATGTAATTTAGACTCAAATTAATTGTCATTTAAAATGCCCTTTAATGGTAAAGTCAGATTTTAAGTAACACTTCAAAAAATGCCACTTTTTGAAAGTTGGCATTTTCTTCTAACCATTTGGCATTTTCTTCTAGCCATTTGTGTCTTCTGCCAGTATCCTTGGTCACATGACTGTGAATGCCTCTGCTGTTGAGCTTTCTGTATTCCTCCCAAACAGTGACACAATGGGGACTAGATGCGGGCTGGATGGCCCATCCTCCGCGATGACTAGTGGCAGAGCTGTGCCCTGCCCCACTTGATTTTCCTCGAGCATACACAAAGAAACCTGTCACTAGCCTTTTGTCTCCCTAGACTTCATGGAGCCTTGACAGGGGAAGGGACAAACTTTCCAGACCCAGATGTGGGGGTAGGACAGGGTGTCCCCCCCCCCCCACACCCAGGCTGGCACTAGGTATAAATATTGAACAACTCTTCAGTACACTCCTGGACCTGTGAAAGACTTCAGAAAAACTGTCTGGACCCCCAAAGGACTGCCCTGAGCTTGAGGCATGTCTTGCTACCCAGTGGCCTGCCCTGCTGCTACCAGAGAACTGCACTGCTGCTTGAGGCCTGCCTTGCTCCCAGAGGTCTGCCCTGCAGCTAGAGGCCTGCCTTGCAGCTTGAACCCAGTACTTCCAGAGTGACTCCAAGGGCTAGTTGTCTGTCCTCCCCTGTGAGGTACAGGGACATAACAAGCTCCAGAGGCCTTGAACTCTGCTAGAGTGAGGCTTCACCCCCAAGGTCCTGGACCTTTGAAAGTGGTGTTAGAGGTGCTGCTCCTGCCTAACCCTAAAAGTTGGAACTTGAAAAAGTGCCAGAAGAACCGATGAGACTGGTACCTACCTGCCAGACGATCCACCTAAGGTGTATTGCGGGTTGGCCTGACTTTGGTGTAGCTTCTATCACATTCTTCTCCAAAGCCGCAAATCCTGTTCAGTGGGACCTCCGAGCAAAGGTATCCGGCCTCGTGGAGCCCTCTTCGTCTACAGCTAGAAGCTTTGTCCAGCTGGAGGTTTTTGACTTCTAAACAGTTGTCGAAGTCTGAAGGTAGTAAAAACTTCACCGGTCTCAATGACGACGGCCCAGAAATTCAGCTTCTCCTGCTAAGAACTTTTTCCAGTCATCGTCTATGGCTTCACAGAGACTTTGCCCAGTGCTCCACGGCGACGGCAAATCCTCCTCAGACACAACCTGCTGCCTTGCCCCGCTGAACTCTACCTTCTCCTGAAATTTTCATCGAAATTTCTTCTGAGTTCGAAAGTAAGTTGAGGCTGTCCCCAATCCACCTCATGTATCTGACCTACACTCCATTGCAGTCGGCCTTAACTTTTTACTTGCCCCGGTCTCGTGCGTCGAGATACCCACAGTTGGCGCTTTGATCTTTTAAGCGCTCTCGATTCCGTCATTGTGCCAGCTGCTTGCAAATTTTATGCCATTCCATCTACAGTGTGGCCACACAAAGACAGCAAAAAGCAGGATTCAGTAGGCAGGAAGGTACGTGGCTCATCTGCCACTACTAAGAAATCAGTGTCATGCCAGAGCACTCTTCGGACGTATATCAGGTAGCTCTTGGACTCAATTCAATAGTTCATGGACAACTTTCCATGAGACTGGCATGTGGACTTCAAAGAGATCCTAAACAAGGGTATAACGGTATCCAATCGATTCATCAGTAATGCGGCTGATACATCACTTCTCGCAGGTCAGATATTGTCATGGCCTGTCCTTTGGCTTTTCATCCTGGCTCTGACTTGCAGGTCTCGAAGCGTGGGCACAGCACAGCACATGATTTTCAATCTCCTATTTTTGGGGAACACATTATTTTTTTCACATGCAGATGATGAAATGACTCGTGAAAAACAAATTAGACATTCTGCAAGCAGTTGATTTGGAGAAGAGGAGGAGTAAAGGAAAGACTTTTACAAACCGTGCGACCAGTGGTATTACCCACATAGGGCTCAAACCCCTCAATGACTTAAAGGGCATCAGCAAGGCAACATCAGCAGAGGCACCAATCCAGAGGCAGAGGAGGTCATCCGCATTCTGCCCCACCTGCTATACCCACCACTGGTGGCAAGCAATGAGCTCACCCTCTTCAATTCAGGTAGGGGGAAGCATATCTATTTACCTGGATGAATGGTAATCCATACCCAGAGACACATGGGTTCTGAAGATCGTGCACAATGGATACTGTCTCAGTTTCACCCTATACCAGCGATTCCATCAAAGAAGTCATCCCCTCTATATTGACAGCAACTTCAGCAAGAAGTCTCCATCCTCTCATGAAAACAGGCTTAGGGGAATGTCCCTACTGCTCATAAAGAGATGGGAATTGTTTCCCATTATTTCCTGGTGAAGTAGAAAGTCCAAAGAACAAATTTAGACTCATTCTAGATCTCAAGACGTTGGAGAAGTAGATTCATGAAGAAAAATTCATGGTGTTGGCTCTGCATCAGATCTACCCACAACTCCATCAGGGGTTATTGACTATGCTCCATAGACAAGATGCTTATTTTCATATACCGATAAACATTGAAAATTCCTGAGAGTTATAGTGGAAAGAAACTAAACAAGCTCCCCCACTCCCCCCCAACACTCTTTTGGGCTGAAGTCTGCACCCAGGACCTTTTCAAAATGCATGGCGGTTATGCAGCACATTTCAGGAAGTTGAAGATCTTTTATCTGCCCCTACCTAGAGGATTATACCAAGAAAACAATGGTTCCTGTGGAATAGTAAGTATCTGTTTGCAATTATACTAATGCGCAATCGCGATACAAGGGTTATAATGATGTCACAGATAGATGGACCAAAAACACAAATGGGTTTTTGCAACACATGAATATGTATTATTCACAAAACACACAAGATGATGGACGGATTGTTGCACATTGGCAAAGGAAGGAATCCTCAATTCGAAGTTCCAAGAAGCACAAGGGATGCGTGCTAACAGCAGCCTGCAAGCGTCGGTCAGCAGACTGACGCTTGCAGGCTGCTGTTAGCACGCATCCCTTGTGCTTCTTGGAACTTCGAATTGAGGATTCCTTCCTTTCTTGTAAGCGGACACCCTACCACATCCAGGCCCGCCACTACTAATCGTCACTATCCAGTGACCCCGCCCGGAGTTCCGTTAATCATCCTGACCTTCCTTCACTCTACATAGTGATCGCAAGCTCTCACACTCAACAGGGAACCCGGCTGGGTCTCCCTGTGAGTATTTGTCTTCTTATTTCACCCACGGTTGGCACTTTTCACCAGAGCTGCGCGACCTGCAATTCAGATGTCCCTGCTATCATAGGTCCTGATGAGACCCTACATTCTAAAAAGGGTCGAAACGTCGTCGACACCATTGATGAAAGTGAACCAGTCACCCAGCACTTATTATTGTATATGGTTGCTGTACAAAGTGTGACATTTTAGATGTGATCGCTTTCGATAAGATAAAAACGTGAAACCTTGTAAATATTGTCACACTTGGTCACTCAACTGTTAGGTTCATATTACACTTGGGACACCTTGCACGAATGTATATAATTTTTTTGTACAAAGTTTCGATATGGTGTGAATAATACATATTCATGTGTTGCAAAAACCCATTTGTGTTTTTGGTCCCTCTATCTGTGACATCATTATAACCCTTGTATCGCGATTGCGCATTAGTATAATTGCAAACAGATAGATACTATTCCACAGGAACCATTGTTTTCTTGGTATAATTAGTCGCCCTGGTTCCGTTGTGAGTAGGGTTCCCTTGTTTCCTCTTTCCTACGTAGAGGATTGGCTGATCAAGGCTTCAACCTTATCAGCAAACGTGCCACCATTATCGGATTGCTTTCATGTAGGAAACTGACTCTATATATACTACACCAAAATGAGGTATAGTGTGTATAGAGTCCAGGTGACGCCAGAGGTAGGCAGAGGTTAAAGTTAGATAGAACCTTACTCTCTATTTGTGCTAGAGTGGTCGAGCAGTAAGGCAGTATCAGAGGACAGTGTTAAGCATTTGATGTACCCACTCAGTCAGCAAATGAATTCACACACTCAGACTGAACTCTAGACCAATTGTTTTTGTATAAAAAATATACTGTTTTATTTTTAGAACCAAGCAAGCCTGGCACAGGTAAGCATTAAATACTTTACAGTAATAAGTTGCTGATTGTAGAACAGTTTGAAAATGCAATAGGAATTGTACTTTGTTTGATTTACAGGGGATGCAGTTGGTTGCAATACTTAGCAAATACAGTACATTGAAATGAATAGGCTTTTTCAGTAAATTACAGGTAGGTTACTTTTCACGTTACTTTTTCTAACTCAGTGCTGGATACCTAGATTCAGCACTGGGACATTTCCTGCAAACAGGTAAGTAAATAAGTTTTGGTTATTTGTGCGATTTTTAAAGAATATTTTTAGATTTCAAAACTCCACACTTAGAAACTTTTTGGAAGAAAAAGTGTCAATGTTATCCTATAGAGGAAAAACAGGTTATCGGTTCACAGGTAAGTTATCGACTGTGGGAGTTAAGGTTCTGGGGTTAGACTCAGGGGTCCCCCAGGGTCAGTGATGCACTCTTGTTACACCCTCAGCGGCACTAGGGCGGCCGGGTGCAGAGTGTTGAGGCCCAATGTTATCCTATGGAGGATAGGGGGTCTCCGGTTGGTGGCTGCTGGCAAGCAGGCCACTGGGTTGTGGGAGCACAGCTCCTAGACTTTAGCTCAGGGCAAATGGGGAAACAGCTTGGCACAAAAGGTGCACCCTCAGCGGCACTAGGGCGGCCGGGTGCAGGGTGCTGTTTCGACATCGGAAGCCCTGTTGTTTCCAATGGAGAACCTCCGGTTGGCAAAAACACTGCAGGCAGGGAGACGAAGGACTTCTGGGTGCGACCACCACTTCGAGAGGTAAGTTGGGAAGTTAGGGGTTGGTTAGGCACCGTTGGTTTGAGCACACAAGGCCGTGGGGCGTCGGGTGCAGGGGTGCCTTTTGGGGTCGGATCGGCTTACCAGCTCCAGGTCGCGGTTAGGGGGGCCTTCTAGATTTCGACTGCAGGCGTCGGCTTGAGGCAGGTCAGGGGTCGCCGGATCTCTGTTCAGGATCGCCGGGGTGACCTCCTCGTGGTGTTTGCCCACTTGAGCTCGGGCCGTGGAAGGCGGGTGCAGAGTGGGGCAGGTTCGCGGTCTCCGGCTGCTGCCAGAGGTTGCAGTTTGAACAAATCCGGTGTTCACGGGAGAAGCAGTCTTTGGAAGTGAAGGCAGGCAGGTCCTCCGAGGTTTTTGAGGTTGCTGGCTGTAGAACACACCGGGATTTTGCAGGAGCAGGTTCGAGAGGAGACAGGCAGGTAGGGCTGGGGCCAAGTCAGTGGGCGTCTTCCTCTTGTTAGCTGTCTGCACGGCTGTTCGGTCCTTCTTCTTCTTTTCTTCTTGTTTCTTGGCTGGATCTGAGGAAGCAAGGTTCAGGGTGCCCCCTAAATACTAGATTTAGGGGCGTTACAGGTAGGTAGAGGGCAGGGACCAATGGGTCCCTTCCCTGGGGTGGGTACATCCCCTATCGTGCCACCCTCCAGTGGGAGGGGGTCAGGAGCCTGTCCCTGGTTGGTTGGGTCCCCCCATCCTCAAGATGGCGGGGACTCGAAGTTGTGCTTCACCTCGCCTCCCCCACCTGAGAGGTGGAGTTGACAGAGGTGGGCACACCTCCCTCACTTGTTTTTCCCGCCGGTTCTCCCGCCCAAAGTGGGCGGTAGAACCAGTGGGGACCAGTTGCTGAAAAGAGCAAATGGTCTGGGGAGGTTCACAAAGGCGGCATGCCTTTGAAGCTTCCCCTTTCGTGAACCCTGCCCATCCTGGGGGAGGAGGCTTGGCACCTCGTCCCAGGATGTGCATTGTTTCAGGCCCCCGAGAGCAGCAGGCTCTCGACCCAGGGGTCCAGAAACATTTCTGTAGGGCTGGGGCCAAGTCAGTGGGCGTCGTCCTCTTGTTAGCTCTGCACGGCTTTTCGTCCTTCTTCTCTTCTCTTCTTGTGGTTGCTGGATCTGCCTTCCTGGTTCAGGGCTGCCCCCTAAATACTGTATTTAGGGGGCGTTTTAGGGGCCTTGAGGTCAGTAGCCAATGGGCTACTGACCTTAGGGTGGCTACACCCTTGGTGTGCTCACCCCACGTGGGGGAGTGAGCACAATCCCTAGTCCTGATTGGGGAGTGCCTGCCATCTGCAAGATGGCGAGCACTGGAGAGTGGGCTTCACCTCGCCTCCCCCACCTGAGGGGTGGAGTTGGCAGAGGTGGGCACACCTCCTGGACTGGCTAGTTTTTCCCGCCTGTCTTCCCGCCGAAAGGGAGGGAGACAGGAAGGGGGCCTGCTCCTGATAGCAGGAGAGGCTGGGGGTTGCATTACAAAGGCTGCCAGGCCTTTGAAGCTCCCCTGCCACAGATGGCTCTTCCTGGCCTGGGGGAGGTGTGCACACCTCCGCCCAGGAAAGGCTTTGTTTCTGGGCTCAGGGAGCGTAGGCTACCACCCTAGGGGTCCAGAAACATGTCTCGTGGTGGCAGGCTGGTGTGTACCAGTCAGGGAACCCACCAGAGGCTGGTCGTTTTCAGGGGGCATCTCAAAGATGCCCTCTGTGTGCATTTTCATTAAATCCCACACTGGCATCAGTGTGGGTTTAATGTGTTGAGAAGTTTGATACCAAACTTCTCAGTTTTCAGTGTAGCCATTATGGTGTTGTGGAGTTTGTAATGACAAACTCCCAGCACCATATACTCTTAATGGCAGCACTGCACTTACAATGCCCAAGAATGGACTTGGGCACTGTAGGGGTACAGGGCTCATGCACCTGTACCCTCACCACTGGCATAGTGCACCCTGCTAGAGGGGTGAATGATCTATGCCAGCGCAGTGGTTTGTGGGCATGGCACACAGAGATGTGTGCCATGTCAACTCTTCACTTTGTTCTGCACCAAGACACGCAGCCAGCAAAGGCAGTGTGTGAGTGTCAGGGTACAGGACCTCTAAGGGTGGCACAATAAGTGCTGCAGCCCTTAGAGGCCTTCTCTGGTCACAGTGCCCTGGGTACCTGTGGTACCATTTACCAGGGGCTGACCTGTGGCCAGAGATGCCAATTGGGTTTAGGCTTCAATGCAATTTTAGGAAGAAACATAGGCCATGGGGACCTGATTAGCAGGAGCCCAGGCCACACTCAGTCAAAGCACATCAGCAATTCAGCAAAACGTGGGGGCATACCATGCAGAAAGAGGGCACTTTCTCACATTTCATTACCCTCAACTGTTTGGACCTGCTTCTCAATGACAAAAAAACAGTTTAAATCCCAGTGCAGTCTCTTCACTATCTATGAGCAGTTTTGGACCCTGCAAGCACATGTATTACCTTGAGAAGAGAGACAATTGTCTATCCTTCAGAAGTGTCACAGTCTGAAGAAACCAGTTGTGTCAAATCCTGATATATCGTCTACTCATATGTAACACCTAATGCATGAAGCACTTTTGGTCTTTCTGACTTGTAGCGTTGCTGTGCCATTCAGGGGTCAGGTACAACAATGTTCCAAAATAGGACAATGGCAATAATAATAAAGGTCTCAAAGTGGTTGAGGTCAGTTGGTATGGAAATTGAGTAGATCATAATCTGTTCTATAATTGTGTTTCTTGTAATGAAATTTCACAGTTTGGTGGTGAGGCTCGAATTAATTTGTGTTGGAATGTAACAACCTTTTTAATCGAATTTATGTCCTGTGATGTAATTATTTTAATTAATCGAACATCAATAAATATCTAGTTTGACGAAAACAGCGCATCCATTAGTGCCTCCAGACCCCGACCTCCTCCCTGGGAGGTTCGCGGCTGCTGCCCGCTCCTGCTGCCCGCTCTAACTGGGACAAGACTGCCTGCAATCACTGTAACCTTTCTCAGCCGTTTTTTTCTTAATTTTTCCCTGTTGTGCCACTGTTATTCTGCTCATCTGTGTCTTGCTTCAATTCCACCACTGTTTTTATTTTCTTGTGCCTGCCTGTTCCTTTCGCCGCTGCTGCCCCTGCGGCCCCTCCCCCCCCCGGAATTCCCCTCTGGAATTCCCCCACTCCCGCTTCTCAGCCTCTCCTCACTCCCACCTCCCCTACTTAATGGCGGCCGCGCGCAGCGGTCGCGCAGCGGATGCGCGCAGCGGTCGCACTGCCGGCGCGCCAAAGGCAAGCCCGTCTGCGCCCATCCGCGACCCGACCTTGGCCAGCGCCAGGAACTCTGGACCTCCCACTGCCCATCGCTACGACACCACCACCCTCCTCGCACTCAACCCTAGAAGACTTAGAGAATGCCAACAGGCCTCGCCGAACACGACCCACGGCCAGTTCTCCTAACTCCACTGCCGCCAGACCCTCACCGCCACCCCGGCCTCCAACACTACCGGGGACAGCACCCTAAAATGCATCTTCCTCAACGTACGCTCCGTACACAAGCACGCTATGGAAATCTGGAACCTACTCGACTCTTTCGCCCAACATCGCCTTCTTCACAGAGACCTGGACCAACGCATCCTCCGCCCCCGACATCAGCACCGCCATCCCAGACGGATACAAGATCCAGAGGAAAGACCGCCCCAACCACCCAGGAGGGGGCCTCGCCATCGCCCACAAGAGCACCCTCCGCCTCACCACCTCCAGCGAAACCTTCCCCTCCGCCGAACACCTGCACTTCCAGATCCAGACCACCCCCAAAGCCACACTCCGAGGAACCCTCATCTACAGACCCCCGGCCCCCGAACACCCTTCGCCACCACCATCACCGACTTCATCGCACCCCACGCCATCGCCTCAGCAAACTACATACTCATTGGAGACCTGAACTTCCACCTCGACAACCCCAACGACCCCAACTCCACTATCCTTCGTGACAACCTCGCCAGCATCGGACTTAAACAACTCGTCAACACACCGACCCACAGAGCAGGACACACCCTCGACCCCATCTTCGCGGCAGGAAACAGCGTCCAATTCAGCCACACAACACAGCCGCCATGGACCGACCACCACTGCGTACACTTCGCCATCAACAAACCCAAGGCACCCAAACCAGCCCCACGCCCACCTCGAAGGAACTGGAGCAAGGTTACCGACGAGCAACTTAACTCCACCCTCACCCGAGACAACCACACCTGGGCACCCGACGCAAATGACGCAAACAACGCAGCCAGAGAACTCCACACCTGGATCTTCAACTGCGCAGACGAGCTCGCCCGCTACGCAACCCCGACAGACAACGCCCCAGGAAAGCCGCCTGGTTCACCACCGCTCTCCAAGAAGCCAGACGCACCTGCAGACGCCTGGAGAAGAACTGGAGAAACACCAAGACAACCGAAAACCACACCACCTACAAGGACGCCTTGACGGACTACCATAACCAGATCAGAGCAACCAAGAGGAACTTCATCCACAACAAAATCCTGGCCAACTCCACCAACTCCAAGGAACTTTTCAGTGTCATTCAGGAATTCACCAACCCACGCAGCGAAGCCACAGACATCACACTATCCCAAGACCTCTGCGACAAGCTTGGAACCTATTTCCACCTCAAGATCAAAAACCTCTATGACAACTTCATCGACCATCCACCAGGTGCCACAGATGGCCCCCCGCCCCCCAGAAACACCAGCCAGCCCACCATCTCCAACTGGACACCGATCACGGCCGAAGACACCGCCTCGACCATGAAAAGCATCCACTTGGGGGCCCCCACCGACCCCTGCCCCCTCACATCTACCACAGAGCTGCGGCCGCCATCGCACCCGAACTACAACGCACCATCAACACCACCTTCAAAACAGGCACCTTCCCAGACAACTGGAAGCGCGCAGAAGTCAGACCCCTGCTCAAGAAGCCCACAGCTGACCCCACCGACCTCAAGAACTATCGGCCCATCTCGCTCCTCCCCTTCGCAGCCAAAGTTGCAGAGAAAACAGTCAACAGGAAACTGACACGATTCATTGAAGAGAACGCCGTCCTCGACCCGTCCCAATCCGGATTCCGAAGCAACCACAGCACAGAGACCGCCCTACTCGCCGCCACAGACGACATCCGCACCCTCCTGGACCAAGGCCACTCCGCAGCCCTCATCCTACTCGACCTATCAGCGGCCTTCTCCCACCACACACTGGTCGCCAGACTACACGATGTAGGCATACAAGGAACAGCCCTGGACTGGATCCGATCATTCCTCACCGGGAGAAGCCAAAGGATCAAACTCCCACCCTTCCTCTCCGACCCCACGAAAATCACCTGCGGAGTCCCACAGGGTTCATCACTGAGCCCCACCCTCTTCAACATCTACATGGCCCCCCTCGCAGCCATCGTCCGACAACACGGCCTCAACATCATATCATACGCCGACGACACCCAGCTCATCCTCTCCCTCACCAAAGACCCCACCACTGCCAAACTCAACTTCCAGAAAGGAATGCAAGACGTCGCAGTCTGGATGACCAACAGCTGCCTGAAGCTCAATGCCGAGAAGACAGAAGTCCTCGTCCACGGTACCACCCCTTCTGCATGGGACAGCACCTGGTGGCCGACCGCCCTTGGAAGCCCACCTACCCCCTCAGACCACGCCAAGAACCTCAGCATCGTACTCGACTCATCACTCACCATGAACCGACAGGTCAACGCCGTCACCTCCAGCTGCTTCAACACCCTCCGCATCCTCCGCAAGACCTTCAAGTGGATCCCCCCTGAGTCAAGGAAGACAGTCACCCACGCACTCATCACCAGCAGACTGGACTATGGAAACACACTCTACGCCGGCATCAACAAGTCCCTACTCCGCAAACTCCAAACAATACAGAACACCGCCGCCAGACTCGTCCTCGGCATCCCCCGACACGAACACATCAGCCAACACCTACGAAGTCTCCACTGGCTCCCCATGGAGAAAAGAGTAACTTTCAAAATCCTCACTCACGCCTACAAATGCCTACACAACAACGGACCCAAATACCTCAACGACAGAATCAACTTCCACGTACCCAAAAGAAACCTCCGATCTTCCAACCTCGCACTGGCCGAAACCCCGCGCATCCACAGAGCCAGAGCAGGCGGAAGATCCTTCTCTCACATTGCAGCCAAGACCTGGAACGAGCTACCGGCAGACATCAGACGCGCCCCCTCCCTGAACACCTTCAGGAAGACCCTCAAGACCTGGCTCTTCGGCTAAACAGATCTGCGGATCCCCCCACCACCACCCCCCAGCGCCTTGAGACCCTCACGGGTGAGTAGCGCGCTTACAATTCCCTGATTGATTGATTAGTAAGGCAAATATTATAGTTTCTAGGTTCAGTGGCGTCCTTCATCTTCCTAGTATCAAATGTGTGCCTAAATGTGAGACCTCTGCATTTGATAGACGTCTAGCTGCCGATTCCTTACCTTAGAATTATCCCCAGGCATTAGACTGGATCTGGCCATTTTTTTTGAGCAGTACTCCTGTGCGCTGATAGGTCGTGGAGTTTGGCTCCACATGGCGTTGGCTGCGCCTAAAGTGATGTGCGCGGTACCTATATAGGCGCGACCCCAGCGCGGTGACGTCAGTTCTTTTCGCCCCAGTCAGCGCAGATCTGCAGATCTAGGAAGAACTACACTGTATTCATTTTTTGACTACATGTTTTTGGGAAGTGTTTTGAGGTCTGTCCTCCTGGTGTGGCAGGAATGTCATCTAAAAAGGCCAGCTTGAAGCCCTGCAGTTCCTGTCACTGCTCGATGTTGGTGACAGACTTGCACCATGTAGACCTTTGGTGCCTCAAGCACGACCAAAAGGTTAGCCAGCGGTTTGGTCAGTCCACCGCCCTCCCGGCAGCCGCATCCTCCAACTCCTCCTAGTCTGCCCGTTTACCATCATGGGCACAAACGGGGAGCAGGATTCGCCATTATCTGGCCCACTGGCAGTCCATGACATCGGACAGGTGAGTTAAGCATATTTTAAGCACAAGTTTGAAGGCCAGAATGCATCCGAAACTTCACTACATGAACTTGGCAGCCTGGCCCACGACTTCGTACAATATGGTCACTAGAACCTTCCTCACCCATGCATGGATTTGATAAAAGAAGCTGGAAGACCATCTACAAGACCATCTACTCCTCTAAGTGGAAAGGGTTCTGCTTGTATTGTGTACAGATCAATTCTGACCCTACCACCTTCCAAGAAAATATAGTTCTTCCATATCTTCTTAATTTGAGCAAGCAGATTTCCTCTAATAAAGTCCATCTTGCCCCAATCCCTGCATACAGAAAAAAAACCTTCTCATATTTGCTTTTTCAAAACATTTCTCTTGATAAGGATTTTTTAGAAGGTTTTTCCCTCCTATCTGAAAACATTTCCATGCCATGGAGGAATGAAACTTTATTTTTTCACATCTCACGAGCCCTCCACTTGAGTCTTCCTTAAACACCTTTCCTCCAAAGCTACTTTTCTGGTTGCCATAACATCTACATGCATGGTTAGGGAGATACAGGCTCAATTTGCCCAGGACCCTTGCACAGTATTTCATAATAATAGGATAGTAATGAGAACTCCCCCCAAGGGGCAAGCCTTCTTGAGGAATCTTTTTGCTTAGGTTTATGGATTTTTTTTTTTTTATCCCTTCGATTATGAATTCTGGTATGAGCTAGACATTCTATTGATTGCCTATGAATATTGTGAAGTCTGGTATGAGGTAGCCATTCTATTGATTCCCTATGACTATCAACAGAAATCCCATGCAGGAGAAGAAGATCCACTGCAGGAGAAGAAATTGTTTCTTACCTCTAATCCTAGTTAACTTTCAGGGGAATCTCTATTGAAATCATAAGCATCCCTCCCACCACCCCGATGGAAGAGATGCACTCTATCTATACTTAAGTCTCACTTGTACCATCAAAAAGAACTGAGATAACTGCCATCTGCAGGGCATGATAGGGCACTGAAGTTCTAAGGGCCCTTAGAGGGGCAGTGTCCATTTTTACTCTAGCATAGCGTCAGGCTACAAAGCTACACTGCTCTGTCCTATCCTTTCATTCACTTTAAAAGAAAATTAAAAGGTTTTGTGAAGGGTGTTTTAAAATGTCACGTCTTTCTTCCTAGTAACATTTAAGGATTTAATGTATTTTTCCACCTTTTAAAGTGCGACCCCTGACCTTGACTGGTAGGTCGCTCCCCCACCACACAGCTCCGTCTGTGTGCCCTGCTGCTGCCCCTGATTGTGCTCGTTTTTCCTTTCTGTGCCCCCTTGCTGCCCCTGATTGTGCTCGTTTTTCCTTTCTGTGCCCCCTTGCTGCCCCTGATTGTGCTCGTTTTTTCCTTTCTGTGCCCCCTTGCTGCCCCTGATTGTGCTCGTTTTTCCTTTCTGTGCCCCCTTGCTGCCCCTGATTGTGCTAGTTTTTCCTTTCTGTGCCCCCTTGCTGCCCCTGATTGTGCTCGTTTTTTTCCCTTTCTGTGCCCCCTTGATGCCCTGATTGTGCTCGTTTTCCCTTCTGTGCCTGTTTCCCGCCGCTGCGCCCTGCGGCCCCGCCCCTCACTGCCCATTCGCTGCCCCATTCCCTGCTCCTCCCTCCCACCTCCCCATTTATGGCGGCCGCTGCGTGGTGAAGAGAGCGACCCCTGACCTTGACTGGTAGGTCGCTCCCCCACCACACAGCTCCGTCTGTGTGCCCTGCTGCTGCTCCTGATTGTGCTCGTTTTTTCCTTTCTGTGCCCCCTTGCTGCCCCTGATTGTGCTCGTTTTTTTTTCCTTTCTGTGCCCCCTTGATGCCCTGATTGTGCTCGTTTTCCCTTCTGTGCCTGTTTCCCGCCGCTGCGCCCCTGCGGCCCCGCCCCCTCACTGCCCATTCGCTGCCCCATTCCCTGCTCCTCCCTCCCACCTCCCCATTTATGGCGGCCGCTGCGCGGGCGCGCCTAAGGCAAGCCCGTCTGCGCCCATCCGCGCCGTGACCGCGCCCAGCGCCAGACCCCTGGTCCGGGCATCCCCGCGCCCGCCACATCAACAGACGCAGATACGACGCCAGCACCCTCCACGCACTCAACCCCGGAAAAGATCACGCCTGCTACCAGGCCACCCCGAAGCGCACCCAAGGGCCCTTCACCTGCCGGAACTGCAGCTTCGCCAGCACCCGCCCCGCCAAACCACCGCCCAGGAAAGAACCCAACTACCTCAGATGCATCCTCCTCAACACCCGCTCCGCCCGCAAACACGCCATCGAACTCTGGGACCTTCTCGACTCAACCTCCCCAGACGTCGCATTCCTGACGGAGACCTGGCTGAATCCCGCTTCAGCCCCCGACATCGCCATTGCCATCCCGGACGGATACAAGATCACCCGCAGGGACCGCACCAACGGAGTCGGAGGAGGCATCGCCATCGTCCACAGGAACACCCTCAGAGTCTCAACCAACACCGACGACACCCTCAGCACCGCCGAACACATGCACTTCCAGATCCACACCGATCCCAACACCACCCTCAGAGGAACCCTCATCTACAGACCCCCGGGCCCCGACCACAGTTCAGCGATTCCATCGCTGACTTCGTCAGCACACACGCCATCGCCTCCACGGACTACATCCTCCTCGGGGACCTGAACTTCCACCTCGAGAACAACAAGGACACCAACTCCACCACCCTGATCGACAACCTCGCCACCCTCGGACTCAGACAGCTCGTGACTACACCCACCCACGCCGCCGGCCACACGCTCGACTCCATCTTTTCCGCAAGCCCACACGTCTCCTTCAACCACACCTCCGAACCCCACTGGACTGACCACCACTGCATCCACTTCACCTACAGGAAGCCCACCACGCACCACCGCACCAAACAAATGCCTCGCCGCTGCTGGAGCAGAGTCACGGAAGACCAGCTAACCACAACCCTCGCCCTGAGCCCACCCGCCGAACCCTCCGACCCCGACACCGCCGCCCGCAACCTCAGACAGTGGATCGACGACTGCGCCAACACCCTCGCCCCGCTCAAGAATCCGCCCAACAGCCACACCAGCAAGAAAGCCACCTGGTTCACCGAAGACCTCCAGGCCTCCAAACGAACATGCCGAAAACTGGAGAAGATCTGGCTCCACGAACGGACAGCGGACAGCTACGCCGCCCACAAGAGCGCCACCCGCAGTCACCATCACCTCATCAGATCCGCCAAAAGGGCCTCACTCAAAGACCGCCTAGACAACGCACACAACAGCAAAGAGCTCTTCAACATCGTGAAGGAACTCTCCAACCCCAGCTCCAACACCAACGACATCCAGCCGTCGTGAGACCTGTGCGACTCACTGGCCACCTTCTTCCACCGCAAAATCGCCAACATCCACGACAGCTTCAACACCACGACCGCCCGGCAACCACCGAGACCACTGCCCCCACAACCACCAACCGCCTGCTCTCCTGGACCAACATCAACGACGAGGACACCAGCGAGATCATGAACACCATCCACTCTGGTTCACCGCTAGACCCGTGCCCTCACCACATCTTCAACAAAGCCAGTACAGCCATCGCGCCCCATCTCCGGAAAATAATCAACATCTCCTTCAAGACAGCAACCTTCCCGGAAAGCTGGAAGCACGCCGAGATCACCGCCTTACTCAAGAAACCCAAGGCAGACCCCAAGGACCTCAAGAACTTCCGACCCATCTCTCTGCTCCCGTTCCCCGCGAAGGTCACCGAGAAAATCGTCAACAAACAACTGACCCGCTACCTCGAGGAGAACAACATCCTGGACCCTTCCCAGTCCGGCTTCCACAGCAACCACAGCACCGAAACCGCCCTCATCGCCGCCACCGATGACATCAGGACCCTGCTAGACAACGGAGAAACAGCAGCCCTCATCCTCCTGGACCTATCAGCCGCCTTCGACACGGTCTGCCACCACACACTACGAACACGCCTTCACGACGCCGGGATCCAAGAGAAGGCCCTGGACTGGACCACATCCTTCCTTTCCGGCAGAACACAAAGCGTCCGCCTCGCCCCCTTCCGATCCAAGGCCACCAAGATCATCTGCGGCGTACCCCAAGGCTCCTCCCTCAGCCCAACGCTGTTCAACATCTACATGGCACCCCTCGCCCACGTCGCCCGACAGCACAACCTCAACATCATCTCCTACGCCGACGACACCCAGCTGATCCTCTCCCTCACCAAAGACCCTCACACCGCCAAAGCCCACCTCCACGAAGGAATGAAGGCCGTCGCCGAATGGATGAGGACCAGCCGCCTGAAGCTGAACTCGGACAAGACGGAGGTCCTCATCCTTGGTTCCAACCCTTCAGCCTGGGACGACTCCTGGTGGCCAACATCACTGGGAACAGCCCCGCCACCCACCGACCACGTACGCAACCTAGGGGTCATCCTCGACCCCACCCTCTCCATGACTAAGCAGGTCAACGCCGTTTCCTCATCCTGCTTCAACATCCTCCGAATGCTCCGCAGTATCTTCAAGTGGATCCCCACCGAAACAAGAAAAACAGTCACCCAGGCCCTCGTCACCAGCAGGCTGGACTACGGAAACGCCCTCTACGCAGGAACGACGGCTAAGCTCCTGAGACGGCTGCAACGCATCCAGAACGCCTCTGCACGTCTTATCCTCGACATCCCCCGACGCAGCCACATCACACCCCACCTGAGATACCTGCACTGGCTCCCTGTCAACAAGAGGATAGCCTTCAAGCTCCTCACCCACGCACACAAAGCACTCCACAACTCCGGACCAGCCTACCTCAACAGACGACTCAGCTTCTACACCCCCACCCGCCAGCTCCGCTCGACCAGCCTCGCCCTCGCCACAGTCCCCCGCATCCGGAAAACGACCGCCGGCGGCAGATCCTTCTCCCACCTCGCCGCCAAGACCTGGAACACCCTCCCCACCAACCTCCGACAGACCCAAGACCTACTGGCCTTCAGAAGACTCCTCAAGACCTGGCTCTTCGATCAGTAGCAGCACCACCCCCTCTTCCCCCAGCGCCTTGAGACCCTCGCTGGTATGTAGTGCGCTTTATAAGTGACATGATTGATTGATTGATTAAAGTAAATTAATTGAATTGTTATATAGCCTTTTAAGGCTCCTATATTATGAATTTGTGGCACATGTACTTTCTTGACTTTCCGAAGTAAGGCAAAGATGTTATACAAAATGTGATATTGGAAGAAGTGTCTCTGTATTAGTATGAGAAAAGTAGGTTTGATGATTTCTCATGTAAGGTGTCAAATGACGTGTGAATTTATTTCGACTGCACATTCGCCCAATTCTACTGTCCGTTATTAGGCCGAGCCTAGAGTCAGCGCGCATGCGCTGCTCTGCAAGACTTGTTGTAGTAGAGTAGGGAATAGAAGCCCCGCCCACTCTCCACCCATATTTGCCATTGGCTTGTGTCATTGTCCTTCCTAAATGCTGGCTTCTGATTCGTAAATAGGCTTGTTAGTCCCGCCTTGTCTTCATTTGTCACCTCCCATGGCGACTGGCACTTTTACTTCGGTTGTTATACGGTACCTGTTATGTAGTCTTTAAGCACTATCGAGTTTCTCTTACTGCCTGCACGACGTGCTTTGGTGCCTTCTTTACAACCCCGCCCTACCTCCTGTTGTCCGTGCCTTCTTTACCCCCTCCCGTTGTCCGTGCCTTCTTTACCCCCCGCCCTTCCTCCCCTTCTCGTGTCTTCTTTAACACCAAACCCACCCTCCCTCGCGTTGTCCGTGCCTTCTTTACCCAACCCCCTCCCTCCCGTTGTCCGTGATGCTTACCTTTTGCAATGCAATAGATCTTGCATTTTCGCGAGTTTGAGCTATTGGCATTGTAAACGACAATGCCTTTTATTTATGTTTTGGTTTTTAAAACATAAATAAAATGCATTGTCATTTACAATGCCAATAGCTTAAACTCGGGTAAATGCTAGACCTATTGCATTGCAAATGCTTGTAAATCACGCTATTGAATGTGCAACATTTGGGCTATAGATACAGTATCAACCTATAACAGGTGTCACACTATGTAATGAACATAAGCATTGAAACAATAAGCAAAACTATTTAGAATGAAAACAATTAATGCCATGAAGGGCTCAAAAGCAGAGAAAATGCAAAGCACATGACACCTCCACAGGACCTTCATTGCCCTTTAATAAGGCACTCACGGACACCCTCATGTCTGCTTATGTGAAGCCATGTTTAGCTCCTCCAGGTGATGTAGACCGGCCCACTGGTGACACTATGTTTCTGACACAACACCTCTCTCTTAAAATTCTTATGGTACAGGCGTTGTTGCGCAAAGTAATCCCAAACGCTTTTTCTTACCACTTTCCCCAGGCAGAGAATCTAAGTGTATTTATGCTTTTTGGTAAAAAGATGCTCTCTTCAGCTAGCCGGGCCCTACTTTTTCTGAACTCAGTGTGCATCCTTGACAGTTACACCCAAACATGATCAACCACATGGCTAATGAAATAATGCCAGTCGTCCTGGAGAACCTCTTGCTCAGACTAAATTCATGCCACTGACTGCCTAGGCTGTGCTATCTGCACCAGTGTAGTACTTTGATGGCATGCTGTGGCGCGAGCAACTCTTATTTTGAGGGGATGTCCAGGTGCCCCTCATGAACATGCCCTTAGATGGATCTAGGTTTTTCAGGGAAAAGGCAAATTTGTCCCTGAAATAATAAAAGGATTTTTGCACCAAACCACACTCCCTAGGGTTACTGTTGCTAACCTGCCAATTCAATTAACAGTGTAAGATGTTCTTGGGGGTACTCAAGAGGTTTAAAATACTGATACATCAATCTTCTTAGTTGGTGTAGCAACAGGCACTGACTTTTCGTGACAGAGGACGTGATGGCAGTCAAAGCCATTCACACCAGCAGGAGCAACAGCCATCCACTTACTCCTCCCTTCCTGCAGCAGCCTCCAAGCCAATCTAATTTACCCTCCCAGATTCGCACCCAGCATGTAAGGGCCAGTGATTTTCCTCCCTGGCTGTAAATCCATCTTGTCAGTCAATGGGTGTTGCGAATTGTTCAGAGGGGTTACACCCTGCCACTTATTTCATCCTCCCATCATATCCTTCCCTTATTAGGACTAATTGCAGGAGACCATTCCACAATTCTGATGAAGAAGTTTGGCCTCATTCTGCCATCAAGCGAGTGCCAGACTCAGAAATAGGGATGGATGCCTCTCTTGCTACTTAGAGAATAGGGGCTTTTTTAGATCGATACTGGCCCTCTGGCTGTTGAACAGCTTCTTGAGGAAGGATAAGTTCAAATTACTCAATTTTAAACAGATTTTTCTGCTCTGGATCCTGGATTGTGTCCTTGTACGGCACACATTCTCATATACCCATACTGCAGTCCCACAGTTGCTTCCTGTGGCTCTCTGTGGAGTCCAATTTGCTGAAAGTGTCCCTCTTCCTAATGTACCTTCCACTAAGCTGGAAGGTATTTTGGGAGAAGGGAACGAGGGAGTGTTGGTAGTTGAGGGGAGGGAGGGAAATGAAGGACCTACATGTGGCTGGATTATATTTTTCTGTTTGTTTGGCACATTCTTATCAACAGCATGTTCTGAAAAGGAAATGGGGACTGATGACTGAAAGCATCTCTAACTACAATTGGTGTTTTTGTATTAAAGGACTTGCATTTAGGAGAACTTCTCTACCTTGTTAGCGACCATGCCATTCAGTTGGTTGTAAATTGAGTATACATTCAACCTTCCAGGCAGAAGGTCTATGCGTTCTATGCCTCGTCCATAAAGAAATGTTCAGAGTTCAGTTTAATTTATGAATCCAACTAGTTGGACAAATAGTTGGACTTAAGATGCAGTTCTCTAATGATGACTCAGCAGAATGAGTATTTCAGCTTTTTTTCGCCCCACTTAAACCATTGAAAAATCTGCTTGTGTGAAAGTTTTTCTTCAGCCATACATTTAGTGTTAGGGGTGAGGTCAAGGCTGATACTTGGAAAGGGTAAAGGAATATGTAGTAGGGCTTGGTTGCTATTCCCACTACTTTTCTGGTGTAGAAAAAGGACAGATAACTTTGTCCTATACTAGATCTGCGCCCTTTCAACGCCTTTCGGTGTAAATAGAAGTTCAAGATGCTTATCTTGGCTCAGGTCTGAAGGCAGGCTTGCTCCTGCACCTCTGGGCCTGGCTGGAGCGACAGGACATCTTCTTGGTCATGCAACACCTAACGGGATCTCTGAATGGCAGGGCTGTTGAGCTCAGCTGCCGATGCCTTGTGGATCACAAATTTAGCCTACATCCGGAGGTGGCGCAAGGTCTATTATGAGAATGGGGAGAAACTTGGCTTGATCTATTCCCCACCATCAAGAACTTGTAATGTCAGGATTCTGTGCATTGGTTCTCATTCGGAGACATTTAGACCATTCAATTGAGACTGGAATCTGGGACTCTTGTACGCTTTTCCTACAATACTGCTCCTGCCCAGAGTCCTCAAGAAGATCAGGACCGACCGGGCCCAAATCACCCTCATCCTAGTAGCTCCGGACTGGGCAGGGAGTTTCGGTAACCCAAACTCCTGAGCATCTATCCTCCGATCAGGCTGACTCTTCGAGAGGACCTTCTGTCACAGCAGCAGGGCAGGGTTCTACACCCGAACCTGCGCACATGTCACCTTCATGCGTGGAGATTGAGCTGCGACAGTTAAATGCTTTTAATCTCCCGAGATCTGTGATGTCATCTTGGCAGCCAGGCATCCCTCAATGAATAATGTACATGCCTGCTGTTGGGACAAAAGTGTGGCTTCATGCTCCTCTTGTCATGTTGACCCACTTTCAACTTATTTGTTGGAGGTTGTCCTGTTTGTATTATCTTTAGCTTGGCAAGGGCTTACCCTGGGCACAGTTAAAGGTTACCTTTCAGCCATATTGGCTTTTTTGTGGGTGCCGGATCAGACCTTTCTCTTTAAGTCTCCTGTTACTTGTTTTCTTAATGGCTTGCTAACATTTATGTTTTCCTACCACTTTCTTTATGCCCCACAGGGACCTTAATTTGGTCTTAATGTTCTTCATTGGCTCACAATTTGAGTCTTTGCCTAGTTTCCACTCAGGCTCCTTACTCTCAAGACTGCCTTTTTGGTGGCCATTATATCTGGCAGGAGGGTCAGTCGGTTTCATGCGCTTTCCAGTAAACTATCCATACACCAGCTTTTACCAAGACAAACTGGTTCTGCAGACACATGCCTCTTTTGTGCCGAAGATCATCGGATGGACGACTTACTCTTTATTGGGTACACTGGAGCAAAAAAAGGGCCAGGCGGTGCAGAAACATACCATCTTAGCACGCGGGCACCTGAGATGTCCTGGACATCTGCCAACCTGCCATGTGAGCGGCAATCCACACGTTCACAAAGCACTACTGCTTGAACGGTCATTTCCATCTGGATGGGCATTTGTTCTGTTTGGTCCTCCAGAACTTTTGTTCACAGCCAGTTTGCAGGCCCACCTCTGGAGAGGTATTGGTTGGGTATCTCTTCTAAGGTGAGCAATCTGCAGTTAGGTAATCTCTACCAGAAAATGCGGTTCGAGGCATGAGTGGGTGTAGATACACATGCTGTGCATACTCCTGCCGTCTAGTGTTGGGTCCGAATGTGTGCAAGTTGTTTTTCTTCGAAGAAGTCTTTCAAGTCACAAGGTAGTGTGACTCCTCCTCTTGCTGGTAATGCGCATGGTCATCAACTATTATTAGACTGTTTCCTGTTGTCACTAGTGTCTCGGGTTGATGAACTAAGCTTTTCTGTGAGACTTTTCAAGTTTACCTCGGCCAACGTGGGCTTTTGGCCTTGGAGGCCTTCTACTGTCCGCATCTCTCCATCATGTCTCGGCAGTAATGGAACGTTACTGTCCTCGCTGCCACACAAAGTACCCTCTCACTGACCTCCATTTGGTCTATAATTTGTGTCTGTCTCCTGAACACAACAAGGTTGCCTGTGAGGCCTGCTGCTCCTTTCGATCTAAAAAGACCCTTCGTGACCGTCGGGCTCGATGTTTGAAATGTCCCGTTGGAGCAGAGATGATTTACCAGACCTCTTTGGATCCGAGGACATCAAGGGGGAACATTGCCAACAACCATCGGCAGCAGATGAAAGAACCTTCTCCTGTGCTGACATCTCTGGCTCCGATCTGAGGATTGAGGACTTGCCTCCGCTGCAAGCTGTTATGAGTACAGACTTCCCTCACCACTGCTCACCATCGAGCAAATTCATAAGGATTGTCCTGCTACTCTGGAGCCTCAGAGACCGGCTGCCGGGCCACCAGTGCCTTTGGGCTATGATGGACACCAACCACCAATTTCGGACGTAGCACCCAGCTTCAGCTCGGCGCCGTAGGAACCGTTAAGGCAAGCACACTTGGCGCTGACCCGACTTTCGGAGCTTATTCTTTGGCATTGAAATTGAAGATGACCTTGGAGCTGAAGACCTCTGCACCAACATTGAAGACCGGCCTTGGGTTGGGTCCTGTAGAACCAATCCTCCACAAGCTGCAAGAGGAGATCAACTCCAGGCAAAAATTGCTTGCCATCCAACCCCATACGGGCCGGATCATAGCCCGCCTTCTGGGGGCTGGTGCTCAACCTTTCAAGCATCAACTGTCTTTTGAGAATGCTTTGGAAGTGCCACCTCCTCCCAAGCAGCACAAGATGGCAGACGAGGCTACTATCCTCCTCCACCTCGCCCCTCTCAACAGCACTCACCTACGCCCCCCCCTCCTCCGGGTGACTCCCATCCTTACCTCCGGGGTCTCCTCACTCAGACAGGTAGGGTCAGTGGCGAGGGGATACATTCAATACTCCTCCGCAAGGTAGTCCCTGGGACACCTATGATGCTGATGATTCACCGGGCAACACAGACCCTGACCTGTACCCTGCCCATCCTTTTCCTCCTGAATATTTCACTTCCTACAAGGAACTGATTAATGGGGCTGCCTCCTTCCACAAGGTGGATCTCCACACTGAGCCTTTGGGGAAGGACTTCTTTTTTGAGACCTTCTCCTCCACACACTCCTCCGCACAGTACCTTCCCATGCTCAAAGGCATGCTGCGTCACACCCCGGCCATTTTTCACGACCCTGTCAGTGCCAGAGTCATCAAACATAGGGTGGACAAAAAATATAAGGCTTCCCCTACTGATCCCTGTACTTTCATGGTCAGCTTCCGCCCAACTTTCTAGTGGTCGCCACCACATGTAAGAGGGCTAACTCTCAAGCTACTGGTGATGCCCCTCCACCAGATAAAGAGATTAAACGGATAGATGCTGCGGTAAGAGATTAGCCACGCAATCAGCCAACCATTGGCAGATAGCAAATCCCATTGGGCTTTTCTCAAGGTATGATCGTGCCTACTGGAATGAAATGGAGGAGCTCCTTCAACATCTCCGAGAGGAGCACAGGAAACGAAGCTATGAGATCGTCTCTGAGGGAAAACAGATTTCCAGCACTACTGTCCGCTGAACGTTAAATGCAGCGGACACTCGTGTCTGGTGGAGAGGGGAGAAATGGGAGAGGGGGGTGTCAAATCCAGTGTCCTTCTATGCAGGCATGCCTGGCTCTGTATCTCTGGTTTCAAGCCGGAAGTCCAGCAAATCTTGCCCAACCTGCCGTTGGATGGCGAACATCTGTTCAGACTGTAGGTTGACCAGATGTTGGGGAGAAAAAAAAAGATATGGAGATGGCAAAAGCAATGGGTGCCCTACTGACACCTCCTCTTTGTGGCTTCTTTCATCGCATGCATTACCGTGGAGGCTCAAAGACCACCTCCCCCGAGGCCTACACCTCATACCAATATCCACAGACCCAACAGTCCTCTCCCAGAGGGTACTTTAGAGTCTCCTTTAGAGACAACTCAAAAGGCAGGGGTAAGGGGGGCTCCCCCAAAGGAGCTGCCGCCACCACTAAGCACTGACTTGCCTCTCTTTCCCCTGATCATATAACCCTGGTGAGGGGGGGCGCTTTTAAAGGTTCCTTCCCGCTTGGTGGAACTTCACCGTCTACCGCAGGGTGTTGGATATTATCCAACATGGTTATTTTCTGGATTTCACTTCCACACCTCCCACCATTTCACCTCGCTAACACAAACTCTCCCCAAACATCAAGAGCTACTCAGGGAAGAGGTCAAAGTTCTCCTTCTCAAAGGGACAATAAAACCTGTCCCCCACCATAAGCATTGCACAGGAGTATACTCTTTACTTTCTCATTCCCAAAAAAGACGGTTCCCTTCAAACCATTCTGGACCTCTGGGCCCTAACCAAATACATTCTTTCAGAGCACTTCCACGTGGCTACTCTTCAGGATGTCATCCCGCTGCTGCAACAAGGCGACTTCATTGCCGCTCTCGACCTGAAGGATGCATATTTCCACATACCAATCCACCCAGCACATCACCGGTATCTCAGGTTTGTAGTCCGCGGAAAGCGTTACCAGTTCAAGGTGCTTTCCTACGGGGTCACCACTATATACCAAGGGTGTTCACCAAGTGCCTTGCATTAGTGGCTGCTCATCTGTGCAGACAAGGCGTCCATGTCTTCACCTATCTAGACGACTGGCTCATCAAGAGTGTAGGGTTTACCATAAACGCTACCATATCCCACCTCCAACCCCTCCAGATACAGCCCTATTTTAGTGAAATCCTCAACTGAGAGGTTGGCATGGCTTATCCAAATGTTGCCAGGATACAGTCATCTTAGGCACTAATCCCTTTCTTTCAGCAAGGCCACCAAGTCACAGTCCGGACAATCATGCGCTCCTCGGCATGATGGCCTTCTGTATTCCGGGAGTGGACAACTATTGCTGACCTACTCCCCAGGATGCAGCAACAAGTCCAAGAGTGGGAACTCGGCCCGCAAGTCCTCCTCCAGTACTTCCAGCAGTGGGAGTTTCCACAAGTAGACCTCTTCACCATCACAGAGAACGCCAAATGCCCAAGCTTCTCCTCCAGGTTCACACACCCACAGTCCAGAGGCATTGCACTATGGATGAGTTGCTCAGGGATATTTACCTATGCATTTCCTCCTCTCCCACTACTTTCTTTTGTTGTTCGGAGGCTTCGGCAGATGTCTGTCACCCTCATCCTGGTGGCTCCCACCTGGGCACGCCAACCACGGTCCCCCACCCTCCTCGAACTCTCAGTGGTTCCACACAAGGGACTTCCCAACAGGCCAGGTGTTCTCACGCAGAACCATGGAGAAATCCGGTACCCAGGCCCCAAATCTCTCATTCTTGCTATCTGGCTCCTGAAGTCCTAGAATTTGGGTACATTAATCTTCCACCAGAATGCATGAGCATTCTTAAAGAGGCACACAGGCCTTCTACTTGTACCTGTTATGCTGCCAAGTGGAAGAGATTTGTCTACTATTGTCATTCAAAACACATTGACCTTGTAGCAGCCAAAGTGCAAGATATTATCTGCTACCTACTTCACTTGAAAACTTGTCATTTAGTTTTCAAATTCATACAACTACACCTGATGCTGTAGCCTCCTACATTCAGAACAGGCTACACATTTCCCTCTTCAGAATTTGTCATTAAAGCTTTTATGAAGGGTCTCAAAAGTCATTACTTCTCGGGTCCTACCAGCCATGACCGGGAACCTCAACATTGTATTGACAAGGCTCATGGGCCCTCCTTTTGACCTGCCACTCCTGTCTCCTTCAGTTTCCTTCTTGGAAGGTAGCATTTCTGGTCACCATCACTTCACTTAGACGTGTCAGTGAACTTCAGCCACTAACCTTGGAATAACCTTTCTTCTGAATACACAGGGATAGAGTTGTCCTCCGCACCAAACCCAGATTTCTCCCTAAGGTGGTCTCACAGTTCCACATTAATCAATCTATTGAACTTCCTGGTTTTTTTTTTACCCCTCAACCTGACTCAATTGCGGAATGGGCTCTCCATACTTTTAATATTAAACGAGCCCTTGTGTACTATATTGACAGAATGGAATCTTTTAGAAGGACGCAACAGCTCTTTGTTGCTTTCTCCAAGCCCCACATAGTGAAAGTCCTATCCAAATTAGGCATTGCAAGATAGATTTTAAAATGCATCCAGATGTGCTATGTTAACACTAAAAGGACATTGCCTGTTCCACCTAGAGCCCACTCCACTCGTAAAAGAAAGGAGCCTCTATGGCCTTTTTCTGGTACATCTCTATAGTTGACATCTGTAAAGCAGTTACCTGGCCAAACCACATAATTTTGAAAAGCATTACTGTGTCGATGTCCTGGCTCGCCAACAAGTTAATGTTGGCCAGGCTTGTTCTCTGAACACTTTTTCAATCTACTGCAACTTCCACAGGCTACCCACCACTTTCTGTGAGGACTGCTGTACAGTCTATGCACAGCATGTGTATCTACAGCCACACATGCCTCGAATGGAAAATGTTACTTAACCAGTAAGCATCTGTTCGTAGCATGTAGTGCAGTAGATTCACATGCGCCCACCCTCCTCCCTGGACGCATGTGGCCGTTGCAGTCCTCTTTATTCCTCTTTCTATCCAAGGACATCTCTCTACATCGTTTTGCTTCACATTCCATACTCACCTGCCGTATGGGAAAACTATCTAATAATCGAATCGATACAAAACATGGACCGCTGTCAGTGGACTCACACGTGCGGTTTCCTGCAATGCCTGCTTCAAGCTGGTGCATTATAATTTTTTACATCGGACATATATGACCCCTGATAGACTCCGTCGCATCATCCCTTCACGATCCAATGACTGCCCACGATGTGGTGATGGGGGAGCCAATTTTCTGCACTTGGCTTGGAGGTGCCCTATGGTACAATCTTTCTGGACCTGGTTGGTGGCAGATGTACAGAGGGGTACGGGTTGTCACATTGATAGTTTACCATTACACTGTTTGCTGGGCCATGTTAGAAAACCAAAGGGGCGCAAGATGGCATATAAGCTACTGCAACTGCTTTTGATATTAGCGCCACTAAAGACTGTCTTGCCGAAAAGATTACATCCCTCTGCTCCATGGTTTACAGAGGAGTTAAAAAATCTCAAATGCAAATGTAAACGCCTAGAACGTTCTTGGAGGAAAAGCTATTTGGAAGTAGAGAAGAAAGTGTATAAATCTAGCCTGCAAATTTATAAACAAGCCATCTTTGTCGCAAAACAAAAATTTTATTCAACCCAAATTGAATTGTCAAAGAACTCTACCAAAGAGCTCTTTAGAACAGTCTCCAAATTAGCTTCCCTGAGTCCAGCTACTGTCCAATCTACTCAAGAATTATGTGAGGAGATTGCTAAATTCTTCCTCAATAAAGTGGTGAGCATATTTTCAGTGTTCAGTGGATCGAAGGAGGATGGATCAAACACGGCTAAGGAGACCTCTGAATACAAGAGGGTCTCCCCCCTTGCCTTGGACAAATTTAGACCACTGACTGTACAGGACATTCTTGACCTTCTTAAGGGAGCCAAATCTGGCTCGCCTTTTGACCCTTGCCCAGCAATGATCACAAAATTGGCCCCCGGTCCAATTGCTTCATATCTCGTAGCCATCTTTAATGGTATGTTTGAAACTGGACAATTTCCCAAATTGTGGAAGGTGGCTTCAATACTCCCTTTTTTGAAGAAGCCAAGCTTGGACCCCAATGATCCCAACAATTTTCGCCCGATCTCTCGTCTCCCTCTCCCTGCAAAAATGGTGGAGAAAGTTATAAATCGTCAACTCAGTGCCTTTTTGAAGGAAGTCCAAGCACTGGATCCCTCCCAACATGGCTTCAGAGAGGGACACAGCACTGAGTCGGCCCTCATTAAGGCTATGGAGGAGATCAGAGTAGCAGTAGATCGAGGAGGTAGGGCAGCTTTGATCCTACTGGATTTATCCGCCGCATTTGATACGGTCCATCACGATATTTTGATGGACCGCTTCAGGGAATGTGGGGTACAGGGTAAAGCCTGGTATCTGCTCAAGTCCTTTTTATCAGACAGAGGACAGATTGTATCCCTGGGGAAATTTCAGTCTAAACTCTTCACACTGCCATGTGGAGTACCGCAGGGGTCATCACTGAGCCCAACACTCTTTAATGTTTATGTCTCATCTCTAGCTCCTGTTATCAGTGCCTTTGGATTTGGGATTACGTCTTATGCGGATGACACACAGATTGTGGTGTCTCTATTACCCGGCCAAGAGCTAGGAATAGATAATCAATGTCAGACCTGTATGGAAGCAGTAGGGAGATGGATGGCAGACAACTGCCTTAAGCTGAATTCGGGTAAAACCGAAGTGATGTTGTTCGGGAATGACCCTAACTTCTGGACTCCCAACTGGTGGCCCGCTTCTCTGGGAATCCTTCCATCACCCTCTAAAAAGGTGAAAAATTTGGGAGTTATGCTGGATGAGAAATTGTCCCTGGGTGCCCAGGTCAATGCAGTAGTTTCAACAACAGTACATGTCCTGAGAACTATCAAGAAAAGTGTGCGGCTTCTCCCTTTGGGGAGCCAGAAAACAGTGGTCACAGCCTTGGTCTTGTTGAGGCTGGACTACTGTAACAGCCTATATCTAAACATACAGCAAAAGTTTCTGAATAAACTTCAGTTGCTCCAGAATGCTGCGGCCAGATTACTTACGGGTACATCTAAATTCTCCCCAATTTCCAAAGAGAAAAAAAAAATTGCATTGGCTCCCGGTGAGGAGCCGAGTGCACTTTAAATCTCTCTGTATGGTTTTTAAAGCATTGCAAGGTTCGGGACCAGAACATTTACAACGCCAGTTTCAATGGTACAGACCGGCAAGAACACTGAGATCACTGGGAGCCAAACTGGTCGTAGTCCCACCCGTAAAAAAGCCCAGTGGGGTGGCAGAAGCTTCTCCCTATGTGCAGCTAAGGCCTGGAATGGTCTGCCTTTCCATTTGCGAAACGCCACTAATCTTTTGGCTTTTAGGAAAGGGCTGAAGACCTGGCTTTTTGACAAATAATTCTTGTCTTCCCGGTTTCTGCGATAGGAGAAGTAACCAGCGCCAGGACACCTCCGGGTAATCGTGCGCTCTAGAAATCTCCGAAATAAATAAATAAATCGAGACGTAGAGTAGCCATAACGTGGATGGGTCAACATGCCCCCACGGTAGAACTCTGGCATCAGGATGTGCGGGAGTGGACATTGGCTGAAGAAATACATATGAAAATAAACAGGAGGGATGAGAAACTAGAGGAAGATCTCAGGGAGTGGAGGGACCTATGTGATGCATTTGTGAACCCCAACATGGACATGAGCACCTCGAATGACTCTGAAACTGATGTGAGTATGTCTGCAGAGGAGAGCGGACAGAGAGTGATTAGACTGTTAACAAGGTGAGGACGCATGAGATAGGATGCCCCAAGTATGAACTGCTTGGCTTTATTTATCAATATATGTACTCATTACCTATGCCAAACCTATTAATTAGACTTTTATAATTGTACTGCTGATGTATGTTTGATGAAACTGAAAAATAAAGGTTATTAAAAAAAAAAATAATAGAGTCCATGACCATGCGCATTACCAGCAAGAGGATGACTCACACTACCTCATGAAGCAAAAGACTTAGAAAAAAACATCTTGCACACATCCGTACCCAACACTAGATGCAGGAGTATGCACATCATGTGAATCTACAGCTCTACTTGCCACAAACAGATGCTTACTGGGTAAATAACATTTTACGTACTTAGAAAAAAACATCTTGCACACATCCGTACCCAACACTAGATGCAGGAGTATGCACAGCATGTGAATCTACAGCTCTACTTGCCACAAACAGATGCTTACTGGGTAAATAACATTTTACGTACTTTCACTGCAGAATAATCCTGAAGAAAGTGTACAAACAAAGCCTGTGTTTACAGGGTTTATAGGAAGAGCTTTCTGCAAAAGAAAACATTTTGCATGTGGAGAATAAAGAAAGGTAACGTTAGACATTAACAGTGTACCTGCCAATTGTTTGGGGGGCATTCCAGGTTTTTGGAACTAGCTGTTTGCCTAGAAATCTAGCATAGTTATTGATTTTCATATTCGTAGTAGTGAATCCTAAATTATAAAAAGAAACTTTGGGAACATATTTTAGGATAAAGCCCTAGGAAAATAAGTGACAGTCGAGCTTATGTGCATACCTAAAAATACTGCTTTGATTTTCGTGTAATGGCATGTTTTTTGTGTTTTGTTTTTTAAAGGATGATGGTACCGAAGAGAAACCAATGAAAATTAAAGCAAAAGACTCTTCTGAGAAAAAACGTAAAAGGAAGCTGGAAAAGGCTGAACTTCTTCATGGAGAGAGCAAGCAAAAGTCGAAGGAGCTAAAGAGACTGGATAAGCCAAAAAGGAAAAAGCTAAAATTGAACATGGACAAAGCAAAAGAACTGAACAAGCTTGCAAAGAAGCTAGCCAAAGAGGAAGAGAAGAAAAGAAAGAAAGAAAAGGCAGCAGCCGCAAAAGCAGAGCTAGCAAAGGAAATAATTGAGAAGAAAAGAGAAAAGAAAGTGCTTGATATTCCATCCAAGTACGACTGGTCTGGTGCTGAAGATTCTGAAGATGAGAATGCAGTTTGTGCATCCCAGAGCTGCCTGCGGCCATGCAAGGACAAGGTGAGTCACATTTTAATCTGATTACAATCGGACAGAGGAGACACTTTTGAGTTAAAAAAACAAAACAAAAATGTCTTACATGCCTAGTCATGTACTTCTTTCCCAACATCCTCATATGTCTATCAATTAGTAAATCAGCCTTTGATAGAGTGTGTGTGTGTGTGTGTGTGTGTGTGTATATATAAATATTTATATCTGATACAGACTTCTAGCCGCAGATTCCTTACCTTAGAATTATCCCCAGACCTCAGACTGGACCCGAAGTTTTTTTGTGAGCAGTACCCCTGCATGCCAGTAGGTGGCGTAGTTCGGCTCCACATGACGTCATCTGCAACGGAACTGACATGTGCAATGCATATATAGTAGCCACCCCAGTGCGCTGACATTTTTTTCACGCCAGTCAGCGCAGATCCAGAGACCTAACCCCAGTCACTTTTTGATGGACTCTTTTTTGACCCTCTGTCGAAGTCTTTTGAGAATTTTTTCTCCTGGTGTGGCAGGGATGTCTACTATCCTGTTTGTCTCTGGTGCTTCAAGCGTGACCACGACGCGAATATGTGTCAACTGCCGCGACATGCACACCAAGACTTTGAGGGAGCGATCCCTCAAGCTCCTTGCTGCTCGATGTGCGACTGTCTCGATCCCGGTCGAGAGGAAGGTCCAGGGATTGGTCACGGAGCCATTGATCTTCTTGGCAGTCGAAGTCGTGCAGGCATATGGGTAAGTCCCACAAAAAAAAATAGAATAGGAAGTTGAAGAGGTCTTCAACTTTACCCCGTCTGTCGAAGTCATTCGGCGAGACGAGGGAGCCTCGTCATTCATGGCCTGGCTCCGTGGTTAAGCCTGCGCCTGGGCTAGCTCCGCATCTCCCTGAGTTTCTGGGAGCCAGGGCAACCCCTGCCCAACTACACATTTTATGAGACCATGCCCCTCATATTTGGGCTGCTCATCCCCGCTGGTGCACCTTCAGCGGGTCAGCCCTTGGCACCAGTCGGGGCCTTTGGCTCCACGGATGGATCTGGACCGGTGCCTGCCGTACTATCTCGATGTTCCCCAGTCCCAATTTCGATGCTCCCTGTGCCAGCGTTGCCCTCTCCATTCTCATCCCCTGCTCCAACACGGAGCCGGAGTGGTCTCTTCCAACAATTCCAGCACCAATTGGAGCTATTACCTCCAGACCGGAGCCTGAGCATTATTCCTATGGACTAGGACTTGGGGAAAATTAGGAGAAGCCACTGGACACTCAGGAATCCCAGCCCCTAGACCCCAACATGGACTTATGTGAGGAGTTGGCAGACACCAGTGGACTGGACACCTCCCCAGATACTGCCATGGTCTCTTCACCTACCACGGCTAGTGAGGAAGCCTCTTCTCCTACCATGGCTCCTGAGGAAGCAGCTTCTTTTGCTATGGGGGTTAGAAGGGCGACTAAGGTCCTGGACTTATGACTTCCCTCAGTGGCAGTCAAAACTAATGTCTTGAAAGAGGTGCTTCAGCCAGGAGTCTCTCGATCTCAGGAACCAAGCTCCTAGGGTTAAGGTCAGGGCAAAGGGGGTCCCAGGTTGGCACCAACCAAGTCCACACCAGCAGCAGCGCAGGTGCAGGGTGCTCAAGAGGTGTCGGGAGCCCAATGCTTTTCAATGGAGGATGTCAGTCGCAAAAAATGGCTGCGGGCTGGAGCCAGAAGACTGGATGAAGAAATGCAACGACTGGAGGTTGAAAATGAATAGTTGCTGGACACCAGGACGCCGTCTGTCAGGCACCTCAGGACTCAGAAGCTACGGGTGCAGTGGCGTCCTTTCATGTGGAGTTCTTCTCACCGGTTCCGGTCGCGGTTGGGAGGACCCTTCGAGATGAGGCTGCAGGCATCGAGGAGAAGGTTGGTGGTCCAACACTGGATCACAGGTCAGGATCGCCGGGGTGACCTCTTTGGGGTGTTGGGTCACTCAAACTCTGGTCATGGGCGTTGGGTGCAGAGTCAATCAATCAATCAAAGGGTTTATAGAGCGCAGCTGCTCACCCGGAAAGGGTCTCAAGGCGCTGAAGGGGGCGGAAGTTGGGTGGGGGGGGGGGGCGCAGCTCCCGGAAGTTCACGGAGGTCTGTCGAAAAGCCAGGTCTTGAGGTCCTTCAAGAACTTGGGGAGTGATGGTGTCTGTTGGAGGTGGCGAGGGAGGGAGTTCCATGCCTTGGCAGCGAGGAGGGAGAAGGAGCGTCCTCCTGCTCTGGTCTTCCTGATGGGCTGTACCATCGCAAGGGAGAGCTGGGCCGAGTGGAGGGATCATTGGGGTGCGTGGAACGTGAGGGGGTGGTTCATGTAGGAGGGTCCGGTGTTGTGAAGGGCCTTGTGAGCGTGGGTGAGAAGCTAGAAGGTGATTCTCTTCTCAACGGGGAGCCAGTGTAGGGCCCGTAGGTGTTTGGTGATGTGGCAGTGGCGCGGTAGGTTGAGGACTGGTCTGGTGGCGGGGTTCTGGAGTTTGCGGGTGAGGTTCTTGTTGTTCCCGGCTTAGAGGGGGTTGCCGTAATCCAGTCTGCTGCTGATGAGGGCGTGGGTGACAGTTTTCCTCTGTTCGGGGGGAATCCAGTTGAAGGTATTTCGGAGTAGGCGGAGGGTGTGGTAGCAGGAAGAGGTGACGGGGTTGATCTGGCGGTCCATTTTGATTTCAGAGTCCATGATGATTCCGAGATTGTGTTCATGGTCCGAGGGGGAGAGAGGGTTCCCGAGGGCGGGGGGGCCACCAGGTGTCGTTCCAGGCGTCGGGGTGTTGGCCCATGATGAGCACCTCGATTTTGTCCGTGTTGAGTTGTAGGCAGCTGTTCTTCATCCACCTGGCGACTACTTCCATTCCGTTTTGAAAGTTATGTTTGGTGGTGTTGGCTTCGTTGGATAAGGAGAGGATGAGTTGGATGTCTGCGTACGATATGATGTTGAGTCCATGTGATCTGACGATGAATGCGAGCGGGGCCATGTAGACGTTGAACAGGGTCAGGCTGATGGAGGATCCTTGTGGGACTCCGCAGAGTGGTGAGGACTCGCGGATCCGGCTGGATCAGGAGTCCTGGCTTGGGTTGGTGTTGGACAAATCTGGTGTCCACGGGAGATCAAAGTTATTTAGTAAGGCAGGGCAGGTCCCCGGGTTTCTTGGAGGCTGCTGGCTGCAGGACACGCCGGGTTCAGCTTGCAGGAGTTTCAGAGCAGGAGACAGGCCAGTAGGGCTGGGGCCAAAGCAGTTGTTGTCCACCTCCTCTTCTGCAGCACAGCTCTTCGGTCCTTCTTCTTCTTGTCACGCTGAATTTGAAGAGGCAAGGTTCAGGGGTGCCCCTGGGGTGTGCAGGTTGGGACCAATGGGTCCCTTCCCTGGGGTGTCTACACCCCCTAGTATGCCACCCTCCAGTGGGAAGAGGGCATAAGCCTCTTTCTGATTGGAGGGGTCCCCCATCTACAAGATGGAGGGGACTGAGATGTAGGCTTCACCTCGCCTCCCCCACCTGAGGGGTGGGGTTGGCAAAAGTGGGCACACCTCCCTTCCTGGCTAGGCTTTCCCACCAGTTCTCGCGCCCAAAATGGGGGTCAGAACTGGTGGGAGCCAGTTGCTGATAGTAGCAAAAGGCTGGTGGCAGCTAATAAAGGCTGTAAGCCTTTGAAGCTCTTCGAGGACCCTGTCCATTCTGGGGGAGGAGGCATGACACCTCTGCCCAGGTTGTGCTTTGTTTCCTGACCCAGAGAGTGGCGGGCTCTCTATCCAGGGGTCCAGAAGCCTGTTTGGTGGTGGCAGATGACAGGGAGCCAGTCAGGAACCAAACCAGAGTCAGTCAATTTTTTGGGGGCATCTCTAAGATTTTTTATTGAATCCAACATTGGCATCAATGTGGGTTTAATGTGCTGGGAAGTTTGATACCAAACTTCCCATACTTCAGTAAAGCCATCATGGTGCTGTGGAGTTTGTGTTGACAAACTCCCAGCCCATGTACTCAAAATGGCTCACTGCACTTGCAATGTCTGTGAATGGCACGGGCACTGTAGGGGCATAATGTAAGAAAGTGGCTCTGTATATACTGTTCCCAAATAGGTACAGTGTGCACAGAGTCCACAGTCCCCAGAGGTTTGGCAGAGGCTAAAGTTAGATATAACCTTACTCTCTAAAGTGGTAGCTTGGTCGAGCAGTAAGGCGGTATCAGAGGACAGTGTAAAGCATTTGTTGTACACAGTCAGCAAATGGTCTCACACACTCAAGAACTGAACTCTAGGCCAATGGTTTTGTATCAAAATATATAGTTGTTTTATTTTAGAACCAATAATAGGTATCAAAATATACTTTCTCAGAATGAGTTACTTTGGTTAAATACTTTTCAAATAGGCAATAGACTTTTGAATACAATGGTTACAGTTGTTGCAATAGGCAACACAATTTCAAACACAATAATACATTGAGCTCTATGGGAATTTCTAGTTAAATGCAATAGATTACTTTTTGGATTACTTTTCTTACCACAGGACTGGATCCTAGATTCAGTCCTGGGACATCTCCTGTAAACAGTTGAGTAAAAACGTTTTGGTTACAGTTGTGATTTTTAAGGAATATTATTGTATTTTAAAAGTTGACACTTAGAAACTTTTTCACATAGAATCACCAATGTTATCCTATGGGAGGAAATTCACTTAGCAGGTAAGTAGTGTTATCGTTACTTTTTCTTACTCAGTGTTGGATCCTGGATCCAGCACTGGTGCATCTCCTGTAAACAATTGAAAGAATGCGTTTATGTCACACAGGCGATTTTTAGCAAATATTTGTAAGTTTCAAAAATCGACACTTTGAAACTTTTTCAGCAAAAACCAGGCAATGTTATCCTATGGAAGGAAATTCAAGTTACCGGTAAGTACAGTTATAATTACTTTTCAGGGTCAGTGCTGGGCACCAAGATCCAGCACTGGGATCTCTCCTGATAACAGGTGAGTATTTTCGTTTTCGTGATTCGGCTGATTTTAGATGAATATTTTAAAGTTTCAAAACTCCACACTTAGAAGAATTTCCAAGTGAAACCAGTCAATGTTACCCTATGGAAGAAAAGTGAGTTATCGGCTTTTGGGTAATTACTCGACTGGCAGAGTTAAGGTTCTGGGCATAGACTCAGGGGTCTCCCAAGGTCAGGTAGGTACAACTGTTACACCCTCAGCGGCACAGGGGCGGCCGGGTGCAGAGTGAGTAGGCCCAATGTTATCCTATGGAAGGCAGGGGGCCTTTGGTTGGTGGCTGCTGGTAAGCAGGCCACGCGGCTGTGGGAGCTGGGCTCCTGGTCACTTGCTCAGGGCAAATGGGGAAGTAGATTAGAGTAGAGGTTGCACTGCCAGGGGCACTCGGGCGGCTGGGTGCAGGGTGCTTTTGAGCCGTCGGCGCTCAATGTTATTCAATGGGAGACTTGGAAGTTGAACAAAGGCTGCAGGCTCGGGGACGGAGATTCTTCAGGTGCGACCACCACTTCGAGAGGTAAGTTGGGATCTTGGAGGATAGGTAGGCACCCAGGAGTTGGGCACAGGGGGCCGTGGGGCGCCGGGTGCAGGGGTGTCTTTTGGCGTCGGGAAATATTACCCTCTGCTGGTCGCGGTTGAGGGGTCCCTTGTTGTGAGTCTGCAGGCGTCGTCAGGGTCGTCGAGGAGGGTCCTTGGGCACTGGATTCCAGGTCACAATCGCCGGGGGGACGTCCTCGTGGTCTTGGTTCACTCAGGCACAGGCCGGGCTCGACGGGTGCAGAGTGTGCTGGATTCGCGGTTCCTGGCTGGCACCAGGGGTGTTGCTTGTTTGAGCAGAACCACTGCTCGTGGGAGTCCCAGTCTTTAGATGAGCAAGGCAGGCAGGTCCTCCGGGGTTTTCGAGGTTGCTTTCCGCTGGAGACGTCGGGGTTTAGCAGGAGCAGGTTCAAGGATCAACAGGCCTGTAGGGCTGGGGCCAAGTCAGTTGGTGTCGTCCTTTTGTGAGCAGCTGCACGGCAGGTCTTCTTCTTGTTCTTCTTTCTTGTTGCAGAATCGGGATCTGAGGAAGGAAGGTTCAGGGTGCCCCTAAATACTAACTTTAGGGTCGTTACAGGTAGGGCAAGGGCAGGAACCAATGGGTCCCTGTCCTGGGGTGAGTACACCCCCTATCCTGCCACTCTCCAGTGGGAGGGGGGCAGGAGCCTAGCTCTGATTGGGTAGGGCTCCCCATTCTCAAAATGGCGAGAGCCCGGAGTTGTGCTTTACCTCGCCTCCCCCACCTGAGGGGTGGGGTTGGCAGAGGCTGGCACACCCCTTCCCTTCCTTTGTTTTTCCCGCCTGTCTTCCCGCCAAAGTGGGGGTCAGAACCGGTGGGGGCCAGTTGCTGAGTACAGCAAGTGGCCTGGAGAAGCTCACAAAGGCGGCATGCCTTTGAAGCTTCCCCTGCCCATCATGGGGGAGGAGACCTAGCACCTCGCCCAGGATGTGCATTGTTGCAGGCCCAGGAGAGCGGATGGCTCTCCACCCAGGGGTCCAGCAACATGTCTGCTGTGTGGCAGCCGGGGCAGCCCCTCAGACAAGACATGGATTGTAGGTTAGGTTCAGGGGGCAACTCTAAGTTGCCCTCTGTCGTGCATTTTACATTAAATCCCACACTGGCATCAGTGTGGGTTTAATGTGCTGAGAAGTTTGATACCAAACTTCTCAGTCTTCAGTGTAGCCATTATGGTGCTGTGGAGTTCGTAATGACAACCTCCCAGCACCATATACTCTTAATGGCATCACTGCACTTACAGTGCCCAGGAATGGCCCTGGGTACTGTAGGGGCACAGGGCTCATGCACCTGTGCCCACACCACTGGCATAATGCACCCAGCTAGAGGGGTGACTGAGGTATGCCAGGGCAGTGTGTTTGTGGGCATGGCACACATGTGTGCCATGTCGACTCTCTGTTTAGTTCTGCACCAAGACACTCAGCCTGCAAAGGCAGGGTGTGTGTGTCAGGGTACAGGGCCTCTAAGGGTGGCACAATAAGTGCTGCAGCCCTTAGGGGCCTTCTCTGGTCACAATGCCCTGGGTACCATTTACCAGGGGCTGACATGTGGCCAGAGATGCCAATTGGGTTTAGGCTACAATGCAGTTTTAGGGAAGGAACACAGGCCCTGGGCACCTGATTGGCAGGAGCCCAGGGCACACTCAGTCAAAGTACATCAGCAATTCAGCAAAAAGTGGGGGCATACCATGCAAGAAAGATGGCACTTTCTCACACATAATGCTCATGGAGCTATGCCCTCACCTGTGGTATGGTGCACCCTGCCTTTAGAGCTGTAAGGCCTGCTAGAAGGGTGACTTACCTATGCCACAGGCAGTGTTGGTGGGCATGGCACAGGGGTGTGTGCCATGTCGACTCTTCAGTTTGGTCCGCACCAAAACACCCAGCCTGCTATGGCATGCTGGTGGTGTTAAGGTGAGGGGTCTCTGAGGGTGGCATAATACATGCCTCAGCCCTTAGAGGCCCTCTCTGGTCACAAGGCCCTTGGTACCAGGGCCACCTTTTACAAGAGACTTACATGTGGCCCAGAGGTGCGCCAATTGTGTGTACAAAGGTACAGTTTTGGGAAAGAACACAGGTGCTGGGGCCTGGTTAGCAGGATCCCTTCACACACTCAGTCAAGTTGGCATCAGGTTTCTGGCAAAAAGTTAGGGGGTAACCATGCAAAAAGGGGGGACATTCCTACACTCAGCCTTTTCATGTTGCTTCTTTTTGGGACTTGTAGGATGTTTTGGTGCTGCGTTTTACCTTTTTACCCTTTTGGGTCTAGGAGATCATACATTTGTTAATTAAATGTCCTATAATAATTGAAGCATTTTTCTCAATTTGTAATGTTATATTGTGCTTTTTTATGAATAACTTTGTACACTTCTCAAGCACTTCTTCTGCATATGTACTAGCTTATTCTCATTTCCTTCTGTTTCAGGTGGACTGGGTGCAGTGCGATGGTGGCTGTGATGAATGGTTTCATCAAGTTTGTGTTGGAGTCTCCCCAGAGATGGCTGAGAATGAAGATTACATCTGTATAAAATGTTCCCGAAAGCAGATGCACTGCTCTATGAGCCCAGGCTTAGTTCCGCTCTCCTTCACACCAAGTTTTCAGCTGCCAGTACAGGACTTAAAGGAAGAGACAAGCTAGCAGTGGCTCAAAATATAAGAGGTGTAGAATAATGGACCTCACTGATCTTTTAAAAGAAAGAACGGTTGTAAAGCTAACAAAGCTGTTACCAAGGCTTCTCTATCCAAGATGAGCAAAGGCTTGTTAGGGATGGCGTCCTCTGCATTTTTACAGAGGGTGTACCCATTGAGTCTCTTAACTTATCTATGTGTTGAAATATTTGTCAAAATTTGAAGCCAGTATTTTAAACCGAGTACTTCATGTTTGGTGTGATGTACAGCAGCACTTTGGGTGCAGGACGCTATCTGGGCGTGAAAGAGGCAATAGATTAGACATTGTGTCTTTGTTGCAAATCAATCACATGGTCAGGTCTTGCACTGCTTAAAAGTAGTACACAGTATACAGTGATCAGCCATGTTGCACACATGATGACTGCTGAAATTGAAGTGTGCACAACTCAACCTCCATTCTAATGAGATGTTTCCTTCAGGAACCTGCAGTTATCACCATACAACTGAAAAATAACAAAACACATGTAAGAGATTTAACACATTAAGTTTGCACACATTGTTTACATTTGTGCAACTTGTCCAATTTGAGCTGCAAGCAAAAGGTAATGGGTAGTGGACAGCTATCGCCTTTTGATGAGAGAGATAAAAACCTTGGGCGATGTATACAGCTGTGCTTTGTACCTGAAATACACCCTCTTTATGTCTCGGAGAAGACGCAGTAATGCTAAGGAAGGTATTGCTTATGTCCCCAGGGTTTGTTCCCTTTCAGTGAGTATGGCATATCAGTGTCAAACTGGTGCTGGTAGAGTGGTAAAAGCTCACTTGTAAGCAGGAGTAAAATCAACTTTTGGTGGTACAGTCCTGTCTTGCAAGATTTAAGCTGAATGATAATTTTTTGTTTGAATGCCTGTATTGGACTTAGACGTAAGAGCTGTCCCAGTGTCTAGTTTTGCACCATGTTAACTGCAGGATCATTTGGGAAAGTGTGGACGCTTACAGTCAATGAACAGATGAAGGATTCATGAATACACTTGTGGTTTGAGCGAATTTTGGGACTACCTGCACCCCACCACTGGTGGTTACCAGCAGTACCTCCTACAGTCTGTGAGCAGCACCCCCTACAGTCTGAGCAAGGATTATTCGAACAACACTTTACAGTTTCATCTGGCAGACTGATACGAGGGGAATCTGGATATTTGTGTGAACTGAGTAGCTACAAAATGGCAGCTGTGTCTTTGGTAACATACTCAAGTGCAGAGCCATTTCTGAAGTGTTTCCAACGTCTCACTCTTCGGGCATAGCAGCACCTGTGATCTTTCCTTCTGGTTCATGAAGACTTTACTGATTGCTTCTTCAGTCTCAGCCCAGATAAAGAGAATACAACTTCTGGTATACCCAATTGGCGGTCACAGTTGAGACCATGTTATATAGTAAATATTTTTTGTTTTAAAAAAAGACTTGTTTTTACTTTTTTCTAATGTTTCTGACTACTGACTGTTCTACAAATAGATTATTTTTCTTTGGTGTTATATTTCCTATGTCCCCTATCAAGCAGTATGATTTGCACACATGGAAATCTCTTGTTGTTTTCACTCCATTACCTCTTTCTTTTGAAAGGATTTTGCAGTGTCTCTATATTGCTGGCTGGATCAGACCTGTATCAGAACTATATATAAGTGGATCCATACCTCTTAATAAGCCACATTATGCTTTGGAGATGTGTTGGTCATAGAAGGTATCTGGTCCTTTCCCTTTGCAACCCGTGTTGGCTTTGTCAATGGGTGAAGCAAGACACTCCATTCCATTGTTCCCTCGTTGTGCGCTCATTCCTCTGCAAATGAAGACCGTTGTATGTAGAACACAGTCTAGCTGAAAGACTAGCTTGGATTTAAAAGAATATGAAAACAAAAATGAGTCTTCTGTCTTTAATTTAGTATGTTTTTCAAGAAATGCTACTCTACACTCCATACATTAGATGATGCTGGTTTCATTGTTATGTTTTTAAAGACTTTATACAACGTCTGGAGAACTATTTATGTTGTCCCTCATTGTGTATACATATTCAGGGTCATGTTTGTTGTCTGCTACCACCCTGTTAACCAAGACCAGTTTTCCAGGAGTTTATTTTACCACACAAGGGAGCGAGAAGGCATAGCATAGCAAGTTACTATAAGGAAATGTCTCTCTTTGTGTGCTCACCCCCAAAGTTTTTGACTGATGCTGCTGGTTTTTCAACTCTGAGAGTGCATCGAGGCCTGCTAACCAGACCTCAGTTCCAGTGCCCTGACCCTTAAACATGTGTGTTTGACTGGCCTATGGTAACCTACTTATAAGTCCCTAGTATATGGTACCAGGAGTACCCAGGGCTTGTAAGTTAGGGTGTCCCTTCAGGGACTGCAGCACTTATTGTTTCACCCTGTGTGAGACAAGGTAAAGCGTATCGCCCAGCCTGCCACTGCAGGCTGGTAGAGCAGTTTACAAATAACTCGATTTTGCCATTTAAAACAGTGGCAACACCCAAACTCCCTTTTTAATATCTGTAAGCCTCTCCTACAGCAGGTCTTTCGAGTCCTAAGACAGGGTGCATCATATTAAAAAGTAGAACATCTATTTTACATGTTCTGACTGTAAAAACTTGCAACTGTTGTTTTTACTGTGTGAGAGACTGGTCGCCCCATTGGCGAATACAGAGTTACATGCTGACAACTCAGCTGTTCTAACTTCTGAATGAGACTACCAAAGTTGGTACTTCAAAGTATCATACAACTCGTTACATTAAGCCCGACTTGATGCCCAAGTTGAAATTAATGTAACTTGTTGCCATATGCGACATTTAGAAAGTTGTCACTCTGTTGCCCAAGTTGTCCAATGGCTATTTGCTGATGCTGGCCACAAGACAGCTTTCTGTCTGCCTGGGGAGACGTGTCAGCCACTCCCAGGACAGGTAAAAATAGAGGTCTTCCCCTGGAGGAGATGTTAGCGCCTTCTGGAAGGAAACCACACAGGCAGTTAGCCCAAAAGGCGAGCTTCAAAGGAGAAGCCGCCTTTGAAGGGCAAATGGTGAGCACACTCGAGGGGGGCTACTCTTTTGCCTTGGTAGACAGATTGGCATCTAGGACAGAGAGGGTGAAACACTGCCCAAACTGTTATTTCCATGGGCATGTAGCTCTCGGGTTGCAACACCTCTATGGCAACTACTGAGCTCAACACACACCAAGAGAAAGATGTAGCCATCTTGGGAGCTAGTTGAATAGAGCACTTTGAGATAGCGAAATGCCACACTCCACAGGAAGTTGTCTTCAGGCGGAAGGGATCCAGGTATTCCATTGGCTAGTGACTGCAACCTTCCCTAAGGGCAGTTTCTGGGCATAAAAAGGACACCCTTGGCACCCAGAACTCAGATCTTGCTTGGACTGGAGAAGAGGACTGAAGGACTGCCCTGCTGACCTTGGAACTGACAAAGAAGATGCTACACTGAAGTTGGACTGCACCTGCTGCTCCTTGGTGTAGGAAACTGGCTCTATATATACTACACCAAAATGAGGTATATTATGTATAGAGTCCAGGTGACCCCAGAGGTAGGCAGAGGTTAAACTTAGATAGAACCTTACTCTCTATTTGTGGTAGAGTGGTCGAGCAGTAAGACAGTATCAGAGGACAGTGTTAAGCATTTGATGTACCCACTCAGTCAGCAAATGAATTCATACACTCAAAGACTGAACTCTAGACTAATTGTTTTTGTATAAAAAATATACTGTTGTTTTATTTTGGAACCAAGCAAGCCTGGCACAGGTAAGCATTAAATACTTTACAGTAATAAGTTGTAGATTGTAGAACAGTTTGAAAATGCAATAGGAATTGTACTTTGTTTGATTTACAGGGGATGCAGTAGGTTGCAATACTTAGCAAATACAGTACATTGAAATGAATAGGCTTTTTCAGTAAATTACAGGTAAGTTACTTTTCACGTTACTTTTCTAACTCAGTGCTGGATACCTAGATTCAGCACTGGGACATTTCCTGCAAACAGGTAAGTAATTACGTTTTGGTTATTCGTGCGATTTTTAAAGAATATTTTTAGATTTCAAAACTCCACACTTAGAAACTTTTTGTAAGAAAAAGTGTCAATGTTATCCTATGGAGGAAAAATAGATTATCGGTTCACAGGTAAGTTATCGACTGTGGGAGTTAAGGTTCTGGGGTTAGACTCAGGGGTCCCCCAGGGTCAGTGATGCACTCTTGTTACACCCTCTGCGGCACTAGGGCGGCCGGGTGCAGAGTGTTGAGGCCCAATGTTATCCTATGGAGGATAGGGGGTCTCCGGTTGGTGGCTGCTGGCAAGCAGGCCACTGGGTTGTGGGAGCAAAGCTCCTAGACTTTAGCTCAGGGCAAATGGGGAAACAGCTTAGCACAAAAGGTGCACCCTCAGCGGCACTAGGGCGGCCGGGTGCAGGGTGCTGTTTCGTCGTCGGAAGCCCTGTTGTTTCCAATGGAGAACCTCCGGTTAGCAAAAGCACTGCAGGCAGGGAGACAAAGGACTTCTGGGTGCGACCACCACTTCGAGAGGTAAGTTGGGAAGTTAGGGGTTGGTTGGGCACCGTTGGTCTGGGCACACAAGGCCGTGGGGCGTCGGGTGCAGGGGTGCAGGGGTGCCTTTTGGGGTCGGAACGGCTTACCAGCTCCGGGTCGCGGTTAGGGGGGCCTTCTGGATTTCGACTGCAGGCGTCGGCTGGAGGCTTGAGGCAGGTCAGGGGTCGCCGGATCTCTGTTCAGGATCGCCGGGGTGACCTCCTCCTGGTGTTTGCCCACTCGAGCTCGGGCCGTGGACGGCGGGTGCAGAGTGGGGCGGATCCGCAGTCTCCGGCTGCTGCCAGAGGTTGCAGTTTGAACAAATCCGGTGTTCACGGGAGAAGCAGTCTTTGGAAGTGAAGGCAGGCAGGTCCTCCGAGGTTTTTGAGGTTGCTGGCTCCAGGACACACCGGGATTTCGCAGGAGCAGGTTCGAGGGGAGACAGGCCGGTAGGGCTGGGGCCAAGTCTGTGGTCGTCTTCCTCTTGTTAGCTGGCTGCATGCCTGTTCGGTCCTTCTTCTTTTCTTGGCTGGATCTGAGGAAGCAAGGTTCAGGGTGCCCCCTAAATACTAGATTTAGGGGCGCTACAGGTCGGTAGAGGGCAGGGACCAATGGGTCCCTTCCCTGGGGTGGGTACACCCCCTATTGTGCCACCCTCCAGTGGGAGGGGGCATGAGCCTGTCCCTGGTTGGCTGGGTCCCCCCATCCTCAAGATGGCGGGGACTCGGCGTTGTGCTTCACCTCGCCTCCCCCACCTGAGTGGTGGAGTTGGCAGAGGTGGGCACACCTCTCTCCCTCACTTGTTTTTCCCGCCGGTTCTCCCGCCCAAAGTGGTGGGGTAGAACCAGTGGGGACCAGTTGCTGAAAGCGCAAATGGTCTGGGGAGGCTCACAAAGGCGGCATGCCTTTGAAGCTTCCCCTTTCGTGAACCCTCCCCATCCTGGGGGAGGAGGCTTGGCACCTCATCCCAGGATGTGCATTGTTTCAGGCCCCCGAGAGCAGCAGGCTCTCGACCCAGGGTTCCAGAAACATGTCTGGTGGTGGCAGCCTAAGCAGCCACTCAGTTGGGACACTAGAAGTTGGTCGAGTTTCAGGGGGCATCTCTAAGATGCCCTCTGTTGTGCATTTTACATTAAATCCTACACTGGCATCAGTGTGGGTTTAATGTGCTGAGAAGTTTGATACCAAACTTCCCAGTTTTCAGTGTAGCCATTATGGTGCTGTGGAGTTCGTAATGACAAACCCCCAGCATCATATACCCTTAAAGGCAGCACTGCACTTACAGTGTCTAAGAATGGACTTAGACACTGTAGGGGCACATGGCTCATGCACCTGTACCCTCACCACTGGTATAGTGCACCCAGCTAGAGGGGTGACTGATCTAGGCCAGGGCAGTGGTTTGTAGGCATGGCACACAGGGATGTGTGCCATGTCTACTCTTCACTTTGTTCTGCACCAAGACACGCAGCCTGCAAAGGCAGTGTGTGAGTGAAAAGGTGCAGGGCCTCTAAGGGTGGCACAATAAGTGCTGCAGCCCTTAGGGGCCTTCCCTGGTCACAGAGCCCTGGGTACCTGTGGTACCATTTACCAGGGGCCTACCTGTGGCCAGGGATGCCAATTGGGTTTAGGCTTCAATGCAGTTTTAGGGAAGGAACATAGGCCATGGGTACCTGATTAGCAGGAGCCCAGGGCACACTCAGTCAAAGAACATCAGCAATTCAGCGAAAAGTGGGGGCATACCATGCAGAAAGAGGGCACTTTATCACACATCCCCCCTCCCCCCCAAACGAAAGATGATGAGACTGACCTTTCCCTAGAGAGTCTTCATTGTCTAAGTGGAAGAACCTGGAAAGTCCATCTGCATTGGCATGGGCAGTCCCAGGTCTGTGTTCCACTTCAAAGTCCATTCCCTGTAGGGAGATGGACCACCTCAACAGTTTCGGATTTTCCCCTTTCATTTGCATTAGCCATCTGAGGGGTCTGTGGTCGGTTTGAACTAGGAAGTGAGTCCCAAACAGGTATGGTCTCAGCTTCTTCAGGGACCAAACCACATCAAAGGCCTCCCTCTCAATGGCACTCCAACGCTGCTCCCTGGGGAGAAGCCTTCTGCTTATAAAAGCAACAGGTTGGTCCTGGCCTTCATCATTGGTCTGGGATAGGACCGCTCCTATCCCTAGCTCAGAGGCATCAGTCTGCACTATGAACTGCTTGGCATAATCTGGAGCCTTCAGAATTGGTGCTGAGCACATTGCTTCTTTCAGGGTGTCAAAAGCCTTTTGGCAACTAACTGTCCAGTTTACCTTCTTGGGCATTTTCTTGGAGGTGAGTTCTGTGAGGGGAGTCACAATGGACCCATATCCCTTCACAAACCTCCTGTAGTACCCAGTCAAGCCAAGGAATGCCCTGACTTGGGTCTGGGTGGTTGGAGCTGCCCAGTCCAGGATAGCCTGGATCTTGGGCTGTAAGGGCTGTACCTGCCCTCCACCAACAAGGTGGCCCAAGTACACCACAGTTCCCTGCCCTCTCTGGCATTTGGATGCCTTGATAGTTAGGCCTGCAGTTTGCAGGGCTTTTAAAACCTTCCCAAGGTGGATCAGGTGATCTGCCAGATGGAACTAAAGTCAGCAATATCATCAAGATAAGATGCACTAAAGGACTCCAACCCAGCAAGGACTTGATTCACCAACCTCTGGAAGGTGGCAGGGGCATTCTTTAAACCAAAGGGCATAACAGTGAACTGATAATGCCCATCAGGTGTGGAGAATGCTGTTTTCTCTTTTGCTCCAGGGGCCATGTCAATTTGCCAGTACCCTGCAGTTAAGTCAAAGGTACTTAGAAATTTGGCTGCACCCAATTTGTCTATCAACTCATCTGCTCTTGGGATAGGGTGAGCATCTGTCTTGGTGACAGAGTTGAGCCCTCCATAGTCCACACAGAACCTCATCTCTCTCTTTCCACCATGTGGGTGAGGTTTGGGGACTAGAACCACTGGGCTGGCCCAGGGGCTCTCAGAGGGTTCAATAACCCCTAACTCCAGCATCTTGCTGACCTCCGCTTTGATGCTTTCCTTGCATTGGTCTGACTGTCAATACATTTTGTTTTTGAGAGGTGCACTGTCACCAGTGTCCACATCATGGGTACACCAGTTTGTCAGGCCAGGGGACAAGGAAAAGAGCTTAGCATACTGCTGCAAGACTTGCTTGCAGTCAGTCTGCTGTTGGGCAGAGAGGGTGTCTGAAAAGACAACTCCATCTACTGACCCATCTTTTGGGCTGTATTAGAGGAGGTCAGGGAGAGGTTCACTCTCTGCTTCCTGTTCCTCATCAGTCACCATCAGCATGGTGATGTCAGCCCTGTCATTGTAGAGCTTTAGGCGGTTCACATGGATAACCCTTTTGGGTGTCCTTCTTGTGCCCAGGTCAACCAAGTAGGTGACCTCACTCTTTTTTTCTAGGATAGGGTAAGGGCCACTCCATCTGTCCTGGAGTGCTCTTGGTGCCACTGGCTCCAAAACCCACACCTTCTGCCCAGGTTGAAATTCAACCAGTGCAGCTTTTTGGTCATACCAGTGCTTCTGAAGCTCCTGGCTGGCCTCAAGATTTTTGGATGCCTTTTCCATGTACTCAGCCATTCTGGACCTTAGGCCAAGCACATAGTCCACAATATCTTGTTTGGGTTCTTGGAGAGGCTTCTCCCAACCCTCTTTCACAAGACAGAGTGGTCCCCTCATAGGATGGCCAAACAGTAGTTCAAAGGGGGAAAACCCTACTCCCTTCTGTGGCACTTCACTGTAAGCGAAAAGCAGGCATGGTAAGAGCACATCCCATCTCCTTTTGAGTTTTTCAGGGAGTCCCATAATCATGCCTTTCAATGTCTTGTTGAATCTCTCAACAAGGCCAGTGGTTTGTGGGTGATAGGGTGTAGTAAACTTGTACTGCACTCCACACTCTTTCCACATGTGTTTTAGGTTAGCAGACATGAAGTTGGAACCTCTGTCTGAAACCACCTCCTTGGGAAACCCTACTCTGGTGAAGACACCAATGAGGGCCTTGGTTACTGCAGGAGCTGTAGTAGTCCTAAGGGGAATTGCTTGAGGGTACCTAGTGGCATGATCCACTACCACTAGAATGAATTTGTTCCCTGATGCTGTGGGAGGTTCCAGTGGACCCACGATGTCCACACCTACTCGTTCAAAGGGAACCCCCAACACAGGCAGTGGTATCAGGGGGGCCTTTGGGTGGCCACCTGTCTTGCCACTGGCTTGACAGGTAACACAGGAGCTGACAAACTCCTTCACCTTTTGGTGCATCTGGGGCCAGTAAAAGTGGCTAACTAGCCTCTCCCAAGTCTTGGTTTGGCCCAGATGTCCAGCTAGGGGGATGTCATGAGCCAAAGTTAGGAGGAACTCCCTGTACCTCTGTGGCACTACCACTCTCCTGGTGGCTCCAGGGTTGGGGTCTCTTGCCTCAGTGTACAGTAATCCCTCTTCCCAATAAGCTCTGTGGGTACCACTGACATCTCCCTTTGCTTCTGAAACAGCTTGCTGTCTCAGGCTTTCAAGAGTGGGACAGTCCTGCTGCCCCTGGCACAGCTCTTCCCTAGAGGGTCCCCCTGGGCCCAAGAGTTCAACCTGGTAAGGGTCAAGCTCCGTAGGCTCAGTTCCCTCTGGGGTGTCAATGTCCAGTATTTGTAAAGCGCGAACAATTACCCGAGGGTGTCAAGGCGCTGGGGGCCGTCGGGAAGATTAAGTGAGCTATTGCCCAGAGTCACATGGTGCTGGGCTGATCTTGCGCCGGGGATCGAACCGTGAGCACCTGGGTTCCGGAGTCAGTCGACCAAGTCAGTGCCCAAGTCAGTGCCCAAGTCAGTGTCCATGTCCTCTCCCTGAGGAGAGGGGTCCTGATCCTTTTACTGAACAGAAGCTGGTTCCCCAGTCTTCTTACCTTTTCTCTTGGAAGGTTGAGCCATACTTTCAGGCTCCAGCACTTCTTTTTCACCCTGCCTTTTGCTCTGTGCTCTTGTTTTTACACACACCAATTCAGGGATATCCAGCATTGCTGCATGGGTTTTTAGTTCATCCTCAGCCCAGGCTGAGGTTTCCAGGTCATTGCCAAGCAGACATGCAGCTGGTAGCTTTAGAGAGTCCACTACCTGTTTTAGACCAGTAACCCCCCCCCCAGTCTAATGTCACCTTAGCCATAGCATGGTTAGTGGTAACACTGTCAGCATTGGTGACTGGGTAAGTACGCCTAATCAAGTATTGCTCAGGGGAAACCAGTGTGTCTCTCACCATAGTGACACTGGCACCGTATCCCTCAGAGCCTCTATCCTAATTCCAATTATCCAAGGATATGTAAGTACTTCTTTAAGTTTGGTGACCACACAGCTACAGTGGCAAACTCAACTTCCCCCTATGAAACTAGAACTGCTTCAGTGTGCAACCTGATTTGCTCTTGGCACACTGTTGATCCCATCTGGAGACTTGCTACACCAGGAGTGGCTGTAGCTGTAGCTGTAGGACTAGGGGCCTTTTTGCTTTTTGCACTGTCTCCAGTTAAGTGTCCCATCTTTCTACAGTCGTTACACCAGGCCTTTGAAGGATCAAAGTTCTTCCCCCTGTATCTAGGACCAGATTGGGAAGAGTTTTGGGACCCACCCCCCTGTGCAGGTTTTTGGGGCCCTTTAGAAGACTCAGACTTTTTATCTTGGGGATTCTCACCACCTTTCCTCTAGGGAGGTTTTGTAACCCCTTTCTTTTGGTCCCCCCCAGTGGTTGTCTTAGTCACTCTAGTCTTGACCCAGTGGTCTGCCTTCTTTCCCAATTCTTGGGGAGAAATTAGACCTAGGTCTACCAAATGCTGATGTAACTTTTCATTCCTGCAATTACTTAAAATATGTTCCTTCATAAACAAGTTGTAAATTCCAGTAAAGTCATGCACATTGTGCCCAGTTAACCAACCATCTAGTGTCTTTACTGAGTAGTCTACAAAATCAATCCAGGACTGGTTTTGGGTTTTGTGAGCCCCCCTGAATCTAATTCTGTACTCCTCAGTTGTGAGTCCAAATCCCTCAATCAGAGTTCTCTTCATGAGGTCATAAGACCCAGCATCTGGCCCAGAGAGGCTCAGGAGTCTGTCTCTGCAGTTACCAGAGAACAGTTCCCTCAGGAGTGCCCCTCAGAGAGGTTTATTCACCTTTCTCATGTCACAACCCTCTCAAAGGCTGTGAACCATTTAGTGATGTCATCACCCTCCTCACATTTAGGGACAATCCCTTTGGGGATTTTACGATCATAAGATTGCTCTTTATCCTTATTAGTTTGATTGCTGCCACCATGGATGGGTGCTAATCCCATCTCCTTTCTTTGTTTCTCTAGGTCCAGTCTTTTGGTCAGCCTTGCTAAAAGGCTGTCCTCCTCATTGAGGCTGTCCTCAATGTCCTCACCTGAACCTGAGCCACCAGTGTGGCCCCTAGGTACTGAGAGGTTGATTCTTGGAGTCAGGACTATTGGAGCCCTTTTCTCCCTAAGCAGTGGAGGTGGTAGATCTACCTGGTCATCCTCTTCCACTACTTCCCCATCTGACTGGTCATCACCTTGTTCAGATGGGTGGTCCTTTGCATACTCGGCCAACAGCTCCTGGAGCTTTTGTTTGGTTGGATGGGGACCCATTGGTATGTTTTTAATTTTACATAAGGACCTTACTTCCTTGAAAGACAAGTGAAGGTAAGGGGTGAGGTCAAGCTCCTCAACCATGTCCTGTATGTTATTATGGTTATCTTCACTAGTAGCTGGGTTCTTATTTTGAGACATTCTAACAAAAAAGTTCTAACCCCTCTACCCTTGACTACAGTGACTTTTTATTTTCTAAAATTCTAAAGGGACATAAGCAAGGCCCTAACGACTTTTAGTAGTTTAGTAAAAATGCCAATTTTGAAAAAATCTGAATTCTAAAGGCAATTTAAGAGTTCTGTCGTGTGATCAGGTGGTAACCAAGTAGTCCAACAAATGCAAAGTTGTGTATCCCACCGCTGATCCACCAATGTAGGAAACTGGCTCTATATATACTACACCAAAATGAGGTATAGTGTGTATAGAGTCCAGGTGACCCCAGAGGTAGGCAGAGGTTAAAGTTAGATAGAACCTTACTCTCTATTTGTGGTAGAGTGGTCGAGCAGTAAGGCAGTATCAGAGGACAGTGTTAAGCATTTGATGTACCCACTCAGTCAGCAAATGAATTCACACACTCAAAGACTGAACTCTAGACCAATTGTTTTTGTATAAAAAATATACTGTTTTATTTTTCAACCAAGCAGGCCTGGCACAGGTAAGCATTAAATACTTTACAGTAATAAGTTGCTGATTGTAGAACAGTTTGAAAATGCAATAGGAATTGTACTTTGTTTGATTTACAGGGGATGCAGTAGGTTGCAATACTTGGCAAATACAGTACATTGAAATGAATAGGTTTTTTCAGTAAATTACAGGTAAGTTACTTTTCACGTTACTTTTCTAACTCAGTGCTGGATACCTAGATTCAGCACTGGGACATTTCCTGCAAACAGGTAAGTAAATAAGTTTTGGTTATTCGTGCGATTTTTAAAGAATATTTTTAGATTTGAAAACTCCACACTTGGAAACTTTTTGGAAGAAAAAGTGTGAATGTTATCCTATGGAGGAAAAACAGGTTATCGGTTCTCAGGTAAGTTATCGACTGTGGGAGTTAAGGTTCTGGGGTTAGACTCAGGGGTCCCCCAGGGTCAGTGATGCACTCTTGCTACACCCTAGAGCGGCACTAGGGCTGCCGGGTGCAGAGTGTTGAGGCCCAATGTTATCCTATGGAGGATAGGGGGTCTCCGGTTGGTGGCTGCTGGCAAGCAGGCCACTGGGTTGTGGGAGCAAAGCTCCTAGACTAGCTCAGGGCAAATGGGGAAACAGCTTAGCACAAAAGGTGCACCCTCAGCGGCACTAGGGCGGCCGGGTGCAGGGTGTTGTTTCGTTGCCGGAAGCCCTGTTGTTTCCAATGGATAACTTCCGGTTAGCAAAAGCACTGCAGGCAGGGAGACGAAGGACTTCTGGGTGCGACCACCACTCCGAGAGGTAAGTTGGGAAGTTAGGGGTTGGTTAGGCACCGTTGGTCTGGGCACAGAAGGCCGTGGGGCGTCAGGTGCAGGGGTGCCTTTTGGGGTCGGAACGGCTTACCAGCTCCGGGTCGCAGTTAGGGGGGGCCTTCTGGATTTCGACTGCAGGCGTCGGCTATGGGCTTGAGGCAGGTCAGGGGTCGCCGGATCTCTGTTCAGGATCGCCAGGGTGACCTCCTCGTGGTGTTTGCCCACTCGAGCTCGGGCCGTGGACTGCGGGTGCAGAGTGGGGCGGATCCGCGGTCTCTGACTGCTGCCAGAGGTTGCAGTTTGAACAAATCCGGTGTTCACGGGAGAAGCAGTCTTTGGAAGTGAAGGCAGGCAGGTCCTCCGAGGTTGCTGGCTGCAGGACACACCGGGATTTCGCAGGAGCAGGTTCGAGGGGAGACAGGCCAGTAGGGCTGGGGCCAAGTCAGTGGTCGTCTTCCTCTTGTTAGCTGGCTGCACGGCTGTTCAGTCCTTCTTCTTTTCTTCTTGTTTCTTGGCTGGATCTGAGGAAGCAAGGTTCAGGGTGCCCCCTAAATACTAGATTTAGGGGCGTTACAGGTAGGTAGAGGGCAGGGACTAATGGGTCCCTTCCCTGGGGTGGGTACACCCCCTATTGTGCCACCCTCCAGTGGGAGGGGGCATGAGCCTATCCCTGGTTTGTTGGGTCCCCCCATCCTCAAGATGGCGGGGACTCAGAGTTGTGCTTCACCTCGCCTCCCCTACCTGAGGGGTGGAGTTGGCAGAGGTGGGCACACCTCTCACCCTCACTTGTTTTTCCCGCCGGTTCTCCCGGCCAAAGTGGGGGGTAGAACCAGTTGGGACCAGTTGCTGAAAGCAGCAAATGGTCTGGGGTGGCTCACAAAGGCGGCATGCCTTTGAAGCTTCCCCTTTCGTGAACCCTGCCCATCCTGGGGGAGGAGGCTTGGCACCTCGTCCCAGGATGTGCATTGTTTCAGGCCCCCGAGAGCAGCAGGCTCTCGACCCAGGGGTCCAGAAACATGTCTGTTGGTGGCAGCCTAAGCAGCCACTCAGTTGGGACACTAGAAGTTGGTCGAGTTTCAGGGGGCATCTCTAAGATGCCCTCTGTCGTGCATTTTACATTAAATCCTACACTGACATCAGTGTGGGTTTAATGTGCTGAGAAGTTTGATACCAAACTTGGCTGCAGTTTTCAGTGCAGCCATTATGGTGCTGTGGAGTTCGTAATGACGAACCCCCAGCACCATATACTCTTAATGGCAGCACTGCACTTACAGTGTCTAAGAATGGACTTAGACACTGTAGGGGCACAGGGCTCATGCACCTGTACCCTCACCACTGGTATAGTGCACCCAGCTAGAGGGGTGACTGATCTAGGCCAGGGCAGTGGTTTGTAGGCATGGCACACAGGGATGTGTGCCATGTCGACTCTTCACTTTGTTCTGCACCAAGACACGCAGCCTGCAAAGGCAGTGTGTGAGTGAAAAGGTGCAGGGCCTCTAAGGATGGCACAATAAGTGCTGCAGCCCTTAGGGGCCTTTCCTGGTCACAGAGCCCTGGGTACCTGTGGTACCATTTACCAGGGGCCTACCTGTGGCCAGGGATGCCAATTGGGTTTAGGCTTCAATGCAGTTTTAGGGAAGGAACTTAGGCCCTGGGTACCTGATTAGCAGGAGCCCAGGGCACACTAAGTCAAAGAACATCAGCAATTCAGCAAAAAGTTGGGGCATACCATGCAGAAAGAGGGCACTTTCTCACACTTGGTCTAGCGAAGTTAGGACTCTGCCTGTGAAGGCCTGCTTGTGGAGAAGTAGTCTCCCAAGCCCAGCCAGAACAGAGGCTCCAAGAGTCAGTTGGCACGGGGCCACAAAAGCTGAGACAGTCTGCCTGAGCGAGTAGGTAACCCATATCACCGAATCATCGCTCAAAAGTTGCACCCGAGTCTGGTGCACCCAGAAGACTTGTTTGAGTGCAGTTTTGTTGCCTGTGAGAAAGTGCCTCTTTTTGCATGGTTAGCCCCCACTTTTTGCCTGGTTTTGATGTGCTTTCAATTGTAGGGCACAGGGTCCCTACCAACCAGGTTTCTGTGCCAGTGTTTCTTCCCCAAAACATATCCACTATTGGTACTTCTGCCTTGTGTAAGTCCCTAGTAAATGGTACCCTGGGTACCTAGAGCCTGGGAGCTGAAGAGGGTCACTTGGGGCCACTGCCCTTGCAGCTTGCATGTCCCTGTGAGGTAGAAAACAACAAAGTCGACATGGCACCTTGCCTGGGTGCCATGCCAGCCAGCACTGGCTGAAGATATAGGTAAGTCACCCCTCTAGCAGGCCTCACAGTCCTAAGGCAGGGTTCACTCTACCACAGGTGAGGATATAGCTGCATGAGCAGATATGCCCCTACAGTATTAGGGTCCATTCCTTAATATTGTAAGTGCCAGTGAAGCTGTAGAGGGTACATGGGCTGGAAACTCAACAACTCGAGTTCCACAGCACCATGATGGCTTCACTGAACACAAGAGTGTTTGGTACCAAACTGTTCCTTTCAATAAATCCACACTGATGCCAGTGTGAGATTTATTGTACAATGTACTCAGAGGGCACCTCAGAGGTGCCCCCTGAAAACCTGCTAACCCTGGTGTGGTCTCTGACTAGCTCTGGGCAGCCAACCACTGCCAGACATGTTTCTGGACCCCTGTGTAGAGAGCCCTTGCTCTCTGGGACCAGAAACAATGTACATTCTGGGCAGAGGTGTCACACCTCCTCCCCCAGGATGGGCCAGTGCTCGAAGGGGAAGCTTCAAAGGCCTGCTGCCTTTGTAATGCGACTCCCAGCCTTTGATGCTAGCAGCAGATGGCAGCCCCCAGTTTACACCCCCACTTTGGGTGGGAAAACCGACGGGAAAACTTAGGAGAATAGGAGGTGTGCCCACCTGTGCCAACTCCACCGCTAAGGTGGGAGTTGGGGGAGATAAAGCACATCTTTCAGTCCTTGCCATCTTGAAGATGAGGAGACCCCTCCAATCAGGGCTAGGTCTTTGCCCCCTTCCACAAGAGGGTGGCATAATCGCGGGTGCAGTCACCCCAGGTAAGGTGCCCATTGACCCTACCTGCTACTCCCATAAAAACACCCCTAAATTTAGTATTTAGGTGGCTTCCCCAAACCTAGAAACTAGATCTGCGACGATGTAGCGGGGTGGGGGAATGAAGGACTGGACCAGGTCTGGTTAGTGAAGGTTTTATTTTACAAGTGAATGTCCTTCGTGAAGCCAGAGTTACGGTCCAGGGTGTCGGTGTTGTTTCCTGGTCTTCGGGGCGTCTCGCTCTTTTGGGTCTGGTCTTCAGGGACGGCCTCCCTCTTGTCTGCTCACAGTCGACTGGATCTCGTCGGCAGATATAAAGTAAGCGGAAAGGGGAGAGTGTATGAATGTCCTGACGATAAGTTTACAGTGTGGGAAGGGAGTGAGGGATACACACTCGTGTCACACGTCTAGCAGAAAAGTACGTGAAGTGCACGGGAAAGGGGAAGGAGATGGGGAAATAGGAAAGGTTGTCTGTTTCACTATTTAGCGCTATCTCTCTTTCCTGCCCAGCCCGCAAAACGATCGCGTACCTGATTTAGTCACGCTCCTCCGGGGGCGTAGCTGGGCGCAGCGTGTTGTCGTTGGCCTCTGGGCTTGTCCAGCAATCGACTTGGCTCCACGGCAGGCTCCTTCTCTTCTTCCTCGTCCGGTGGGGAATTCGCTCCTCGGCTCTTCTCCGTCTCCGACACTCCTGTCCGTCTCTCTCCGGTGAATACACACCCGCTAGTTCCGGGTGCCTCGTCTCTTATTGGCCAGCAAGGACTGACGTGGTCGATATGGGCGGAGTGCTCCGATGTGGCGGGTTCTTTAAAGGGCCCGCGTTGATTGTCCGTGTAGTCTTCATACATGGTACTCAGCGGGCAATACCAGTCGTCCTGCTGTGGGGATACAAAAGGGCTGTTGACAGGGGTTACGGTCCACCAATCATCCTCCCATGTCCGAGTGGCCCCGTGACACACCTCCCCCCCAGGATTCTCCCGTTCGGGGAGAGGGAACACCCTGGAGAGGTAATCCGCGCTTCCATTATCGGTGCCTTTTTGGTGCTTCACTTCAAAAGTGAAGGGCTGCAGGGATAAAAACCACCGTAGGACCCTGGGGTTCTGCGTCATGTTCCTACTCATCCACTGGAGGGGTGCATGATCAGTGTAAAGGGTGAAGGGGTGGCCCTCTAGATAATATCTTAGTTTATCCACCGCCCACTTCACCGCCAGACATTCCTTTTCTACAGTAGGATACTTCATCTCCCGGGGAAACAGTTTTCTACTGATATAGAGAATGGGATGTTCCACCCCCTCAGACGTCTCCTGTGAAAGAACCGCCCCTATCCCATGATTGGAGGCATCCGTGTGTAGAAGGAAAGGTTTGGTAAAGTCTGGGGAGACTAACACCGGGCTAGTGGTGATGGTTGTCTTTAGTGACTGGAAGGCTTCCAGCATCTCTGGTGTGGGGTGGGTAATGCTGTGGGTACGCGCTTCTTTGCGAAGGGTGTCAGTCAAGGGGGCGGCTATATCAGAAAATGACGGGATAAAGCGTCGATAGTATCCTATGAGCCCTAAAAACGCCCTCATCTCTTTTTTTGTTGGAAGGAAAGGGTGTCGTGGCGATGGCTCTTACTTTTTCCTGTTGTGGTTGTATTAGCCCATGCCCTAAAAAGGTACCCTAGGTATCTGACTTTTTGAAAACCCACCCGTGACTTTTTTGCGTTGACATGTAGTCCTGCTTCAGTTAATGCCTGGAGGATGGTCTGTAGGTGTCTTAGGTGTTCCTCCCAATCAGTGCTAAACACCACGATATCATCTAGATACGCAGAAGAGAAGGAGTGATGTTCACGGAGCACCTTGTTCATCAGCCGTTGGAATGTGGCTGGCGCTCCGTGAAGACCGAAAGGTAGGACCGTGAACTCATATAGACCACTGGGAGTGGAGAAGGCGGTCTTCTTCCTATCTTCTTCTCTGAGGGGAACCTGCCAATATCCCTTGGTGAGATCCAGGGTGGTAATGTACTTGGCATCCCCTAGTTTCTCAATGAGTTCGTCTATCCGAGGAATCGGATAGGCGTCAAATGCGGATATGGCGTTAAGAGCCCTGAAGTCCATGCAAAATCTGGTCGAGCCGTCTGGTTTAGGGACCATTACAATCGGGGAGCACCACTCGCTCTGGGACGGACGGATGACCCCTAGTTCTAACATGTCCCGGACTTCCCTTTGTACAGCCGCCCTCTTGGCGGCGGGAATACGATAGGGTCGTTGTTTAATGGTTTTGTTCGGAGGGGTCACGATGGTATGTTCAGTTAGGGACGTCTTGCCAGGCTTGTCTGAGAAGAGGGGGGTGAAGGGAATGAGCCTAGCTTGTAGGGAGTTTTTCTCCTCTTTAGTCAGATCCTGATTGATGACCAGCTGTTCCAGTGTAGAAGGGCTAGACGACATAGTAGGAACGGAGAGGAGGGATTTCTTGGGAAGAGGGCCTAGCCACTTCTTCAGAATGTTGATGTGGTACGTTTGTATCCGTCTCGGGGTTATCTGCACTTTATATGTGGTCTTCCCTACCGTTCCTACAATCTTATACGGACCCAACCATTCCGAATGGAATTTCTTGGTGCTGGAGGGAAGGAGCACCAGTGCCCAGTCGTTAACTTTTAGGTGTCTCCATTTCTTCCCTTTATCGTAAAAGGTCTTTTGCTTGTTTTGCCTGTGCTCTAGGTGTGAATACGCCAGGTCTCTTAACTTCCCAATTTTTGATTTCAGCTGTTGGGTATACTCTAGCATCTCTCGGGTTTCTTCTACCCCTTCCCTCTCCCATGCCTCTTTAGTTATCTCAAGAAGAGACCGAGGTTGACGTCCATATAGCATCTCGAAAGATGAGCACCCCAAACTGCTCTGCACCTGTCCTCTCAGTACGTACAGGGCGAGAGGAAGGAGTTGGTCCCACTCCTTGCCTTCAACCGCAAGCATCTTCTTTAGGGTCGACTTCAAGGAGCCGTTGTACCTTTCGACTAAACCGTCGGTTTGTGGGTGATACACAGAGGTACGGAGATGTCGTAGGTTCAGGGATTTACAGACCTCCCCCATGAGTCGGGACACAAAGGGGGTTCCTTGGTCGGTCAGGATTTCTTTGGGGAACCCCACCCTTGAGAACAACTCCACCAACTTCTCCGCTATGTTATGTGTGGTTGGGGCTCTCAGGGGAAACGCCTCAGGATAGCGTGTGGCATAGTCGACTATCACTAGGGCGTATTGGTGTCCTTTTTTTGTCTTAGGTAGGGGCCCGATCAGGTCCATTCCCACTCTTTCAAATGGGGTGCCGATTATAGGAAGGGGCTGTAGTGGTACCTGTGGAGGACGATGTGTATTTTTCTTCTGACAGACATCACAGCTTTGGCAATACGTCTTGATGTCTCGATAGACCCCTGGCCAATAAAAATGCCTCAGGACGCTTTGAGTGGTTTTCTCGGCCCCCGTGTGCACCGCTATGAGATGTGAGTGAGAAAAATACAATATTTGTTCCCTAAAGGAGGAAGGGACAAGGAGCTGAGTAGGCTCATCCTTGGAGCTCTGTCTATATAACAAACCCTCCCTAACAAGGAAGAGGGGGTATGAGGGAGGGTCTCTGTTCCTAGCGTCGTTGGCGCTTTCCCAGGCGTTACTTAAGGTGGGATCATTACCCTGAGCAAACCGGAAGCTTTTGTCCAGCAGCCAGGGCTCCGGCGTAATGAGGGCGGGTTTCGGTGGATCCTCTATCAGGGCCCGTTTCTCTGGTTTTCCCTGTGATTGTATGTTCCCCAAAAATAGATCCAGGAACCCCGGGTTGTCTGTCCCTATGATCAGATCCTCGGGCAATCCCTCAAGCACTCCTACCTTTACTTGATGCGGGGACCCTTGGTGGGGCTTCAGTATGAGTGTGGCGAGCGGGTATGACTTCACGTCACCGTGGACGCATCTTATGTGTACTAGTGTACCTGGGATGCACTGGCTCTTCTGTACATGGATCCCCCTGATAACAGACTGTTTACATCCTGAATCTAGCAGGGCTTTCACGGACCTCCCGTTCACTCGTACACTTACGTAGAATGCGCTCCCCATTTCAGCGGTGTACATGACAGAACGAGGGGCGTATCCTACTTCCATGGGTTCGTCAGTGTGTTTTTTTGTAGGACAGACCCGGGCAATGTGTCCCCAGTCACCGCACTCAAAACACTGTGGACCCTTAAACGATGGTAGTTCAGGTTTTTGGGGTCTGGGTCTCATAATCTCGGAGGGAAATCGATTTCTTCTCTCCAGCTTTAGGGCGCCGGCCTTTGGGTGCTTATCTGCTTCTAGAGGGTGTTCTTGGGTTGGGCTCGTGCAAAGGTTGTGGCCATCTCCACCGCCTGTTCCGTAGTCAGGTGGGTGTGTTGTCGTAGCCACCTTTGGGTATTAAACGGAAGAGCGTCGAGATATTGTTCAAGGTAGATACGGTCCATTATCTCCTCCTTGGTACTCCGATGGGGTGTCAACCATTTGTCGGCAGCGGCCTTTAGGCGATAGAACAGGGTTTTGGGGCTTTCGCCCGACATTCCCCTCTCTCTTCGGAAGCGGATACGGTACGCCTCCGCATCTAAGCCCAGGTGATCCAGTATCGTGTTTTTAATTACGGCGTAGGGTGTCGTTCTGTCAGCGTTGGCCACTTGGTATGCCGCCTGGGCTTCTCCTGTGAGGAGAGGGGCCAAAAAGAAGGGCCATTTCTCCGGGGGCCACCCACATGCTCTGGCTGCCCTCTCAAAGTTCATCAGGAATGCGTCCGGGTCGTCACCTGCTGTATATTTCTGTAACGAGACTCCAGAAGGGGTCGGGGATCTCAGATCCCTGTTCGAAATCGTCGGGGCCTTGGACTGCATTCTCTGTAGCCCGTCCATCTGAGCGGTGATTGTGTCCTTGAAGACCTCCCGGTCGGCCTGGGCCGACGCCATTTGCCGTTCCACGGCCCATTCCAGTTTCTCCTGTCCTTTAATGAGGTGTTGGATTAGGGTCTTCATTGCGTTATGTTCAATGGAAGGGGCTATGCCCGCATTCTCCTCCAGTTGTAGCGGGGTGGGGGAATGAAGGACTGGACCAGGTCTGGTTAGTGAAGGTTTTATTTTACAAGTGAATGTCCTTCTTCGTGAAGCCAGAGTTACGGTCCAGGGTGTCGGTGTTGTTTCCTGGTCTTCGGGGCGTCTCGCTCTTTTGGGTCTGGTCTTCAGGAACGGCCTCCCTCTTGTCTGCTCACAGTCGACTGGATCTCGTCGGCAGATATAAAGTAAGCGGAAAGGGGAGAGTGTATGAATGTCCTGACGATAAGTTTACAGTGTGGGAAGGGAGTGAGGGATACACACTTGTGTCACACGTCTAGCAGAAAAGTACGTGAAGTGCACGGGAAAGGGGAAGGAGATGGGGAAATAGGAAAGGTTGTCTGTTTCACTATTTAGCGCTATCTCTCTTTCCTGCCCAGCCCGCAAAACGATCGCGTACCTGATTTAGCCACGCTCCTCCGGGGGCGTGGCTGGGAGCAGCGTGTTGTCGTTGGCCTCCGGGCTTGTCCAGCAATCGACTTGGCTCCACGGCAGGCTCCTTCTCTTCTTCCTCGTCCGGTGGGGAATTCGCTCCTCGGCTCTTCTCCGTCTCCGACACTCCTGTCCGTCTCTCTCCGGTGAATACACACCCGCTAGTTCCGGGTGCCTCGTCTCTTATTGGCCAGCAAGGACTGACGTGGTCGATATGGGCCGAGTGCTCCGATGTGGCGGGTTCTTTAAAGGGCCCGCGTTGATTGTCCGTGTAGTCTTCATACATGGTACTCGGCGGGCAATACCAGTCGTCCTGCTGTGGGGATACAAAAGGGCTGTTGACAGGGGTTACGGTCCACCAATCATCCTCCCATGTCCGAGTGGCCCCGTGACAGACGACCTAACAAGAAAGAAGACATTCGTGCAGAAAAGACTGAAGACGACGACTGCCTTGGCCACAGCCCTACCGGCCTGTCTCCAGCTTCTGCAGCCAGCGACCTCTGAAAGCCCTGTGAGGACTTCTGCATTTGAAAAAACTCCAATCTCATTTGGACAGCTGACCTGTCCAGAAGAAATCGAATTCAGCTGCAACCGCGATCCCTGCCCAATCTGCACCCGACGCCCACGGCCCGAGTCTGAGTGGCCAGCCTGCCCAGTGAAGTGAGTCCAGCGGTGGCTGAGCGCTCCTGACTGCCACGATTACGCCTGCAGCCTGAATCCAGTGGCTCCCCCTAACCGCGACCAACTCTGGTAAGAAGACTCCGATGTCGAAAGGCACCCCTGCACCGAAGCCCCTGGGCCTTGGTGAGCTTAATTGACGGTGCCTCTGGACCTCCTACACCTCTACTTACTTCTGCTGTTGTTGGTCTACCTCTTGCAACCTCTGGTGCGATGCCTGCAGCCTGTTTGTCCAAAGAAGAAACTCCATTGAAAAGCATTGGGTGTCCGACACTGATTTTGCACCTTGCACCAGGCCACCCCTGTGCTGCTGATGGTGTATGTTTGGTGCTGCTTTGTGGGCCCCCCTGTGCTTGTGCTAATCCCCACAGCTTGGCCTCTGCAATTGATCCACTTACCTGCAAGTCGTGTTTTTACAGGCACCTCCAGTGTCCATTGAAAAGCATTGATCCGTACTCCCGACTTTGACCTCTGTACCCAGCCGCCCCTGTGCCACTGGTGGTACAGTTTTAGTACTCATCTGACTCTTGCTCCTTGCTGACCTTTGGGCCTGTAGACTTGATTGGTAAGCGTGGTACTTACCTGTTAAACCGCATTATTGTTTTCCCCATAGAATAACATTGAACTGCTTCAAAAATATTCCAAGTGTCGACTTTTGAAAGTGAAAGGTATTTTTATTTAAAAACGTATCTATCTTATTGCAAAGATCTTGGTCTTAAAATACAAACAAAGCTTATTTTATAAAATTGGTGTGGATTCCCTTTTTGAGTTGTGTGTCCATTATTGGTCAGTGTTGTGCAATAAATGTCTTGCACTCCTCTGTGTTAGTCCTAAGGCTGCTCGCCCACACTACCACTAATAGAGCACTTTGGGTTTTACATTGAGCCCTGTACACTCTTGGGAAACCCCTGGACTCTGTGCACGGTATACCCACCTAGTGGGTAGACCATATACAGAGCCAGCTTCCTACATTGCCCAAAAGGAAAATTATTGCTAAAAGAAGGGAACCGCTGGTTTCGTTGTGCCTGGTGACTAGTAGTGCAGTGGCAACTGGTCTTTTGCTGACCAGACAGGACTTTGAGGGACGTCGACCCCTGTGGCCTAAGTTGCCTCCCACCAGGGACGTGGACCGAGGAGTAGCTCCAGGAAGACCCCCAATGACCGCACAGCATCTTCAGCATCCTGTATCCCTTGCATCATTCCATAGAAGTCAATGGTAAAGGGCTACTGACATTGGAACTGGACTGAAGACTGGTTTTTCTGCCAATGTGACTGTTACTTCTGACCTGGTTGCCCCCCTACACTGACTCCCCACCGGAGTTGGTTGCTCAAAGTACTTCCAATTATCTGCATTCGCTCTTGATGTGACTTTTTGTTGGAGAAAAAAAAAAGTCCGCGGTTTACGATTGTGTGGAGGAAGCGGGAGGAGGACTAGGAGGCGGAGCATGGGGTGGGACTTCTGGCTGGAAGCCTCATCTGCCACATGTCAGCGCGGACGCGCCAAAGGCACGCCTAAGGCAAGCCCTTCTGCGCCCGAACGGGACCAGGGGCCAGAACCCCTGCCCCGCAACACTCAGGCAGAATAACCTACTCTAGTAGCCTATTATTTAAGCTGAGGAAGCCCCGTCTCAGGACATGCTGCCACTCAATTACCCCCCTCAGTGAGGATCCCCAATGCCCCCATTGTATTTTTAAGCTTCATCCTCACATGCAGAGCACCCCGGAGACCAAGCACACTTCCACCCTAAAAATGTTTCTTTTAAACTGCCGGTCACTAGCTAAACACTCCACTGAGTTGAAATTACTCCTTGAAGAGGAAAATCCTGACATAATGTTCTTAATGGAAACTTGGCTCCATAAGGAGTCGGAGCCTGATTTGGTGCAGACTCTCCCAGTTGGCTACAACATTCAACGGAAAGACCGGGTGGGAAAGAAAGGGGGGAGGTCTCACAATAATATATAAAAAATCCTTTAAATGTCGGGTGGAACCCAACATTGTCGCTGACTGTGCAAGTCTCTTTTTCAGCATCGCACTTTCGGCAGTACAGTCCTTTCCCGGAGTACTTATTTATCGCCCCCCGGGTGGACGGGGGCGATTCCTGCAATCTCTACAGGAGGTAGCTGCCTCACTTTTAGGTACCACTCCAAATACTACGCTCTTGGGGGACTTCAATCTCCATTTTGATAGCCCTTACATGACTGACGCAGCAGAACTGACCAAACACCTATTAGCAGTCCAACTCTTGCAAATGGTCTCATGCTCCACCCATAAACTGGGCCACATGTTGGATCCAATTTTTACCAATAATAACGACATATCGGTAGGGGACCCCATCCCTTTGCCTTGGACCGATCACCACCTGCTGCCCTTCTATGTCAACCTCTCGCATCCCCCCCCTAGATGTCAAACACACCACCAAAAGAGTCAGACCTTGGGCTAAACTAGCAGAAGATACTTGGACCACAGCCCTAGAAAATCTAGAGCCGGAAATCAACCCCGACCTCACTGTAGCGGCTGATAATTTTTCAACTTGGATCAAGGCATCACTAGACATGGTCATCCCACTTAAATCATGCAATAAAGCAAGGGAGAAATCCTCGCCCTGGTACTCCCCCACACTTAGAACATATAAACAGGAGTGTAAAAGACTGGAGAGAATTTGGAGGAAGGACTATAATGTCTCCAGCAAACAAAAATAAAGAGAAGCCGTAAAACGTTATCAAAGCGAAATAAAAAACGCCCAAGCTGCACACTATGAGGAACGTATTACATTAGCAGCCAATACTCCCAGAGAAATCTTTCGCATCACGAAAGACCTGCTAGAACTCCCTAGATCAGAAATCTATCCTGTGGCTTCATCTGAGCGATGTGAAGATTTAGCCCATTTTTTCTTGGAAAAGTTTTTAAAAATCTACTCGGCTTTCTAGCTCACTGTGCCCTAGTGATATACTTGCAAGGGACACACTCCGGCCCGGCACCAACCATGTGCTCAACTCACTCCCACCGCTCGCTTTGACCAGGCTCTCAGAAATCCTCCACCAGATAAAATCCAGCTCTCCCCTAGACCCAGCACCACCTCATGTAATTCACAAAGCTGGAAAAGTGATTCTTCCCCACATGCTTGAAATTATGAACCTATCCATGGTTAGTGGCTTTGTCCCGACACCTTGGAAGCATGCCATGGTGAAGGCTCTATTAAAAAAGCCCAACCTGGATCCGGATGATTTGGGTAACTATCGCCCGATATCTCTGCTTCAGTGATCATTAAAGCTTTAGAAAAGCACGTTAACTTAGCCATCTCGGAATTCCTGGAAACTAATGATCTCCTGCACGCCACACAAACAGGTTTCCTGCCTTTACACGGCACAGAAACTGCATTACTGGCCGTGGTGGAGGAATCCAAACTGATCCTCGATCAAGGGGGAGCAGTGGCTATCATCCTCCTAGACTTAAGTTCAGCGTTTGATACGGTGAACCTTGACATACTAGGGGAGAGACTTAGGAGGAGAGGCGTCTCAGATGAGGCGCTCAAATGGATCCAGTCATACCTAGAGAATAGGACCTTCCAGGTTTTCTCAGGGGAAGCCACCTCTGAAGTTCTGGGACTCAGCTGTGTAGTCCCTCAGGGATCTTCCCTGAGTCCCACACTATTCGAGAAGAAATGTAAGTGCACTGTACTTACCTACGCACGTCAACAACTTGGCTACGTCCTGAAGAAAGCCCCCCGACCCTACTGGGCACCGAAGGGGCTGAAACATGTTGACCATTCACGTTTTAAAGTAGGTGCTATAGAACAGTAGCCCTTCTAGATACGCACCGCCTTTTGATTTTTAACCTTGCCCCATCTCCAATCGAATAAAACTCCTTGTTGAGAGATGGAGGTAATTTTAAATTCACTTCACACACACTTTCACCATTACTGATCACTACTGTAATCACCAGTTGGTCTCCCTCCAGGAGGAGGAAAGCATATTGCAAGACCCTATGATGATGCTTTTCACGTAGCTACACAAGCGGAAAATCAAGATATACCGCCACGGTACATTTTACGTGAATGAGGGTTTTTCTCAAGACGGCTAAAACCCAAGACCCTGGTAATAACACAGGACAAGTGATCCATTCTCTTATGATTGTATGACTATCGCCTGGAAGCCGAATGGATCTCAGCTTCTTTCTCCCCTGATTGATAAAAAGAGATGACTCCAAGATGTGCAAGGAGTGTGCCTTAATGCACTCGAAGGCGATCTGGCACAGTGAAGCCACCTGTACGTCACAGAACACTGAAGGAAGCCTCATAAAGGCCACTCCTACTTGAAGTCAAGGACTTGGATCCATTCCTGCTCTTAGTGCCAGTCCCGCAGCAGTTCGTCGTCCCATTCCAAGTCTTTGGGGAAGTCCAGTTTTAAAAAGAAATGCTAAGTCCAAGTTGGTCTCATCCCAGACTCTCCACTCAACGTCTGAAAAGTCGTGAGGATGTTAAAGTGCCCCTCAGTACCCTACTGAGGAACAGTTTCAACAGCTTAGTCTGATGCACCCCGAATTTCTGGGTTTGTCGGTGATGCTACAACAGATTGAAGTGTTTAAGAAGGCCATGCTCTACATATTCGGCACCCTACTGAGTGGTGCACCTTTAAAGACCCATGGATCCACAGAGCCCTCTAGCCAGGTTGCCACTGGAGTCCTGCCCCCTGTACTGTCTGTGCCTCCCAAAACTGCTTCGGCTTTAGCTCCAACTCTGGAACTGACTCAACACCGAGCACCATGATCATGCCAGTTCCTACCACGCAGACACTGGAAGAAGTCATCAAGCCCATGGTTTTGTCCGGCACTGAACCAAATCCGTCTCAACCTCGACCAAAGCTGTGCTCGAGGTCAATTCCTGTGTGCCCTGCCCCCATACATTCTGACTGATAAAACTGCACCTTTTCCTAGGCAGTGCCCTTTAGTGCTCCAACAACTATTCAGATCAATTTCCGAGCAGAGCCAACCAAGTTTTGGTGATGATGGTGGGGACGAATTCTCCCGAAAATGACAATTTTTACATGGACCTACAAGAGGCCAGTGCTTTATTTTACTCCCCTGACGTCTGGCTGGTCTCCCCTCGTCCTTCCAAGGAAATGTATGCCTCATTTGCCATGCTTATTACAGGGCAGTTGATGTTCTAGATCTACAGTTGCCTTCCATTGAGGTAAAAACTGGCATAAGTTTTACAAACAAGAAAATCCTCAACTCAATCCTTAATGCTGTTTAATGAGACCCTGACCACCTTTCCTGAACACTTTGGCTAAACCTGCTCTTGCCCACCCTTAAACATACAGGTGAAGCGTGGTCACAGACCTGCTCTAGGTCTTACTAACATAGCACTCTTCTCCTGAGAGCCTGGTTGTAAAAGTTACCACTAGTAGGGTTAACCCCAATTCTTTTCCCGCTACTCCCAGAGATTGAGTGTTTGGGAAGAGGATGTTTTCTTACACCACCCTCGCCCCTCGGGTCAGTCAATGCCTGCTGATTGCTGAGAAAGTACTCCGATGTGTTATGGGACTTTGTGGCTGAGAATCTACTTGCAGTTCCCAAAGAATTCAATGCCAATCTGGCACAGACCATTTCAGAGGACTAGGATGTGGGCAAGTATGTTATCCGGTCAAGCCTGGACAGGACAGACCGCTTAGGCAGAGCGGTCTGCACTAGCTTGGTCCTTTGGCATCGCACGTGGATGAGATTCACAGGCTCCTCAGGGGATGTTCAGACGTCACTCGAACAGATAAGATCAGGGTATTTGACTGATCTCATCTCTTTAGAGAGAAGGCTGATTCTGCCCTGAATGCTTTAAAGAGAGCAAAGCTACTGCACTCTCCCTCGGTCTTTCTTCACCTACAAAGCAGTATTCTCAACAGTTTTGCCCCTTTTGAGGCATTGCGAAGGCCCACCACCTCCGCAACAGATGCACCCCAGTCCTTTTGAGCCCACGGTAGATGATCTGGCAAATAGCATCTAGGCCAGCAGGAGCAACACACCTCCCAGTCCCCAACCCCTCCAGCAGCAGCAGCCTACAAGCCGCTTTAGTTTGTTCTTTATCGGTACATGACCATCCCATGGGAGACAGGATCACTCATTTTCTCCATGGGTGGCAAGCAGGAACATCAAACAGGTGGGTCCTGAAGATAGTCCAACAGGGCTTCTCCCTGCCATTCCTTTCTGCTCCACCCCCTAATCCACCTATATCAGTGTGGTTTTCTGAGGACCATTTGTCCATTTTGCAGCAGGAAGTTCAGCCTCTTTTGGAGAAACGAGACATAGAGAGGGTCACCACCTTGAAGATTGGAACGGGGTGTTAATCCTGTTATTTCCTAGTGCCGAAAAAGGACAGAGGACTTAGCTCTATTTTAGATTTCCGACATCAACTTTTTCCTGCGGAAGGACAAATTAAGGATGCTCAATCTGGCCCCGGTTCTATCTGGCCTGGATCCAGGAGACTGGATCGTGGCGGTGGACCTGCAGGACGCATATTTCCATATTCCTGTCCCTCAGGCACACAGACCATACCTGTGGTTCAAAATGGGCCACAAGCATTTTCAGTTTGCTGTGTTCCCTTTTGGCTACACCAGTGCCACTCAGGTGTTCACAAAGGTGATTGTGGTGGTCACAGCATACCTATAGAGGTAGGGTGTGCCAGTCTTCCCCAACCTTAATTACTGACTGTTGAAGGCTGGCTTCCACAGTTAGTTGCGGACCACCTCCAGACAATCGCGAATCTCCTCACATCGTTGGAGTTCACTATCTATATGGCAAAGTCACACCTGATTCCTTCTTTTCCATCGGAGACATTCTGGATACAATGCACTTTTGGGTCTTCCTTCGTGAAGAATAAGTCTCAGTCCTGAGTGTGAGTGAGGATGCATCCGAGGCTTCTTGGCCTACTGGTTTCCTGTATCCTGCTCTCTGACCATGTCAGCTTAGATATATGGGCTCAGCAGTGGGATCTGAAGTCTCAGTGGGCTCTGCACCAAAAGATCATGTCATATTCCATCCAGGTTTTGAAGAAGATTGCAAAAGATCTGTAGTGGTGGCTGCTCGACCACAGTTGGACCGGGGGCAGATCCCTCTCCATACCCCAGCTATAGCTGATGGTGGTGACAGACTCATCTCTGCAGGGATCGGGGGGGGGCAGTCATCTGGAAATGGTGGAGATCGGGGACTCTGGTCTCTGGTGAAGACCTATTCCACATCAACCTGCTGGAGTTGCGAACCATTGGTTTAGCACCAAAAGCGTTCCTGCTGTCCATCGGGGAAAACTGATTCAGGCCCTCACGAACACCCTTGCCAAGTGCTATTTCAACAAGTAGGGCGTAGTGGGATCCTGGACCCTGTGCATTAGGGACTGCGCCTCTGGGCCTGGCTGGATCGTCAGGACATCTACCTGATCATACACCTTCTGGCGGGATCTTTAAACACCATGGTGGACAGATTCAGCTGGCGACGCCTGGTGAATAACTATTGGCAGCTGCTCCCTTAAGTGACTCTCATGGCATATTCCATCAGTGAGGAGCTTCAACACCCTCCGCATCCTCCCTAAGACCTTCAAATGGATCCCCCTCAAGGCAAGGAAGATAGTCACCCATGCACTCATCACCAGCAGACTGGACTACGGAAACGCCCTCTACGCCGGCATCAACAAGTCTCTACTACGCAAGCTCCAGACTATTCAGAACACCGCCGCCAGACTCATCCTCGGGATCTCTCGACACGAACACATCAGCCAACACCTACTCAAGCTCCACTGGCTCCCCGTTGAGAAAAGAGTCACCTTCAAGATATTCACCTACAAATGCCTACACAACACCGGACCCCAATACCTCAACGACAGAGTCACCACCTCCTACATCGCGGCCAAGACCTGGAAAGAGCTCCCCACCGACATCAGACGTGCCCCCTCCCTGAACACTTCAGGAAGGCTCTGAAGAACTGGCTCTTCAACTGAATCGGACCTGCTGATCCACCCACGCCTTGAGACCCTCACGGGTGAGTAGTGCGCTTATAATCCCCCTGATTGATTGATTGAGGAGAACCCTGGCTTGATCTCTTCGCCACCACTTAGATCTTCCCCAGTCGACACTTTTGTGCGTTAGAGTTCCCAAGTAGGGTCTCTCTTGGAGACACATTCCGCCTTGAGTGGATCCCGGGACGCCTGTATACCTTCCGGCTGCTACCTCCGCTGCCCTGAGTTCTGAAGAAGAACAAAAAAAAAACAAGCCCAAGTCATCCTAGTGGCTCCGGATTGGGCTGTGAGAATGTGGTACACTAAATCTTTGGCTTGAACATCTGTCCTGTGATCGGGCAACCACTGCAGGAGGACTTTGTCACAGCAGCAGGACAGGGTCCAGTATCTGGGCGTGCAGTCTCTACTTCCATGCATGGAAATTGAGTGTCAGCAGTTGACTGCATTCCATCACGTACCAAAATAGAGGATGGCAGCCAGGTGCCCTTCTAACAAATCTTTTTTTGCCAGATACTGGGACAAGTTTGTTTTTCTTGGTGTGGGTCCCATGACTTGGACCCATTACAGCCTACATTTTAAGATGGGTTACTGTTTGCTCTGCCTTTGACCCATCAAGGACTTGCAGTGGCACTGCTAAAGGCTATTTTTCAGCCCTTTCAGCCTTTTTGTGTTTACTAGACCAGCTGTTCTTGTTAAAATCACTTGATGTGATGTTTTCTCAAAGGGTTGGTCTACATGTTTCCCCCTAAACCCTTAATGATGATACAGTGGAAACCATAATTTGGTCCTTACTTTTCTTATGTGTTCTCCTGTTGAGCTGCTGCACAACAGTTTCCTGCGTCTCCTGACCCTAAAGACAGTCTTTCACTTTATGATCACCTGATCTTATTGCGTGAGTGAATTTCAAGATATGTCAGTTCACCCACCCTACTCCACCTTCTTTCCGGACAAACTGGTGCTGAGGACTAGAGTGGCATTTGTCTTGAAAGCTGAGACCCCCTTTAATCTTTGGGCAATTCATCACTGTTACGATTTTTTTTTTTTTTTTTAATCTCACATCACCCCTTGAAAGAGGAGGACATACTTCATCATTGGGGCCCCCAAAAGGGCTCTTTGTGGGGTTCTCTGGGACAAAAAAAGGCAAGGCGGTGCAGAAACAGATTTTGTCCAGATAGATAGTCCTCTTCGTTAAGATCTGCTACACAGTGACCAAAAAACAGCTTTTAGAGGCGTTGAGGGCCTGTTCTACCAGGTCCATGGCTGCAACCTCTGCGCTAGCACACAAAGTGCCTGTCATGGATATTTGTCAGACCGCAACATGGGCGTCCATGCACATGTTTATGTAGCACTACTGCTTTGCCAGCCAGTTCCGATGGGAAAGAAATTTTAGCTGTCCGATCCTGCAGGACGTTTTGGTCTGAGACGTTCCACAGACCCTCCATCAGTACGTACTGCTTTGTATCTATAAGGTGCAGATTCTGTGGTTATAAGTATCCCTCAGAAGAACAAGTTACTTATCTTTGGTTGTGCTTTTTCTGACCACTGATTTTTCATTGCCCTCCCACCTCACCGGTTTGTGAATGGACTCCTTTTCTGTAAAATGTAAGATCTGCACACTGGCACAAGTAACTGTTTTTTGGGCTCTGCGTCCAAGGGTGCTGACGATATCCAGAAAGAAACTGACCTCAGCTTGCTGGGGTTGCGTCTATATGTGACTCTAGTCATTACTTCCGTAGCAGAGTGCAGTCGTGCACAGTCTCAGGATTCCACCTACTGGCTCACAGGGGCTGTGCTATAAATTCTTTCAGATTGAGTCTGGCACCGGGGTGTATTCTGAAGGTGAGGAGTCTGCGTCTAAACGGAGTATTCTCCAGAAAGAGCATTACTGAAAGTAAGTAACTTGTTCTTTTAGTCAATAGTCTTGCTCTGATTTGACCAACAAAGAGGAAGTTAATTCTGTCAAGGCGAGATTATCACATGTGCTGATTTGATTTGAACATTTATATAGCGCTCAACTGCCCATAGGCGTCTAGGCGCTAATACTGGGAAGTACAGCAAGGTTGCCAATGAGACTGAGTGTGAAAGGTTAGTTGACGAAGAGCCAGGTTTTTAGTGCTTTTCTGAAGGCTAGAAGTGTTGGGCTGTTTTTTATCCCGGCCGGGAGCATGTTCCAGGTTTTAACAGTCCCTACCAGGAAACTTCTTCCACCCCAACGGGCTTTCTTAAACCTGGGTGTTTGTAGAAGTTTGCAGTGAGCAGACCTTAGATTTCTAGGCGGTATGTACCATTTCAGTCGGTTCTTCAGATAGTGAGGACCAGACCCGTGGAGTGCCTTAAACGCTAGGCATTGGGATTTGAATGTGATCCTCTTGTCTACTGGGAGCCAGTGCAAGGTTCTCAACTTGTGCGAGACTGGCTGAAATTTCGGGATATCCAACAGCAGTCTGGCTGCCGCATTTTGAAGACTCTGAAGGTGCTGCGTTTGGATCCCTACGTACAGCGCATTCCCGTAGTCCAGTCTGGACAAGGCTAGTGCTGTCACCAGGATTTTTAAGGTTTCCGGTGGAATGAAGGGGCACATTTTCCTGATAATCTTTAGGATGAAGAAGATTGATGAAGTGAGGGAGCTGTTGCACTTTGTGCTTTCACTTGTCTGACAATGCTTTGCGGTGGGCTCTGTGAAAGCTTATTTGATGGCCCATTCAGCCATCTTCTGTTTACCGGATCAGCCTTAGCTTTTTAAGTCTACTATTGTTATGAGTTTTCTGAAGGGGTTGACCTGTTAGTATTCCACCTCAGATTGTGTTCTCCCCTTCCCGCCGAGAGGGTAAGTGAAAGTAGCAGAGAGAAGCAAAGCAGGACAGTAAATGTCTAATGGTGCAGCTTGAAAGTATTGTATGTAATGTGAAACATATGAGGCATGAGCTGTCCTCCGGGGAAGTGGGAGGGTGCATTTAAAACGACAGTACTAAAAGGTAAAAACTTATATTGACAAGGTAAGTAGCATTTTTCCGTTTGTAAAATGTGTAACTAGATCACATGCTTTGTATAGACTGAACACTGTGCTTTCCCTATAAAGTACTAGCTTTGCAGCAAATCAGACAGATGGTTGGAACAATGTTTTAAGGACTATTTGCTCTACCTTAGCCTTGCTTCGGCATGAATGTCTACACAGTCATGCTCTGTGAAAGCGTGTGGTGTTGACCATGTAACAGCCTTACAAATCTTTTTGCAGGTGAAATGTTTACCAGAAAGGCCTTTTTGTTTCCCTTAGTAAAATGTGCCTTGTGAAGAGTGTGTTTAGTTTATAGCATAACACTCTTGAATACACTTCAGTAGCCATCTTGCAAAGCCTGATTTGAAGATCTAGATTCTCAAGTGAGGTTTTGTGAATGCGAAAACGAGTTGCGTTGTCTTGCGAGTAGATTTAGTACAGTCAGTTTAGTACACCACACTCCCCCTTACATCTAATCTGTGTAATGCTATTTCTGCCTCTGACCATAGTCGTGGAAAAAAATAGGCATGTCAGTGGTCTTATTGACATGGAATGGTAGGAAACTCGTATTTGTTTTCAGGATGACCAGATCTTTATGAACATGGATGAAATGCTCCTCCACCATTAAAGTCTGCAGTTCGCTAACTGTTCATAGATGTGATTGCATCTGGCTAGAGTGTAATGGCTCAAGAAGCAGATCCTTAAGTCTCACAAGGACTACATTATGGCCCCACCTAGAAATCGGAGGTGTCCCTGGAGGAATAACCCTTTTAAGGCCTTCAATATATGCCTTAAACACTGAAATCATAAAGGCCCATGTCTTCTGTTGTCTGCTAAGTTAATTCCTACAGATGTGTATACCAGCAATGATTTATTCAAGTGTAGCAGTTAATATCTTCAACTGATGCTTACAAAGGTTATGTATTCTTCTTGATGCTCTAATGAACACTTTGTTTCATTTTTGCAGCATAGAAACCTTGTGCTTCTACTGGATACTTCTAACTGCAGATTCTGCACCTTAGAATACTCCCCAGGAACAAGCCTGGATCTGGAAACATTTGTCCAGATATTGTCCTGTGTGCTGCTAACTGGTGCCATGTGGCTCTGCAGTGGCTCCGTACAGCCCCGGAGTGACTGAGTGGAGCCGCATATATGTGCCATCCTTGTGCACTGTCAGTTCCTTTCTTTATGCTTATTCTGGCATGGGCCAGGAGCTTCTCTCCCAATTTCGTTAGCATTCTAATGACTTCCAAACTTAATCCACTGTGCTTGTGAGCAGTATACCCTCCTACAATAACAAGTTTCAAACCATGCTGTGACTGTAGAAATTAGATGCCTGCCATAGATCAGCACAAGGTGTGTCTCTGGTGTTTGGTCTCAGGACAGAACTCTGAGTCATGCGACAAATGCACCCTCATGTACCTGAAGGCGATCTTTGAACAAGAAGCGAAATTGAACATCGCAGAGCATAAGAAGAATCACAGGGCCTCGCATAATTCACATTCCAAATCACGGGTGCGGACTCTATTTCGGTCCAAAGACTGTTTCTGCCATAGGTGTATAGAAGTCGAAGTCCTACGGTGAACCCAAATCAAATTCTTAATGCAAACACCAAAAAGAAAAGTGGGACTTCACCCTATCACGTTACTGTGTATCCAAGGAGAATACATGAGAACGTCAGTCGGTCTCTTCTAGGTTCCTGATTGCATTGCCAATTCCCTACCTGATTCAGGTGTACCTGAGTTCCCTATGCCATTGGCAATGTGGCAGCAGTTTGATGCCTTCGAGGAGAGCATGCTGCAGATTTGTGGTGCGCTTCCAGCTCCTTTGGCGTGCCTTAGACCCCCCCTTGATGGACTGGAACCTGCCAACCCCCTCCCCCTCCCCCCCAGCGCCTTGAGGCCCTTACGGGTGAGTAGTCGCGCTTAACAAACGCCTGATTGATTGATTGATTAGAGCACTGAGGAATTGCAGGGGATTCCATTTGGGTAACCACCGGTGTAACTGTCCTCTGCACCTTCTGACCCCTTGGGACTGCTGCACCTCCCGTACCAACTCTGGTACAGACAGCGATGCAGGCTGAAAGACCTATTCTGGGCCCCCCTTGTCAATGTCGATAACACCACCGTTGACAGAAGATGATCCCGTGCCGATTACAATATCAAACTGACTTCAGCCCCTTCTCGACTAACGTTGCACTTCGAGATTACAAAAGCGCAACCGGTGGTCATACTGCATGACTCTGAACTAGTTTCTCTACTGAGGCAGACATGCCAGCAGAGCCTCAATTATCATTTTAGCTCTGACTCTGAACAGGGTACAACCCCAGAGGGAGATGATGATGAGGGAGATGGTTTTCCTCTCCCCTCTCTCTATACAGATGACAACTTATAGATGGACTTGAAACCTTCCCTGAAAAATGGTTTGACTCATCACTTGGACCTCCAATAGAAGAGAGTGAATCATTTGTAGTACTAGCTCAACAGGCATCTTTTGCCCTGGATTTCCAGCTGCCTTCAATCGAGACCAATACAAACGTGCATAAGGACATTTTGCAGCTTGGGCCAGCTATGTCAGAGCCCTTGTTCCCATTTAATGAGGCCCTAACTGATAACTTGTTTGGCGTTTGGTCAAAGCCCTGTTACTGCCAACCAGTGAATAGGCACCCGGCCAGGCGTCACAGACTGGCGGTCTTGATTTTGTCACTAAACATACATAGGAACTAATGGTTAAGCCTTCAGCCAGCATTGCGAACCACAATTCCAAGAGGATTGAAGCATTTGAAAAAAGTATGTTCTCTTTGTGTTTATTAAGTCGTTACACACATGCTGTCTAGGACATGGCCAGTGAAATCTTGCCACCAGTCTCAGAATATCTTGGGGCCTTTCTGGCTCAGGCAATTTGTCATGGACCAGTCTCGGTCAAATATGTGATTCATGCTGGCCTAGATACTACTGATTGCCTGGTGATGGTGTTTGTCACCAGTGTTGTGCTCCGCTGTTGCATGCGGATGCTTTCGACAGTGTTTTCTAGAGCTGTACAAGTATATGTTATGGATATGCTCTTTGATGGCTCATGACTTTTTGGTTAAAAAGCAGGTACTGGCTTGGAGAGCTATAAATATAGTAGAGCCACACCACACTCTATGGGTCTTTTGACCCCTGGCAAGCGGTTCCTGCATCTGTTCAGAAAATTCAGCGTCTACTCCAGGGTCCAGCTCACTGGCCACAACAGTCTCTCCAACCATTTCAGCAGTCACCACAGTCCTTACAAGGCCGGGTACATTGGTCTGGCAGGCAACATGCATGTCACCAGTCCTCCTAGTTCCCTTCCCCCGGCAGCAACAGCCACCAATCCAATTTAGTTTGCCCTTAATGGTACACATCCCTCCTGTGGGGGGGCAGGATCCAGCAATTGTATCCCATGGTGGCAATACATCAGGTCTGACAGATGATTGGTACAAATCGATCAGCATGGCTATACCCTATCCTTTATTTTTGCCCCACCAGATCTTCCCCATCATCAGAGTGAATTTCAGAGGAGCACATGTCCCATCATCAGAGTGAATTTCAGAAGAGCACATGTCCCCATCATCAGAGTGAATTTCAGAGGAGCACATGTCCATTTAGTTTAAGAGGTACGAGTGTTACTCTCCAAAGGTGCTATTAACAGGGTTTCAGACTCGAAAAGAGGAGAGGATTGTTAATATCTATTTCCATGCGCTAAAGAAAGACAGCGGGGTCCAATCTGTTTTCGGCCTTTGACCTCTAAATTCCTTCCTGTGTAAGGTCAATTTCAAAATGCTCACACTGGCCCATATCCTGTGTGCTCTGGACTCAGGAGACTGATTGGTGTCCTTTGACCTGCATGACACATATTTTAATATACCCATCCTGCAGTCCCACAGACATTACCCGTGGTTCAAAGGAGGCCTGGAGGACTTCGTTTGCCATGCTTCCCTTCGGCCTAGCCAGTCCCCCTTGGGTGTTCATAAGAGTGATGGCTGTGGTAGCTGTCCCCTTTCAGAAATCGGCGATACAAGTTTTTCCCCTACCTCAATGATTGGATGTTTAAGGTGGGCTCACCACAGCCACTCATAAACCACATCCAGATGACGGTGAACCTCCTGACATAATTTGGCTTCACAATTCAACGAGCCAAAGTTGCTCCTGATTCCCTTGCAGAGGCTTCCATTCATAGGAACTATCCAGCTTACAGTACAGTTCAGTTCCATTCCTCTGTTGCAATGAGTACAGGACTTTGGGCTATGATCCCAATATTTCAGCCTCCATCCCTGATCTCGGTGTTAGGGTCAGGGCAGCTTTCTCTGGCAAGCCAATCTCACTCACCTACAAGCTTGTTAGCCCAAATATCACATTTGCAGATTGGTTTATTTTGGGGGAATCCGATGTAAGCTTTGCACCAAAAACAACTGTGTATTTAATTTGCAGAAGAGACCAAACCTTGTTAGTCAAGAAAGAGCAGACAATCTTTTATAGAGCAGAATAACCTTTATTCCAAGACTTTTGTGTTGTAATATCTTTCTTTTCACGTATTCTGGCAATATACTACAAAAATCAGGAATAAGCCCAACTCTCCAAAGAAAACAGAAACCAACCACTTTAGGCGAACTACAAATCGGGAACTTGCTCCACTCCCCCAAAAGAGAAAAAACAGAAACCGACATCTAGGTCTCAAGAGATCCACAAATCCTGACCGCCATCTTGGAAATTGGACAGTATTTAAGGGAGACACACCGAGGACTCCTCACTTGTTATTGTAGGTGTTCCTTGCTCGACGGACTGAGTCCAGCTCGAAGACTTCAGGTGAGTACATTTAGATTCTTTGTCCATCTGCAACGCCCTGTGTGGAAAGGTGAAGGACATCGTGATGAGAACATTCTAAAGCCAAAGAGCGGTAAGCTTTTACCTTACTCTCTTGTTAAGAAAGACTTTGCATAACACTCTGGGTATTTCGTCCTTGCTAAAGGAAAAGGAGACTTTGTGGGCTTGATGTTCAATACATTTGGAATTAATTAGAGAGAACGAGAAAGCATTTCATGGTTAAGTTATTTGAATTCAGCTTGGAAAATTGTGAACTAGGCTTGTCTTTGGCTTGGGCTCTGAACCTTAAAAGATATAAGTGAAATCAGGATAGGACCACTTGCTTGTTGTGTTTTTGTGCACTAAAAAAACTGTTTTGATTACAGATATTCTGAACCATCCTCAAGGTGAAGCTCAACTAAGAAGCAGGGAACATATGAAATAATGTGCACTGTGACTACTGAAGGAGCTAACATTCTTTTTCCACAGGTGGATATAGTTAACCAGATGTGAATGTCACTACTCTAGAACTGTGGAGGTCGGGATTAATTGCTCAATCGAATATACCATCTTGTTCCAGGTCTCCCTCTCCACGGTACCCTCCCCAGCTCCCTCCCCTCATGTGCCCACTCCGAAACTCTGTTTTTTTAATAATAGCAGACTCGTGGTGACTGAAAGTGCGCTGTTGGGTTCTGCTCCTGAGGAACTCTGAACCTGACTCTCTGGGAGAGCATCTCTGATGTGTCTTGGCCTGTTAGCTCGCCTATCCTCCTTGTCGATTATTCCAGGTGGCAAATGCGGACTCTACAGTGGAATCTGAAGTTCTGGTGGGCCCAGCACCAAGTAAACCTATCTGATGTCATCCAGATTTCAGTGAAGACCGCTCATGTTCTGCAGTAGTGGCTGCTCAAAAAGAATTGGTCTAGCAGCAGTCCTCTATTCCCCAACTAGAGCTGGTTGTGGTACTGGATGCATCATTGCTGAGTTGCAGAGGTACGGAATCCGAGTACTGCTGTCTTGACGGAAGCCCAGCTCCATATCAATCTTTTTATTTTTTGGGTCATTTGTCTAACTCTGAAGGCTTTTCTGCCGTCAATCAATGGGAGGCTGATACAGGTTCTCACGGACAACACCACCACCATGTGATAGTGCCACAAGTAGGGGTGAGTGGGGTCTTGTGCCAGGAGGGCACTGCGCCTCTGGAGTTGATTGAAGCATCAGGACAGTTCCATGATCGTGAATCACCTGTCTTGATACTTAAATGCCAGAGCGAACGACCTAAGCATGTGATATTTTGCAGATCACACATGGCTACTACATCTCAAGGTGACTCAGGGCATCTTCAATCAGTGGGGAGAACCCTAGGTAGATATTTTGCCAAAGTCAAATGAGCAGTGTAAAAAATTAGCACGTTGAGGTTTCTGCAAGAATGCTTGCTACGAGTGATGCATCCCAGCTGGAATGGAACATGGGACTTCTGTATGACTCCCCCTCCCCCCCCTGCCTTTCCAGCTCTGAGTTATGAAAAATATCAGGAATGACTAAGCCCAAGTCATCCTAGTAGCTCCGGATTGGACCAGGAGGATGTGGTGCCCTCAAAATTTGACAATGGGCATTTGTCCTCCAATCAGGTTACCACTTTCAGGAGGATCTTCTTTTAAAGCAGCAGGACAGGGTCCTTCACCCAAACCTGCGCAATTTACACCTCCATATATGGAGATTGAGGGCCAGCAGTTGACTGTGTTTGTCATCTGTGCCACCAAGTGTCCTTCCACAAAGTCCATTTATGCTGGGCTGTTTGACAGATTTGTGTCCTGTTGTGGTATCTATGAGATTGACCCTTTTTAGGTCTCGCCTAGGCAGCGCGCATGCTCTGCTCTAGGAGAGGGCCTTTAGGAATCGGTCTTCACTTTTCAAGCACTCATGCTTGTGGCGGCATCCACCTTGCGGGAGCGAGCAGCGGCGCGGCCACGTTAATTACAAACAGATGGCCCCTGCGCGCCGCTGCTCGCTCCCGCAAGGTGGATGCCGCCACAAGCACGAGTGCTTGAAAAGTGCAGACCGCTTGTTGATGCTTGTCAGAGTCCTATATCGCACCCTGGCTTTTGTATTTTAGAATGTAGCAAACGCTGCTTGAATTTAAACTCTACTTCTGATAGCCAACAGCCAATCAGCACACTGATGTGTAGGAACGACGTCGCAAAATGTCACCAGGAAGCTTGCACACCCACGCTTCCGCTCTGCCTGAGAACAGTCTTGCACCTAAAAAGCTTCTGTGGTTGGGAATTGACTAGACATGTTTGTATTTAATGAGAGCCCTGGCCGAGGCTTTATTTTCACTTCTAAATTTATTCTCTTCCTATACATGTAGTATTTAAACAATTATATCCCACGCAACAGGAATCTGTCGTGACCAGGATGGTGGGCCTACCGTTTCCTGTCAAGGCGTGTGTTTAACCTATGCACTGGAATAGGATGGTGGGTAAACACGCCCCGGCGCCTGACCCTAAACCCGCGAGCGCATCACTCGCGGGACGCTGCAGCTGCATTTGCGGCCGCGCTTGTTTTGAGTGTCTCGCTCTGGACTTCCGGCTTTCCTATTCATGCCCACTTCACATCAGCACAACTCTATCACTGCCTGCCGGGCTACGCACAGCACTCCAGCCTGGCACTTCAAGGGGCTATAAAGCACCCGCTATAACCACACAAGTGAGTCCCTTAAGTACACCCGGCTCTGTGTGGAGACCGAGGGCTGCAGCTAAAGCATGTGCAGTCGCAGGCAGGCAGACATGCCAGGAGGCAGACACGCGGCTTTATACAGCGCACCACACAATGAGACAATATTACTATAACAAAGGCACTTCAAGGGGCTATAAAGCACCCGCTATAACCACACAAGTGAGTCCCTTAAGTACACCCGGCTCTGTGCGGAGACCGAGGGCTGCAGCTAAAGCAAGGGCAGTCGCAGGCAGGCAGACATGCCAGGAGGCAGACACGCAGCGTTATACAGCGCACCACACAATGAGACAATATTGCTGTAACGAAGCTTGCCGAATGCAGGAGGTGGGCAGATATATTTATTTAGTTTTGCGTTTTTATATAGCGCGAACTTTACCCGAAGGTGTCAGAGCGCTTTGCAATACAGCCCGTTACATTACATAAGGATATAGTGCTGTCTTCTGACAGAGAGAAACCGCCAAACTGACAGCGTGCAGACACCCCCTCAGCTAAAGTAAGTCAGACACACCGCTCCAGACGGAAAAGGGCCCAAGCCACACAGACACAATGATCCCAACAGAAAGCCACCTAGTCTAAGCCCACTCCTAGACCTTCCACCTGGGGAAGTTCTGCTCTGATATCTATTCTAAGGTGAGGAGTCTGTGTTTAGAAGTATGAATGCAAAAAAGTATGGAGTTCCTGGTGAAAGAGATAGTTGTAGAGGATTGATATGTCCTAGGTGCTTGTATGCTGGACCTGTTAGTGCCCCCAGTCCCCTTCCTTTCGCTGTGTTTAGAAGTACCCATCAGAAATATGTTACTTACCTTTGGTAACCCTCTTTCCGGTGCATACTCAGTCGAACTGCAAATTCTTTACCACCATCTCACCTCCTTGTTCAGCGGATTGACCTCTTTTTAACAGTAAAAAAATCCCAAATTAGAAATCAGTGCACTGGTACCTATAATTGTAGATGCTCTGTGTCTGAGGGCGCGGAAAGGAAAAAAGAAGAAAAGGACATCAGCGTGCAGAAGTGTCATTTATACGCAGCCCCGCTCTCTAAATTCCGGGGCGGTAGAGCGCAATCTGGAGACCCACGGTTCCACCTAGTGATGCATGGGAGCTTTGCTGCACAAAAGTTTCTGGATCCAGTATGGGGCCCGATTCAGTATTTTAAAGTGAAAAATCTGTGGTCAGATAGAGTATCCACCGGAGAAAGTGTTTAAATGGGTGTATATTGTTCAGGTTTACAAATTCCCACTAAATTTGTATCCATTCATATGGAAGTCGACTGTAAGAAAGTGCCCTCTTTTTGCATGGTTGCCCCCACTTTTTGCTAAACTGCTGATGTACTTTGACTGAGTGTGCCCTGGGTTCCTGCCAAACAGGTACCCAGGGCCTATGTTCTTTCCCTAAACTGCATTAAAAACAAAACCCAATTGGTACTCTTTGGCCTCAGGCCAGTCCCTTGTAAATGGTACCACAGGTACTAAGGGCACTGTGGCCAGGGAAGGCCTCTAAGGGTAGCAGCACTTATTGTGCCACCCTTAGAGGCCCTGTACCTTTACACACACACACACACTGCCACTGCAGGCTGCGTGTTTTGGTGCAGAACACAGTGAAGAGTCGACATGGCACACATCCCTGTGTGCCATGCCTACAACCCACTGCCCTGACATAGGTCAGCCACCCATCTAGCTGGGTTCACTATACCAGTGGTGAGGGTACAGGTGCATGAGCCCTGTACCCCTACAGTGTCTAAGCCAATTCTTAGACATTGTAAGTGCAGTAATGTCAATAAGAGCATATGGTGCTGGGAGTTTGTCATTACGAACTCCACAGCGTCATAATGGCTTTACTGAAAACTGGGAAGTTTGGTATCAAACTTCTCAGCACATTAAACCCACACTGATGCCAGTGTGGGATGTAATAAAAATGCACACAAAAGGGCATCTTAGAGATGCCCCCTGAAAAACGACCTAACATTAGTGTCCAGGCTGAGTGGCATGTTTCTGGACCCCTGGGTCGAGAGCCTGCTGCTCTCGGGGGTCTGAAACAACGCACATCCTGGGACGAGGTGCCAAGCCTCCTACCCCAGGATTTGCAGGGTCCACGAAGGGGAAGCTTCAAAGGCTTGTCACCTTTGTGAGCTTCCCCAGGCCTTTGCTGCTTCCATCAACTGGCCCCCACCGGCTCTGATCCCCACTTTGGGCGGGAGAATCGGCGGGAGAACCAAGTGAGGAAGGGAGCTGTGCTCACCTTTGCCAACCCCACCCCTCAGGTGGGGGAGGCGAGGTGAAGCACAACTCTCAGTCCCTGCCATCTTGCAGATGGGGGGACCCAGCCAACCAGAGTGAGGAATATGCCCTCCTCCCACTGGAGGGTGGCATAATAGGGGGTGTACCCACCCCAAGGAAGGGACCCATTGGTCCCAACCTTTACTTACCTATAACGCCCCTAAATCTAGTATTTAGGGGCACCCCTGAACCTTGCCTCCTCAGACAAGAACCGACCAAGAAGAAAAGAAGAAGGACCGAAGAAGCTGTGCTGAAGATAAGAAGAGGAGGACGCCCACTGACTTGGCCCCAGTCCTACCGGCCTGTCCCCACCTCGAACCTGCAAAAGTGAAATCCCGGTGTGTCCTGCAGCCAGCAGCCTCAAGAACCCGAAGGACCTGCCCTGCCTTCCAAACCCAAGACTTTGTCTCCCGTGAGCACCGGATTTGCTCACCCACAGACTCTGGCCCCAGCCAAAACCGTGAGTCTGCACCACTCTGCACCCGACGCCTACGGTCCCAGTTCGAGTGGCCCAACACCACGAGGAGGTCTCCCTGGCAATCCTGACCTGAGATCTGGTGATCTCTGACCTGCCTCAACACTCCAAACGACGCCTGCAGTCTCTTTGTGGAGGACCCCCGCGACCGGAGGTGGTAAAAAAACCCGATGCCTAAAGACACCCCTGCACCCGAAATCCCACGGCCTTGGGTGGCCCAACCGACGGTGTCCCAGCATCCCTAGGCATCCCAACTTACCTCTCCAACCGGTAGTCACCTCCAGAAAATCTTCTGGAGGAGCCTGCAGTCTTTGTTGCAACCGGAGAATCTCCATTTTAAAAAAACAACAGGGCTCTGGAGGAGCCTGCAGTCTTTGTTGCAACCGGAGAATCTCCATTTTAAAAAAACAACAGGGCACCCAGCGCCCAAACAGCACCCTCACCCAACCGCCCCTGCGCCGCTGCGGGTGTACTTTGGATGCTAACTTGGATCCCCCTTTGCCCTGAGCCTAACACCAGGAGCTTTGCTCCCACAACTCTGTGGCCTGCTCGTGAGCAGCCACCAACCGGAGGCCGCCTATCCCCCATTGGATAACATTGGGCCTCAGCACTCTGCACCCGGCCGCCCTAGTGCCGCTGAGGGTGTTTCAAGAGTGCATCCTTGACCCTGGGGGAACCCTGGTTCTAACCAGCCGCGGTCTGTGCAGGTAACAGCGGTGGGGCCGGGTTGGGGTGGGAGGGGGGATTTCAACGGACGATGACGAGAGAAAATTAATTATTTAATTTTCCCTCGGCATCGTCCCTCGAAATCCCTCCTTACTCGGCACCCCACCGCTGTTACCTGCACGGACCGCGGCTGCATCTAACCCCAGAATACCAACTCCCACAAAATTGTACTTACCTTCAAACCGATAACTCAATTTCCTTCCAAAGGATTGCATTGACTGCTTTTCTTGAAAATTGTTCTAAGTGTGGAGTTGGTTTGTATGAAAACTTGAAAAACTGCAACTGAACAAAAACTGATTTGCTTACCTTTTGTCTAGGAGATGTCTCAGTGTGATATCTAGGCATATCACACTGATTAGCAAAAGTAACTTAAAAAGTAATCTAAAAAGTAATGTACAAAGTTATCTGAAAAGTAACTGAAAAGTAATTTCGACATATTGACTTACCTGTATTTCAAAAAACTGCATTTGAACCTGCATTTAATTGTAAAACACTGCATAAGATTTTGCAAAGCATTTATTTCACTTACCTGGGCCAGGTTTGCTTGGTTCTAGAAAATAAATACAACTAAATAATAATTGTATACAAATCAAATTGGTCTGAGTTCAGTCTTTGAGTGTGTGAGATCATTTGCTGATTGAGTGTGTACAACAAATGCTTAACACTACCCCCTGATAAAGCCTTACTGCTGGCCCACACTACCACAAATAGAGAGTATGGTGCTATCTACTTTTACCTCTGCCTACCTTCGGGGTTCCACTGGACTCTGTGTACACTATACCTCATTTTGGTATAGTATATACTGAGGCAGCTTCCTACACAGACAACCAAATTCTGAGACCTCAAGTGCCAAATCGCAAGATTCTTTTCCTTGAGATTTGGATGTCTCATTTAGAAGGTCTGCTCTCAGAGGCAACTTCTCATGTTGATGGATAGACATTTCCAGTAATACCGAATATTATGGTTGTCTTGTCTATTTCGGAGGAATAAAAATGAGTGTCATGGACATTTGTCTCAGTTTTGCTCACTACATAAGGGATCAGAGGTAATGGAGGAAAAAGGGCAGGTAATTTTCCATATAAGTTCATCGTAGAGCCTTGCCCATGGACTGTGGATGTGGGTACTTGGAGCCAAAGCTTGGACGTATTGCATTTTCTGCTATGGCGAACAGGTTGACTGTGAGTGTTCTACATTTCGGAAAGTAATGCTGAAGTACTTGGAGATTAATCTCCAACGTATTTGCTTGTTTATGCGTCATCCTTATCAGGTCTGCAAAGTCAATCTGATGGATACTTCTAACCACAAATTCCTGACATTGTGAATACCTCCAGGGGCTAGACTAGATCTAGAGATATTTCTCAGCATTGCACCTGCGCTCCACCAGGGAACGTCGTATAGCTATGCGTCAAGTCCATCCCACCTCAGAAGTGATGTCTGAGGTGAAGTGATTACACCCCTGCATGCTGATGTCGGTTTCTTTCTTGGCGCTCTCTGCGCCATCAGATATGGATCCAGAGCTCGCATTAAAGGAATTGACCTAGTCTTTAACAAGCTTTCCTTTAAAAATGTCTTTTTCCAGCATGCAGAGGAAATGTCCCCACCAAAACCGATAGGTTTTAAACCTTGTAGGAACTGTCACAAGCTGATGTCAGTGACAGACCCTCACAAGGAATGTCTATGATGCATAGTGTCTTTGCACGACTCCAGTTGATTGCACCCGATGAACCCCAAAGGTATCTAGGACTGCAAAACCAAAGTCAACATCACCAAACATAGCCAAAAGCCACATAAGGACAGAGCCCAGTTGAAGTCGAGAACACGGACTGGTTCTCGTTACTAAAATCATTCCTGCGAAAGATGCACTCCAAATCTTCAGGTAAGTCAAAGAAAAAGCATAAAAAGACAAAGCTGGATTCACCCACGTCCTGCCAATCTCAACCAGAGAAGTAACCGGTATGGCAGGGTGCCCCTCTATCTCAGTCCCAGTCTTCTGCAAAGGAACCAATTCCATATCTTGTAGGAAATTCACCTGTTGGGACGGAATAGTTCTCTGCATGGTAAGAGACGTGTACCCCTGCCCTGAGTGCTCAACTGTACTGTTGTCTGGATCCCTAATGCTGATTTTTTGTCTTAGGCATACACAGATCATGCGTGCGCACAATGACATAGGCCTGTCTCACAGACTGCAGTCTTGTTGGACCGGGAGAGGTTGCCCAAAGCGCTACTCTCCTAGTGGTGGAAGGCTACTGCCTTCAAAAGGAGTTAAGCAGTACAAGTGCCGTGGTGGCAGCATACCGTGTAGTGATCAGTAGTAGGGAACAGATTCTCTTTACCCTGTCACTGGAGTGAGTACAGGCTCACTCACCTTTTTAAAAAGGTCCACTGCTGTGTGCTTAACTCACCCTGTGCAGAGCAGGAGTAGTGACTCTGTGTTGGTTGTGTGTGTGCCTGGGAAGGATAGAGAACAGGGACAAAGCTGTACTGCTCAATATATGGATGGTTAGTGCATATACTGAATGCATGTCTGCCTGTTGGGGTACAGTACATGAGATATCTAGTGCTGTCTGTGCATGCGCGAGGAAAGCATGTGCTGAGTGTTTGTGGGCTTGTGTGAAGTACAATACATGTAAGGTGAAGTGTTGTGCAGCACACCTGGTGAGTCTCTGTGCTGGCAGTGTGTTTGTGTTTTATAATAGCACACCCTGGTACAATGCAGAAAGGCTACAATGCTGAACAGTGCACGCAGATTGAATGCATGTGCTGAATGTATTTGTACCTGTAATGTTCCAATGTATTGAAGTAACAATTCTGTGGAGTAAGTGTGCTGTGAATGCACACTGAGTGCAAATGTGCCCACAATGGTACATTACCTGGAGGACACTTGGTTCTATTTTTGGAGGCCCAGGCCTTCTGGTGAAGACATGAGAAGTTGAGAAATCCCCCAGACAGATTTGTGTATTGCTGCATTCCTGTGAGCTGGGTGGGACACACTGGAGGAAGCGAGGAAGGTATTCTTCCTTTACACTTCAAAAGGTTGCCCTTAGGAAGGGACCTGGACACATCTCAGAACGGTACTTAAAGAGTAGGGATGTGAGCCCGGGATTAACCTACGGACCAAACTTCGTTCCTATACAGTTTGCCCCCTCCTCCTTCCATCCATGCTGCCATATAACCGCATTGTGGATGGAGACTTTAATTGTGTTGCCCACGTCTGTATGGGCATATTCCACCGCCCTTTAGCCCTGGCACCTGTGACTAGACTGGCGGAGACCTTTTGTGCTTGGTTGCGGCACTGGGGCCTGGCGGTTTGCTGGAGGATGAGGAACCCCGTTGTTCGGGTGTATTCATATCACTCAAGCTTGCATGACCTAGAAGTCAGATTGAGCAGGGTGCTGGAATGTGCTGCAGCGTGCGAAAGGCTGGTGGATGCTGAATATTTTCATACTCTGATCATTGACCCCTGATGTATGCATTTCGTTGGTCTGCCCACAGGGCCTGCATCGCAACCTGCTGGTTGGATCCGGCCCTGCTGGAGGACCAGGCATTATGGTTCCTCCTTCATTACAGGATCACAAATTGTTGGCTTGATAAAGAGGGCTCGGCCTCCTCGGAGGGTTAGAGTTTGAGGCTTTTAAAGTGGTGGTGCGCGGCTATTGTATTGCCAATAAGGCGGGAGTGTGTGCCCAGCTACACTCGGATATACGTTGACAGGAGTCAGTTCTTGAGGGGCTACCCTCGGAACTGGGTGAAACAACTATGGTAGGGAACAGCAGCTTGCCGAGCGTGAGAAATTGTTTACATTGGTGGAATGCCTGCACCAATATGATTACAGGACATACATTATGAGGGCCCAAGATTGGAGGGATAAATCTGTGAGCATGCTGGTCTAGCTCCTTCAGGAGGAGATGGGGGTGGGGGAGGGTCATACTATCCTTCAAGTTCAGGATTCTGCAGATCGGCTTGTGTTTGCGGAGGTGGACATTAATGCAGTGTTCCGGTCCTACTACTAGGTGCTTTATGCGTGGGGGCGTAGATCGATTAGGCAGGGGTATTGAACTACATAGCAGACTCCTCCGCTCTGACTCTGGACCCAGCCATGGCCGAATGGTTGAGGGTGGAGATCACCATATAGGAGGTCAGGGGAGTTATTAAAAAGCTGGCCAGGAGCAAGGTCCCTGGGATGGATGGCCTGACAGCAGGATTTTACTCTGACTACTCAGCTGTGATTGCCCACCAGCCAGTAGCTGTATTCAACATGGCATGCAGTGGGGCGTGCTTCCCCCTACCTTGCACAAGGCCTCGATAGGCCTGCTAAAGAAAGACAAGGAACCACTTCTGGTGAATTTCTATCGCCCTCTATCCATGCTCAACGCATACTATGCGATCCTGAGTAAGATACTGTCAAAAAAGGATTTTGCCACACATGTTCAAGCTAATGCACCACAATCAAAAGGTTTTATCCCCACCTGTAGCACACTACCAAATATCTGTCAGTTGATTCATATCCTTGACCAACATGAATCACTCCCGCCAGATGCCCCAACTCTGTCCATAGATGTACAGAAATCGTTCAAGACTAAGCGATGGGACTTTCTGTTTGCTGGGCTCCTGGGGATGTGGTTCGGGGTAGCGTTTGTTAGATGGACCAAACTGCTGTACTCCCAATTGATAACTAGAATAAGAACTGATGTGACGATCTCTGGAGCGTGTGCTGTGGAGCGTGGCGCTTAACAGGGCTGCCCCTTGTCTCCCCTGCTATTTGCGTTGGTGTTGGAGCCCTTTGCTTTGACGATACTGCAAGATGGCCACTATCGGGGTTACAAGTGTCGGGTACTATATATGCGTAGTGAGCCTACGGATTTGGAGGGTGCGGTGCCGGCCCTATCCAGCTTCGGGCAGCTGTCCAGTCTGAAAGTTTATTGGCACAATTCATGTGCAGTTTCCCTGTGCTGGGCCCTGGAAAGGAACCCCTCCCTCCCCCCCCCCACACTACCATACTGGAGCGCACGCTCCTTTTCTGTGGCAGCTGCCAAGTTATGAAATACCCTGCCAAGTTACATTACTGAGACGGAGTCTTTCGTTTCTTTTCGACAACATTTAAAAACTTGGCTCTTTACGTCCTAGGCCCTATTCTCCCGGGTTTCATAGTGTATTTGTATTCTTTTGTTCTTTTTAGTTTTGTATCATCCTGTCTTTTCTCATTGGGGTGGGTTCTCTTTGATAGGTTTCAGAATTCTTTGATGCAGAGCCTTGATACCCTCGGGTTAAGAGCGCTTTATAAATCTTTTTCATTTCATTTCATATACCGCTTCCATCCATTACCTAGGAGTAGACGTGTATAGAGCCTGAGTTGCTATTTGAGGGCAACTTTACGCAAGCCTTGTCTGCTGTACGACGTTCGGTGTCCTTTTGGAGTACCTTACCGATATCAGTTAGGGGGCAGAGAGCCATATCCAAGATGGTCCTACTTCCTCAACTCCTCTATCTCTCCTCAGTCTTACCGATTAAAATCCCTCAAGCTTACTTTCGGAACTTAGATAGTGTGCTTGTCATGCTTTATTGGGGGACTAGCAGACACAGGATAGCCCTGAAGAAACTGCGTTTACCTATAGACGAGTGGGGATGGCAGCCCTGGACTTCGAACTTTATTACCTGACTGGCCAGCTGCAGTGGGTTGCCCACTGGTGTACACTGCTCTGGGAGGCAGTGGGTGTCAGGGAACATGGGTCCCCCTCCAGATCTCTCCTAACTTGCAAACTGCTGCACCCCAATCCTGCCTTGGTGGATCACGTCGCGAATATCCTGATCCGTTCAGCGTGGGTGAGCCTGGGCAAGGCCCTGCAGAGAACTCTCACCAGAGCCCTTTATACTTATGAGCTTCTCATGTTGATGGCCTGTTACTGGCCACATCCAGGAGGTTGGGCCAGTTTGGATGTGTGGCCTGGAGCAAGAGTCACTGTTATGGGGGACCTATTTACGGGGGAGGTGAACTTAGCTCTTTCCTAGAACTCAGAGAGACCTATGATGTCCAAACCTTTCTTGCTTCACAGGGCCATGGCAGGTAGGATTCGCGCCTATTCAAACCCACCAGAGCATGAATGCCTCCGCTGCTTGTTCCTTATCACAGGAACGATGATGGCAGTCTCTCTGCTATATCGTGCCTATTTAAAAGGGGCCCTGATGGACCTTTTGCAGTTGCGCCTCTGCTGGGATGAAAAGTTGGGATTTGCGCTCAATGACACTACCTGGAGGATGGTCATGCCATTTGCCCCCAAGGTATCCCGGAATGTCAGATTTAAGCTCATCCAGTTTTACTTCTTACACTCGGCATACCACACCCCTTGGCGATTACACGCAATGTTCCCCGCTACCTCGTCCGAGTGCCACCACTAAAGTGCGGCGAGGCGGGGTTTTTTCATATGATGTGGTCTTGCCCGATTCTGGCCTAGTATTTACCCACCATACTGCAGGTGGTAAATCGGGCCACTGATAAACACCTCGACTGCTCCCCGCAGTTATGCTTATTTAGTTTACACGCGTGCAGCGCAGCTCGGAAGGCAATGGACAGGTTCACGAACCTAGAACTAATACTTGTCAGGTGGCCACTCACTATAAGCTGGAAGTCAGCTGATGGACCTGATTTGGGGAAATGGAGCAGAAATTAAGTGGGCGGACTGTGAGCGAGAGAGGCATTGCGATTGGAGGAGGCCAGAGGATTGGGAAGGGTACACATAATACCCTCATAGGGTGCTATTTTGGTGGCATGTCTGAGACTGGATGCTAGAGGGATGCTACTGAATGTGGATCCTCGCCATTGAAGACCGACTTTGGTCTCTTGGATGCCATGGTAGTCCTATAGAATTCCTGCAGAGGATGGGCCGCATGATACCCCGGTAGAGTGATAGTAGGAGGCTGAGTGCTGGACTGTGTGGGCGAAGGCTGAGCAGAGGTACTGTTATTGCTTTCCTCCTGCAGTGGGAGGATCAAGGTTATGCCCATCGAGCCGGGGCGACACCGGGGGTTTCAGTTATAGAACTTGACAACTGGCCATGTATAACCAGTGTAGCCAACTTCGATTTGCCGTATGTAATGATTGACACTACTTTACTGTTTACTGATTTTACCGTAGCTGCTCTCACCTGCCATTTTCTCTTTCTCATTCTCCTAACCTCCTGGTCAGGGAACTCTGCCCTCCCCTCGCGCAGCTCCGTTGTTGCGCCACTGCCCCCAGCACCGCTCTGGTCACAGGTAGGTGTTTGAGGCCCTCCTCCACCCGCAGGTTCCTGCCTGCGCCTCATCCCTGGTGGTCCAGTGGTAGAGCTTTGCTCTTTCCTAGAACTCAGAGAGACATATGATGTCTCAACTGTGCCTTTCTTGCTTCACAGGGCCATGGCAGGTAGGATTCGTGCCTATCCAAACCCCCAGAGCATGAATGCCTCCGCTGCTTGTTCCTTATCACGGGAACGATGATGGCAGTCTCTCTGCTATATCGTGCCTATTTAAAAGGGGCCCTGATGGACCTTTTGCAATTGCGCCTCTGCTGGTATGAAAAGTTGGGATTTGCGCTCAATGACACTACCTGGAGGATGGTCATGCCATTTGCCCCCAAGGTATCCCGGAATGTCAGATTTAAGCTCATCCAGTTTTACCTCTTACACTGGGCATTCCACACCCCTTGGCGATTACACGCTATGTTCCCCACTACCTCGTCCGAGTGCCACCACTAATGTGCGGCGAGGCGGGGTTTTTTCATATGATGTGGTCTTGCCCGATTCTGGCCTCGTATTTACCCACCATACTGCAGGTGGTAAATCGGGCCACTGATAAACACCTTGACTGCTCCCCGCAGTTATGCCTATTTAGTTTACACGCGTGCAGCGCAGCTCGGAAGGCAATGGACAGGTTCACGAACCTAGAACTAATACTTGTCAGGTGGCCACTCACTATAAACTGGAAGTCAGCTGATGGACCTGATTTGGGGAAATGGAGCAGAAATTAAGTGGGCGGACTGTGAGAGAGAGGCATTGCGATTGGAGGAGGTCAAAGGATTGGGAAGGGTCCACATAATACCCTCATAGGGTGCTATTTTGGTGGCATGTCTGAGACTGGATGCTAGAGGGATGCTACTGAATGTGGATCCTCGCCATTGAAGACCGACTTTGGTCTCTTGGATGCCATGGTAGTCCAATAGAATTCCTGTAGAGGATGGGCCGCATGATACCCCGGTAGAGTGATAGTAGGAGGCTGAGTGCTGGACTGTGTGTGCGAAGGCTGAGCAGAGGTACTGTTATTGCTTTCCTCCTGCAGTGGGAGGATCAAGGTCAAGCCCATCGAGCCGGGGCGACACCCGGGGTTTCAGTTATAGAACTTGGCAACTGGCCATGTATAACCAGTGTAGCCAACTTCGATTTGCCGTATGTAATGATTGACACTACTTTACTGTTTACTGATTTTACCGTAGCTGCTCTCACCTGCCATTTTCTCTTTCTCATTCTCTTGACCTCCTGGTCAGGGAACTCTGCTCTCCCCTCGCGCAGCTCCGTCGTTGCGCCACTGCCCCCAGCACCGCTCTGGTCACAGGTAGGTGTTTGAGGCCCTCCTCCACCCGCAGGTTCCTGCCTTCGCCTCATCCCTGGTGGTCCAGTGGTAGAGCTTTGCTCTTCTGCTGGTCCGCTCTGCCAGCCTTGTCTGTCTGCCTTTTTGTCTTTTCTCCCCCGATTGTGCATTTCTGCCTTTTTGTCTATTTGTGCTTTTGCCTTTTTTTGTGCGTCGTGCTTTTTGCTTTTTGTCTATCTGTGCTCTGTGTCCTTTTTTTCTCGTATTGTGCCCTTTTTTCACTCTCCTCTTGCCGTATTTCCCGCCGCTGCTGCCCCCGCGGCCCCTCCCACCCTGCCGGTTCCCGCTCCAGCCCCCCAGCTGAGCTCCCTCCCCCGCCCCCCAGCTGAGCTCCCTCCCCCGCCCCCTACTTAATGGCGGCCGCTGTGTGTCCGCACACCACTGGCGCACCGAAGGCCCTCCAAAGGCAAGCCCGTCTGCTCCCGTCCGCGAACCCACCGCGACCAGCGCCAGGGGCCCTGGTTCTCCGACCTCCCACCGCTGCGACTCAGCCGACCTCCATGCACTCAGCCCCAGAAGAAACAACTGCCCGCTGTCGACGCCGAACACCACCCACGGCCAGTTCTCCTGCCGACACTGCCGTCGCACCTTCACCCACCTCCGGACCTCCACGGCCACCGCCCAACCACTGGACGCCAGCGTACCCAAACCCCTGAGCTGCATCTTCCTCAACCTACGCTCCCTGCACCGACACGCAGTCGAGATCTGGGACCTCCTCAACACCCTGTCGCCAGATGTCGCCTTCCTCACAGAAACCTGGACCAACGCCACCTCCGCCCCCGACATCGCTACCGCCATCTCCGACGGATACAAGATCCAGAGGAAGGACCGCCTCAACCACCCGGGAGGAGGACTCTCCATCGTACACAAGAACTCCCTCCGACTCACTACTTCCTGCACAAGCGACTCCTCGTCCCCCACGGAACATCTCCATTTCCAGATCCAGACCAACCCCAGAACGACCTTACGCGGCACCCTCGCCTACACGCCTCCTGGATCACGAACCGCGTTCACTGCAACCATCACTGACCTCATCGCGCCCCACGCCATCGCCTCCCTGGACTACGTACTGCTCGGAGACCTGAATTTCCACCTCGACAACTTCAGTGTCCCCAACTCCACCGCCATCCTGGACAACCTCGCCAACATCTGACTGAAGCAGCTCATCACCACCCCACCCACAAGGCGGGACACACCCTCAATCCCATCTTCGCAGGAGGAAACAATATCCTCTTCAGCCACACTACGCAACCCCTCTGGACGGACCACCACTGCGTACACTTCGCCTTCTCAAAATCCACCGCACACAAACCTACACCACGGCCCCGCGGAGGAACTGGAGAACGGTCACCGAAGAGCACCTCAACTCCACCCTCATCCACGCTCCCCCTCCTTCCACGACCGACGCCAACTCTGCAGCCAACGAACTCCACAGATGGACCACCGACTGCACAGACAAGCTCGCCCCCCTCCGGATCTCCGACAGACAGCCCCCACGAAAGCCACTTGGTTCACCACTGACCTCCGAGAATCCAGGCGCACCTGCAGACGTCTCGAGAAACAGCAAAACTCCGGAAGCACGGACCAGCTACAAGAACGCCATGACAGAACACCACCAACGCATCAGATCCACTGAAAGAAACTTCAACCAGGACAAGATCCTCGCCAACTCCAGCAACTCGAAGGAGCTCTTCAGTATCATACAGGAATTCACCAAACCCCCCAGCAAAGCCTCAGACATCACGCCCTCCCAGGACCTCTGCAACAAACTCGTCTCCTACTTCCATCTCAAGATCAAGTCCCTCTAAGACAACTTCAACGAACAGATACTTGACACCTAAGCCACACCTACCTCCAGCAACACCAGCCAGCCTCCCATCTCCACCTGGACCACGGTCACTACAGAAGACACCGCCACGACCATGAAGAGCATTCACTCAGGAGCCCCGACGGACCCGTGCCCACCGCACATCTTCCACAGAGCCACCGCCACCATAGCACCTGAATTACGACGCACCATCAACTCCACCTTCGAAACCGGCACATTCCCCGATGACTGGAAACGCACAGAAGTCAAGCCCTTCCTCAAGAAGCCCTCCACAGACCCGACGGACCTAAAAAACTACAGACCCATCTCTCTCCTCCCCTTCGCAGCCAAAGTCACTGAGAAGATCGTCAACATCCAGCTCATGAACGTCATCAAAGCTAACTCCATCCTTGACTCCTCCCAATCCGGATTCCGCAACAACCACAGCACTGAGACCGCCCTCCTAGCCGCCACAGATGACATCCGCACTCTCCTTGACCAGGGCCACACGGCGGCTCTCATCCTACTAGACCTCTCTGCAGCTTTCGACACTGTCTCCCACCGCACACTCACTGCCAGACTCCACGACGCCGGCATACAGGGAACCTATCAACTGGATCCACTCTTTCCTCACCGGCCGAACCCAAAGAATAAGACTCCCGCCCTTCCTCTCCGAACCCACACAGATCAGCTGCGGAGTACACCAAGGATCATCGCTCAGCCCCACGCTCTTCAACATCTACATGGCCCCCCTTGCCGCCATCGTATGACAGCATGGACTCAGCAATAGTATCCTACGCTGACACCCAGCTCATCCTCTCCCTCACAAAGGAACTCGACACCACCAGACTCAGCTTCCAGGAAGGAATGAAAGACGTCGCATCCTGGATGAGCAGCAGCTGCCTGAAGCTCAACTCGGAGAAGACAGAAGTCCTCGTCCTCGGACCCACCCCCTTCGCATGGGACAACACCTGGTGGCAGACCGCCCTCGGCATCGTTCTCGACTCCTCCCTCACCATGACCCCACAGATCAACGCCGTCTCCTCCGTGTGCTTCAACACCCTCTGCGTCCTCCGCAAGACCTTCAAATGGATCACCCTCGAATCCAGAAAGACCGTCACCCATGCACTCATAACCAGCAGATTGGACTACGGCAACGCCCTCTACGCCGAAATCAACAAATCCCTTCGCCAAAGACTCCAGACCATCCAGAACGCCGCTGCCAGACTCGTCCTCGGCATCCCGCAACAAGACCACATCACCCAGCACCTATGAGACGTCCACTGGCTCTCCGTTGAGAAGAGAGTGACCTTCAAGCTATTCATTCACACATACAAATCCCCTCCACAACACCTTACCCCAATACCTCAATGAAAGAGTCTCCTTCTATGTACCCAAGAGAAGCCTCCGCTTTGCCGACCTCGCCCTGGCTGAAACCCCCCACATCCGCAGAGCCAGAACGGGTGGAAGAGCCTACTCCTACATCGCGGCAAAGACCTGGAACGAACTCCCGCTCAGCATCAGACGTTCACCCACTCGGCAAGCCTTTAGGAAGAGCCTCAAGACCTGGCTCTTTGGGTGAGACGGAGCTGCACGATCTCTCCCCCCCTCCCCCCCACTCCCAGCCCCTCAAGAACCTCACAGGTGAGTAGCGTGGTTCACCAATACCTGATTGATGGATTGATTGATTCTTATTTGCCTGTTTATTTCATGATTGATTTGTTTGAAAAAAAAAACGCACCAAAAAGGTATTAAAAAAAAGTACAGTTAATTCCATCAAGGAGTCTGAACATGGGTCATAGACCTTCACAGATTTTCACATTCCTATAATAAAGAAACATTGGAAATTCCTGAGGTTTGTAGTAGACCACAATCACTTTCAGTGTGAAGCCCATTCAGGCTACAGTCAGTGCCAAGAACTTTATCAAAGTGTATAACAGTTGTTGCAGCAGTTCTCAGGAGATAGAAGATGCTTTTTTATTCCTATCTAGAGGGTCTAGTTGATAGATTGAGACATTAGAGAAAGCTCTCAATCAATTCCAAATAGCTTAAAACATCCTTTGTGACCTGGATCAACCTAAAAAAGTCAACTGCTGCTGCAGTTCAAAGGATACACTACTTGGGTGCAATTTTTAATATTCAGGTCACAAAGGTGTATCCTTACTATCATGCATCTGTCTTGCGGGTTGCAGTCTGTCATGACTATCTCATCGAAGGGACGCCAGAGATCATCTCTGCTAGGATCAATAGGATTTTTCATCTTTCTGGTTTATCGTGCCAGGTTTTACATGAGACCACTATTGCAATGCCTGGAGGACTAATGTCATCAAAATACAGGCAGTTGGAGAACAAACTTAATTTCCAAGTCAGCAATACAGTTATTTCCCTTGTGGTGCTGGTCTCAGAATCAGGTGAAGGGAGTTGACGTACATCAAGATGTCCCAACCGTCATCAGAGACGACTCTCTTCAATGATGCTGTGCACACATGGATCATCTTCAGGTGAAGGGAACATGGTCGAAGAAGTAGAAGACCAATCATATCAATTTGTTGGAATTGAGAGCAGTACATCTGGCTGTAAAGTTGTCCAATCGTTCAAGACAAGGGGCCTGATTTAGCTCTTGGCGGGACTCCCGTTGTCCCTCCATGGCAGCAGTTACAAGTACTCTGTTGAAGTGACTGAGTCCCACCCTCCGTATTTAGATGTGTGCTGACTGAGCTGCCGTCTGCATCGACAGACTGTTTACCTTCACGTGAGCTACACACCTCCGTCAATGTGGTGGGCTCCATTGCTGACTTACAGTACTCCGTCAAGTTGAAGGGTTTGCGCCTAGCCGATTTAGATTTTCACATTGTGCTGGCATTGTCCTAGCGGCGGATTACTGACGGAGTGAGTGTCTGGTCGAGTGGAGACTGGTAAGTACCACGTTTATAATGTCACTACACATATAGGTTGTGAGTGGGTTGATAATATATGTAGGTAATGCCCCTTTTGTACATATAGCATAGCACACATACAACATATACACACTATTGAATTTACATACACATGCACCAGAAGCACAACACCCACAACCACCACAACATAAAAAATACACTTCTGTTTCAATACAGTTCTATTTGTTTTACATTGATTAGTTGTAAAATGAGCACTAATGGATGACACATTAGAATAAACTTGCATGTAAGGGCAATGTAAAAATATACGAGGCTAAAGGAAATGTTAACACACGATTCATAGTAAGACGTGATTAGCGTTATGGTCAAGTTGTAGCAGCAAAGGACAGACCTGGACAATGGGGCTCAAGACGGGAAACAGAAAAAAAGGTGGGTTTGAAGCTCATTTCCTTCGAATTCGCCAACTCAAGTATGGAGGTATCCCCGCCACAGTTGTCCCGATGGAAAGGCACATTGTGATTAGGCCGGTGGTAATCCTGGCTGGACTCTCTCCGACAGCCGCTTTTGCCTCTGGCGCCGTTGACATGGGAGGGAAATCCTGGCGGAGTCGGCTGAACTCGGACAGTCTTTCATTCACGGACCCGCTAACATCTAAATCGAGCAGGCAGACTGCCAAGCAGGGGGCGGTGAAACCGTTGAAAAAGTGACGGCGGGACCAGATCCATCAATATTTAAATCAGGCCCAAGGTCTTGTTCAGATAATACATTGTTATAGCATTGACTGTCTGAACAAGCAATGAGGGACACGTTTTAGACCACTGTCCCTGGAAGCTCAAACGATCTGGAAATAGCCCATAGCAAGAGACTTGTACACCAGGAAGTTCATCTGACAGGGATCAGGACTATGGAAGTGGACTTACTCAGCAGGTCATTCCAACACAACCAATGTTGCCTGTCGATATACCCGAAGGCCAAACGGGACAGCGTTTTAAAACTCTATGTCACCAAGCACCAAAAAACTCCTCATCAAGATTGGCCCAAGTCGAAAGGTCGGTCTCTGACCTATTCCTCGTCCAGAAGTTGCAGGAGTCAATCCCGAGGTTGCATCTTGTTGGTCTCACAATCTTCAGGTAAGTTGAAGAAAAACATTAAAAAATCCAAGCAAGACTGCCTCTTTCCACTCTCGTACTCCAGAGAAGGTGCCATACCTCTCGATCTTGCTCCCAAAGTCAGTCGACTTCGGAACCAATCCCACAAGTTGTTCCGGCACGAATTGTCGGGGCTGTCCGCAACACCTAGGCTGATTCAAGAGCTCCGACTCTTCAGATCCATTCTGACTCCCTCTGGCGTGCCTGTGGGCCTCAAGGAGGTGAGAGGCCTTCCATCTGGGATTGTGCAAACAGGTACACCCTCGGCACCAGTTGGACCCTTCGAAACTATGACTGGGCCTCCCCCAGTTCCTATACCGACTCCGGCTCCACGATCCATGCTGGTTCCTGAAGCATCTACACTTACGCCGACTCCATCGACGCCCATTGTGCTCTCCCACTCTGAGTCAGCGCCGTTACAACCTTGACAAAGGCCACACTCAGTTTCCATCGCAATGCAACCTCCACTGATTGTTGTCCCCCCTCCACAAGAAAGAGCCCATACATTACATTCCTTGTTTGGTAGAGATTGCAACAACGATTATGAGTGACACAGGTGATGAAATCAGCCACCCATCCATGAGTGGTGGTACCCTACAATGAAGAGAACTGGTGTGATGAGCTCCAAGTTACCTTTATACCTCGCCTGATTCTGATCTTCTAACACCCCCAGATCCTGCCAGTTAAAAGAATGCTTCCTTTGCAGTGGTCATGCAGAGGGCAGCATAGGTTCTTGACCTCCAACTCCCCACCCCACTTTAGAGGTCAAAACCAATGTCCTGACTGAAGTGCTCCAGCCAGGGCAAACCTCCACTGAGCTCCAACTACCTTTTAATGAGGCACTCACTGATAGCCTCCTAGGGGCCTGGGCCAAACCGTACTCCAGCCTCTGGTAAATCACCAAATTGTGAGATGCCACCGAACTGCTCAGGGCAATCTTGCATTTTTGCCTTCGCACCCCTCTCCTGAGAGCTTAGTGGTGCAGGCGTATACCAGTCAGACAAACCCAAATACTTTAATGACTACTCCCCCCGATAGGGAGTCCAAAAGAGTGGAGACCTTTGGGAAAAGTGTATTTTCATCCACCATTTAGGCCCACTGATCCATCAGTGCCAGTTGCCTGCTGGGCCTCTAGTCCCTCACTCTTTGAGATTCAGTGGCCTGTAAGACCTCAGACCGGTCCTGACTCAAGTTATATAGGACAGTCGAGACGAGGCCAATTTCACAATTTGTTGTGGCCTAGATACCACCGATTCCATTGGGCAAGTCAATGACACCGGTGTCTCCATTTATCCCTATACCTGGCTACGGATTATGTTTTTTCCAGGCTTTGCCTAGTCACCCCTTGCAGACATGCCCTTTGATGGAACTGTAGGAAAGTGCCCTTTTTTAAACTTTTTTATTTATTTATATTAAGTTTTATTAAAACCGTATGTAAAGTACAGATACAGTAGCATAAATCTTAGTTGAGCAAAACATCAAAATGATTCACACATTATGTCAGTAGTGACTATGTAAACAATACAGTATGGACAGGCATCACATATCAGATACAGAGAGAAAAACATGTTCACTGTTCCGCTATTCCGGGGGACACATTTTGTTGCACCGATTGCAAGTACTGTAATAGAGGTTCCCATATGTCACGTGGTCTAGAGGAGGGAGGCAGGTCCTCTGCATATAGCACTAAATTATCACAACAGTAAACTAGATCTCTGAGTCAAAGGGCGCTCTGAGGTTTTGCAGTGCTTTCCCATGACATTGCCACTCGACGTTTTGCAAGAAGTAAAGCTACTTTCGCAAATTTACCCACCGCACCTTTTAAAAACGGCACCAAGCCCAGCAAACATATATGCTGAGTGCATTGCATAGTAACATTAATCATACTAGTTAGTTTACCGATTACATCAGTCCAAAATGTGGCAACCCCTCAACATGTCCAGGCTAAATGCCAGAAATCAGCTTCTGGAGCTCCGCAACGTTTACATGCATCAGTGTCTCGCAACCCATAATGAAATAGTTTCTGCGGAGTGTGGTAAGCCTGATGGATATATTTGAAGTGAATTATTCGAAGGTTCCCGTTTGAGGTCAGGTCGCCTGTCAACTGACAGCAGTACTCCCAATCTAATTGCGTGATCTGTGGGGTTAGGTGTGTATTCCATCTCTCCAAACTCCTGCTGGGGGATGTGAGTTTTTCAGCCCAGGCTGCTTGATATAGCTTGGTGATAAGCTTATGACGTGTGGGGCTGAGAAGCAGCGTATGTAGTGACTGCAGAGTTGGGGGCTCTGCGGGGAATGTGGGGTAATAGGCCTGCAGTGCTTTTTTAAGTCTGTGAAAGAGGAATATAAATAAGGGTGTTTTGTTCTGTATATAACTGATGTCGTCATCCGACACAAAAGTACCAGCCACATATAAATCCTGCATGTGAGTGATCCAGCCAGTTTCAAAATGTGTAGAGCTCCCTTGTCATGCGTGACCGACAGGGCCGAGTGGCAGGCAAGTGGTAGTAGAGGGGAGTATAGTGGGAGCTTCCCAGCTAAGCGGCCTAAATTCTGCCAGGCTGCCATAGTGCTGTCGATAGTGTTGATTTCAGTGCGGGGTGTATGTCTGCGGTTATGAGTTAGAATGGAACTCAGGGGTATGGGGTGCGCATCGCCGTCTTCGACTGCAAGGTGTGGTGTGAAGTCGTGAGTGCCAAACCAGTAATGCGCATATTGCACGTGCGCACTTAAATAATATAAATAGAGATCGGGTACGTTAAAGCCGCCCTCTTTATAACCTAGAGTAAGTGTCTCCCAATTGACCCGGGCTTGTTTGCCCCCCCAAATCACCTGAAGAAGCAAGGAGCGTAAGGACTTAAAGTAGTGTTGGGTGAGCGCGATCGGTATGTTGCAAAATAGGTATAAAAATGTAGGTAATATAATCATCTTTATAAGGGCTATGCGATCGGCTAGTGATAGTGGGAGTTTCACCCATCTATCGACCTGTTGTTCCAGAGTCGCATAGGCAACACCGTAGTTTTCGCGAATGACTACTTCAGGGTTGCGGTGAACCCACACCCCCAAATATTTCACAGGGTCCGTAGCCCATGTAAGCGGGAATTCGAGGGCGTAGGGTTGGGTGCAAGGTGTTAGCGGTACCACCACCGATTTGGTCCAGTTGATCTGGAGGCCGGAAAAGCGCCCAAATCGGTTATATATTCCCGCAGAACCGATGCCACATGGGTGTGCGGTTCCCTGACGAAGAGCAGCGTATCGTCCGCGTATAGGGAGATGTGAACTGGACGGTGGGCGAATCGGAGGGCCGAAGCCCTGTGCCGTTGTCTAATTATGCAAGCCAGTGGCTCCAATGTTAGTGCAAATAAGAGTGGGGAGAGGGGGCATCCCTGCCTCGTACCTCTGGTGATCTGAAAGGGGACTGAAGTGCAGCCCTCCACTCGAATCCGGGCCACCGGATCAGTGTATAGTAGACGTATCCATCCAATAAATCTAGGTGGGAACCCCATGCGTGTCAAGATCTGGAATAAATACCCCCATTCGATGGAATCAAAGGCTTTAGCCGCATCAAGCATCACAGCCGCTGCCTGTAGATCAGGATCGAGTATATGAAACATGGCGAAGAGCGTGCGTAGGTTGTGGGATGTAGATCTAGTGGGGATTAATCCGGACTGGTCCGGGAGGACCAGCAGCGGCATGAGGGGCTGCAATCTTGTAGCTAGAATTTTGGCCAAAATTTTAACATCAGTATTGATAAGTGATAATGGTCTATAAGAGTCACAGCGGGACGGTGGCTTATCTTTTTTAAGCAGTGTGATGATGAGGGCTTCCCGTAAGGTGGGGGGCAGTGTTCCGGTGTCGTAGGCTTCAGCATACATTTCTAGGAGAAATGGTGTGAGTTCCGTAGTGTATTCTTTATAAAATTCACAGGGGAATCCATCAGGTCCCGGGGCTTTTTTATTGGGGAGAGTTTTAGTTGCCGCACGCACTTCCTCTTCAGTGATTGGTTGGCTGAGAAAATCTCTCTGATCGTCTGTGAGCCATGCAATGGCCACGTCCGAGAGGTATAGATCCAGCTCCCGAGCATCAACCTCCTCTTGCGATGTGTATAGTGTGGCATATGTGTTCTTAAACTGTGCGACTATGTCTGGGGTGGTATAGTAATCATGGTCATTGTCATCTGTAATCTTGGTGATAATATGTCTATTGGCGCACGTTTTAATTTTAGTAGCCAGGTGGTGTCCTGGACGTCCTCCCTCACCATACGCACGGGCTACATGGCGTCTATTGATATAGCGTGTTTCTTCCTCCGCGAGTGAGGTATATTCTAAGATGGATTCTTTAATAGAAGCAAGCAGTGGTTCAGACGGAGAATGTTCATAGTCGCTCTCATATTTTTGCAACACGGTCTCTATCCCGGCCAGCCGTCCGCGCAGGTCGCGCAGTATGCCAGCTGTCGTGCAGATGCAGGTGCCGCGAATGGTGGCCTTAAACGCCTCCCACAGGGTCATGGCACTGTCGACTGAGCCGTTGTTAGTGTCGAAATAATGTACGATCGCCTCGCGAATGGTCGTTTTGTATAACGGATCAAGGAGTGCCTCAGGGTGAAAGCGCCATGTAAAAGAGCGAGAGATGGTCTTCGGGACGTGTAGAACTAGGAGTACCGGATTGTGATCCGAAAGAGTGCAGGGCAATCTTCGTACCTCAGATGCCCATCCTCCCACATGGTCGCTTAGTAACCAGTAGTCCAGCCGGGGCCAGCTATTGTGTGCAGTGGAGACGTGTGTGCCTTCTAGTGCATCTGGATTACGGTGGCGCCATATATCGAGTAGTCCCAGTTCCGCCATTCCCTCCCGAATAACCCTGGCTGCTTTAGGTGATTGGCCGTCTCGGGCGCTCGACTTGTCCTTGGCTGGGTCGAGGTGCGTATTTAAATCCCCTCCCCAGAGTATCACAGCGTCGGGCCAGGCTCTCAAAGTGGAGAGTATGTGTTCGTATAGGACCGGGTCGTCGGTGTTGGGGCCATAGGTGTTTACAATGGTAATGAGTTTACCTTCCAGTTTTCCATGCGTCAGGGCGTAGCGCCCAGAGTCGTCTACGCAAGAGTGAATCATAGTGAAGGAAAGGCCTTGTTTAATAAGTGTTAGCACCCCGCGGGAGTAGGAGGAGGCCAGACGGTAACCGGCCCATCGTGCTCCAATGTGTATGTCTGTTTGTTTGCTTAGGTGCATCTCTTGTATAAGAGCAATTTTAACATCATGGCGGTCTAGATATGCCAGAATCTGGCGGATCTTTTTATGCGAGTTGAGCCCCTGTACATTCCAAGTGAGACATATTATGACAGTGTTATCTTTGTGTTCCTCTCGAATGTGTCATGTATGGAGCGTGTTATGATGTGTATGCCGGTATGAAAGCGTTTACATCTCATAGTCATCAATAATGCACTTTATAGTCGAACCATTACCCCCGGCCCACCCTCCCACCAACACCCCCCACCCACTTTGGCACCCCCAACTTGCCAAAGCCAACCCAAACCACCCATAACAACTCCCTAGTACAGTTCCAGGGAGGCAAACGGTAATGGGGAACACCCATGTGGGGGACACTGGAGCACACATCCCCTCCCATTTCCATAGGAGGTGGTCGAGCTAGAATAGATAGTATTCCTGCCTGTGTAGTTTAAAAGCAGTAAACAAATATAAGGCCATCTTGGTGTATAGTATACATTAAGACAGAAACAGAGCATAGGGGTAGTCAAACAAAAAGAGATGACTTCTCTGTCTATGTAGGTTAGGAGCAAGAACCAATACAGAGGGCACACAGGAGCACATATCAAATCTGAATAAAGAAAGTAATCTTATCTGAGTGCAGCAAGTTCGCTCGGGCAGTCCGCTCTGTAGCTGTTGCAATTGTTCATAGCCGGGCACAAGGTGATGGAGCAATCAAAGGTCAGTGTAAAGTGGGCAAATGGGAATGGCCATAGTTCCCCGCCGTCCGACAATGTCAATGCTTCGCAGCGCTAGCGCCTCCATGGTCATCTTCTGCTGCGTTGGGTGAGTCATGACCACGGCGCTTGAGAGTTTTTACAAAGTCCATCGCTGATTTGGGGGTGGTGAATATTCTCGGCGTTCCGTTGACCTCGATACGCAGTTGTGCTGGGTACAGCATCGCGTAGGGTATTTTTTCCGAGATGAGCAGCTTTTTCACAGGTTGGTATTCTCGACGTGCTTCCTGGACGGCTGCGTAAAATCAGGATAAAAGGCGAGAGTATTGCCTTCGTGTGTGATCGTGCCTTTCTCGCGCGCCAAGCGGAGTATAGCGTCACGATCTCTATAGTTCAGCAGGCGCGCGATGATGGGGCGCGGTGGAGCTCCCGGAGGCGGCCGGGCGGCAAGAGATCGATGGGCCCTCTCCACTATTAAAACTGAAGATAGGTTTTCCGCACCAAAAATTGTTTGTAGGAGTCTCTCCATATAGGTCTCCAGTCGTCCGGTGTTGGTGGATTCTGGTAGTCCCGTGACGCGGATATTATTGCGTCGGGATCTGGCCTCCAAATCCTCGTTGCAAGCTTGAATTACCGCCAGTACCTTTTCCATAGAGTGCGTCTTTGACGTTACTTGCTGCAAGCCATCTTCTGCAGTTGAAATGCGAGTCTCCGCCTCTCCCAGCCGCATCGCATGTTTATCTAGTTTTGTAGACATATGGTCCATTTGTAGGTTTAGATGATCAATCTTCCCATCTATGGACTGCAAACTGGCCTGCACCGCAAGCAGCGTTTTATCAATGTTCGTCAATTGATCGGAGGGTGCCTCCGCCTCAGAGTCAGAGGCAGCGTGTTGGGGCGTCTTGCCACCTCGCCGTGGCTCAAAATTGAGACGTGGTTGGTTGCGTTCTGTCTTCCCCATCGCGTGACACCAGGTTGAAGCGCTCCCCACTGTCTAGCGCTGTGCGCGTAGCAATGTAGGTTGGTTACGTGATTGTTCAGGGGTGCAGATTGGGCCCAAATGCACCCAGTGGAAGCTGGTTCCCAGCGCAGATGCCGCGCGTCAGGTAATTAAGAGTGGAGGGTGCGAGGATGTGGCCAGCAGTGACGTTGATGAGAGCGGTATGGCGCCGTATTCCGGCCTGGGGGGGACAGTGAAATTGAAACGAGAGGTAAGGCAGCAAAATATGGTGGGTATACGGCCTGGGCCAGTATTTATGAGGTGTCGGTGGCGCCCCGCAGTCCGCAGCGTGAGTTCACAGTGTTCTGGGCCTGCCACTAATGCCACCAGGAGGACGTGAGCCTGCGTGAGACCAGCATCCTCGCTTCAGACCACGATGTGGACCAATCTCAATCACCAGCTGAGGCAGATCAAACAGGAGTGGCAGCGCCGTCGAGCAAGGTCAGAAGGATAGTGGGTCAGCGGCGGGGAATATACACTGGGGGGGGGGAGCAGAACGTGGTAGCACATGCACCCCCAAAAGTCCGGCAATGTCACAGCAAAAGCACTGCCCCTTCTAGGTGCTCAGCAAGGGAAATCAGATGGCCCTCTGGAAGTAGCAGGAAGAGGCCAGCCAAGAATCGGGCATGCAGGTCTCCCGTCGCGGATCAAAGGCACCGCCGGGCTCCACTCGCTGCGCGGTAATCCCCTTAGAGGACGATTCCCCACCAGGCCGCAAGGCAGATATCGGCGGGGGACACAACGTCAAGGCAGGTCGAAGCAGGGAAGCAGGCGCACTGTGATACTTACCCGGCCTGGTCCCCGCAGCTGTACGTAGCAGCTCCGATGCGAGCGCGGCCGATGGCACAGAGCGGCACCCCCCCACAGGCCGCGACCAGTGCTCCGCACGGGCGAGGGACCGGAGCCGGCCGCACCCCAGGCACCAGAGGAACTCACGCCGGGATGCCTGCCACCCTCAGTCCAGGCCGCACAGGTCTCCGGTCAGCAGCTGGGCAGCGCGATCCCACCACCGTGCCCGCAGCCTGCAGCCGACAGCATCCGATGCTCACCGCGGCCGCGCGCTCAGAACACATCCCGGGCCGCCATGTTGACAGTGCGGGCCTGGAGAGTCAACAGCTTCCTGCACGGTTGAATGTCGATGCAGCGGCTAGCACAGTTCGTGCAAAGGTGCCCACGGTACACCGCCGCTTGGTCCCTGTAATTGAGGTGTCTGTCAGGTCAGGAAAACAAGGATAATAGTCGGATTGATGGCTCGGCCAGCGGAGCTGCTCTACAGAGCGGCCATCTCGCTTCGCGCCCTCCAGCGCCCCAAGTGCCCTTTTTGTCATGTTCACCCCCACTTTCTGCCGTTGGTACTGATGTTTTTCGACTGATGTGCACTGGGTCCCTGCTAATCAGGCCCCAGTGCCAGTGCTCTTTCCTTAAAAACAAGGTAAAAGGGTCTAATTGTGTTACAATTGGCACACACTTTAGCACCCCTGTAAGTCCCAGGTTGAAGGGTACTCCTGGTGCCTGGGTACTAAAGACGGTCCCCAAGGGCTGCAGTATGTATTATGCCACCCCAAGGGACCCCCATACAAATTGCATGCAGACTGCCATTGCAGGCTGCGTGACATGGTGCAGACCATGTGTGAAAACACGGCATGGCACACTCACTGTGTGTCATGCCAAAGTCACTGCATATAATATATATAAATGACCCCGACAGCAGGCCTTATAGCCCTAAGGTAGGGTGCAGTATATTACATGTGAGGACATATCTGCATGAGCAGATTAACCCCTGTGCTAAATAGTTCAATTACTAGATACTACAAGTGAACAGGGAAGCCATGTTAAGTATATGTACTGGGCACTGGTCATTATGAGTTTCCCAGCTACATGATGCCTTGACTGAAATCTATGGTGTTTGATATCAAACACCTTGTCTTAATAAATCTGTACTGTTGCTATTACTAGATTTATTATGGCATGCACCCAGAGAGCACCTTAGAGGTGCCCCCTGAAAAACCTACCACTGACTTGTGTGCTGGCTGACTGTTATCTTCCTGCCTGTCACCACAGACAAGTTTCTGACCCCCTGCAGGTGAGAGCCAGTGTTCTGAAAGGTCAGAAATAATGCCTGCTCTGGAGGAAGGTGTTCACACCTCCTCCAGCAGGATGGTCAGTGATTCAGCATATCTGAAAGAGACACGTTAGTGACAGATTCCTTACCTTAGAATATCCCGAGGCGTCAGACTGGATCCGGAAAGTTTTTGCGTAGCAGTACCCTTGCGCGTCGGTAGGCGGCGTCGTGTGGCTCCGCGTCCGTCGTCGGCGTCGGGAGCGCCGGGATGACGTCACGGGCAGTACTTAGACGCCGCCCCTGCGCGCTGACGTCAGTTCTTCTTTTTCCGCGCCAGTAAGCGCAGATCCGGGAAGAACAGTGCCCTAGTCAATTTTTGACTAAATTTTTGGTGATTTTTTCACTGTTTCTTTTCGAGTCACTCTACTCCTAGGTGTCGGTAGGGATGCCCGGCTTCAAGCCATGCGACGTCTGTGGTCAAATGATGTCGATCACAGACCCGCACTTAGAGTGTCTCTACTGTCTCGGCCGAGACCACGACACGAAGTCGTGCCCTGACTGCCGGGCCTTACACCCGAAGGCTTTGCGAGAGCGGTCTCGAAAGCTCCTCGAGGTCCGGCAGTCGGCTCCGCGCCGCACCAAGCCCCGGTCCCGTGAGAGGTCGAGGGGCCGGTCGCGGAGCCCCCGCCGGTTGTCGGAGTCCAAGTCTTCGCACTCCTCGGGTAAGTCGAAGCACAAAAAGTCTAAAAAGCATCATCGCTCTAAGACTTCGCCTCGCCGGTCTCGCGACTCGGCTGAGGCCCCTGTCGGCACCGTCCCCGCGGCCCCGGACGTGCCTGTGGAGCCGCCCCCGCATTACCCGTCCTTTCCGGGTTTGGGGGCGACTCCGGCCCAAATACAGGAATTCCTGTCGGCCATGGCCCGCCTCTTCGGGCCTCAAGGTCCCTCCGGTGCGCCTTCGGGCCCCGCGGGCCCTGATGGGGTTGCTCCGGCGTCGCCGACGACTCCGGTCCCGGCGTCGCCCGTCCCGCCAGCCTTGATCCTGGCCTCGGCTCCGGCCTCGATCCCGGCTCCGGTGGTACCGCAACCCCGATCGACGCCGGTTGACCTAACCACGCCTCCGCCGGCGCCGATGTCCCCTGTGCCGTTCCTGACGCCGCCCGGGGCCCCGGCCGGCGTCGTTCCCCAGTTCTCTCCGGTTCCGGACATGGAGCCGGACTGACGTCGCTCGACGCCGGCCCCGGCGCCGATGAGACCTTGGGTCCCAGATGTCCCTCCTCCTCCATATTTTGAACCAGAGGAGGACCAGGAGAGCTGGGAGGGGTCGGAAGACCCTCTCACACAGCAGTGTGAGTATGATCAGGACTGGGCAGAGGAACTTGGGGATGCCAGTGGTCTGGACACTTCTCCTGACTCTGGCATGCTGTCTCCTCCTTCCGTGGCTACGGAGGAGGGAGCAGAATTTCGCAACGGTGTTGCGTAGAGCAGCTGGAGCCTTGCACCTCCAATTGCCTACTGTGGCTGTCAGGACTAACCTCCTGACGGAAGTGCTTCAGCCGGCAGCTACCTCCTCAGAGCCATTGCTGCCGTTTAATGATGCACTGTCTGACGTTCTTTTGGGCACCTGGTCCAAGCCCACCACAGGGGCTCCTGTGGATAGGAACGTGGCCCGACGCCATCGCCCTGCTCCGGGCGACTCCTTGTTTCTCTCTCAACATCCCACCCCGAGAGCTTGGTTGTCCAAGCCTCTGCCTCCCAAACCGCCTTCCCTACCGCCCCTCCGGATAGGGAATCCAAACGCCTGGATCAATTTGGGAAGAAGGCCTTTTCTTCCTCCAGTGCTGGCTTGCGGTCCGTCAACACCGCTTGCCTTTTGGGCCGATATTCCCACTCTCTGTGGGATTCGGTGGCGGCCGTTTTGCCCCAGTGTTCTGAGGAGGTCCAGACACTGCTTACCCGCACCATTGCGGAAGGTAGGGATGCGGCAAAGTACACCATACGTTGTGGCCTTGATACCGCCAACTCGCTGGGCAGATCGCTTGCAACGACGGTGGCGCTGCGTCGCCACGCCTGGCTGAGAACAACTGGTTTCTCGGGTGATGTCCAGAATACACTCCTGGACATGCCCTTTGATGGAGTCGGTCTTTTTGGTTCCAAAGCAGACCATGCGCTGGAGCGTTTTAAGGACTCATGGGCTACTGCCAAGTCCCTGGGCCTTTCTGCTGTGCGCCCTCCGCTAACCTCTGCTTTTCGCCCCTTTCGTGGACACGGAAGGGGCGCCCAGTCACGTCCGCTGCCCAGCCACCGGCCCGCGCAGCAAGCGTCCTCGCGTGGCCGAGGACGTGGCTTCCGCCGTGGCGTGTCGGGCAACCAGCGTGCGGGCAGGCCACCAACTCCGCCCCGTCCGCGGCCTCCAAGCCCTCCTAGTCCTTCCTTTCAGGTGCACAGCACGCCAGTAGGGGGCAGGGTCCGCCATCACCTTCACCACTGGCGTGCCATCACCTCGGACAGGTGGGTCTTGGACATTGTCCGAAGGGGCTACTCCCTCCCCTTCGAGACCACCCCCAGCCATGCCACCTCAATTCCACCGCATGTCAGGGGATCACTTGGTGCTTCTGCAGAAGGAAGTCACGGCCCTCTTGGCCAAGAGGGCCATCGAGCATGTTCCGACCCCAGAAGTAGGACGTGATTGCTACTCCCACTACTTTCTGGTGCCCAAAAGGACAAGGAGGACATGCGTCCTATCTTGGACCTCCGGAACGTCAATCGCTTCCTCCGGAAGGAGAAGTTCAAGATGCTCACCCTAGCTCAGGTCTTGACTGCCCTCGACCCTGGAGACTGGTTGGTAGCGTTGGACTTGCAGGACGCTTATTTTCACATCCCCGTCCTGCCGGCCCACCGGTGTTACCTGCGGTTCACGGTAGGCCTCGAGCATTTTCAGTTCACCCGTGCTCCCCTTCGGCCTTACAAGTGCCCCTCGGGTGTTCACGAAAGTGATGGCGGTGGTCGCAGCTCATCTGCGCCGGGCAGGGGTTCCAGTCTTCCCCTACCTCGACGACTGGCTGCTGAAGGCGGGCTCGTCCCAGGCAGTCGTCTCCCACCTCCAGACTACGGCCGAACTCCTGCACTCGCTGGGGTTCTCCATCAATGTGCCGAAGTCGCATCTGATTCCTTCTCCACAGCTCCTTTTCATCGGAGCAGTTCTGGACGCGACGCAGTTTCGGGCCTATCCTCCCGAACGGCGAGTCCGGGATATTCAGGCTATGATTCCAATCTTTCAGCCTTTATCCTGGGTTTCGGTACGGATGAACCTGAGGCTGCTGGGCCTCATGGCCTCCTGCATCCTGCTGGTCGATCATGCCAGATGGCATATGCGGGCTCTGCAGTGGGACCTGAAGTTCCAGTGGGCGCAGCACCAGGGCAACCTGTCCGATCACGTCCAGATCTCGGAGGGGACTGCAAAACAGTTGCAGTGGTGGCTCTCGAACCGGCAATGGGTCATGGGCAGATCCCTCTCGCTTCCCCAGCCAGAGCACACAGTTGTGACGGACGCGTCCCTTCTGGGATGGGGCGGTCACATGGGAGAGGCGGAGATCAGAGGCCTCTGGTCTCCGGCGGAGTCCCGGCTCCATATCAACCTTCTGGAGCTCCGGGCGATCCGACTTGCATTCAAGGCATTCCTTCCCTCTGTCAAAGGGAAGGTAGTGCAGGTGTTCACAGACAACACCACCGCCATGTGGTACTGCAACAAACAAGGCGGGGTGGGGTCGTGGACCCTCTGTCAGGAGGCTCTGCGCCTCTGGACATGGCTGGAACATCAGGGCATGTTCCTGATGGTTCAACACCTGGCAGGTTCCCTGAACGCCAGAGCGGACGAACTCAGCCGCAGGTGTATGATGGATCACGAATGGCGTCTTCACTCGGAAGTGGCGCAAGGACTCTTTCTGCAGTGGGGAGAGCCTTGGTTAGATCTATTCGCCACCGAAGAGAACGCGCAATGTCATCAGTTCTGCGCGTTGGAATTTCCAAGACGGCACTCGCTCGGCGACGCTTTTCGTCGCGAGTGGAGTTGCGGTCTGTTGTACGCCTTTCCGCCTATACCACTTCTACCCAGAGTGTTGAAGAAGATTCGGCGCGACCGGGCCCAAGTCATCCTTGTGGCTCCGGACTGGGCTCGAAGAGTTTGGTATCCCGAGCTACTCAGTATGAGCGTCGATCCCCCGATCCGTCTGCCTCTTCGGGAGGATCTTCTTTCGCAGCAGCAGGGGGCGGTCCTCCACCCGAACCTGTCCAGCCTCCACCTGCTTGCGTGGACATAGAGCGGCGGCAGTTGATTCCTTTCGACTTGCCTCCCGAAGTTTGTGATGTGATTCTGGCAGCCAGGCGTCCCTCCACTAAGGTGGTATACGCCTGCAGGTGGAACAAGTTTGTGGCATGGTGCACAGCAAAGGCTGTGAATCCCCTCTCTGCCCCTCTTTCTGAGGTTCTTCTGTTCCTTCTTTCACTGGCCCAACATGGTTCTGCCCTGGGTACCATCAAGGGCTATCTTTGTGCCATTTCGGCCTTCCTCAGGCTTCCTGATCAGCCCTCCCTTTTCAAGTCCCCTGTTGTTAACAGGTTCCTAAAAGGCATTACACACCTCTTCCCTCCTGTTCCGTTTGTGATGCCTCAGTGGGACTTGAACTTGGTTCTTACCTTTCTCATGTGCGCTCCCTTTGAGCCTCTACATAACTGTCCTCTTCGTCTTCTGACTCTGAAGACAGCCTTTCTGGTGGCCATCACCTCCACTCGGCGGGTGAGTGAGCTCCAGGCTCTATCATGCAAACCTCCCTTTCTGTCTGTCCATCCAGACAAGGTTGTTCTTAGGACGCGTCCGTCCTTCTTGCCAAAGGTGGTTACTGCCTTCCACATTGGGCAGACCATCACTTTGCCCACCTTCTTTCCGCCTCCGCATCCTTCCAGAGAGGAGAGGCTCCACCGTCTGGACCCAAAACGTGCGCTTTCCTTTTATATCAACCGCACACAACACTTCCGGGTGGATGACCAGCTCTTTGTTGGCTACGTGGGCGCCAAAAAAGGTCGGGCGGTGCACAAGAGAACCATCTCCCGCTGGGTAACCTTGTGTATCAAAGCCTGCTATTCTTTGGCTAAGAAGGAGCCTCCTGTTGGGCTGCGTGCCCATTCCACCAGGGCAACGGCTGCTACCACGGCATTAGGCCGCGGTGTGCCGCTGCAGGATATCTGTCAGGCAGCTACGTGGGCCTCGCTGCACACATTTACAAAGCATTACTGCCTTGAAAGTCCGGTCCGGAGGGACGGCTTCTTAGGCCGTTCTGTCCTCCGGGACTTCCTTGTGTGATCTTTGTTCGCAGACCCACCACCGGGGTTGGTATTGCTGGGGTATCTATTCTAAGGTAAGGAATCTGTCACTAACGTGTCTCTTTCAGATTCACAAGTTACTAACTTGTGTAACGATATATCTGTAAGAGACAGTAGTTAGTGACAGATTCCTTACCGCCCCACCCATCCTCCCCGTTCTGCGAACTGATTTCTAGGGTTAAGGACATCCCTTTCAGGGCCCTAGTATTTTTCAGACACCTATGTCAGCTTCTTGCATGGCTCTGCGTTCCTGGCGCGGAAAGGAACGTGTACAGAACTGACGTCAGCGCGCAGGGGCGGCGTCTAAGTACTGCCCGCGACGTCATCCCGGCGCTCCCGATGCCGACGACGGACGCGGAGCCGCACGTCGCTGCCTACCGACTCGCAAGGGTACTGCTACGCAAAAACTTGCCGGATCCAGTCTGACGCCTGGGGATATTCTAAGGTAAGGAATCTGTCACTAACTACTGTCTCTTACAGATATATCGTTACACAAGTTAGTAACTTGTGCATCAAGGCCAGGGACTTAAAAGCCCCTGTCGCCTTTGATATACAACCCCGGCTTCCCCCAGACCTGGGAGATGCCACCCACTGCCCTGAGTCACGTTTGGCACCAGGATAGGTGGGAAATTAGTTATGGGTAGGCGTGTTGCACCACCAGGCTAGTCACACCCCTAAGGTGGGCTACCTGATGTGCTCCATGAAAGAAGAGTTACACCATCTTGTTTTTGGTATAATTGGGAACTCGGGGACAGGGTTATGCCATTCCCCAATTCCCCACAGGAAGTGGTCATACAGGGAGTGTAGTGACCCCAGGGGTAGGCAGCCAACTGGCTACTACCCTTCAATCCCCTTAACACCCCTAATTTTAGATTTAGTATTTAGGCGGCCCCGTCACCAGGGAAGAAAAAGAAGGACAAAGAAGAGATGAACACATGAGGACTGTGGATCAGTACCAAACTTGGCGCTAACCCTGACTGGCTGCTGTCATCCGGAGAATCACCAAGACCAGCTTGTCCAGAACCGGAGCAACCTCTCCAAACCCTTGGAGGTCTGCCCAGCACTTCTTCGACCCAGCAACATCTTCCTTGGAGTGGAGGAGCCACTCCCTGCACCAGCAGGTACCGACCGCATCTGCCTTGTATAGCATTCTGTCGACCCTCAGGCCAGCCGAGGGAGCAGCACCCTAGAAAGAGCTCTTCGTTGCTCCAGGAGGTCAGATCGGTCTGCCTGACACCAGTACCCACAGGAGCTGCCCTGCACCAATACCCTGGGTACAGGAGCCAGTTTCAAGCACCAAGGCTTGTTTGTGTTCAGTCGGAACACCACCACTGCCAAAGCTTACCTGCATGTCAAGGGACTTCGAGAGAGGCCAGCTCCACACCAAGAGTGGCCCTGCTGTGTTTCTTTTCCCTCTTCTGCAGGTACACCAAGAACCATAAGAGCCTCTAACTCACCAGCCTGCCAGATAAAACACCTCTACACCTGAGTTCCCCAGCCCAGACTCAAGTGAACCGATGGTGTCTCTGTGTTCTTGAGACCCTCAAGAGCCGAGCCCCTCCTTGGGTTCTGCTGGACTGGTCCCCCGGTCCCCACTTGCAGGTACTTTTCCCCATTGACTTGCAGTGAATGTTTCTCCCGTAGGATAACATTGCCACTTTCGAGGTTAATGCCTCAAATCTGACAGCTGTGTTTTTCTACTGTTTTACTGTAGAAATCTAAAACATTTAAAGTACTTACCGGATTCGGATAATCTTGGTGTCAAAAATTATATAAAAATCTGTGTTATTTTTCTAAATTGGTCTTGAGTTTCTTCTGGAGCGTGTGTCTCAGTTATTGACTCTGTGTGTTCAACAAATGCTTAACACTACCCTATAATAAGCCTAAACTGCTCGCCCACAGTACCACAAGGAAAACATTTGCGATTATTAATTTAAGCTCTGCAAGCCAATAAGGGTCGTTTCGACTTTCTACATAGTGTACCTCATTTTGGTACACTACATAAAAAGCCAGCTTTCTACATTGGTGAATCAGTGGTGGGATTCCAGACTTTGCATTTGCTGATACCACTTGATCAATAGGGGATTCCACAAAGAAACCCACAATTGACTTAGTTAAAAACATTTTTGCAAACATTTTCTTCTAAATTTTCTAATCTGAAACATTAGGGCCTTGTGTTAAATCCACCAGTCCTTTTGTATTATAAATGTAAATAGTGTACGAGTTAGCTAGGCCTTAAAGAATTTTTGAAATTTTGGTAGATTCCTAAAAAGGTCCCAACTTTACTAGAAAATGACTTACGTAGGGAAGATTGTTAGGGGGCTCAACTAGACCCCTAATTTGCAGCTTAGACCCAGCATTTAAGGATCCTCTGTAAAAACTGTAAAATAAAAACTGGCTCAAGCCCTACAAAACTCAAGCTCCAGGAGATACTTCCAGAATTTGATGCAACCCATCGTACAGTTGACACTGACAACCTCCTAGATGAGGATGAGATCAGTGAAAATAAGTTAGGAGACAGTACTCCTGGTGGCAGCCCCCCAACCTAACTAGAGAAGGTGATTAGGAAACCCTTCACAACTACCCTAGCTCTACCTAGAGTGTCTGCCCCTACTGGAGGTAGATAAGGCCACTCAGGGCAGGAAGAAGAACTAGATGAAGAGGACTTAGTCCTTGTGGGACTAGACAAAATGGTCGCCCTTGAGGTAAAAATCCTAGCCATGGGAAGAGAAATGGCTGAGATGGGTTTAGGACCCGTGAGTGGTGGCAGCAATAAAGTAAATAGAGAGAGAGAGGAAACTTTTGATCCCAAAATCCCCAAAGGGATTGTCCCTAAATTTGTGGAGGCTGATGACATTACCAAATGCTTTTCTGCCTTAGGGCATTTAAAATGGAGAGGTTACACCAGAAATACTGGGGCTCTCTACTCTGGGAGTTGTTCTCAGGAAAGTGCAGGGATAGACTTTTGACACTGAATGGGGCAGATGCTGAGTCTTACGGCCTCATGAAAGATACCCTGATTGGGGGGTTTGGACTCACCACTGAACAGAGTACAGAATTATGTTCAAGGAGACTCACAAAATCTCAAGTCAGTCCTGTATGTCCTTTTGTTGACTTTTCAGTCAAAACACTGGCGGCTGGTTAAAAGGTAGTAAGGTGCAAGATTATGAAGGGCTTTACAATATGTTGATGAACGAGCACTTGTTAAGCAACAGGACATCAGAAAAACTTCATCAGTACCTAGTGCATCTAGGGTTAGTTTCTCCCCAATGCTGGGAAAGAAGGTGGACTATTGGGTCTAAACAAGGGTCTCCAGTAAGGTCCGAGGAGGCGGTGACCAAAAGAAAGGGGTTGCTAATCCCCCCTCGAAGGGAAAGATGTGGGACACAAAGGGGAAAAATCCAAAGAGTCTTCTAAAGGCACCCAAAGACCTCTCCAGGAGGGTGGGTCCAGAGACACTTCCCAATCGAATCAAAGGGTGGGTACCAGGGTAAGAACCTGGATCCCAAAAAGGCTTGGTGTTTCAACTGTAAGGCAAATGGACACCGAACCAGGAACTCTACCTGTCCGAAAAAGGTTTCCACTAGTGCACTTCCAGTCTCTAATGGGGTGGTGAGTCTCCAGGTGGGATCATTGGTGGGCCCTGGCAGTTCAGAGAGCACACTGAAGCCACTTTAGCTTCTGAGGTGGGGTGGATATAGCTACCCTGACTGTCTGGCCCAGTAACCTGGAGAAGTACAGACTAAAGACGCATATCAATGGGGTTGAAGTAGAAGCACTGAGGGATACGGGTGCAAGTGTCACCATGGTAAACTGATATCCCCAGAACAGTACTTGACTGGACAAACTTATCCAATCATCACTGCTGATAACCTTACCAAAGTCCAGCCCATGGCTATGGTGACCTTGGAATGGGGAGGGTTTACTGGCCAAACGAAGGTGGACGTGTCCTCTGTAATTCCAGTACAGTGTCTGCTAGGAAATGATCTGTAGACCTCAACGTGTGCTGAGGAAGAGCTAAGATCCCATGCAGCCTTGCTGGGAATACCTAAATTGGCGTGTGTGAAAACTGGGGCACAGTGCAAAGCCCAGGGTGAAAAAGCGGAGTGGGAGCCTGGAATAATACCCAACCCTCCAAGAGAAAAGACAAGTAGCCTGGAAAACCAACTTCTTTAGAGACGACCAGGGAGGCGACCTGTCAGCCCTTGAGGAAGCTGAGCCCCAGGAACGTGGGCCTTACCTGCCAGAACTCCTAGGCCCAGGGGGAGCCTCTAGGGAAGATCTTTACCAGGGACAGAAAACCTGCCCCACTCTTGAGAGCCTGAGACAGCAAGCTACTGACCAGAAAAAGAGAGATGTCAGTGGCTCCCACCAAACCTATTGGGCAGAGGGACTCCTGTATACTGAGGCCAGGTAACCCAAACCTGATGTCTCTAGGAGAGTGGTAGTCTCTTAGCAGTACAGAGAGTTCTTACTCTCTCTAGCACATGACATCCCCCTAGCTGGGCATCTTGGCCGGACAAAGACATGGAGTAGGTTAGTCACCCACTTCTACTGGCCAGGTATGCTCCAGAAGGTAAACGTGTTTTGCAGCTCCTGTGTTCCCTGTCAAGTCAGCAAACCAAAGTCCCCCTTAATCCCACTACCAGTGGTTGGGGTGCCCTTTGAGAGGGTAGAGATTGACATTGTTGGTCAATTTGACCCCCAAACAGCCTCAGGAAATAGATTTGTGCTGGTGGTAGTGGATCAGGTATCCTGAAGCAATTCCACTTAAGACTGTCACTGCTCCTGCAGTTGGCAAGGCCCTCGTAAGTATAATTACTAGATTGGGCTTTCCTAAGGAGGTGGTTTCAACCCCGCATTAGTTACTTCATGTCTGCTTACCTACAAGCCATGTGGGCTGAGTGTGGGACGATGCATAGGTTTATCACCCCATATAACCACAAACCAATGGTATGGTTGAGAGATTCAACAAGACCATGAAAGGTATGATCATGGGACTCCCTGGAAAACTCAGAAGGAGATGGGATGTAATTTTGCCATGCCTGTTTTTTGCTTATAGAGAGGTGCCACAGAAGGGATTGGGCTTTAGTCCCTTTGAACTTCTGTTTGGACATCCTGTAAGAGGTCCACTAAGTCTAGTCAGGGAAGGCAGGGAGAAGCCTCTCATGGAACTCAAACTGGACTAAGTAGTCTATGTACTTGGTCTTCGTTCTGAGTACATGAGGAACGCTAATAAAAACCTTGAGGCAAGCCAAGAGCTCCAGAAGCAATAGTTTGAGCACAAGACTGAGCTGGTGGAGTTCCAAACGGGACAGAAGGAATAGAATTTGGAGCTTGTGGCACCTAGGGCCCTCTAGGACAAATGGAGTGAACCCTTGTAAGGAAGTGGGTTTCTGTTGCAGTAACCCCCCCCCCTTTTTGCCAGACGACTGATGCACTTTGACTTGGTGTGCCCTGGGTCCCTGCCAATCAGGTTCCCAGGGCCTGTGTTCTTTCCCCCAAAACTGTACCCAATTGGCATCTCTGGCCACAGGTCAGCCCCTGGTAAATGGTACCACAGGTACCCAGGGCACTGTGACCAGGGAAGACCTCTAAGGGCTGCACACTTATTGTGCCACCCTTAGAGGCCCTGCACCTTTACACACACACACTGCCTTTGCAGGCTGCGTGTTTTGGTGCAGAACAAAGTGAAGAGTCAACATGGCACACACCTCTGTGTGCCATGCCTACAACCCACTGCCCTGGCATAGGTCAGTCACCCCTCTAGCTGGGTGCACTGTACCAGTGGTGAGGGTACAGGTGCATGAGCCCTGTACCCCTACAGTGTCTAAGTCCATTCTTAGACATTGTAAGTGCAGTGCTGCCATTAAGAGTATATGGTGCTGGGAGTTTGTCATTACGAACTCCACAGCACCATAATGGCTGCACTGAAAACTGGGAAGTCTGGTATCAAACTTCTCAGCACATTAAACCCACAATGATGCCAGTGTGGGATTTAATGAAAAATGCACACAGAGGGCATCTTAGAAGATGCCCCCTGAAACCTAACCCACCTCTAGTGTCCAGGCTGAGTGGCTGCTTCAGCTGCCACCACCAGACATGTTTCTGGACCCCTGGGTCGAGAGTCTGCTGCTCTCGGGGGCCTGAAACAATGCACATCCTGGGACGAGGTGCCAAGCCTCCTCCCCCCGGGATGGGCAGGGTTCCCAAAGGGGAAGCTTCAAAGGCATGCCGCCTTTGTGAGCCTCCCCAGACCATTTGCTGCTTTCAGCAACTGGTCCCCACTGGTTCTACCCCCCACTTTGGGCGGGAGAACCGGCGGGAAAAACAAGTGAGGGAAAGAGGTGTGCCCACCTCTGCCAACTCCACCCCTCAGGTGGGGGAGGCGAGGTGAAGCACAACTCTGAGTCCCCGCCATCTTGAGGATGGGGGGACCCAACCAACCAGGGACAGGCTCCTGCCCCCCTCCCACTGGAGGGTGGCACGATAGGGAATGTACCCACCCCAGGGAAGGGACCCATTGGTCCCTGACCTCTACCTACCTGTAACGCCCCTAAATCTAGTATTTAGGGGGCACCCTGAACCTTGCTTCCTCAGATCCAGACAAGAAACAAGAAGAAAAGAAGAAGAAGGACGAAGAGCCGTGCAGAGCTAACAAGAGGACGACGCCCACTGACTTGGCCCCAGCCCTACAGGCCTGTCTCCCCTCGAACCTGCTCCTGCGAAATCCCGGTTTGTCCTGCAGCTAGCAACCTCAAAAACCCCGGAGGACCTGCCTGCCTTCACTTCCAAGCCTGCTTCTCCCGTGAACACCGGACTTGTTCAAACTGCAGCTTCTGGCTCCGGCCGGACACCGCGAATCCAGCCCACTCTGCACCCGCCGAACCCGGCCCGAGCTCGAGTGGAAAAACACCACGAGGAGGTCACCCCGGCGATCCTGACCCGAGATCCGGCGACTCCTGACCTGCCTCAAGCCTCCAGTCGAGGCCTGCAGCCTCAATCCAGAGGATCCCCTCTACCGCGGCCAGAGCGGGTAAGACTTTCCGACGTCCCAAGGCACCTCTGCACCCGATGCCCCACGGCCTTGTGTGCCCAAACCAACGGTGCCTAACCAACCCAAGACATCCCAACTTACCCCTCGAAGTGGTGGTCGCACCCAGAAGATCCTCGTCCCCGAGCCTGCAGCGTTTCTTCTAACCGGAGGCTCTCCATTGAAAACAACAGGGCACCCGACCTCAAAACTGATGAGAATCAGGGAGAAGAGAATGAACCTCTCCCTGACTTTCTCTCCAACAACCCTCAAGATGGGTCTGTTGAGGGAATTGTCTACTCAGACACCCTCTCTGCCCAACAGCAGACTGACTGCGGCAAGTCCTTAAACAGTATGATGAGATCTTTTCTCTGACCCTCATTCAGACAACCTGGTGTTTACATGATGTGAACACTGGGGACAGCCTACCTGTCAAGAATAAAGTCTACAGGCAGTCTGACAAAGTCAAAGAAAGCATCAGAGCTGAAGTCAGCTATATGCTGGAATGATTTACTGTGATTTAACCCTCTAAGAGTCCCTGGGCCAGCCCAGTGGTCTTTGTTCCCAAACCTCATTCCAAGGGAAGAAAACCAGAGCAGATGTTTTGTGTGGACTACAGAGGCCTCAATGCTGTCACTAAGACAGATGCACACCCCATTCCAAGAGCAGATGAGCTCATAGAAAGGTTAGGGGCAGCCACGTTTCTAAGTACTTTTGATTTGACATCAGGGTACTGGCAGATTGGTCTGACCCCAGGAGCAAAAGAGAAATCCGTATTCTACACACCAGATGGGCATTACCATTTCACAGTAATGCCCTTTTATTTAAATATGATATTGCTATTTATAGCTCCACTTGTCAGGACACCTGCTGCACCTTGGAAAGGCCCTTGAGGCCATGCAGCATGCAGGACTCACTATCAAGGCAAGCAAGTGGCCAGTTAGGGCAGGGCGCTGTTGTATACTCGTGTCACCTTGTAGGTGGAGGCCAAGTTCAACCCTTACAACCCAAGATCCAGACAATTCTGAACTGGGAAGCTCCAACCACTCAGACTCAAGTTAGGGCATACCTTGGCTTGACTGGGTACCACAGGAGGTTTGTAAAGGGGTATGGCACCATTGTGGCACCCCTCACTGAATTGATCTCAAAGAAGCAACCAAAGAAAGTAAACTGGACCGTGAGCTGTTGAGGGGCTTTTGACACTCTGAAGGCAGCAACATGCTCAGCACCCATTCTAAAAGCTCCAGATTTTACAAACCAGTTCATTGTGTAGACTTATGCCTCTGAGCATGGGATAGTAGCAGTCTGTTGCTTTTATTAGCAGGAGGCTACTCCCTAGGGAACAGCATTGGAGTGCCTTTGAGATGGAAGCCTTTGCTGTGGTTTGGTCACTGAAGAAGCTTTGACCCTACCTGTGTGGGACTCACTTTCTTGTTCAAACTGACCACAGGCCTCTTAGATGGCTAATGCTAATGAAGGGGGGAAATCCAAATCTGTTGAGTTGGTCCATCTCCCTACAGGGTATGGACTTTACAGAGGAACACAGATGTGGGGCTGACCTTGCCAGGTTCTTCCACTTAGACAACAAAGACTCACTTGGGAAAGGTTAGTCTCATCCTCTTTCGTTTGGGGGTGGGGGTTGTGTAGGAAAGTGCCCTTTTTGTCATGGTCACCTTCACTTTTTTGCCACTGGTACTGATGTTTTTCGACTGATGTGCACTGGGTCCCTGCAAACCAGGCCCCAGTGCTCTTTCCCTAAAAACAATTTAAAATGGTCTAATTGTGTTACAACTGGCACACACTGTAGCACCCCTGTAAGTCTCTAGTATTCCTGATACTTAGGGCATGGGTTTTAAAGAGGGTCCCTGTAAGGAAGTGGGTTTCTGTTGCAGTAACCCCCCCACTTTTTGCCAGACTACTGATGCCTTTTGACTTGATGTGCCCTGGGTCCCTGCAAATCAGGTTCCCAGGGCCTGTGTTCTTCCCCCAGAACTGTACCCAATTGGCATCTCTGGCCACAGGTCAGCCCATGGTAAATGGTACCCATGGTACCCAGGGCACTGTGACCAGGGAAGACCTCTAAGGGCTGCAGCACTTATTGTGCCACCCTTAGAGGCCCTGTACCTTTACACACACACACTGCCTTTGCAGGCTGCGTGTTTTGGTGCAGAACAAAGTGAAGAGTCGACATGGCACACACCTGTGTGCCATGCCTACAACGCACTGCCCTGGCATAGGTCAGTCACCCCTCTAGCTGGGTGCACTATACCAGTGGTGAGGGTACAGGTGCATGAGGCCTGTACCCCTACAGTGTCTAAGTCCATTCTTAGACATTGTAAGTGCAGTGCTGCCATTATGAGTATATGGTGCTGGGAGTTTGTCATTACGAACTCCACAGCACCATAATGGCTGCACTGAAAACTGAGGAGTTTGGTATCAAACTTCTCAGCACATTAAACCCACACTGATGCCAGTGTGAGATTTAATGAAAAATGCACACAGAGGGCATCTTTGAGATGCCCCCTGAAAAACGACCAGCCTCTGGTGGGTTCCCTGACTGGTACACACCAGCCTGCCACCACGAGACATGTTTCTGGACCCCTAGGGTGGGAGCCTACACTCCCTGAGCCCAGAAACAAAGCCTTTCCTGGGCGGAGGTGTTCACACCTCCCCCAGGCAAGGAAGAGCCATCTGTGGCAGGGGAGCTTTAAAGGCCTGGCAGCCTTTGTAATGCGACCACCAGCCTCTCCTGCTATCAGGAGCAGGCCCCCTTCCTGTCTCCCCTCCCTTTCGGTGGGAAAAACTAGCCAGCCCAGGAGGTGTGCCCACCTCTGCCAACTCCACCCCTCAGGTGGGGGAGGCGAGGTGAAGCCCACTCTCCAGTGCTCGCCATCTTGCAGATGGCAGGCACTCCCCAATCAGGACTAGGGATTGTGCTCACTCCCCCACGTGGGGTGAGCACACCAAGGGTGTAGTCACCCTAAGGTCAGTAGCCCATTGGCTACTGACCTCAAGACCCCTAAAACGCCCCCTAAATACAGTATTTAGAGGGCCGCCCTGAACCAAGAAGGCAGATTCCCGCAACCTAAGAAGAAAAAGGACGAAAGAATATGCCCAGCAGAGGAGACTGCAGAGAACAACTGACTTGGCCCCAGCCCTACCGGCCCGTCTGCAGTTTCCAGAGATCCTGCGCCAAAAATCGTCTTGTCCTGCAGCTAGCGACCTCCAGAACCCCTGGGAGAACTGACTGCCTTCAACAAAGACCGGATCTTCTGTGAACAGCAGCCCTGTTCGAAAGAAACTCCGAAAACAGACTCTGAGCCTGCTGAGGACAAAGAAACCCGACGCCTGGAACTACCACTGCACCCGTCGCCTACGGCCCGAGTTCGAGTGGCCCACCGGTCCCAGCGAGGTCCCCCAGCACTCCAGAGTCCGAGTCCACCGTGGGTTGACCCCTCCAGGACTCCCCGACGTCACCTGCAGCCTCTGCACGGAGACCCCCTCCAACCGCGAGTGGCCCGGCAAGGTGAAATCCGACCTCAAAAGACACCCCTGCATCCAGCCGCCCTGCGCCCTGGAGAAAAGAACCCGAGGTGCACCTACGTCCCGGAGCCCTCCAACTTACCTGCCCAGCTGTTGGTTCCTCCCGGAAGTCTTCCTGGACCGAGCCTGCAGCTGAAAACCAAAACCGAAAATCCCCTTTGAAAACAACAGGGCACCCGACGCCAAAACAGCACTCTGCACCCGGCCGCCCCAGTGCCGCTGAGGGTGCACTTTTTGTGCCTACTTGGTTCCCCATTTGCCCTGACCTAAACCCTAGGAGCTTTGCTCCCACAGCCGTGTGGCCTGCTAGCCAGCAGCCACCAACCGGAGGCCCCCTATCCCCCTTGGATAACATTGGGCCTCAACACTCTGCACCCGGCCGCCCTAGTGCTGCTGAGGGTGAAACAAAAGTGCATCACTGACCCTGGGGGACCCCTGAGTCTAACCCCAGAACCTTAACTCCCACAGCCGTTTACTTACCTGCAAACCGATAACCTGTTTTCCCTCCATAGGATAACATTGACAATTTTTCTTCCAAAAAACGACTGTGTGTGGAGTTTTGAAAACTAAAGCTATTCTTTAAAAATCGTACAAATAACCAAAACGTGTTTTCTCACCTGTTTTCAGGAAATGTCCCAGTGCTGAATCTAGGCATCCAGCACTGAGTTAGAAAAAGTAACGTAAAAGTAACTTACCTGCAATTTACTGACAAAGCCTATTCATTTCAATGTACTGCTCCAAAATGTTTCTAAGTGTGGAGTTTTGAAATCTGAAAATATTCTTTAAAAATCGCACGGATAACAAAAACGCATTTACTCACCTGTTTCAGGAAATGTCCCAGTGCTGAATCTAGGCATCCAGCACTGAGTTAGAAAAAGTAACGTAAAAGTAACTTACCTGCAATTTGTTGAAAAAGCCTATTCATTCCAATGTACTATATTTGCTGAGTGTTGCAATCTACTACATTAACTGTAAATCAAAGCAAGTACAATTTCTACTGCATTTTCGAACTGTATTCAATCAAGTAACTTATTACTGCAAAGTATTATCATGCTTACCTGTGCCAGGCTTGCTTGGTTCTAGAAATAAAACAACAGTATATTTTTTATACAAAAACAATTGGCCTAGAGTTCAGTTCTTGAGTGTGTGAATTCATTTGCTGATTGAGTGTGTACATCAAATGCTTAACACTGTCCTCTAATACTGCCTTACTGCTCGACCAAGCTACCACTATTAGAGAGTAAGGTTCTATCTAACTTTAACCTCTGCCTACCTCTGGGGACAATTGGACTCTATACACACTATACCTCACTTTGGTGTAGTATATATAGAGCCAGTTTCTTACAGGGTACAACAAATGCTTAACACTGTCCTCTGATACTGCCTTACTGCTCGACCACACTACCACAAATAGAGAGTGAGGTGCTATCTAACTTTACCTCTGCTTACCTTTGGGGATGCACTGGACTCTGTGCACACTATACCTCACGTTGGTATAGTATATACAGAGCCAGCTTCCTACATGATCCCACTCATCTATATGTCCTGGCTGAACATCATTATTATCATCCCCATCCCAGTCACCCTGATTGTCAGGTGTATGTGGTGGTGAGTTTTCAGGTAAAGTTAACACCTGTAGAGATTGAGGCGAAGGTGGTGGAGGAAGAGGAGGAGGGGAAGGGTTTGTTCCGATATTTCTCTTCTTCAATGGAATATGAGATTCCTCTTCTGTATTAACCCCTCTTTTTAAAGTCACTTTAGTGGTTATGTGTCCAGTTTTGGGATGTATGACCAATATTTTCTGTTTTGGGTCTGGTTTTTGGAGCGGATCACCGAAACTGTGCCTTTTAGGGGACTTTGGTGCATCAGTCTGTTTCGGCGCCGAAGGTTTCGGTGCCGACGGCTTCGGGGTTTGTATTTTCGGATCCGAGGTGGTTTTCGGTGCCGAGTGGTGAGGTTCGGAGCCGGGCTTTGGTTTCGACCCAGAGGGCTTTGTCTCGATACCCGACTTGGTGTAGGGATTCTCGGTGCCGGAAGGCGTTTTGGTAGGGTTTGGTGCCGAGCCAGAAGGCGGGGTGTCGGAAGCGTGGTCTCGGTGCCGACCGGGGCCCGAGGGCGCGGGTTGGTCCGGAGCCTTCTTTTTCGGTTGGCTTGGGATTCGGGGTGAAGTAGGGACTGCACTTACAGTACGTTGTCCAAGCGGGATGTCTTCATCCTGTTCGGAGTCGTTGTCGGAAAGGGAGATCTGTTCCTGTTCCTCCTCGGCTCCGATAGCGTCGCCGGCTTCTTCATCAGATTCAGGTCCGAAGAGGTCCGGAATGGAGCCGGGGGCTAGGCCCGACGGCCAACCACGAGCTCTCCGATCGAAATAGGGTGTTTTTAATAAACACGATACGCGAATGAATGGAACACGCGATCGGAAACAATACCGTAGAGGGTGAGTGTTCTACACACCGAGGGAAACCGAAGGATCAGCGTCGAACCGGAGCGCAGCGAGTAACATCCGAACCCGATGGCGGTAAAAAACAATCTGAAGATGGAGTCGATGACCATAAGCACTATCACCGAAAGGAGGAGTCACCTACCTCGTGACTAGGAAGACTTCTTCGAAGAAAAACAAAGTGCAAACATCCGGGCCCAACACTAGATGGCAATCTATGCATAAGCATGTGATCTACAGCTCACATGCCTCGAGCGCTGGGTTTCTGTTGCGTAACCCCCCCCACTTTTTGCCAGATTTCTGATGCACTTTGACTTGATGTGCCCTGGGTCCCTGACAATCAGGTTCCCAGGGCCTCTGTTCTTACCCAAAACTGTACCTTTGTACCCCCAATTGGCAACTCTCTGGCCACATGTAAGTCCCTTGTAAAAGGTACCACGGGTACCAAGGGCACTGTGACCAGAGAAGGCCTCTAAGGGCTGCAGCACAACAAAAAAACAAACAAACAAAGGAACAAACAAACAAACAAACAAACAAAGGAACGAACAAACAAAGGAACGAACAAACAAAGGGATGAACAAACAAAGGAAAGAACAAACAAAGGAACAAACAAACAAACAAACAAACAAACAAAGGAACAAACACACACACACACACACCCCCCCCAGCCCCCCACCCCCCCACACCTACACACCCATTGCAGGCTGCATGTTTTGGTGCAGAGAAAAGTGAAGAGTCGACATGGCACACATTCCTGTGTGCCATGCCTTCAACACACTGCCTATGGTATAGGTAAGACACCCCTCTAGTTGGGTGCACTATACCACTGGTGAGGCTACAGGTGCATGAGCACTGTACCCCTACAGTGTCTAAGTCCATTCTTAGACATTGTAAGTGCAGTAAAGCCATAAATAGTATATGGTCTGGGAGTTTGCCATTAAGAACTCCACAGCACCATAATGGCTTACTGAATTCTGGGAAGTTTGGTAGCAAACTTCTCAGCATAATAAACCCACACTGATGCCAGTGTGGGATTTATTATACAATGCACTCAGAGGGCATCTTAGAGATGTCCCCTGAAAAACGACCAGCCTCTGGTGGGTTCCCTGACTGGTAAACACCAGCCTGCCACCACGAAACATATTTCTGGACCCCTGGGGTGGGAGCCTTCACTCCCTGAGACCAGAAACAAAGCCTTTTCTTGGCGGAGGTGGTCACAACTCCCCCAGGCGAGGAAGAGCCATCTGTGGCAGGGGAGCTTCAAAGGCCTTCCCGCCTTTTTAACACGACCCCCAGTCTCTCCTGCTATCAGGAGCAGGCCCCCTTCCTGTATCTCCTCCTTTTCGGTGGGAAGACAGGCAGGAAAAATGAGAAGAGCCCAGAAGGTGTGCCCACCTCCGCCAACCCCACCCATCAGGTGGGGGAGGCGAGGTAAAGCCCACTCTTTAGTGCCCGCCATCTTGCAGATGGCAGGCACTCTCCAATCAGGACTAGGGATTGTGCCTACTCCCCCACGTGGGGTGAGCATACCATGGGTGTAGTCACCTTAAGGTCAGTAGCCCATTGGCTACTGACCTCGATACCCCTAAAAAGTCCCCTAAATACAGTATTTAGGGGGCAGCCCTGAACCAAGAAGACAGATTCCCGCAACCTATGAAGAAGAAGGACGAAAGAAGACACCCAGCAGAGGAGACTGCAGAGAAGAACTGACTTGGCCCCAGCCCTAACGGCCCGTCTTCAGTTTCCAGAGATCCTGTGCCAAAAATCGCCTTGTCCTGTGTAGGAAGCTGGCTCTGTATATACTATACCAAAGTGAGGTATAGTGTGCACAGAGTCCAGTGGATCCCCAAAGGTAGGCATAGGTAAAGTTAGATAGTACCTCACTCTATATTTGTGGTATTGTGGTCAAGCAGTAAGGCAGTGTCAGAGAACAGTGTTAAGCATTTGTTGTACACACTCAGTCAGCAAATGAATTCACACACTCAAAGACTGAACTTCAGACCAATTGTTTTTGTATAAAAATATTCTTTTAGTTATTTTATTTCTAGAACCAAGCAAGCCTGGCACAGGTAAGCAATAAATACTTTACAGTAATAAATGCTGATTGTAAAACAGTACTATTGTAAATGTACCATGGTTTGACTTACAGTATTGTTTCAGAGAAATGCAATCACTTGTAAATACAGTACATTGACTTAATGGGATTTTCAGTAAAATAGCAGGTAAGTTACTTTTGGATTACTTTTCTTACTCAGTGCTGTATGCCTAGATGCAGCACTGGGACACCCTGGGTACCTGTGGTACCATTTACCAGGGACTGACCTGTGGCCAAAGATGCCAATTGGGTTTAGGCTTCAATGCAGTTTTAGGGAAAGAACATAGGCCCTGGGTACCTGATTAGCAGGAGCCCAGGGCACACTCAGTCAAAGCACATCAGCAATTCAGCAAATAGTGGGGGCAACCATGCAGAAAGAGGGCACTTTCTCACATCCTGCAGCCAGCGACCTCGAGAAACCCTAGGAGGACTGACTGCCTTCAACAAAGAACGGCTCTCCTGTGAACAGCAGCTCTGTTCAAAAGAAACTCCCAAGACAGACTCTGAGCCTGCTGAGGACAAAGAAAACTGACGCCTGGAACCACAACTGCACCAGACGCCTACGGCCCAAATCCGAGTGGCCCACTGGTCCCAGCGAGGTCCCCCAGCGCTCTAGAGTCCGAGTCCACCGTGGGTTGACCCCTCCAGGACTCCCCGACGTCACCTGCAGCCTCTGCACATCGCCTGCAGCCTCTGCACGGAGACCCCCCCCAACCGCGAGTGGCCCGGTAAGGTGAAATCCGACCTCAAAAGACACCCCTGCATCCAGCCGCCCTGCGCCCTGGAGAAGAGAACCAGAGGTGCACCTACGTCCCCGAGCCCTCCAACTTACCTGCCCAGCTGTTGGTTCCTCCTGGAAGTCTTCCTGGACCGAGCCTGCAGCTGAAAACCAAAACCGAAAATCCCCATTGAAAACAACAGGGCACCCGACGCCAAACCAACACCCTGCACCCAGCCGCCCCTGCGCCGCTGCGGGTGCACTTTTTGTGCTAAACAGGATCCCCTTTTGCCCTGAGCCTAACACAGGAGCTTGGCTCCCACAACCTTGTGGCGTGCTCGCCAGCAGCCACCAACCGGAGGCCCCCTATCCCCATAGGATAACATTGGGCCTCAACACTCTACACCCGGCCGCCCTAGTGCCGCTGAGGGTGTAACAAAAGTGCTTCACTGCCCCTGGGGGACCCCAGAGTCTAACCCCAGAACCTTAACTCCCACAGTCGATAACTTACCTATGAACCGATAACCTACTTTTCCTCCATAGGATAACATTGACACTTTTTCTTCCAAAAAACGACTGTGTGGAGTTTTGAAAACTAAAGATATTCTTTAAAAATCATACAAGTAACCAAAACGTAATTACTTACCTGTTTGCAGGAAATGTCCCAGTGCTGAATCTAGGTATCCAGCACTGAGTTAGAAAAGTAACATAAAAAGTAACTTACCTGCAATTTACAGAAAAGCCTATTCATTTCAATGCACTGTTTTTCTTCCAAAAAACGACTAAGTGTGGAGTTTTGAAATCTAAGAATATTCTTTAAAAATCATATTATTAACCAAAACTTATTTACTTACCTGTTTGCAGGAAATGTCCCAGTGCTGAATCTAGGTATCCAGCACTGAGTTAAAAAAGTAACTTGAAAAGTAACTTACCTGTGATTTACTGAAAAAGCCTATTCATTCCAATGTACTGCATTTGCTAAGTGTTGCAACCTACTGCATCCCCTGTAAATCAAATCAAGTACAATTTCTATTGCTTTTTAAAACTGTTCAAACATATAGCATCTTATCACTGTAAAGTATTTCATGCTTACCTGTGCCAAGCCTGCTTGGTTCTAAAATAAAACAACAGTATATTTTTTTATACAAAACAATTGGCCTAGAGTTCAGTTCTTGAGTGTGTGAATTCATTTGCTGACTGAGTGTGTACATCAAATGCTTAACACTGTCCTCTGATACAGCCTTACTGCTCGACCAAGCTACCACAAGTAAAGGGTAAGGTTCTATCTAACTTTAACCTCTGCCTACCTTTGGAGTCACCTGGACCCTATACACACTATACCTCATTTTGGTGTAGTATATATAGAGCCAGTTTCTTACAGTCCCTTAGCAAGATTGTGGCTTGAGCACAGTGGCAGCTATCCTATTGTTGGGCAGTGAGCCTAAAAGATGATGAGGCCTACCTGGAACAAGACACCTGTAAAAGTTCATTAAAATGCAGCAGTAAGTGAGCGGCAGAAGCTGCAGGCCTCGTTGGCTGTGCAACATAACGTCACCCTCCCAAAACCTGGTTACCTTACCCCAGCATTGAGATTCTTAGAGGCCTGAGGTGTGGGTCTGTTCCTTCTGGGGCTGGGCCTGTGGCCAACACCGAGGAGCAGGGATCCTAGGAGGGCATCACCAACGCTCTCCCCGACCAATCACTAACTGTGTTTGAGGCCCGAGATGGGGGACCTGCTGTGTAGGGTGTACTACGTAGCCAGTGCCAATGGACAGAATGCCTGAGACGGGCAGGAACTGTGCCCTCCTCAAACTTTGACTACAATTGAGACCTGAGTTTTGGGTCTGGGCTGTCCAGGGCAAATCCGTGAGCCAGTGCCAAGGAACTGTGTGCCCAAGACAGGCAGGATGGCCCGCAAGAACATTGGAATAGAGGTGCCTGGCCTCAGTGCCCATTTGAGTTGACATGGCTGGGTGGGCCATCATGTGCTATTTTTTGGGGGCCTGTGTGCGTCATCATATAGAAAATGACCCGATGGGCCTCTAGAGGGACTAAGCGGTGAGCATCACGTCATCGAAACATGGATCTGGTGGAGGGGTATCCCTAGCCTTGGAGACCAAAGATGGTGATTGGACCCAGTTGGTGGAGCTGACTGGACCTGATCCTTGAGGGCTTGTTTTACTGTGGAGTGTCTCCTTGTCTCGGGGTGGAGCAAGTAGACTGGCAACTCTGTCTGGCAGTGCAGTGCTTATGGGAGAGATGAGGATATAACCATGGCAGCATATTGGATGGGGGGAATCACACGGACCAGCTTTGGCGTGAGAGAAGTCAGCTGCCTATTCACTGTCAAGTCCTCTTCATCCTCATGATGACTGGAGTTTGGCGCTAGAAGGAAGTGAGCATTAAAGGCAGGCTCCAACAGGTAGCAACCAAGAAAACATAGGGCAAGGAGACACGCCGTGGCATGGAACTAGAGGCTAAAGAGCAAATAACCAAAGGTCTACTGCTCCACGTCTACATGGATCTTAAAGGTAAAGCGTTGGAATCAAAGAGAGCCCCCAGTGAGACCAGAAGGAAATTCACAAAGACTTGCCCGACATCGGGGAACAGAGTAACTGTATTGAGGAATTGGAGGAAAATGCAGGCAACCAGGCAGATACCTTCAAGCATCTCCAGAGACATCTGTTCCAGCTACATTTTGCAAGTTGGAGGAAATGGTCAATTGGAGGTAAACGTATTCACCCAGGTGGATCACTTCAAGCATCTCGAGGAACTTATACTCCAGCTAGAAGAACAGCACATCGTTTTGCAAGCAAAATACAAAGATCTAGAAAATCATTCTCAATGGAGCAACATCAGCGAGACAGCGTGTGCAGGGGTTGAGGCAAATGATGTTGAGCAGTAGATCCTGGAACTGTTTGGTGCTATCTTGGGGAGAGTGGGCAAATGCCCAGTACCCATCAACGGGGCCTACAGGGTCACCCTACGGTCAGACAGCCGAAACCTCACCCTGACATCTTGGTGAGAGTCCATTTCTAATGGGACAATGAAAAGATTATCGACAAGGCCAGGCAGGAGGGCCAAACATCCTACAACGGCCCAAACCTCCAGCTTTTCCAAGACCTCTCCTCAGTGACAATATGCAATGCTTGTGGCTGGACCTGTAGACTAAAAGATTGTCTACTGAACGACCCTGAGGTATCACCGCAGTGAATACTGGGGAAGTGGGAAAGGGAACGATGTAGGATGCAGTAAATGCGGTCATTCGGGGTACCTCTATTAGGTAAGCAGGTTGATTTATGGCATTGAAGGAAGCTGCACCAGTCACCAGGATGGAGTGAGACTGTAAAGAAGCTTTTATATTATACCCCTTTGGTAATTCAGACCTTTCCCCGGGTCTAGAGAGAGAGTGATGTTTAAACCTTAGGAAGACTGAGGATGTTTTTTTCTTGAAATGCTCATATAATGGAGGAGATATTGAATCGTTTGGTGACGTGAAAAGAGCATACGCCCTCCCTGCAAGGAATGGTTTCTTTTTTTGCATTAAACATTTTTTAAAACTACCCATGGCAATTTCCCGTTTGACCTCACTCAATTTCCAGATCAAATGTTATACAGTTATATTATTATTCCCCTGAAACCACATTTTACACATCATGCCCATTTCATCTTTACATGCATTAGTCGTTTACAGGTCCAGGGGTTGTTCAAGATCAATTTCTCTATATCGACACCAAGCCCCCTCAGGTTTTAGTGTGTTTTTTTGGAAACCCTTTTTGCTTTATAAATCATGATTTACAGGGTCATACGATGATCCAATCCTTTCCGCCAGAACTCTAAATATTGCACCATTTCATAGTAATATCTCTTAGCGAAAAGTAACTCCATGCATAGGAATACCATCTTACACCTAATGGCATGCATATCAATTTCTATATGAAGAGAAGCTAGTCTTTCAGTTACCTTCAGCTGAAGCCGTAGGCTCTGTAACTATCGGTCAGGGTGGTGGGGGGACAGGGGACTTACGCCATTTGAGAGATTTTTACACTTAATCTCTAGAAATATATCAGTTACTCCATGCACAAGAACGAAAGTTTTGATTTCACTTTAAGTGGGAAAAGGAGTTGGTGATTTTGATTGACATCAAACAGTGGGAGAAAAATCACTATAAGAGCTCATAATGTGTCCAGGCACTCACAGGACAGAGAGGCTATGTTCAAAATCCTATATTGGTGGAGCTACACACCTCGCTCTCTACATGTTATACATCAGACAAGGTCGGATACCTGTTGGAGGGGATGTGGCGGGATGGGCAATCTATCTCGTATTCCCTGGAGCTGCCCGAACACAGGAGGCTACTGGTCAAAAAGAGAAACGTTTCTCCCAGCTCTTTTTGGCAGTCAAGCACGTGGTTTAGTCCTCCTGGAGAGGCACCAGACCCTAATGGTGGCAAACGTGGATGCAGCAAACATGGCTCCTGCATGTTTCTGCCCATGCTGCTCTTAAGCAATCGGTTAGTTTAGGGGCCAATATATTAATAAATATTTTGTTTAAAGTGCCTAGAAACCATTCTGGCCCTGGGGCTTTATTAAGTTTAAGCTCTGTCAACGGTTTTCTAACGTCTTCCTCCTTGACCAGTGCCATCAAATCCCCCCTCTGAGAGGCCATGATTTTGGGAAACTGTGTGTCTTTGATGTGCTTTTTCTGACAGGCGATGGGGTAGTCTTCTCTGATGAACAGAGGGGCCGAAAACCTACAGAATTCTTGCAGTTTCTCCTCTCCTTTTCCAAGGTTGTGCCATTTACTGACACAGTTTCCTTGATGTATTCGCTCTCCCTTTTGATTTGAGTAGTTTAGGTAATGGAGGGAGCACCCACCTCATCCCCTGTCCCATAGCCCTCCACCTCAAGTGCAGAAGGCCGATATTCTGCCCTTTTTCATAGGCTGTCGAAGTTGACTTCTAAGCTCTACCAATCTTCACCTAAGCTGTAGTGAAGGGTGAGCACTGTATTCTACTTCAGCTTCACACAGCCCCTACTCCGTTTCCTTTATATCCAGTGATTGCAGATAGGCCGCAAATGACATACATCTAAAGCTTTGGAAGCTTTCCACAGCACTTTTGGCAAACTGTGTGTCATCCTGTGTTGATCAGCTCTCTTGAAATGAGTATCCTGAAGACATATGATGATTGGCTGAGGGGATTGTAAATAGCTTCATGCCGAGCCTCTGAACTGGTTTGCCACCTAACATTAGGTGAAGTTAATTTATCTGTTTTTCACTCGGTAAGTTTTCTCGTTCTCTTTCTCGTTCACTCTTCCTCACCTCCATACCTTTGTCTTGTCTTAGAGAGCATGATGGTTCCATAGTGTCTGGTGTATGTGAGAGCAGCCGTAATACATCCCACTCCCCTTTGCACCTACACAACACCAACATATTAACAGGTTTAATCAACTTGGGGAACTCCGCTCTCCTCCATCAATTGTCAGTATAGCCCACAGGAGACATGCTTTCAGGCGCCTGATGTAGTTTACTCGTTCCTGCTTCAACTCCCCCCTCCTCCCCCGCCACCCTGCTCTGTTTCAGTTCTCTGAGACGGTGACCCCTTGTGCCCCATAATAAAGCCACAGGGGTGTTCACATTTTGTATGCTCCTCTAATGCAAACCTCTCCTCTTTGCATCCCGACCCCTTTTCCTTTATATCACTTATATAAACTTCGGTACCTCTTTCTAATTTATCCAGTCCTCCTCCATGTGCTCTCTCGAAGTTTCAGCACTTGTGATCACAAAGAAAGCTGAAGTTAGTTTTTGACGGTCCCATTTTTCTTAGCGTTTTCTCCTCAGACTCCAGGATCTTGTCTTCTCTGCGGCGGGGTGTCTGGCACACTTTGAGTGCGGTCCCTGGTTCTGAGGTTTCTGGTCTCCTCTGCGTCGGGTTGTAGCATCTTTGCTTCCTTGCTCAAGTTCCTTACAAAGTAGTTTCCCCACTTCTTCCTTGCATGGAAATTGCTGCAGCTTGCTGGTTAGTTCAAACACCAGTTCCACACAGGTAGGTCCGTTTGTATTTTATCTGACCATGCTTCAGTTTTTCAGTGATAGAACGAAATTCCCATCTTCATTGTAGCATAGTCTGAGCTATAGCTTGAAAAACCTCACAAGCTGCATTCTAGAAAGATACCTCTTTTCATTTTGTTGAGATACATAGATTTTCATTCTTCTCTGAGAAATAGGAGAATTTTACCACCACTTCCAGAGGTCTGTAGTCATGCTGTAGCCGGTGCAAACCCACTCAATGCACTTTGACAATTCTCATTTCAGAATGGCTGTCATCAAGTAGCATTGAGCTGCTGTCCATAAAAAACATGAATTTGTCTGCACCCTCCCCAACTTCCTTCTGGTTTCACAATCCCAAATGTTCCCATCTGACTCTGCTTTCGAGGTCCTCAGCCGGCATAAGTGCCATTTCTCATTTCTTTTCCAGTTGCCAGCATCTTAGTGCCATAGTGACAATCTGGTGTATTTGATCCATTGCCCGTGCTCTCTTCGATATGTGGGCATGACCACGCGCAGAGTGAAGACTCGTATCCTTGAGCACAAGAGTACTATTAGATGTAGGAAGTCTTCGACTAAATTGACTAGTCATTTCTCTCTGCCCAACACAGTCCACAGGATCTCAAGTGGACGGTCTTGGAGAAACCGTTCATCCCATCTCACATCACTGACCTTACAACTTTTCTGTTTAAACGGGAACAATGGTGGGTGCACAAATTGCAGACTGATATTGTGGGTCTGAATGATGAGATTCCATGGGTTTTACTCTAGTATCTTGTCTATGGAACCCTTGCATATACCTGGTCCTTCTTTGGACTAGGCCTATGTCTTTATGTATTGGTGTCCTGCATATATTTTTTCAAACTGATACTTTTTAAGAGACCAAAAAGCACCCTTTATTATGGGGTTATATTGATCTAATCATGTTTTCTGGACCATGAAGGGATGTACACTCATGTACTTTGGATGACATAAAACACAAGGATTTATGAGTGTCCTCTGATTTACATCTATCCTGTTCACCTTATGCTTTGTCTAGACCATCATTGACAATTGCATATAGTTTTTTGAGATCTTTATTCAGAATTTCAGTATTGCTGAGTGCAATTCATATGCTAACATATGTCATGGCACGGTGATGTTTTTCACTGTTTTTCTTTGTTGCTTTTCTTTGTTGTTAAGCTTTGTGGTGTTTAGACCAGTGTTCCACACATTGAGATCGCTGTAGTGGTTGCGTGTCTCATCTATGTATGAGAGCTTTATTGACTGACTTTTCATAGGAAATGCGCATGCGCAGGAGAGTAGTGTCTCTACATGACACATGCGTGGTAGCGCTTGGTATATTGGCCTGTTACGTTGGAAATGCCAAAAGAATCGATGCGCTGTTGATTGCATTGGTTTGGATGGGTTTCACTATCCGGCGATCCGCTCTGTGATGGTTTATTATCATATTGGACTCTCCCTCACAGTGCGCATGCGCGTGAGATTAGTGATTTTTATGTGACACATGCGCATACTTTTCCGGTTGCGCTCTCACCTGTAGCTAATTGACTATGATTCCAGGGTATAAAAGCGGGCCAGGTCAGACTTCACTTTACCTCCGGCTGCAGGCTCTGCAAGGACCGGTGTACCGACGGATAGGTGAGTGGTTCTGTTTGGCGGCCCCTCCTCGTTTGGAGTGGTAATTGTGATATTATTCCCAGATTTAGTTTTTGCCCAGTGGAGCCTTGTACACCAGCATGTTGGCTCTTTGGGCATTCCTATTCTTACTTTGCACTCTAAGTATCTAGGCTTGATATGATACTCTATAGTTTCTCTACCTGAGAGGTTTAGATTTCTGTTTAAGCTGAGTGCTCATGGTTTTTAAGCTGTAGCCTTGTTAGGCTTTGGACATGATAGCCTTTTTTTCATGTATAAATGGCATGTGCTTCCTGTGCCTTCCTTCTTGATATTTGCTCCTTATAACATGCCTATTAGGGTTATTGGTACTATTGTCAAAACCTATGGTTTTTGATAGGACAACGATTTGTTAATGACATGATACACCGTTTTTCAGGCGGTGCTCCTTTCCTGAGCTGTTGCCAGGTAGAGGTGTGGTTGTTTACCCAGCAGTGGCGGGTAAGGTTTTCTTTTTCTTTATTATTTTTACAGAACCATTTGTATTTTATATTTGATGCTTGTGATCATTGGTATGAATCAATTTTGTCTTGATTCTTCTTTTTTGATTACAGGTAATCCTTCCCTTTGGAATGTACAGATTAAGAAGATTCTCTGTTTTTATATCCTTTTTGTTGTAGCACCTACACTGATTTAGCAGCAGCTATATAGGTCCTGATGAAAGCCCTGCCTACAATTAGGTATATGGCTGAAACATGTTGACCATCACTATCTACTTTACCTTCGTGGTTTAAATTTACACCGCTGATACACGGTTTTTAATTCTGGCAAAGGGCGTATCTAAATAAAGTATCTTCTTTTGCGCTCTTTAGTTAGTTTTAACTTCACCACTCTCACGTTTATATATTTTTTTGCGCTGCGCCCTCATTCATACAGCTGTCTTCTCATTTGTGGATCTCTAATATTCTATTAGTTATTCAAAACATCCCTGAGCTCCTCCCTCTCAGAGAGGGGGTGTAGCCCTCAGAGGAACTATGTTTTTCCTCTGGGAGGAGAATCCCAAATGATGAAGCATGTCACCTATGGTGAGTGAGGGATTTCGTCCTGAAAAGGAAATGCCCAAAGATAGATCTGTGGCACCTAGTCATGTGGTTCTGTACTCTTTATTTTCACATATTCTTAAACTATGAAGTAGTGGTTCACCACACTTTTTGATTGTTTTTGTCATAGACCCAAGGATTCTGTACAGTTTTGTGATATTGAATTGGGGATTGAATCCTGTGAGGTCTTAAAATTTCCCTAGGACCCTCTGGCATTGAACCTTTCTTTTGTTTGTTAGTACTTATTTTAATCTCCATATCAACAATGCGGCTACCCACAGCATCCACATCTTGATGTAGTTCTCTGTTTTTCCCTCTATATCAGCGTGGACTTCCTCCGTGTTCCTGTCCATGTTGCTCTTCACAGAGAGACTAAAAGCTTTGTCCATGCTGATGTGGAAGCAGATAAAGATTAATTTTTATTTTTGTGTGTTCAGTTTAACATAAGTAGGTTGCAAAACTGTTTTACTGGGCTGCTAGTCTTGTTACACTGCCAGCTAAGAAACATGGCTTTTGAAAGTTGCACTGCATGCATGATTTCTCTCTCACCTAGTGTTTTTCCTTTTCCATAAAATAGATGAAATTGTGACTTTCAATGGTGCTATTAATTTGTTCTTTATCAATTATTGTGCTTTGGCCAAGCCATGCCGGAGATGTTTATGCAGTGTTACGAATGTTCGAGCTTGAATTCTACTTGCTGGCTAAACTATGCTACCATTCATTATTTAGTTGTTTATTGTTTTGTAATTGTCATTTCTACTTGTATGTAGGTGAGAGATACTCATTGACCATTCATTCTGGGACAGTTTTTAGAGTATGCTTGTTTTACATAATGACATTGTAAAATGTTGATTTGTTTCTGTCATAACTTGTATTAGTACGGCCAGCCACCATGCAAAGAGGTCGGTCTTCAGACTTTTCCTTGTTTTCATATCAAGCAGGCTCCATGTTAGTTTGCCATTTAATTCTGTACTTAGAATAATTCTGATTGCAAGCTTTTTCCTTGTTCTCTGGAGGCAGACTTTTTCGTTCCTTTTTTTGATTCTATAGTGAGATTACTTTGATTTTATGATATATAATGATATTATTATGAATTGACTAACCATTTGTCTTTTTGCCTTCTATAATGATTCTTAAGTCTAAATAAACTTTTATGATTTGAACTTTAAATCTTGTACAATGTAGATTTTCCTGTGTGGTTTTTCTTTTATTTGCCTTGGACCCTCGTCCTCAGGGACTCATAAGCCCCGGTCCATCCAATTGGCCCTTTAATATTGTGAAGCGCAGACACCCACCCCAAAACTTACATTTTTGTTATTTCTTAAGGTTTATGCACGTGACTGAGAGTGCTCTAAGAGACAATTTGTGCTGAAGAGGCCAGCAAGGCCATTTGGAATGTGCTGGCTCTTTCTGAAGAAGACCTGGTGTTGGGAAAGTCTCACATTTTAATAGCCTGGCATTGACTTTCCCCATCCCATGCGGTCTTAAACAAGTACTTGTCTCTATCTGGCAGGTCTAGCACTCTGAGCACTTCTGGGCCACGTTTGCCCTCCAGTGTTCTCATGTGACTGGGTCTCATAATTTGCAAAACATGCATTCTTTTCTGTTGCGCTTTACGCCAATTTCTTATAGCCTAATAGCCATATTTGCTGTATCCACATTGCCACCATCAGGGGCTGGTGGCTCTCCAGGAACACTAAATCACTATATTGGCAGCCAAAAGGAGCTGGGAGAAACATTTCTCTTTTTGACCAGTAGCCTACTATGTTCGGGCATCTCCAGGGAATAAAGGATACTGTGCAGAAACAGAAGTCTCAGCTTCCATGCAAGAGGGAGTCATTGCGTTTATTCCTAAGCCGGGCAAGGAGTCAAAATTCTGTGCGTCATACAGATCTATTGCCTCCTTAATAGCAGTGCAAAGCTATATTCTAAAATGCTGGCAACACGATTAGGTCTGTGAGGTAGCCAATATTCGTGGAGAGATTCACCTGCTTGGAAAGGTATGCAATAAGAACAGATTGGAGATCCTCTTATCTCTTGATGTGGAGAAAGCCTTTGACCAGGTGGATTGAACCTTTTTAACTAACGTGATGCTCCACATAAGAGTAGGCCCTAACTATTTTAAGATGGTTATGGCAAATTGTAAATGCCCTAAAGCGAGGATCTCTCTTAATGAAAGAATGTTACGACCAATACACCTAGAAAGAAGGACTAAACGGGGATGCCCCTTGTCTATCTTATTATTTGTGCTAAGCAAAGAACCATTTGCGTGTATGATTCGAAATTTCTGATAAATTGAAGGAATTCAATTTGGGCCAGATGAGCAGATGATGTCCTTCTTAAACTATATTCTCCAGATAGCTCACTACCTGCGGTGATCCGCCAGTTTGCAGAGTTTGAAACAGTGGCAGGATATAAGATAAACCAGAAAAATTGGAAGTTTGCAACCTGTCAAAAGACATTGAAGCGATGGTGGGTCTTGAGGCTTTGCTTCCATTAAAATGGGAAAATGGGCAAAGGGATAAATTAAATCCCTGGTAAATAAAATTACTCCTACAGCACATGAACCTTTAAAAGTCCAAATGTCCTCCTCTGGTAGATTTGATAACTTGACGAGATGGTTACCGCGCTATATTCCCTGGTCGGGAAGGATAAATGTAAATGTCCTGCCCACTTTTCTTGATCTTTTTCAGGCACTGCACATTCCTAAGAATAACACCTTCCTGGAGCAAATACAAAGGCAAATAACAAAATTCATACTGACTAAAGATAAACCAAGACTTGCTACGTACGTATTGCAGAACCTACGTTGTAGGGGTTATGGCACTTCCTGACCTACAGAAGTACTTTGCAGCAGCTCAGCTTAGGGTGATTATGCAATGGCCTAGAGCAGAATCGGACACACCACTGACTATATGGGGCAAAGTGGTGAAAGAGAGCGCAGACAACATTCCCTTCCCCTTACTCTCCAATTACTTTTAATCCTGATCACTCCAGCGATGAATGAGGGTGATTGTAAGTGGAGAATAGGATTCTGCATGATGATATCAGACATGTTGGAACATGGGGTGATTAAATCCTTTAATAAGTGCAAAGCGGATTTTGGTTTAGATGAAAAAGAAAGATTATGTTGTGCCCAAATTGAACATTGGTTCTTACAACTTGAAAATAAACTGGTGGCAACTAGAGACCGGATCCTATTTAAAATTCTGTTTCCTAAAAAAACCGGCATGTATTGGGTGCAGCACCTGAACCCATGTGGCCCCAATGACAACTTAGAAACTGGCACATAATAGAGAAATCACATCAAAACAATGGGAGGTCTTTAGGCGTGATATATATATAAGTGTTCAATAAGTATTAATAATGAAGAAATCCATTACAAAGTGACGTATGGCTGGTACTACACTCCGATGTGCTTTTAACACATTTATCCAAATGCTAGCCAGGGATGCTGGAGGAAATGTGGTTCACAAGGTACAGCTCCCCACATAAGGTGGGATTGTCCATTATTGAAGTCATTGTGAGAAGAAGTTGGGAGAACTCTGCACCACATACTGGGCTACCCCTTGTCTGATGACCCAGCAGTTTTGATTCTTGGCCTAAGGCCTCCAAGACACAAATGCGTGAGTAGACTGAACTGTCATTTGGTTCTGCCATGTTTGGGCGCTGCGAGCTTAGTCATTACTTTTAAAAGGAAAAAGAATGACACATCCCTAGTTGCACTGTTACTCGGATATGAATTTACCTTGACGAAATGAAAAGACAAGAGGTGTTTGTCAAAACAGGAACAAGTTGGTTTAATTAAACGCAGTGGCCGGGAGGGCATCGATAGAGTCGCGTCTGAAGACAGTCTTAATGTACAGAAGTTTTGGCCGCACATTTATACAGTTCGTGGGGTACAATAAACTGATTTGACATTCTTACATTCTTGTACAACATGTTTACCAACATCTAGGCATAAACCATAAATCCAACCATCTGATAAGGGGATGCAGATGGCTCTAGACTTTGCAGAGAGCTAGTGTGGGCCAGTCTGTATGTGTCCAGATGTCCGGTGGGGGGAGCGCGTGATCACTAGGTACGGTGTGCATTGATAGGCGGAGTGTTCCTACCTACAGGTGACATCTGACTTTGTGGTATTTTGGGAATGCATGCAGTCGTGTAGTTCCTACCAATCCATAGTATCTACACATTGTTTGGACAACATAAACTAAGGGCTTGGTGTCTAGACTGATTCGTGACACCCCCGCAGGATATGTTGGCCTAGAGACCAGCTAGCTCACAGTGCCACCATAAGTCCCCCTAACCGCTTAACCGCGGCACGAATTCCGCCGCGGTGTGGCGGTTTTAATCAGTGGGCGGGGCCGCGTCGGCCAACGGACGTGCGCAGCACTACGGAGGTAGTGCTCGCGACGACCGTTGGCCGACGGGCGCATCGAAGGGGTTATACTATCAGGGTGGGAATGGTTTTCTGGCAACCACTGAACATGACAAAACTGACCCCTCAGGATCGTGGAAACAGTACAGAACCTTTAGCTCAGTCACTCGTGCTCACTTATTCTCAGAGAAATATACAGAGAATACACAGTGGGACGTTTTCAATAATATTTATTGAACCAACGTTATTCTTGCATAAAATTCGTGTGCTGCAATGATTAGGAGACAGAAGCAGATAAATGTGATTACAAGCATCAAAAGCGTAAATAGTAGATATAGTTCTACCATGGTGCTGAAACAATGTATATATGCAGGCATATAAAACAAGGCCGTAATCTAGCGTACTTCCACGATGCGAATCCTACTCTAAGTGTACCTAGAGTGTGTGTGTAGGAGTAAAGCCAAGAATACCCCCAAGGGATGAACCAACCCCTTTACCTAATGGGATAGAGTGAAGGACCCTGTCTTGGTCACGAACTGGACACCGCTCAAGAGATGTCAGACGGTTGCGTGGTGAATTCTCAGCATGAAAGGACCTCGGTGTCTGCGGAAGTGGCTCCTCTGCTAATCTATCGGGGTGCTCAACTTTTATAATAGAAAGCAGCCTTGCGATGTACGTATAGATTAGAAATGTTATGGATATGTAGACAGCCCTGTCGCCCCCTGGATGAAGATAGTGACATTTGTACTTAGTACAAAATAAGACCTTGTACATGATGTTCAGGGCGTTGTGATAATTTTGTGCGAAGCTAGATGTGAAAACAAGTTTCGTTTCAGGGAAACTAATCCAACATTGTCGTGCAGGCAAATATGTGCAAAAAGTCACAGCTGAAAATGTTATTTGTGAGGACAATGTAAGAAATAAGCTGCTTCGCTACATGGGCCTAACTTGGGAATATAAGAGCGCCTTTGGCCAAACGTGTTTTATTGGGGCAAAATTTCATCTAACCTGTTGTGCTGTGCTGCCTGTCTGTGGGATCGATCTGGGTGTTCCTGTGCGCGCATTTGTCTTTGGGCTAAATGTAACCTCACCTGTGACTTATCAATCAGTAGGCTTGGGTTTTTGGGTCACAGGGCCTGTCTGACCCCGTAACTCTGACTTGGAGTTGATGAGGAGCTCATCTTGGGTGAATTCAACAGTAATGACACAAGTTCATTATTGTGTGCACATATAACCTGGTGGCCGTTGATATCATATTTACCGACATTCTCACTATTATGCGTACAGTTGTTAAAGCGTACATCAACAGCATCCTTACTGATATTAACGTTGTTATGCATGCAAAGAGTACGGTGTACATCGACATGGTCTTTGCTGATATTAACATTGGTATGCTTGCATAGGGTATGGCATATATCAATATTGTATTTATTGGTATGGCCGTTGCTTTGCGTGCATATATCGTGGTGTATACTGGCATCGCATTCATCAATATTAACAGCACAATCGTCCCACAGACTGTGGTAATTGCTGACCCTGGAACATTAGACTCACCAGCTGAAACCCGCAGGAGTTGATTTTGACAGTAAATGGAGACTAGAGGTGTTGAACAGTGAAACCCCACACACTTTGGGGCATATTTACAAGCACCTTGCGCCGCTGGTGCATCAATATCTCTGCCGTATTCCCAGATTTACAAAATTTCGTAAACCTGGGAATGCGTCAGAATCCTACGCCTCACCAGGAGAGGAGTAAGAAGGCGGAACAAGGAGAACTACTTATATTTCTTCTAGTTTTTTCCTCCTTCTATGCGTGCTGCATTCTGCAGCACACATAGAAATAGGAAAACAGCTCACGTGATTGTTTTTGTGCAGGTGGGTGTCCCTTTCTGCGCAAAAACAATCTCCCCTAAAACACAGACACCCTTGCACCATGGCGCAAGGGTGCCTGCGTTGGCACATGGTAGCCAACTGTGCACCAGCGCAGGAGAAAGCACAGGGATACGATATGTTGTAAATATGGCTCATCCCTGTGCTTTGAAAGTGAAGCAGCGATACACAGCCAAATGGCTTGCGGTGCAGTGCTGCATCACTTTCTATGCTATGGAACTGTTTGATTCTGTTATATGAAATATTTATCCTGAAGGGAGAGACCAGTGTTAAGGCTATATATTTGTGAGACTGGTATATGTGCAGAACCTACTCGGGTATGGGGAGGGGGTGATAGTTTGTTAAAAGTTAATGTCTGTAGGTATAGACCACATGCTGCACACGATCTAATGCTGGGTTAAGGGCACAAGCCACCTCTAAACAGAAACCTCTTTTTCAAAGAGAACCAACCTGTAATGTTCCAAGCCTAAGACTAGATAACATGGAGTGTGCAAAGCAAGTGAATCTACACCCGCCACAAGGTGCAAACCAATTGTTAGAGGTAAGTAATGGTTTTCACATCGATCACAGTGGAATATTCAGGTAAATTACAAAACAAAGAAGCATTACATTCTCATTCTCTGATAATATTTTATTGATCTATATCTTTATCTTTCTATAGCACATACAATCCAGTAAAAATTTAAATGCTAAGCTTAAACATACATCTAATAAAAAGTTGTAATCTATAAATGACTTATAGAGTGCATTTGTTGGAAAACGAGGCAGTATCTGTGAGGCATGCACAAATAATATGACTACATTTGTCCTTCACTGGGAATCAAACACCCAATTGTAGCGCCTGACTCTCAGAGGGTAGCGTTGCAGAGCAGTCTGAGGCTTACTCAAGGGAGGTGGTGTGGGCTAGTAATCGCCATTACCGGTGCGCAGTAATAACACTCAATAACTGATTGTCCAGTCTGTACTTTGCTTTATAAAAGTAAGAGTACATTTATTAAACACACACACTACTCAATACTATGCACCAATTTACAAATATACATAAGCTGTTGGAATTGCTTTGTGACATTGCATAACATCTCCACCCCTCCCGCAGGGGGGTGGGGGGGTCTAGTACCACCACTCCCATGTATGCACATCATCTTGCCCCCTAATGCAGTTAGTTGAACATAACCTGGAGCGAGGGCCCTGCGCACTGGCACCATCCCAGTGGCGACCCACCCCATTACCTCAACAAGTATTTAAAATAGGCACCCCTGCCCTGGTGACACATAATCCTGACTGAGCATCTCCCACTGACCATAGAGGATACACCTCTACCTCTTAGGGGCTAACAGTCTGGATTGTTCTTCACCTAAGCGCAGCATCAAGAATACATGTTTAAGCATCATTTTAGAATGACAGTACTCATCACATTTGTTGATCATTATAATGCATTGCAATAACAGCCCCTAAAGGCATCGCAAATGAAATCACAGGATTAAGCAAATACAGCCAGACACCCTAGCAGGAATGTCAAGCAACATAACCCCATTTGGCTTATGACATCACCGACACAGGTACTTCACATTACACATGTGACTTTCAGTCCCTCTAAAAGAAATAACGTTAGTAAATGCAGTTCTGGTGCAAGTACACCTCTTCACCTCCAGGGGATGTCCTTCTCCAGACATCCCAACTCAGCCCTTCACTCCTTGAGGCAATCCCTGAGGCACACCCCAAGCTGTAGAACAAACGTTCCAGCCATGGGGATGCTGACAAAGCATGGCTGAGCCCTTGAGGGGTTATTCCTTTGAGTCCCCATGAGACTTAGGGAGGGACTTCCGTTTTCGTGCTGGGGGAGACTGCATTGCTCCTGCAGCTCCCCCTGCACCCTGCCACACGTTTAGTGGTGACCCCATTCTCCTGGGGCCACCACAAGCAGAGAAAACGCTGTTCGCCCTTGCAGGCCGGTCCGGGCCTGCAAGGCATTATGGGGCGCTTCCTCGTCTTCCCCGTGCATATTGTAGCAGCGGCTCCCCCGTTGCTTCGGGGAGAGCCGCGATCGCTGCTGGCGGCCTCCCGCCGCCTCTTCCGTCCTCGATGGGGGGCCCAGTCCCACCCGGACCCCCGGGTGAGTGTTTCTATGCGGCTCGGAGAGCCCACCCCCGGCCGCTCTTCTTCTCGTTTCGGGGTCCCGGTCCCACCTGGGACCCCCACATGCCTCCGTGTTGGAGAGCCACCTGGGGAGCCCACCCCACGGTGGCTACCGCCGGCTCCCCGCACGGCCAGCACCCTCACGTGCTGCTGCGGGAGCAGGCACCACATTTCTGATCTGCCCGCTCCGGCGGGCAGACACGGAGGTCCGCGCTGGGCCCGCTGGCCTCTGGGGAGTGCAGCAGTACTCCTTCCTCCTTCTGGCAGCCGCGGGGGAGTGCGACGGCACTCCCCCGTGCTCCCTCTGCACTTCGGGGCCTGGAGATGGGGTCCCGGGCCCCCTCACCAGCTTCACGGGGAGCGCGCCGGCGCTCCCCGACTCGCCTCTTCTGCGGGGGCCAGGGTGGGCTCCTGGCACCCTGCGACCACCTCTTCTTCGTCTTCGGGGCCTGGGGATGGGGTCCCGGGCCTCTTGGGCATATTTTCACGGGGAGCGTGACGGCGCTCCCTGACTTTCGTCTTCGCGGGGGGCGCGACGGCACGCCTCCGCCTTCGCCTTCCTCACACGGGGCCCGGAGTTGGGATCCTGGGCCCCTCCCCCTGCAAATCTTCACGGGGAGCGCGCCGGCGCTCCCCGGCTTCATTTTCGGCAGGGGCCAGGGTGGGCTCTTGGCACCCCACGGGGGCACCTTCACGGGGTGCGTGACGGCGCACCCCGACTTCACTTCTTCTGGGGGGCAGCCCCCGGGACCTGACCCACCTCGGGGGCATTCTCTGGACCGGCGGCGGAGCCCCACGCGCTTCATCGTCGGTTGGCCAAAGGTCGTCTACCTTCTGGGGGGCATATCTCAGCCCCCAGGGGTCCGATCTTCCTGGTTTTGGTGTCTTCTTGCTCCTGGTGGCGCTCCCCAGCCACTGGGAGCACTTTCCTTTGCCCTCCTGGTCTCAAGGAGGGTGCATTCAGCAGGGAGCTGTCTTCACTGGCTCCCTGCACCAGCCTTTCACCTGGCTCTCCTCCTGGGCCTCTCTTCTCCTGCGCTGAGGCCCAGGCGTCTGCTCACTGGTCCTGGGCTCCTCTCCTGGTGCTTTTCAGGATCCTGGGACAGTCAGGGGGTTCCTCCTTCCAACTGCCCATTGCGCCAGGCTCCAGCACCCTCTGCCTCAGCAGACCACACCCCAGAGGGAGCTTCTCTTCCTGTGCAAACACTTTTTAAAGAATGGGGAGGGGGCTGGCAGGAAGTCTCTGTTTGTCCTTTCAAACAGCGACACATCACTTCCCTGCCCCTGCTCCCTCCTTCCTGCCCAGGCCTCTGGGTTGGTTCAAGATGGCGTCGTCCAGGGGTCTCCTGCCACATGGTCTCTGAAAACCCCTTCCCCCCGCGCTGCCTTCTCCCTTGTGCAGCTTGGTGCCTGGCACCAGGTGACAGCTGCTGATGGATTAACCTGTAGCCCCACCCATCTTCTCTTCTTGGAGAGGAGGCCTTCGCTGTTGGAAGGAAGGTCATTAATCCAGCCTGCCAGGCCCTGGTTATGAGCTGACTCAGAGAAATATGACATTTCGGGATGACCCAAAAGCAGTACAAATATGACTTTGGACTCTGCAGAATACTTCTTCTCACACCAGTTACAGTGGACTTCAATGCGTGTCTGGAACTTGTAGGCCTTAGGAAAGTGAAACTAGCCCATGTGCTCCCCATCCTCATAGGGGAGTAATGGAGTGAAAACAGTAAAGCACACTGACTTTCCCCTCAAATGTTTCTTCCTATTGTATAAAGCCTATTCCATGTCACCACCCAATTCTGCGTAAGTCCTGCCACACCATTCACTTTGTAGCTGCTCCTGGGCTGCTCACGCCAGGAATCTCCCCTGCGCAGCCCATACACGTGTGCACACGCCTGTACACATGTGTCTGCATGTAACCAGCCCGGTGCCCCTTACTCCAGCTGCTGCGTAGCGGCCTAGTCAAGCTAGGGGGACACCAGTAAAATCCACATGCAGTCTCTTTCATCATGAGTTCACTGTGGGTGAGTCCCAACTTTTGAGGCTCTCCCACAGTAAAAGCTCAACAAATAGGTGCTCAAAAAGCGAAAAATCCGGGCGGCTCAGAGTGTCAGAACCACCTTCTAACAGCATTTCACTACTTCGTTGATGTTTGTGAACCGCTGCAGAGGTCACAGTGAGCATAAAGCCTGCAGCTAACTATATGCTCACAATGACCTCTCCTGGGATCCATATATGTACCATCTACCTTAACAGACTGTCATCCATATTTCCTGTGTTTAGTTGCTAATGCCTTTTGAGCAGTTTAATGAATAGCACAAGTCTTCTTAACTGAAATGTGATACAGTTTGATTTGTCCCAGAAAGCTCTGCAATATCTGATTGAATGACTTCAAGGTTTAAGCCATGCCTTGTGCCCAGCCCTCCTTCCCATAAGCCCATTGTTTATTGCCAAAGCAGTCATTCTGCACATTGCCTCGCCTTCTAGCCCTAATCCGAGTCCTTCAGCCCCTCGTCGTCCTGTCCCATAGCGTGCTGTGCAAGCCTTTTCATCACATGCAGACTGTACCCTCATCCAGGGGTGTAACGCAGCCCCCTGCAGCCTCTACGGTGCAGGGTGGGGAGGGGGCAACACTTCATGGTGGCCCAAACCTCAGAGAACCCCAAACCTCAGGAAAACCCTTTAAACCCAAAGCCAATGAATAGCTGTGCAATATGGGAGTCTCGGGCCCCTCATCACATTTTGCAAGGGGGGCGGCATGTAGAGGAAAATCAATTGCCTTACGTCACTGTCCTGTTTTCACTGCCCTTTCTTCAATACCCCGAATGACACTCAAACAGAAAAAGGGCCTCAGAATTCTCTTTCCATTTTGAGTGGTTGCGAACTTGCGATCACTTAAAAGTAGTTCAGAAGCTGAACATTTTTATTTTCCTCCTAGTGATTGCAAACAGTGTAGGATTATAAAAAGAAGACAAGTTATGTGGTCTCCCCTCTCCTCTTTTTAGGTCGTGCCTGGGCAGCGCATGCGCTGCTCTGTGAGGCATACTGTATTCCAATATGGACTTGAAGCCCCGCCCACTCTCCACCCATATTTGTCATTGGCTTGTGTCATTGTCCTTCGTAAATGCTGGCTTCTGATTCGTTAATAGCTTGTTAGTCCCTCCTTAGTACCGCCTTGTCTTCATTTGGAACCTCCCATGAGGACTGGCCCTTTTACTTCGGTTGTTACACAGGACGTCTTATTTAGTCTGTAAGCACTACTTTGAAACCCGGGCAGGGGGAGGCGAAGCCGGACCCATCAGGGGCCCGGGCCAAACGCCGGCCGGAGGCGGGCCGTCCCGCCCCCGTAAATTTGAATAGCCCGCTTGTGAAGGGGCGACCAGGATTGGTCGCCCCAGGGCAAGAGCGAACCCCCCAATCCGGGGGTGAGCGGACGAGGCACGGGGGGTTAAATAAGGGGCAACAGGCCCAGATAGGCACGTACCCCCCCCCCCTCACAGGAGAGAAGAAAGAATCGCCGGAAGAGGAACAACTGACCGGAGGACTGGACCTGAGACCGGACCCGAAGTGGCGTCATCGGCGAGTGGGAGCGGAGCAAGTGCGGCGATTCCCAAGGACCTACGAGGAACAGTTTGCGGGCGGACCCGGGCAGCAAGGAGTTGGGGGACACAAGTAACCCTTTGTTTGCCGATGTAAGAAAGGAAACGTGAATTCCATTGTGGTTTCTCTGCGCAGGTTCGGATCCTGCTTGCAGAAGTGGGGAATCGCCGTCGGTTACCTGCGGGAGGAGAAGTCGACGAGAACATCAGGACGGCGGAAAGCAGGGGGAGGTCCATCTTGCTCCGGAGGCTGCCAGGAACAAGCCAACTCTAGACGGAGAAACAACGCGCCGGGTAACGGCTGGAACCGGCTACAAACCAGCGGGGGGCAGATTCGGCTGGGGCAAGGGAGCCCAGGGCCGGCGCCAGTCCGAGGAGAATGGCACTCATGATGGCGGGAGAATATGCCTGGTACTCCTCCCCAACAAAGAGCAGCAGTGAGGGCGGGCGAAAGGCACTAGAGGTCGGTGTGGGCAGCGGTGCCCCCGGGACCAGGTGTCCTCGACGGCAGAGCAAGAAGGTAAGCGCGGGGTAAAGCAGAATATGACCCGACATAGGGAAACGCCGGGATTTAAATGGCGCGGTGCGTAGCACGCCTAGATCCTCAGCCAGCTTGGGTAATGAGAAGCAGGGCGGGCGAGGCAAGGCGTGTAGAGATGAGAATTCAGGGGGCAACGACCCACATCGTTTTCGCTAACGGGTTCACCGTGATGCTGGGCACACCGCTTATGCTCACCGTGCCTAACAAAAAAGGAATGTGCCATTGTGTATCGAACCGGGGCCCGGGGAAAGCGCTTGCAGTATTAAATACAGTATTGCCTGTTTACGATGCAATTGTATCTGCGGTGGTAGGTGGTGGTTTTGTGCTGAAAGGCACCCATCTGAGTTGTTCCAGGGCCAGGCATCTAAATTCCTGCCAGCAGCCGGTGACCTAATCAATTGAATCTTGCGTCGCTTTTGAGGCGGCCGAGGATTTGCTGAACTAGTATGGGAGATCAAGCTCCCTCTAAAAATGGCACAGGCACGTGCCTATGTGGTTTCTCTCCGAAAGGAGAAATCCGGTTTCAATGGGGCCCAGTGGAGAGTAGCTTGAGTGCGGCAGTTACTGGGAGGGCGCTAAGTAAGGAGGTTGGTTTGTATGCAGGCTGGCACATTCAGGCAAGAAAACTAAAAGCAGAGATAAATGTGCCCACAGTGATCTGAGCCAGTAATTTAGTAGCTTTGTACGTGGAGGCTATATTAAATGAGCTCATTAGCCTCGGGGTGTTTCCCTTACAGGCAGAAGTTGGAAGAGGTGAGGGGCAGGGGAACGAGCTGATAACACGCTGTACAAATAAGCAGGCAGTAATGACACTGTATCCAAGTTTACAAGGTATGGGGACTGCGCTAACTTCTGGTTGCTGTAGTCAATGTTTCTGGTAAAAAGGAAAATCATCATCCACAAGCAATGCCAATCCCAATAGGTCTGGCTTTAAAGGAAAGTGGTATGTTAATGCGAGGCAGGACAAGTAAATAGCAAATCTAACTGTGTGGAGGTAAAGAACTGTAGAATAATATTTGTGCATGAAGGGGGTGCGTTGTGTGTACTTGTGCGTTGGCTGAATTTAACACGCAATCCATCATCTGCTGCGCGTCTCGCAGAGTTTAACGAAAGAATGTTTCTAGCTCAGATGGATCGAAAGTCCATGCAGTGGAAGGACAGTCCCTAGGTCGACTGGTCACCTTCCTTTGCTTATTGCCGGTTTGGGTATTAAACTGGTACTAGTAGGTTGAAACAGACTAAGCAGTGTGTATGCAGCTCTATGACGAAAGTTAATAGCTCGCTCTTTGCAGCATCATGTAATGACAAAGATCGATGCATGCTAGTATTTTCCCAAAACATTCATAATAGGGAATCAGTGTAGCCAGTGCGAAGAGATTATGGGAAACACAGACAAACAAGCCTGGGCAGAGCAAGTAGGCCGAAATCGGGGGTCAGCCTTTCATTTTGTCAATACGTGACTGGTTTGGCATGGGTTTCTGGTAAAACCTTAGTGGTGAAGGAGCCACAGGAATTAACCCCTTTTGCAACATTAATCTATGCGCTAAGGGACACTTTGCAGTAGGCATGCAGCTCCATGATAAGAGCTAATAGCTCACTTTTTCTAGATTAGGACTTTGAGATTTAAATGGCAAGTAACAAAAGGATGTCTCCTTCTAAAAGCAGTAGCCTGCTGATCTATGCACATTAAATGCACTCTGTAATCTGCAAGGTACACGTTCTTTGCAGCAAATCAGTGCAATATCAGAGCAAAAAGGATTGGGGGGCAACCACCCGCCATCCGGCGTAAGCAGGCCCCAGGGGCAGGAGCCCACGAAGAAAAAACAGGTGCAAGGGAGTGCGGTACAGGCCTCCCCAGACGAGAGCAGCGGGGCGGGCGTACCTAGGCGGAAGGGGGGAGCTCTCTCCGATCGTGAAACCGTAGGTAGCGTGGCGGAAGGAGCACAAAAAACATAGAAAAAGAGAGAATTACTAAAAGGTAGAGGGAAGGCTCACACAGGTCCTTGGGATGCCTCACGGCAGGGGCACTGAGGGAGCCAAGGGCGGCCTACCGCCATGGAAAGAGAAGATGTGATGCTCCAGCAGGACAGGACCCTTGGGATGCCTGACGGCTGGGGTACCGAGGGAGCAAAATGGAAGGACTCAGCCTCAGGATAGATAGAGTAGATGCTCAACCAAGGTCCTTGGGATGCCACACGGCAGGGACCCCGGGGAGCAGGGAGGGCCCACGAAAGGGCAGGGCAGGGCAAGCGGGACGGCACTTGCAGCCCAGGCAGGTCCCAAATCGGTAGCAGGTTGAAGCCTTGACCCATGCACAGAGGCCCAAGAAGGTGGCCCCTCCCGTCCCCTTAAGTTGAGGAGGCTGGGTCCACCCAGCAATGAAAAGAATTGCAAAGACAAGAAAGTATATTCGCAGGAATATTAAGAGAGCAATAGGATAACCAAGATTGAGCAAATGTATACTCGTATTATGTTGTTGAATAAACTGCGACCTTTTTTGGCACCAAAGCACATTGTCGGTGGCTTGATTTAATGTGCATGAGGGACGCAGGGTTGGAAGAAAGGGAGGGGGAGGGGCAACTCGCCTCCTGGAAGGGGTTCTTTAATGAGGTTCTCCTACTGCAGGCACGACATGCTTTCCTGCAACATTCAGCGCGCCATGCACGCTTTCACTTTCCAAGCAGCCGGGGACAATGGCAGCCGCTTCTTTGAAATGATATAGGTCTCACATTTACAAGAGTTTGAGCTATTGGCTTTGTAAATGACAATGCCTTTTATTTGTGTGTTAATTATCAAAACAGATCAATAAAAGGCATTGTCATTTACAAAGCCGATAGCTTAAACTCTCGCAAACGCGAGACCTATTGTATTGCATTGTAAATGCTTGTTTAATTATGTTTCGCTTATGCCTACAAACAGCTGTTTTCTGGCCACATTAATGTGTTCCATACTTCCAGAGCCACGACGCAGATGTTTACATTGTGCCGAAAAAATACGTCGCAAGTTGAAGCAGCTACAGCCCCTTTCTGCTTCAGCGTTTGAAATGCACGGGCCAGTGGCACCACCTTGTGCCTTTTTTGTGTATAACGTGCAAACCAGACACATCAGCTTAATCAAATACTTGATTACATTCTCTTCCTGCGCGCTCATGCAATAGGAGCAAGTATCAAAGCACTGTTTTTGCTTATCTAGCATGCCCCTATGGACTTTTGAAGGCCCTGCAGGGGTTGACTTTTTTGTTTGTTTTATTTACCTGATCCAGTGAGTAATGTTAGCTCAGCTGTCACCAGGCCTGGGCCATCACTTTACCCCTTTTCCCAACCTTTGCGCTCTGCAGGTAGTAGTTGTGAGGTGGGGCACCACGTGGCAACGAGCAGAGTCTCGCCACTAGAGAAGGCACGGCTCCACCCCAAATCTACTCTTGGAATACTTTCTTCCCTAAAGCAAAAGAGACAAAGGATAAACAGACACAAAGATGCACTGCCCCTTACCGAGATAGCCTCTTAGGCTACCCACTTGCTACATTCATGATAGAGTTGCATGACCCGGACCCACCTTTGTCCACTTCTTCTGGACATTCAGGGATGGGGGTGCTCCTGTACATCCATCAACTTGAACTCCTCCCCACAAGAGGTCGCACGTGAAAGCCTTTGACACTAACTCGGAGACCATTGCTGGAGACCCCAAAGACGTGCATCAAACTGGGTGCTACCAGGTAGTCACCACCAAGGCTTTAGAAATGCTGCCCATTGAGACCCCCGCCTAAGAATCAGACATGTATGTTCTGGTGACAGCAACAGATTCTCAGCCGAAGCTTGCCTTGACCTCTGAGCCCCCGATCCTTTAGCTAGGAAGGACTTTAGGAAGTCTTTTCAACAATCAACGTCTACGTTTTTGAATACCAAACACTATGTTCCCAAACACAATCTAGGGGCCGATTCCGATTCGGGCCGGAAATCTCTCCGACCGAGCCGGACCCGGAGAGATTTTCAACCGAATCGGACCCGTGCAGCCCGAACGAGTACGATGCGCACGTATGCCATCGGACTCGAGTCGGTCGGACTCCCATTGAAGCCAATGGGAGCCGGTCGTACAACGCGCACGCGGGCTCCCATTGACTCAATGGGTGCGAGGCGGACAAGGGCGCCCCCTACAGCGTGTACGCGGCGAAGCGACTCGCGCCGTACACGCACAGGTAGGGGGGACCCATGGGTCCCCCCTGTGTGCGACTCGCGCGGCTACGCGTAAAGTACGGCTCCGACTGCTCTCTGGAGCCGGAGTGCGCGGCTCGGTCGGACTGCTCGCGGCGCGGCATCGTACTTACCCGGCCGGGAAACGTCTCCATTGCGCGGTGCGAGTCGAGTCCGAGCGAGTCGGTCGGTGCGGTTCGACCCGGGAACGAGTCGGTCGGAGCGGTCGGGACGCCCGGACGAGTCGGTCGGCGATTTCGCATCGTACTCGCTCGCCCGCACGCGCGTACGAATCGGTCGGGCAATAGGGCTCCGAATCGGATCCGGTTAAGCCGAATCCGATTCGGAGCCCTACCGGCCGAGATCGGAATCGGCCCCCTAGTCTTTGTCTCCTAGAAGTCCCCAGTTTATTCTGTTTTGGTGAAGGCTGATTCCCTGAAGGATAAAGTGCTGTCCTTCCACATGGACACAGGCCATGTGCCTTTTGACGTGTGGCAATAAACTAGACCTTTCAGGTGGTCCCACCCTCCCTCGTGCATGCCAGTGCCATCAAGATCATCTATGGGCGGCACACGTGCATGAGTTTGAGAGGTGTACCTCATTGGTCCCAGACTATGCTCGGGAGAAATATATTAGTCACACACCGAAGGTACACATAAAAGCAATGTTAACATACATTACAGGTCGATAAAATACGTGTGTACCTAAAATAGGGGTTTGCCCAAAAAATCCCACTAAGACCTGGGCACAAAATGCATGAAGCAACAAAAGTTGGTCTTCTTGTGGGAACAAATTGATATTTCTTTGACCAGTGAATTTCTTAATTGGTCACTAGTCTGGTCTTTACTTACCAATTATGATTCAAAAAACCTATTCCATCTAGCTCATCCTCAAACTAATAGGCCAAATCATATTCTACAACTAAGAACAAAACAAGCATCTTTTCAACATATATATTCACAATACTTATTTAGAATATACTTAAAGCATCTACACACACATATATATATATATATATTCATTCATAACTTCAACATAAACAAAGACAGATACAGTGTACCACCACATATATTAAATATCCCTATACCAATAGGAACCCTCTTTCTTCCAAAGCAATTTTGAATATTTAGCTGCTCCTTTTCAATATTGTTGGCAGTCCATATTCGAGGTCGTCCTTTGTAGCGACACCAATTAGAAAATGTCTAGTCCTCAAAATTGTTCTAAGGTGTCTTTCTAACCAAAAGAACACAAGTTAAATTTATATTGAACTCCTCTTAGAAAAAAGGTTGACGTGTTTCGGCCCTTATATTTGGGCCTCTTCAGGACACTGGAACTCAAGGCACATGGGAATGTTTTAGTCACGAGAGCCCTTGCTCAACTTATAGTCTGGTACTCAACATCAAGTTAATACAAGTCCATGGTTCCAGGCAGGACCATCCGCTGTACGCAAAAACGTTTGACCACCTCCCAGACAGGACTTAGTGTATTGGGACAGGGTGGGGGCGATTGCCAGTGCCACTAGACTGCTTTGAATGGCACATTTGGTGCCCTCCTTGCATTCTCCAGTTGAAACCAGTTTAGGGAGCCATTGGCTCCCGCTCTGGCGCAAAACTGGACAAAGGACATGGGAGTATCCTCCCCACTGTCCAGCCCCTTCTCTGGGAGGGACCCCTGAATCGTCCCAACCCTTTACTTAGTGTACTTAAGGGCTTACCTGTGGGTGGGTCACTAGATTCATCATGGGACAAGATTCAGATCTGAAACCACTTCAACTTCAACCGTATGGGCACCTTGGACTTCGCTTTGGGAACCGAGACTGCAACTGGGAAGACTCCTGCTGCTCCTGGTCTCGTCGTCCTGCAAGTTTGCTGCAACGTCTGTGCCTGTGCTCCATACATAGTGCCAGGATGCTCCTTTCGGAGTGACAGCTGCGCTCTATAAATGCCTATTCAAATTCACAGGACCTGTGGACATCCAAGACACGTGAAGGAATCTCCCTTGGAGTAAAGTAGTCACTCCCCTGCATCTGCAGGCACCGCAACACAGCTGACTGGTCTGCTGATCCTGGGCTCCCACGGACTCCGAAAGGCTCAGCAACACAGGTGGTAGTTCTGCATTTCCCTCGAGGCCTGCACTGTCTTCTCACCGAGTTTGAGGCCAGTATCCCTCGTTGGAACCGCTGGAACAGAACCCCTGTGCACCGAGTCAAGGCCTGTTGACTCTCTCCTTCAGAGATCTTCAGGCTCCAAGAAGCTCCAGCCTTAAGCATCCCTTACAGCCTAGATCTTTGCCTGCACCACATTCTTTGCACCGTGGGACTTCATCCTTTGGTGAGCTGCTTGAGGTCTTGTGACTCCTGTGCCTCCGGCCTGTGGGTCCTCTAGAGGGTCTTCTTTGGCTACAGTGGGCTCCCTTGCTTGCTCAGGGCCTGCTCTGACTTACCTGCTCTTGGTGAGTCACTTGGACCTTGCTCGTCCCGACACTGCACCTTTTTCTACAACTACATTGGTTGCCGTTGCCAAGGCTTGTTGGTGACCCTGCCGGACACTGACCCCTTGACTTTTGACATCCGATGTGGGACAGCTCGTGAACAGCTTCTGGTTCTCCACAGCATCGCCTGGTCCGCACAGCTGCAACTTCATGGGCACTGCCAACTCTCCTGCATCTCCGACATCGGTGGGCATTCATCTTCTGTGCCTCCTGGTCACTCCTGAGTGGCATAGACTCTGTCCCTTCTTCTTGCAGGTACCTCTCATCTTGAATCCATCTTTGGGTTCTACCGGACTCTTTCACCTTCTTCGCCAGCGGCATCTTTTCTGCAGTCCTCCATTGTGGTCTACAGCAGTTTCCGACGTCACTTCGCACCTATGCACCCGGCTTCCCTGGTGTAGGTATCCTGGTTCCTGGGGTATCCACAGGTGGGGTGACTCTCTAACCTTCCACGGTCTTCAGGGTCCACTGGAAAGGGTCCTTCTTCTGTAAAATTGCAACCGCGACTTACTCATTGACTTCTATTGAGCATGCAGTCGTGTTACCACTCTGCACACGACCTCCGTGGGGTTCCTAGATACTCACCTTGGGTGGTTCCTTGGGTCCCCGGCTCTTCTACGACTTTTGGGTCCATTCTTGACTTTGGTCGTGGTTCTCATTCCACTATTTTAGTATATGGTTTGGGCTCCCCCTGGAGACCACTGTGTATTTGTGCTACTTACATGTTCTATTGACAAAGTATTGTGTGGATTGTGCTTATATCTCTGGGTAGGAGATATTGCATTGTGTTAGTGTTAATAATAAATACATCTTTTTTATAACTAGAATGTGTGGTTCCTTTTCACTTAACCTATACCATAAGATTAAGTACTGGTAAAACAAGCTGGTTTACACTCTTTCTGGACTAAGCCTGCTCTCCACAGCTACCACTTGGAGAGCTTTCTAAGGTTGTCTAAGACCACTAAAATCACCATAAGGGTTGTCTGGATTGGTGCAGGGTGCTACACTTACATAAGTGTGCGCCATATACTAAGCCAGCCTCCTACAATAATAAATAGAAGATGTAATAAAAATTTAAAGCCGACACAAGGTACATTAAAATCAGTGCTGAAAACAGGGTATATGGAGGGGCTCAGTAGAGCATACTTGTCTTCGAATACACGGCAGATTTAAAAAAGGAAACTACCCAAAAGCAAACATTTTCATTGCTTTACAATTGCAAATCGTGAAAGGCCACCCTACAATGAGCCAAATTATTTTTATATAATAGTGGTGGAAAGAATTGTTTCGTGAAAATCAATAAATTAAAGAAAAAAACCCCCAGAAAATGGAGCGGGGTTTGCTCAGAAGAATCATCGCATGAACAAGTACTCAGCAGATTCATGACTGAATCCCAGGGGAAACTGAGAAAGTGATGAACTGTTCCTGCTTTAAAACAAAATATTAGCAGCCTTTCCCACCTTCCCATTGCCCAGGACATATAAGGTTCCCGTGCCATTTGTTTCTTTCACGTTAAAATAATACTGAATACTGAACTGTAATTTTATCTATGACATTGAGTGCGCTCCCTAAAGGGTCGCCTTTTCTTCAGCAAAAGGGATTTTACTATCTTTTTATCCTCTTTCTGAATAGCGGATAGCAAGTGAAATAGCTCAGAGTGACCAAGATTTTCTAGGGATGAGTCAACAAAAGCAATCCATGGGATAGCTGCACCTTTTTCTTGCAATAGACAGTCCTTAATAATGGCCCTATTCAGGGTTGGACCAAATCGTAAGCCATAATTAAATGGGGGCCAGTTTATTGACATCTTTGAGATACGCCAAACCAAGCTCTCCGTGGCAAACAAAATGCGAACTGGTTGGTAGTAAGTGCAACATATGCCTAGGTAGCCGATTTACCTGAACCTGCAGAGGGTGACAATTCGAGTAACCTCCATACTCCTGCACTAGAACCAGATATTGGAACATGCTGGGACTTATTTATGGTAACAAGGAGTAACAAGCCCTTGTTAACTATTGGCCATGGGAGACTTAACAATGCACCAGTCGCCCTAGTTAAATTTAGCTAGCTGAGATGTGGGAGCCCCATGTACCTGAGGAGTCAAACATGACTCACCCTGGCTAAACGTTGAGTCCCGCGTGCTAGTGAAACAACCCTACATCTCTTAGGGCCACTGGCCATAATCTGGGATTTATTAAAATTGGTTGATAGGGTCAGATTTGCCATGAGTTGGGCAAAGGAGTCGACCAGTTTACGTAAAGTATTGGGTGTGCAGGCCATTAAGATTGTATTTTCTGGGTACAGCAACTCTGAGATTGCCTCACTTCCTATTAAAGAGCTATCCTTGCAAATGTTAGTTAAAAAAGGGCTTAGGTTATTAATGTAAAGGATAAAATGCAGTGGTGCCAAGACACAGCCTTTCCGCACACTTTGAGCGAGATCAAAAAAGTTCAGTAAGTTACCCTTTTGGTCCGAACTGAACCTAAGGTCGAGCAGCATTTTCCGCAGCTTTCAATGGTTCACATTGTCAAGAGCAGTAGAAAGGCCCATGAATGCCAGGTAGAGTGTGCAGCACCTGGCGATGGTATATTTCTCCACAATAAGGTGAAATTCAGGCACTGCTGCTCTGTGCCCAGCTGTTTCATAAACCCACCCTGGCTGGTGTGTAGTATGCTATGGTCACAAGCCCACTCCTGCATTCTATTACATATATGGCTCTCCCTATAATCTTAACTGAGTTATTGATTAGAGAGATGGGTCGGTAACACTTAGCTCCAACCTGTCTGCCTTCTTGAAAATTGGCAGAATCATTGAGTAGGACCTGGTAAGCTGTCTCGAGGATGGTTATTGAACACATTTGTGAGATGTGGAGCTCAAAGGTCAATGTTACATTTCACCAGATCTATGGGTAACACATCCAATCCTGGGGCTTTGGAGCTTTCATTGACAGCTTCTGTAACTTCTTCAATTGAAAAAGTTCACTTGGGGCACTCCGAGGGCAGATTTGTGGAATGGTGGTAAGGCAGGGGGTCTTCTCTGGGGATGTGAGAGAAATCATCAGCATCTCATTTGATTAGAAGACTTGTTTGATTCCCCAATGGACAACGGCTTCCAGCAGTACAAGACGTACAGTGCCATCTATGTGCTACTGCGGTAAACACCTCCCTTTTCCTTGCTGGCTTCCATTCATTCCAAACCACAGGGAGGAACTCCACTTCCTCAGGGAGCAGCCGGCAATCGAAGAGAAGCTGCTTCAGAGGGAAGACTAAACCGACTCTACACAGGGCAAAAGGTCCCAATGACTTTTTGAGGAACCCACCACTCTTTCCTGTATGCCATCTCAGGAATCCTCTCACACTCTAATGGGAGAGTAATATTTCTGTTCACTACTATTACTGGATCCAGATAAGCAGGGATGCATGGTTGTCAATGGTGAAAAATGGCTAACTTCTACAGTTGCACACACAAAAGAAGCTACCCTGAATAAATCTCTGATTCTATCCACAAAGACAAGCACTCTACACTTTATTAAGTGGAGTGCAGGGCATCTCAAAAAATGTGAAGGACTGTCCTCACACACAACCAGGTGTCAGGCTTCATCATTGGCAGTCCTCGCTCTCTAGAAACTACGTTTGGTAGAGAGCGGGCCTACACCTGGAGACAGAGAGGCACTTCTAAAAACTAAGTGGGGGCCCGTGATAAAGTGAAAGACCCCCAGCCTTTCCTTCTTATTGTCAGAAGTTAGACCCACAGTTATACCTGATGAGGTCTCATTGTTTATGTACATGGCTTCCTGATGAAGGCACACAGCCGAAACGCGCGTAGAATACAGATTTTCAAGAGCCATGCTAGAATTGAATGTCCTCTATATAAAATGAAGTGAAAAATGTTGTATTATCTATATTTTGTAATTAATGTTGAATCATTGTAAATATTAGCATATATAAAGAGGTATAATGTTAAACATCATGAAATATACATTTAGGATTGTCTAGGTTCCTGATTGGAAACACGACCATTTCATGTAATCTAAATGTGTAATCAAGATGCACTATTGATTTTAGGGGACAATTGTTTCTCTTTTTGCTATTTTTTAATATGTACATGAAGAAAATTTTGTATATTTACATATGTATATAAAAATATTTTTGATACCTAATACTAGTAGGTGTATGTATACTATATATGTTGTTTAGGTCCATGATTATTTTCAGCTTTCCTAATGTGTTTTGGCCAGCTCACACTGAACACCCCGTAGCCTCTAGTTCCCTCCCCTAGCAAACTCTAGGGTTATGTGTGTGGATAACTTCTACAATTCCCACACTGACCCCGTTGAAGTTACTTTTGCCCCATTGCGCATTTTAAGAAATACTGCACAAGGTAGAGACGCTCCTACTTCTAGGCTTTATAGAGCTGATCCCATGCCTAAAAAAAGGCATGGATAGTACTATTTCTATCTCTTTGTAAAGAAAAGGAGTCAATCCCATCTTGGATTTCTATGATTCACACCAGTTTCTTCCCCTGAACTCATCCAGCAGGAACACAGGCAGTGCCTTGGTTTAACTGTGGGAAACAAACTCTACTGGTACAGGTTGCTGTCATTCAGTTTTAGTGATGCCTTCTGGCCTTCACCAAGATTATAGCCTTAGTGATGGCCTTTGTTTAATAGCAGAAAGTTGACGGCTAACCTTACCTAAACAGTCGTCTCATCTGTGTCAATTCACAGGAGGAGGCTGGGTCAAAACTAGTTGTGACCTTCAAAGCCATATGAAATCTTGAGTTTTCAGTGAACTACCAAATCCTTCTTGTGACCTCCAAAAGGATTACGTTTGACAACCCTAGTCTGGTAAAGCCCTTACCTTCTACAGAAAGGATTCCTTCATGAGCCAGATGTTGAATTACTGCATGAGCAACAAGACTGTATCAGCCTTCCCATTCCAGGAGTTTCTAGGACTGCAGTGGCCCTGCATAATGCTGGTATGGCTTACGAGGCTTCAATCCCCTTGGCGTGATGCTCCTTCCACTTGCCCTAGCTGCAGCTCCATCTAACCACTAGCCGATCAGCATATGAGTAATGGGGCTAGTTGTGGAGTATGGTAGATCAGTGCCTTGTTGGATAAATAGATTTGCCCCTCTTTGTAAACATGCTGGAGATGAAGGCAATCATCCCAGCATTGCCAGTCTTTTGTCCAGTGGCTATAAAGGTTTAACGCACATGTTCCCTCCCAAACCTTTTGTGATGCACAGTGGGATCCTAGCTTGGTCTTAACGTTTTTCTTGTGTTCTCCCTTCAAGCTGATGCACAACTGCTCGTTGTGTCTTCTGACCTCATAGACTATATTCCTCATTGCAATCACTTCAGCTTGTCAAGTGAGTGAACTCCAGACCTTATCGGTACAATAGCCCCAAATCACCCTTTTGTCAAAACAAACTGGTGCTGAGGAATTGAGAAGCCTTCTTGCAGAAAGTCGTGACTCCTTTTCACGTTGGGCAATCCATTATTCTCTCAGTGATCTTTGCCCCACGTCACTCCTTGAGAGGCTCCCTCAGTGTGACCACCAAAAGAGCTTTAAGCTTGTACATCGATCACACCAAGAACCATCAGGTGGACAATCAGTTTCTTGTGGGGCTCTCTGAAGTAACAAAATGAAAGGCTGTGCAGAAAAGGACTCTGTCGAGGTGGATAGTCCTCTGCCTTAAGATTGGTTATGCATTGGCCAAAAAGCAACCTCAGGAAGGTCTGGGATCTCGTTCCAACCGAGCCAAGGCTGCTACCACTGCATTGCCATACAGAGTGCCTGTCCTTGACATCTGCTTGGCTGTGACATGTCTCGGTGCATATGTTTACAAAGCACTATAGCCTTGACAGTGAGGTGACTGGAAGGACATTTAACCTGCAAGATTTTTTGGTCTGATTCCATTCCACAGATGCTCTAACTTGGGAGGCATTGCTTTGGTATCTTTTATAAAGGTGAGGAATCTGCAGTTAGAAGTGTTCATCCAATCTTCGGTAATTCTCTTTCTGATGGATACTCTATACAACTGCAGATTCCTCACCACACATTCACCTCCCTGTCCTCTGGAGAGGTCTTACCATCTGAAGAGGTCCAAAATGGGCGCACAATGGCACCAACAGTTTTGTTTGTGGTCTGGGTCTGAGGGCGCAAAAAGAGTCAAGCACTAAATTATTGTCTGCGCGCAGGGTTTGGGCATATGTGAATTTCAGCTCTGTCACTTCTTAAATGGAACAAAGACTACATGGAGCAGCACAGCATCACCTAGTTGCACAAGGGAGCACTGCTATGAAAAGTTTCCGGATTTAGTCTGGCACCTGGGAAATATTTGAAAGGTCACAAATATGCAGTTAAAGTATCCACCTGAAAGAGTGTTATCGAAGGTAAGTAATTTTTTCTGATGTGACACAATGCAGCACATTTTGTGATAGTTTTACTTCATTATTTTGAAAATTTTAGGTCTGGCATTAGCCAACACCTTTTAATTTTACTAAATGATAACTATAACATAGTTGTTTACAGGAGCTTTCATTCAGTCCTTTTCATCACATGTGCTTGTTATTCTGTCATACACGTTTTTTTTGCCCACTACAACATACACTATAGGGCAGTGGGTCAGCCCACTTTAGCAACTAGCTAACTTCAGACGAGAGGGACGTAATTATTCATTTTCACAAGAAGCACATCCAAACTCAAAGTAGTTCCCTTCGGTGCTACGACTACTATGGCATTGTGTGCTTTTTGAGAGCAAAAAAAAAAATATTTTTTGCTTTAAGACACTGTTTTTTTATATTGAGGAAAGCCAGGCAGTTTCCCCAACACTAAAGTTTAGCAAAACCCATCAGAAAATAAGCATTGACAAAGCGTAAAGATTGACCGCCAACACCAGACCTATTGGGTTTGCCAGTGCTTGTTGCACGTTAATACAGTCTGTGCAAACCTTTCACCTCATTAGTTTATCACCCAAAATACAGCAATAAGCAACTGAAAGGTGACCTACCGATGTTTACGAAGGGCATACCACTGTATAGCAACACATGTTACTGCATTTTTAACAACTTTTGATCCGTTGGAGTTTGAAACAAAATTTATTTTTGTTAAAAGTCTGCAAATTATGCAGCAGGTGATGGATTAAGTGGCAAATGTGCAATTATGGGCAGTGCATGCTGGTGAAGTGCTATGGTGGTGAGGTGAGTAGTGAATTCTCATATTAGTTGCGCTAGAGTATGCTAGTGAACTTTGATCTTGTCATAAAAGTAGTGTGTGAATGTATATTAGCGCACTTGCTCCAATAGCTTCTTTCATTGGGTCACATTTATTTTCACCAGTGTCATGCACACAGGAACACTCTCTCACTAATTCCCCCTCGTCACTATTTGCGACTTGGACCATTTTGTGCCCTTTGTGCTGCTCCCTGTGCAGGCTCCAGGGGGAAATATTCCATTGTGATTCCACCAGTAAGACTTTACTCGCCCCAGAGAGCAAATCCTATTCGCGGATGGTTCGCCCTGAGCGCATCGGACATCACAAGCTGCGTGTTTATAAAATGTACGCATGACGTGTTCTGCAACGCCATTAGGGAGCACGTCGCTCCCACCTGGCATGAAAGAGGTCACAATCATAGTTTGCTCGACCCGGGAACACGACGGAAAACACATCTCCACCCGCCCTCCTCAGAGTCTCCGCTGTGAACTCAAGTCAGAGCGCCACATCTTGACAGGGGGTGAATTTTATTTGACAGGCCACAGCTGCAGGTTTTCGACCTTTGCCTGGAATTCTGGATATAAACGCGCGAGGGGCCCCAGGAGAAACAAGATAAGTTTCTCAGACTCGCGTCTGTAGTCCCTCAAAGACGTGGCTGTGCAAGGTTTTCAGTCACCCTACAGTCTTGCCATAATGCCCTGTAGAACAGAACCTACCCGCTGTGCAGCCAGGGAGATTGCCTTTCCACGCCTATGTGTTTAGTCAGCCCTCCTCACCCCACTCCTCACCTTACCCTATAAGTTATGGCGCCAAAGAATAAAAAGCGTCTCTTATTTTCACACTGTGCGATGCTTTGCTTTCAGTCAACCCGCCTCGAATTCTGCTCTCCGGGGGTTTTCCGCAGCGTTTATTTGTGAATATTATTAGGGTGAAGGGTAGTGAGAGATTGGCTGTAGCTATCCTCGGGTTACTCTATACAAACAAACATTGGTAAATGTATTAGGTTTCGCCTCTGTGATTAATAATAAGCGGTTTTTTTTGTAAGTTGTAGCTTGCTGAGTAGTACAATACAAGTTACAGAAAGTCTGTTAAATTGTTATGATTTGTTTATGTACAAAAAGGCAATATATTGTGCTGTTACTAGTCCTATAGTGTGGGTAAATAATAGCAACAGTTTGAAAAATGAAAAGAAAGAGGGAAATAATAGAATTGATTGCTGTAATAGCAATATTATGTGTTTAGAGGAGTTCTGACAACTTTTGGGCCCAGTGTCACTGCACCTGCTGCACCATTCAAATCATGCCCCCAGTGCCTGCAAGATAACTAACTGCATTTGTGACGGCCTGTTTAGTAGTAAAATATAGCAATATTTGGTGTTTTGAGAAGTTATGACACCTTTTTGCCCCAGTGCCACTGCACCTGCTGCACCATTCAAATCATGACCCTATTTCCTGTAAGGTAACTGCACTTGTGACTGTCTGTTTATTAGTAAAATATTGCAATATTTGGTGTTTGGAGGGGTTCCTAGAGCTGTGGGCCCCGGTGTCACTGCACCTGCTGCACCATTGAAATCATGACCCCACTGACTGCACTTGTGACTGCTTATTTAGTAGTTAAATATAGCAATATTAGGTGTTTAGAGGAGTTCTGACAACTTTTGGCCCCCCACCTGCACCTGCAGCACCATTGAAATCATGGCCCTAGTGCCTGCTAGATAACTGCACTTATGACTGCCTGTTTAGTAGTAACATTTTGCAATATTCTGTGTTTAGTGAGGTCCCTAGAGCTTTTGGCCACAGAGCCACTGCACCTGCTACACCATTCAACTCAAGCCCCTTTTAACTGCAAGGTAACGGCAATTGTGACTAGCTGTTTAGTAGTAAAATATAACAATATTATGTGTCTAGAGGAGTTCTAACAACATTTGGGCCTGGTGCTACTGCACCTGTTTCACCATTCAAAACATGACCTTTTTGTCTGCAAGGTAACTGCACTTGTGGTTGCCTGCTTAGGAATAAAATATAGCAATATTAGGTGTTTAGTGGGGTGCCTGGGGCATTTGGTTCCGGTGCCACTGCACTTGCTGCACTATTGAAATCATTACGCTAGTGCATGCTAGATAACTGCACTTATGACTGCCGGATTAGTTTTGAAATATAGGGATATTAGGTGTTTAGTGGAGTTCTGACAACTTTTGGACCCGGTGTACAGCACCTGCTGCACCATTCAAATAATGACCCTGTTGCCTGCAAGATAACTGCACTTGTGACTGCCAGTTTAGTAGTAAAATATAGCAATATTTGGTGTTTATTGGAGTTATGACAACTTTTGGCTCCGGTTCCACTGCACCTGTTACACCATTTAAATCAAGCCCCTTTCAACTGCAAGGTAACTGCAATTGTGACTTCCTGTTTAGTAGTAAAATATAACAATATTAGTTGTTTAGAGGAGTTTTGACAACGTTTTGGCCCGGTGCTACTGCACCTGCTGCACCATTCAAATCATGACCCTGTTGTCTGCAAGCTTACTGCACTTGTGGCTGCCTGTTTACTAGTAAAATATAGAATAGCTCTTGTATATTAACTTTATTTTTAACATGCAATGTTTATTACAACATTTAGAATTTGATCATAATGACCAAATAGTTGAAAAAATCTATCTGATAATGCCTACAAAGTGCAAAGAAAGGTACTGAGGCATGAATAGGAACAGCCACAAACGTTTTAGAGCTTAAGCATCTGGTTTACACAACTAAGAGATAAAAAGCAAGCATTCCAGTATACTGTTAGGAGCTGTCTGCCTTTTCTGTGGGAAGAGATCTTATCTTGACAGTGAATGGGGCTTAAACAGTGAGAACAGCTTTAGTAGAAGTATCGTAAATGTATGCAGCCAGGGGAAGTTAACAGAAAAAAAGCTTCACACAAAAGCGAATGAACACAGTAATTCGGTGATGGGAATTGATAAGAGCCCCCTTTTAAGATCTATTAAATAAAAGAGATTTCAGAAGCACAGTGCAAGCGCTGTGCAGGAGAAACCTAAAAACAACCTGCCTAACCTTAATACGTTTTCCTTAATTCAATAAACGCATATATAATCAATGTTGTTTAATAATAATGAGGAAATACTCAAAGAGCTCCCACTGGCCCCTAGCGTCATGAACAAATAATTACTGCCCGACAGGTGCTCGGCATTCAGAGTGGGGGTCCCACGATACTACATCCTCCCCATTGCAAAGCTGCCATTACCCAGACTCAACTGTCCCGCTTGATACCTATGAATGCGATGTGAAATGAGGATTGTACTCGGACAAGCGAGTATTCCAGGTCGGGGACTTTGAGTGGATAACTCCTAATAAACCAAACATATTCCTGTTTGGATATTAATAAGGAGAGGACTATAAGGTTGAAATAAGCTGGTGCATACCTTTAGCTTTTTTTGCAACCAGATTGGAGGGACAGGAGACCGAGACCCTTGCATGTTTTTATCTGGGCAGTGAAGCAACAAAAGCCCTAGATTTGACGTTATTCCCCAACCACTCACCTTTATAATTTTAATTGTTGGTACTGAAATTAAATGTTGCCACCGAAACGTGCGTTCACCTGGATGTTGTGATACCCAAGCCTACCACACGTTTACGGAGACCTTTCTCAGATTTGTTTCTACCGTGACTTTTCTAAGTGTATGTGATCGAGGCAGGGTGCTGGATGTGTATGATGAGAGAGTGGGAATGTGTGGTAGTGTGACAGGTTAGTATGTACGTGTGGCCTAAAGTTGGGGGCAAAAAAATTAAATGTATTTACACAGGTATCGTTTATAACTACCAGGCCTTCCTACAGCTCACCCCTCTTTTTACTTATCTATCATATCTCCCTCAAAACTGTCCTTCCTTTTCTGCACCTACCAGTGCTCCTTCTCCTCCCCAGAACTATTGGACATTCTTCACCATCCTGGACATGCCATACTCATTCAGCATCCTGGACCTACTGGCTCTCATACCACATCCTGGATCTTCTAGGCCTCCTTTCCTAGACTAATTTGTCCTCCTTTAACATCTCAAATCTACTGGTTGTCCTTCCTCATTTTGAACCTACCAGTCTTCAACGTGCTTCCAGCTTACTAGGCAACACCCTATTCCTTTCTCTCCCAGCCACTAAACTTCTCCTCACCCCTAGATAGAATGTCCACAGTGGAATCAAGACATTGATGTATGTGAACCCTCACAAGTTCACTTTATGGCAAACTGTTGATAGAAACCTCTAGAACTCAAAAAATTCCTTATGGAATCTACCCTCAGCTCTTGTTTTTTATACATCTGTTGTTATTGGTGTGTTTTTCCCTGCTGACCCTCTACCTTCTTCCAAAGCACAAAAGGAAGCAGAAGCAAGCAATCTAACTCCCCTGGAAGCCCACCTACCCCGGTCCTGTTAGGTACCAAACCAATTAGCATGTGACCATCCAATTAGTTTGACCCTTATGATAGCGAGCAGCTGGAACAAATGCCACACACCTCCGATCCCCCTATGGATGTAACTGCAGTTTTGTATACAGTCACATTTATGGCTAATTTGTTAGTTTTAGATCGTATGGTCTTTCCCCCTTCCAATGAGAGCTATCAACCAAAATCTACACTGACTGGCTCCTTTCAAGAAGGTAACTAATGAGGGCATGCCGCATATGATGCACATGCAGTAGCAGAAACTAGAGGGATTAAAAGCCACGGTTTACCAGCATCAGAGCTAACCCCTGCGCTGCTCGCATTACTCTAATGCAATAGATCTTTGACATGTTTTAGAGAAGATCATGAGCTGTGCATCACATAAATTATAATCGCAAATCTATTTTTAGTCAATAATGAGAGCTTGGAGTAAGTGTAATTATCTCTTCTTTTAGTAAATCTTCTTTATGACAAGTTAATTCGTGTTAATCTCAATCATCAATAAGAAATTGCAAAATCAATATTAGTTAATCAGATTACATAGTAAATGCATTAAAGCGCAATCCATAAAAGAAAGAATCCCTATTCTAAGAATCGGGTGAAAATGGAGTCAGTCAGAACCCATAAAGAGTTCTAGCTCAAGAGTGAGAGAAAGCATGAAGCTTTAGTATTAAAGTCAGCTCAAGAGATCAAAAATATCAAAGCAGAACTTCCCATAAAGAGAGGTTCAAGAAACTCAGTGGAGTCTCATTACAAGTCTACCTTTCTAACCTTCTAATATATCAATTTCTTAACAAGGGTATATGTAGAAGTTGAAACACCAATATAATGAAAAAGAAAACATTTAGCACAATAACCGTTCATATTCTTTATAAATGCTGCATCTTCATATATGAATTCTTCAATACCCTATTAAAAGACTAATTTCTAATCATTCGCTAACAGTGCAATATTCTTTATTGTCCAATTAATAAAAATCATCACAATCATGGAAAATAAAAACAACAGGTTTCATAAAACAGAATCATTAAATAAGTTCATTACAAATATTGTGGTAGAAATAAAATACTATAAAAAACATTGAAATCACATAAAATATCATAACACAATATTTCATTCAAAGCCTAACACGAACATTTCCTATCGTTATTGATCACCATGTCTCTATATATTGATAAAATCATCATACGATCAATCTTAGCAGCCTCTCTCAACTCAATAGCTAAAATATCTTTATGCAGTCCCTTGGGGCGAGCTATACATAGAACTGACACATATTGTGTCCAATTATAATCATTGGTAACAATGTATAAAGTGCATTCGTGCTTCTTAAGATAACTTTTATGCCTCGGATCTTACATTATCAACAATAATGGCTGTAATAACATTTTTGCTAGTTACAATATCTGTATAGATATGTCAACATGGTTACTAACATAGCCACTTTCTATTCCTCTAACACGACCAAAGCATCATCCCGAGTCAGTTTTTCTCAGCTATGAGGATAAACTTAACAAAATGAACTGTTAGATTAGTAATATGCCCTTGAAGGCACAATATGATCGCTTGGCGGCACGTTCTCACTCCTAATTCCATATATATCGGTTTTAACAGTGTCAGCCTCTCTTGACGCAATCTGGGGCAAATACATACAATGTGCAATAATGTTTCATTTGTTAACAGTGATCTTTGTGTAAATAGAAACCTTCTATGGAAATTAATGAAAACATTAATGCAACTGTTATTTATTAAGAAAAACATGTTCATAGAAAGGTCAAGAAATAAACATTTTATGCGCATTTAGGTTTTCTAGTTAAGTTAGCTTGTCAGGCAATGTTGCTTTAGTCATTTGAGGACTAGCACGAGTAAATATGATTGTTTACTACATTTTTTGCATTTTAAATGCATTATTTTTCTTACAGCTTACACGATATTTCTGCACATTGTTACAAACGATATTATTTTAAAAATGCTATCCCACACGCATGCGTGCTCAGTACTCTAGTTCCAAATAATGAATCAGAAGCTTTTGATGTTATATACAATCCTGCCATCAGGTAACAGGACGCAGCCTGCAGACTAAGGGTAACAAACTCATGATAAAAGTAAATTTATTTAAGTCTCTGTTTGTACCCTATCCAGTATCGATGTACTTTGGTGACCGGAAGTGTGGTGTTCCATGCATTCCAAACCAGAACATAGGGGCCCATTAGGATAACGGGCGGATCGCCAGTGGTGATCCGCCCGCCAAATGTCCCTGTGTCACCCCCGCCATATTAGTATGGTGAGGGGCACCGCGGCGGACGGAAAGACCGTCCGCCGGTCGGATTGCCGGCCGGGCGGAAAAGGCACACAATATGGTGCCTTGCAGGCACCGCCATCCATATTATGATGCGTGCGGTGTGCATGCATTTCCATGGTGGAGACTCCGCCATGGAAAGGCATGCAGAGATTGGCTTCGGGGGCCCGTTGGGAGCCCCCGGGTGGGGTGTGGGGTGGGTGGCTGCACTGGGGGGTACCTGTGGTACCCCCTTCATTGCCATACACAAGGTGGCAGGCACCGTGCGGTGCCTGTCACATTGTGCATTGCAATGTACTACATGCACCTTTAACATTGCGGCGGGTGGTGTTTACAGCACCGCCTGCCGCAATGTTAATGGCAAGAATGCGCCCGCCAGGGTGGCGGGCGCATCCTAATTGGCCTAGCAGGACCGCCACACCTTTGGCAGTCGGTCCCGTTTACCGTTACGGTGTCCGCCCGCCATCGTAATAGGCCCCATAGTGAGGTCATAATAGAATATATATGAGGGCTTTAGAAGAGCAGCTGGAGAGCTGGGGGGAGGGAGGGTGACAGCTGTGCTGTTATTTAGTGTGTCTGAACAAATAAGGAATTATTACTTTTCATGTTATGATGAAGTCATTTCAGTTTGGCGTCGAGTTTTATCCATGAGGCACAGTAAGAACACATGCATAAAGGTCTCTGGGTCTGCTGTGCCATTCTGCATTGCGTGACCCATGTTAAGCATTTACTGCTTAAAGGAACAGTGAGTATTACGTTTGTTTGAATTCTGCATGCTGACCTCCCAGCACCTTGCATTGGATTCATTTAGTGAACTCCAGTGCTATTGTACTTTGTCCGAGTTCATTTGATTTGAACCTTACTGGTATCAGCCTGAGCATTTCTGCAAACTCTGCCAGAACTCATGCTGCTTCCAGCGCCTGTGCCTGGTTCTTTCAGCATGAGCATCATTCAAACGCTGTTGGGCTTTGCATGGTTACATATGTGCTGGCCCACATGGTTCTAAGCTCTCCTTCTCTGTGTGCGCAACACAAGTACTTAGCTGCTCCACTCACTTACCGGCTTAAGGTGCTTCAGCCTGGTGACAGTTAATATGTCCTTCTCCAGATCAATTAGTTCTGATAGAGATTTCCAGCTGCAGATTCCTCACTTTTTGAATATTCTTCAGGTGTGAGACTGTAACCAGAAACTTTGTACTTCTGCACACTGGAAGGTGTCGCTGTGTGGTTCCGCTCTGACTCCGTTGCACTCTGGAAGTTGTGTAAGAGGCCTATATAGGTGCCACTCTTGCATGCTGAGGTCAGTTCCTTTCTTTCTGCATCACCAGACTCTGATCCGGAGCTCTGCTCATCTCTCAGAGACCCTTACCTCGATTTTTTTCAAAACTTTTTTCAGTGTGTAAAGGACGTCACCCTCTAACACGACAGGTTTTAAACTTTGTAAGGACTGTCACAAACATATATCTGTGACAGATTCTCACCAGGTATACCTGTGGGTCTGGGGTCAGACTACGAGGCCAAGGCCTGTGGAAACTGTGCATTGATGACACGAAGGCCTTCAGGAAACACGAGGCAAAACTTTGTTGCCAGGCACAAGAAGACACAGTGTCAGGACCACTCCAAGTCCTGCTCCTAGTCCAAGGCTCGATCTCAGTCCAGCTCTCATTCCTTGAGCTAGCAAAGCCACTCTAGAGCCATTCTTCATCGCACTTTAAGTTCTCCAGTAAGCATAAAAACCACAAGAAGTCGAAACAGAGTTTTGCTCCTATGCGCCATTCCCACTCCCATGACATGTGCAGTGCCAACCTTCTCACTCCTGCTCTCAAAGTCGGCTGACAGAGGGGCTAATTTCACAGCTGGTGCTGACAAAAAGTGAGTTTCCGGGGCCATTAGCCATGCTGCACCAAATTGAAGAGTTCCTTGTCGACTCCCTCTGGTGTGCTTTGTGCCATATGGATCCAAGAGGCCCTCCATCTGGACTGCCACCGGTGGATTAGCCCTTGGTGCAAACTGGATCATCTGTGCCACATCCAGCCTCGTCTCCAGATCTCACATCACCCCCATGCCCACATCCACATCAGGCATGCGCACTTTGACGCCGACCTCGCCTCCTGAAGAGGCAGTTACAGTTGACCTCTCCACCACAGAATCAATGCCAGTCCTACTCCTGCCAGCCCGCATCCAAATCTGAAAGAGGCTTCAGGCCCTGTACTTGAACTTCTGCGTGGAAGGCAACATTCATTTCATTCTCTCTTCAGCACTGGTTCTGACAATGACTATGATTGGTTCGCTGAGCTCTATGTTTAGGACAATTGACATGAGGACTTGCAGGTGGGTAGTCTCCCAGTGGGGTAGGTACATCCCCAGATTCTGCCCTTTTCTCTACCCCTAGCTCTGCCACAAAAGAATTGGGCTACTAGCTATAGCTATACTCCCCACCATGGAGCTGAATATGAACGTGCTAACCGAGGTCCTGCAACTGGGCCAAACTACATCTGAGCCACTCCTCCCTTTTAATGAGGCCCTGACTGATACCCTCCTAGGGGTTTGGGAAAAGTCTTGTGCTGGTCTCCCAGTTAACAGAGTGATTGCCAGATGTCATCGCCCGCACTAGGTGGCCCTGCCTTTTTGTCACAGCACCCTTCTTCAGAGAGTTTTGTGGTGCAGACTTCCACCAGCTGAACCAACCTCAACAATTTTTATAACACTCCCGTGACAGGGAATCAAAGCAAGTGGAGACATTTGGAAAATGCATTTTCTTATTCGCCTGTTTGGCCCTGCGATCAATCAACGTCTCCTGTCTGTTGGGCAGTTACACTCATGCCCTTCGGGCCTCTGTGGCACAGGTTCTCCCTGGTGTACTGGAAGACCTTTGCCAGGTCCTTTTGCTGGCAATCCAAGATGTTTGTGATGCAGCCAAATTCACAATTTATTGTGGCTTGGACACCACTGACTGCATTGGGCGAGCTATAGGCACTGACATTGCCATTCATCGCCATGCATGTCTGTTATCGACTGGTTTCTCAGGTGATGTCCAGTCCTCCCTAATGGACATGCCATTTCATGGGACTCACCTGTTTAGGGACAAGGCTGACTCTGCCCTTGAACGGTTCAATGAGAGTAGGGCTACCGCTCGCTCTCTGAACCTCTCTCCCCAGCTGCAAACAATTCCATCATTCCTTTTATGGCTTCAGCCGAGGCATCCTTTATCGCCAGCCTGACCTGCCCTAGCAGGGAACCCAGTAGTTTCAGGGGAGAGGCTGAGGTTCCCACCGCCTCCGTGGCCAAAGAAAGTGTGCTTCTCAGTCCACCTCCCTCATCCCCAAAGCTCCAACTACCAAACCTCTATGTTGCACCCTTACTGGGTCACAGCCACCCAAAAGAAAGCAGAATCCACAGATTCTATCTGGGTTGACAAGCCATCTCATCAGACAGGCGAGCCCTCCGATTGTCTACAATGGTTATGTTTTACCCTCTCTTTCATCCCCACCACATCTTTTACCGTCCACCAAGAGACTGATGGAGGACCATCTCATTTTGTGTCAGGAAGTGCAAGCCCTTTTGCCCAAAGGATCTCTCGAGATGGTGCCTGCACCAGAAGTAGGGCATGGTTGTTATTCCAGCTACTTTTCTGGTGCCCACAGAGTCCTTTGGCCTATTCTAGATCTGCATCCTTTCAAAGCCCTCCTCCTGGAAGCAGAAATAGAAAATGCTCACCCTTGCCCAGATCTGGTTCACTCTTGACACTGGGAACTGCATGGTGGCATTAGACCTGCAGGATACCTATTTCCACGTACCTGTCCTGCCGGTCCATCAGATTGGTTTGTGGTGGAACAGGAGCACTTTCAGTTCCTGTGCTCCTCTTTGGTCTCATTAGTGTCCCTAAGGTGTTCATGAAAGTGATGGCAGTAGTGAAAGCACACCTTCGGAGATCAGAGGTGCCAGTCTTTTCCCTACTTCAACAATTAGCTGTTGAAAGCGGGCTCTCCCCAGGCAGTTGTCAACCACCTCCAGACTACGGTGAACCTCCTTCATCTTCATTCTAAACACAGCCTGGTGTTGTGCCTTTTCCCCAGGAAAGACTCCAGGACATTCAGACTATGATCCCTATCTTTTTGCCTCGGTCCTGGGTTTCAAAGAGGCTGACTCTAAGGCTGCTAAGAGGGATGGTATCCTGCTGGACGAGAACACCAGGTGGCATATGTGGGGTCTGCAGTGGGATCTGAAGTCCCAGTGAGCTCTACATCAAGGGGACCTGTCCGACCAACTTCAGATTTCGAAGGAGCCTGTGAAAGATCTGCAGTAGTGGTTACTGGACCATGATAGGGTCAGCGGCAAACCCCACCCCCTTCCCTACCCAAAGCTATCACTGGCGACATAAATGGTCAATTCTGGGCTTGGTGGCTACCTGGAAGAGCTGAAGATCAGAGGCTTCTGGTCGCCAGCAGAGTCTCAGACTCATATCACCCTTTTGGAGCTGAAAGCTGTCCTGCCACCCATCATGGGTAGGCTGGTACAGGTGCTCATGGACAGCACCACCACCATGTGGCAGTGCAACAAAAAGGGTGGGTGGGGGTCAAAGACCCTGTGCACCTGGAAATAGCTGGACCGCCAAAGTATCTTTCTGGTGGTGAACCGCCTGGCAGGCTCATTGAACACCAGGGCAGACGAACTCAGCCATCGGCGCTTAGCGGATCAGGAATGGGGTTATACCTGGAGGCTGTGCAAGGTCTTCTCTGCTATTGGGGAGAACATTGGCCAGCGAGAATGTGCAATATCAGCCCTTCTGCATGTTCGAGTTTCCAAAGCATCTCTCACTTGCAGATGCTTTCCACCTCGGGTGGAACTCTGGATTCCTGTACGCCTTTCCGCTGATACCACTCCTACCCCGAGTTCTCAAGAAGATCAAAAGCATCTGGGTCCAAGTCATTCTAGTGGCTCCTGACTGGGCACGAAGAGAATGGTATCGAGAATGACCGGGATTGATCATCTGTCCTCCGATTATGCTGCTTCTTGCAAGGATCTGCTGTCGCAGCAGCGCTGGGTTCATCATACTGGCCTTCACAATCTCTGCCTTCATGAATGGGGATTAAGTGGCACTATCTGAATGCCTTATATCTCCCTCTGAAGGCAGTTGATGTCATCTTGGCAACCAGGCATCCCTCGACAAACACTGTATACACCTGTTGCTGGAACAAGTTTGTGGTTTGGTGTGGCGCAAGCCAAACTGACCCCCTCGAGGACCAATTGTCTGATGTCTTGTGTTCGTTCTGCCCCATACCCAACAAGGCCTTGCTTTGGGCATGGTTAAAGGTTATCTTTCAGCCCTTTCGGCCTTTCTGCAATTACCTGATCAAACTTCCCTGTTTGAATCATGGGTTGTGATAAGGTTTTTGAAGAGGTTGCAGCATCTGTTCTCTCCTTTTGTTATTCTCCAATTGGATCTCAATCTTGTTCTTACTTATTTGATGTGTACTCCTTTTGAGCTGCTTCACAGCTTCTTCTTATGGCTCCTTGCCATCAAAACTGTATTACTAGTTGCAATCACTTTGGCTTGGTGTGTGAGTGAGCTTCGGCTATGTGTATTCATCCATCATACACCACTTTCTTTCACAATAAACATCTTCTGTGAACTAGGGCATCTTTTCTACCAAAGGTTGTGATTCGTTGTGCCAGCATTCTATGGTCCGTCTCATCCCTTTAAGGAGGAGGGGATACTCCATCGCAAGGACCTTAAAAGACAGCTCAGTTTCTACATTGTTTGTACCACCTGGTAGACAATCAGATCTTTGCGGGGTTTGCTGAGTAAAAAAAGACAAGGTTGTACAGGAGCATACTATCTCATGCTGGATCGTGCTCTGCATTAAGATCTGCTACACATCCGCTAAAAAGCAGCCTGCGGAAGAACTATGTGCTCATTCTACCAAGGCCAAAGCTGCTACCATTGAGTTAGCATGCAGAGACCCTGTACTAGACATTTGCCAGGCGGCTATGTAGACGTCCCTCCATATGTTCATGATGCACTATTGCCTGGACAGTCAAGTCCTCCAAGAAGTGAACTTTACCCGTTCGGTACTGAAGGACTTTCTGATTTGAGTCCATTCACAGCCCATCTCCAATTAGGTTCGGCTTTGGTATCTATTCAAAAAGTGAGGAATCTGTGGCTAGACGTCTCTATCAGAAGAACAAGTTAACTACCTTTGTAACGTGCTTTCTGGAAGAGATTCTCGCTGCAGATTCTTCACCAACCCTCCTATCCCCCGTTCTATGATTGGACTCTATCCTTTATTAAGACCCTAAGTCTGTGACTCTACATACTGGTCTATCAATTTTCTTTTGGGGCTCCACGTCTGGGGGCGTAAACAGTCACGAACGCAAATGACACCAACGCTCAGGAGAGGTGCCTATTAGGCCTCCACATCATTTCTGGAGCGGAATGGCGTCAGTTGGGAGCCACACGGCACTACCTTCCAGCACACAGAGGCACTTCAGAAAAGTTTCTGGATCTAGTCTGGCACCTGGTGAGTAGCCAAAGGGGTGAAATCTGCAGCTAGAGTGAGTCTCTAACAGAGAGAGCATTACCGAAGGTAGGTAACTCTTTCTTCCAGTGCACACTGTTATTTCTGTTCACTTCATACTGCCACCTAGTGGTGGATTTTCAACCATTTGTGTTTTCTTCATTTCTTCACATCTAGTGTGTGGAATTGGCAACTAATATTTTTCTCAACTTTTTCTCCACTATAATCATTTTAGATATTTATTGGAAGTACTTTCATTTATGTGTGAGTCGTTATCCCATGATTCACACACTTATATGTGTTTTACATAGGAGAAGCAGATCATGATGCAGTGATTTGCACACTTACGTTTTTACATGGTTTATCTTGTATTTCCGAGGATATGAGGACTGCATGCAGTTATTCACACATGCATATTAGAGCAAAAGACTGTTTAGCACACTAACTTTGCAGGACAGTAAATCTTTGTGTGAGGTATTGAATAAGCTTAGCAATGTCTACTTCAAGCAATGTTATGCCTGTGTCATTTTTCTTTACATGAATGAGGCAAACCTCCTATGAAAAGCACTACATGGATTAGGACATTTAATGCTACTTTGGGAGCTATTACTACCAGAGATATAGAAGGAAAAATAATATGCTTTATTATCATTTAGGTAGTGAAGGACCAAATGTAGTTGATAATCTTACTCCTTATGTTTCTCAAGCAGAAGATCATTAATTGAGTGCTAAATTGCCATCACAGAAGTGGAAAATATAATTTTAAAGTGAAACAAATCTTGTTGTATCTTACAAATATTTTTACCAAGGTGCAGGGTCCCAATGAACTGGCTGAACCCATTTGCATAGCTTTCAAAATGTTAGCTAAGGACTGTAAGTTTGAATTTACATCCCTAGTGATTAGACATCAGTTAGTGGGTAAATAGATGTAATAACAGAAGAATACAAGAAAGTTTGTTGACCTAGAAAAACCCAAGGAAATGTTAGGAAAGGCTGTAGCTCTAACCCACAGTGTAGAAAAAGTTCAAGAAGGTGCTAGGTAATTGCCGCCTTTTTTTCACTTAAAAAAATATTTCTTCTCATGTTGATATATGTAATGCCATTGATAATTTTATGAAACGGAACCAAAGTCAGAAACACACAACAAATCAAATATCTACTTATTTTAAATCCAGGGAACAAAACAAAGGCAAATCTTCTAGCAAGCATAACATTAGAAAATAAAGTGTATGCTATGAATGCAGTTCTACATCTCATGTAGACAGTTTTTGAAATTGTTCTACTGTAGTTCAAGTTTTTGTTAAATTTGGTAAATCTGGGCATTTCAGGAAAGTGTGTAGGAGCTGAAAAAGAGCTGATGTACATTGTGTTTTGAGAGATGATATTCAAATTGTGTTTGGCAGTTTCGAACAGCAAATGGATGAATCGGGTTTAAAGGTAGGTTTGGTACACATTGATACCATTACTGATATCCAAAAACCCACAAATCTCCATACTTCCACACAGCACAATGATCAACCTGTTAGTAGATTCAAGTGCCAGCAATACCATAATATCAATAGAAAATTATGAAACGGCTTGGAAGCATAAGGCTTTACCTCTCACAGATATAGCCCCCATGGCGTTTATGGGGAGTAAAACATATCTTATTGTGTTTTTATGGGCCAATATTACATTTATGGATCGTTACCTACAAGTTTAAGTATATGTAGCAAAAAAAGGATTGAATGTGCTAGGTTTGTTGCTACGATATGAATTTACCTTAAAGAAATGAAAAGACAAGAGGCATTTGGCAAAGCAGGAACAAGTTAGTTTAACTAAATGCAGCAGCCGGGAGAGTCTCGACAGAATGCGTTTGAGGAAAGTCTTTTGTTGTACAAAGTTTCGGCTGGCAATATATACACCTCATGAGGTACAATAAAACAATTCTGCATTCTTGAAAAAGCATCTCAGTCAGGGTTTTCCCTGAGTGTGCATTTGTCTTTGGGCTAAGTGAGACCCCCACCTGTGACCTGCCACTCGATAGGCATTGGTTGGGGTTGCAGGACCTGCCTGACCATGTATCTCTGACTCGGGGTTGATGGGGAGGTCACCTTGGGTGAATCCGGCAGCAATGATAGGAGTTCATTTAAACTTCTGAAAACAATATGGTAGTCATTGATATCATATTTACCGACATTCTCAACATTATGCGTACAGTTGTCACAGTGTACATCGAAATAGTTTTTACTGATATTGACTTAGTAATGCGTGCCTAGATCATGGTGTACGTAGACTTTGTTTCTACTGGTAACAACATTGTTATGCATGCATGGATTATGACATACATTGACATTGTTACTGCCGGTATCGACACTGTTGTGCGTGCATAGATTATGGCGTACATTGACATTGCATTTATGGGTATTGACATTGTTATGCGGGCGCAGGTTATGGCATACGTTGATATTGCATTTATTGGTATCGCCACTGTCGGGCCTGCACATATCATGGTATTCATTGACATCGTATTTACCCATTCCAACAGGTTGGTGGCATCAAGCTGATTTCCATATGGTTTTAAGACCGGGAGAGAAAGTACAAGTGTCTTTGGTGGAAGACAATATAGTGCAATCTTGGTATATTACATTTGATAAAGTGTTTTCTAAAAATTGGGTGCAATTTGAGGATATGAACACATCATCAAATTCAGAAGTGATCACAAACCTGTCAAACATATGTTATGTTGTCTACCTTTCAGTGTCCGTAGTGATCTAGAAAAGCAAATTGATGACATGTTGGCTCATGGCGTTACTGGGCTGGTAGATGTGACTTTGGGGCTTTCGCCATTGGTTTTAGCAAGGAAGAAGTCTGGATATTTGAGGGTGTGCAGAGACCCGAGGAACCTTATTGAGGTAATATGGGTAGTGAACTTTCCTCTCCCTCACAATGAAGACATGTTAAATTGTAGCTAGACGTACTTCTTGGTACACTAAACTTGATGAAGCATCATATTACCAGATTTCATTGGAACCAAATTCAAGGTATTATATTGCTTTTGTGACCCATCAAGGGACATATCAATTGTGCTGTATGCCTTTTGGCTTGGCCTCTGTGGCATCAACTTGCCAGAAAATGTATCCCAGATGCTAGAAAATGTTACTCATGCTGTTGCCTTTCAGAATGATTTTTCAATTTTTAAAGATACTATTAAAAAAACATGATGCTCAGTTGAACAAGTGCTAACACTTTTAAAGGAAAAGAGAGTTACATTGAGCAAAGACAAGTGTATTTTATCTAGTGATGGTGTGAAGCCCAGACTAGTATTAGAAGATTTAGTTATCAAAGCTCCTCGCCCAATGATGCAGACTACATATGGTCATTTCGAGGCAGGTGTGAAGTTTATGGCAAATTTGTGAAAGGCTTTGGGACTTAACTGAATCATTCAGGCAATTACTAAAAAAACAAGTGTGTTTGAGTGGAATGGCAGTTGTGAGGCTGCTTTTACAGAAATAAAGAAGACATTTTTTAAGCACCTGCTCTACAACCGTTTGTTGAAGAGAGAGTTAGTCAAATCACAATTTGTGCTAGTGCGTATGGTTGAGGTGCGGTTTTGACTCAAAATTATGGGTGTATAAAGCTCAGTGTAGGTGTAGGCTTTGGGACCAACTGTACAGTGTTATTTAGTAATTGAAAAATAGATGTTGGCTTGTGTGTGGAGTGTTGAGAAGTTCAAGGCATATGTTTGCGGGAAGACCGATAGTGATTAAAACTGATCATAAAAGCTTGGATGATATATAGTCATACAACAAAGTAAAGAAAACCAGAGCGACATTAGCAAAGCTAGCCAATAATAATATAATTTCAGGATTGAATATATGCCTGGTTCTACAAATGTATAGGGTGATTGTTTGTACAGACTTCCAGTACATGGAAGTGACGATGTATCTGCGGTTGATTTGGATGAAAGTCTTATTGTATCATGTGAATTCAATGAAGCAATCAATCTGGTTGAATTGTAATAGAAAATAGCTGATGATCCTGTATTAAAGTAAGTCCTTAAGTATTTAGTCAATTGGTGGCTCAGAGAAAGTTCTGTTTAGCAGTAGGCACAACCATTTTTAAAAATAGGACATGAGTTGTCTGAGAATATTAGTATTTTATTCCAAGGTGAGACTCTAGTCCACCTTCAAAGTTACAGAGAATTGTTGAAAATGTGCACAGTGATCATCTTGGTTCAGCTATAACTAAAAGTTACATTAGATAAGAGTACTGGCGGCCAAGGATGGATAGTGATGTTGAAATATCTGTAGGCGAGTGTTTCCAATGCTCTGCTAGTGACAAATAGTTGATTACTGTAGCACCTGTTTTTATGTGAAATATTTGCCAATAAGCTTTTTAAATGAGATCCAATTTACGTCTAGCTTTATGTGTGATTCCTTTGAAAATAGTAGAGTGAAGCAGTTAAGAGCAATTCTGTTTCGACCCCAGAGTAATGGAATTTTTGAGAGGTTTAATTGAGTTTTATTGGTTTTTGGACAACATATTGGTTACACCTGTCTCCCTTAGGGTGGTCTGCCCCCAAACATTTTGCGTGTTTACTGCCAATTTTGCTAATTTATTGTAGTTGGTTTTAGGATTCTGGGCACTTTACCACTGCTAACCAGTGCTAAAGTGCATGTGCTTTGTCCCTAAACATGGTTGAATGACTCATTCACAAATGGAATATTTAATTTACTTATTAGTCCCTAGTAAATTGCACTATATGTGCCCAGGGCCTGTAAAGTAAATGCTGCTAATAGTGGGCTTACAGCACTGATTGTGCCACCCGCTTAAGTAGCCCATGAAAACATGTCTCAGGCCTGCCACTACAGAGCTTGTGTGTGCAGTTTACACTGCCAAGTCGACTTACATTTAAAATCTCTTGCCAAGCCTTAAACTCTCCTTTTATGACATTTGTCGCCCCTTAGGTACCTTGTAGGGTAGGGTGCTGTGTAATTAAAAGGTAGGACATGTGCTTTTAAGTTTTACATGTCCTGGTAGTGAGAAACTCCCAAATAAATTTTTCCTACTGAGAGGCCTACTCCTCCCATAGGTTAACATTAAGGGTTCCCTTGTTACACCTTGTAGGAAGCTGGCTCTCTATATAGTGCACCAAAATGAGGTACACTGTGCAGAGAGTACAGCCATCCCTTACTGGTTTACAGAGGCACAGGTAACAAGCCCAAATTCTACTGTTTTGTGGTAGTGTGGGCGAGGAGTTTAGGCTTATCAGAGGGTAGTGCTAAGCATTGGTTGTACTCATAGAGGCAATACATGAGACACACCCAAGAATAAATACAGGACAAATTTAGAAAAATAACATGCATTTTTATATAAATTTCAACACCAAGAACTTCAGTATCACGTAGGTACTTTTCGAGATATTGATTTTTACAGGTAACTAAAATGTTCACTTAAATGCATCTTAACATGGCAATGCGTTCCTATGGGAAAAAAGGCATATACTGCATACAGTTACTTGCAATAAGGTTCCGGGGTTCCCCTTCAGGACTTAGGGTGGTAAGGGGCCAAAGTCCAAAGAACTACCAGCAGTTAGTCTTTACCTGCCCTGGAGCGTCTGGGTGCACAGATGCTGGTCGTGTTGGTAGCTTTGCGCGCAACACCAAAGGAGAACCTAGATACAGGCTGCAGTGGGGGATGTGAGTGGTTGTGTGGATATGTGAGTGGGTGTATGAGAGGTTGTACAGGGGTGTGAGTGCTTCTGTGGATGTTGTCATCAGTGATGTTATTTGAGATGTCATCAGTGATGTCACTGACCATGTCATGAGTGATGTAATATGTGAGGTCATAAGCTGTGCATTGCGGGGGCATAAGTTATTGTTAGCTCGGGTAACTATCACTGCTAAATTTCACTGGTTTTGTACAAATGAAATGTGAGCCTAACTTTGGCTTCTCTGTAACCTTTATTTTTTCCAGTTCATTTCTAAGTTTGTTTTAAATTCTATTTCCTAATTAACATCCCTGTAACCTTTGTTTTTTTCAGTAAATTTCTAAGGTTTTTTAAATTCGATTTCTTAACTATAACATCCCTGTAACCTTTGTTTTTTTCTAGGCCTGGGCGTAAAATTCAGCTCCGCTCTCATTGTTTGCGGAATTCGGCAACTCTGTTCCGCCAAGAATGTGGAGTTACAGATAAACTAAGCACTCCGCAATCGTGCAGAATTATTTTGTCCCTTAGCGCTCTCGTCATGTCATTTTGTGTGTGCGGAAAGTGCGATGAGACTTGATGGGCACAGTCGGATGCAGTCTAAGCAATCTAGCTGTCGGGGACTTAGTTATTGCAACAGTAGGGGTTCTTGGCCCCCAACAACCCTCAGCAGCCAAGGGGAGCTCATCCCCCAACCAGGAGCACGCCAGGAGGCCCATGTGCAGAGTGGTTGAGAAAGGGGCATCAGATGCCATGTCAATAGTCCGACTGGGGGGGACCTAGTTATCGCAACAACAGGGGTTCTTGGCCCCCAACAACCCTCAGCAGCCAAGGGGAGTTCATCCCTCAGCCAGTAGTATGTCAGGAGCCCCCTGTGAAGAGTGGTTGACAATGATGTGCCAGCTATTCTCAGCAAGCTCGTTTCTGATTTTTATTTTGCCTCTCTCTGGTCGTTTCTGACCTTTATTTTGCATCTTGCTGCTTGTTTCTGGCCTCTATTTTGCCTTTTTCTTCTAGTTTCTGACCTTTATTCCATCTTTTACTGCTCGTTTCTGACCTTGCCTCTTGCTGCTCTTTTCTGTCCATTATTTTCCATCTTTCTGCTTGTTTCTGACCTTTAGTTTGCCTCTTTCTGCTCGTTGCTGACCTTTATTCTGCCTCTTATTGCTCGTTTCTGACTTTTATTTAGCCTCTCTCCGCTCTTCACTGGAACCGCAGGAGAGCCTCAAGGCTCCCGCAGTCCCTGCCGGCTCCCTACCTCCTGCGGGAGCCGGAATTGCTTTCACACACACGGAGCTGCTAAACATGCGGCTCTCTGTGTGTGAAAGCAATTAATCTGTTTCCCTGCTCGCTTGACAGCAGATATGGAAACAGACGTATGCTCCGCTTCCAGCGAGCAAGAATATTTTTACTGCTCTTGCTTGCTGGAAGCAGAGTGTTTGCTGTGGCTTGGCAAGAGCGGTTAAAGCTCCTGCCAAGCAACAGCAGAAAGCTATGTCCCGGGGGTGGGGTAGTCAGTGTCCCAGGTGTCCCACTCTTACTGTTCCAAAAGTCAAGTGTTCCAGTGCAAAAAGCAAAATGCAGCAGAACAAGTTTCCATGTCTGGGTGCCCATGCCCTTCCTCCAGGGAGACAGTAAATTCCTCTGAACCTTCCCACAGATGAGGAACGATAATTTGAGTTACGAACCTCAGTTGGGGTTCGGGCATGCATTGGTCACCACAGTATCCTCTCCTCTCGACAACGGCTGATCCAGGCAACATCCCTTGTTGTTCACTGTGGCCCTGTATGCCATATGCAGTCACTGACTTCACTCTATGGCCCAATTGGCACAGCGGTAATCTTCACAGCAGTCCCCTCTGGCATACAGGGTTACCGACTTCACTCCGTGCACAGGCTACAGCCTGATCTGCACTGCAGTAATCTTCATGGCAGCCCCCTCTGGCATACGGTACTGCCAACTTGAACCTACACATGGACTATGACCCAATTGGTGCAACAGCCATCTCCTCATTACAAGGATCCACTCACCAGGATCCCTCAACTCAACTGAATGCCTCCAAGTGCTCTTCCTTACAGGGCACACTGGTTTTGGCAGTCAGACAGGCACTGGTGCTCCATGCTCCAAGGGCATGTGGTCTTTTCCCGAGTGATCTCCCTTCATCCACCCGGGAGACTGGAAGGCCTTAGCCCCAGTCCTAGCCACAGGCAGAGGTCTTCTAGAGCTTCTTCTCCTCGTACAGCCTGACTGGATGCTAGACAGTTGACAATTTTGGGGGCCTTTTGCTCCCTTTCTTATAGTCAATTTCCAGACACCAACTCTGACTTAGGGACTGAGTCTTTGAAGTTTATGTCTTATTCCTTTTGAAGTGCCCACTCCTCTGTCCTGCCCTTTCTCCAGACAGTAGTCATCCACAGCAGGAGTGACTCCAAATCTGATAGTCCCACAACAAGGCCAAGGGAGTGACTAGAGGTTCACACCTGGATTTTGTTTATTTATTTATTTATAAAGGTTTGTATAGCACTTTACATAAAGGGAAGGTAGGGTATAATTGAACTAACTAACATGATCACATATATGAATGAAGTAAGGAGCTGTGAGAATACACAAATTACTTAGCTTGTTCTCAAAGGTAGTCAGCAAAAAAAAGGTCAGGCATCATTAAAAGAGTCACAGGTATGGGTACAATCAGTAAACACAGAGGTGATAGCTTAGGGTGAAAACTTGTTCATCAGAAATGATTTTGCTTCTTTTTTGAAGGAAGCAGTAAATGAGATTAGGTGAACATTCGGTGGCAGAGAGTACCATATCTTAGGTGCGACACCCGAGAAAGCTCTGTATCCTGTTTTCTTTTTATGGAAACATTGTGGTTTCAGTAGCAAGAAGCTTGCGCTTTCCAAGGATCTGCAACCAATGTTCTCTCTAATTTTGTTCTTCCGTGTGTGGCAATGAATGATCTCTGTGCACCAGTGCCAAAGCTGCATGCACCATGCATGCAAGTGAGTGCAACGCTTCAGCTAACAAGTGCTAAAATGAGAACTTTTGATTCACTTTGCCATCTCTGTGTCCATAAAAAGGCAAACATCTTTACATGCACTTGACAGCTGCTCTGTCACCTATAGTGGTCTCTACACTCAAACAGTGGAATATTTAGGTTCAGGTAAAAACCTTGAAAGAAAGGTTCTAACCAAATTACTTCCATAATTTCAGTAAGTTCCAAATTGGTGGAGACTTTTAACCAGAAATCAAAACTTGGGTACATTATCCTGGCACAAATAGGCTGCTTCCAGGTAGATGATGAGTTTGTCCAGCCATGGACTCAACTCCTGTTTATGGTGATGGTGTCTGCCTACATCAATAACATCAGCAGAACTGTGGTGGTGAAAGTGTCATTTTGGAACTTCTTACAATCCCACCTAGTCAAAATCATTATAAGGATAATCAAGCAACCATCTAGAACCCCAAGGGCAATAAAACCTGGATGCTTTGGACTTGGCCCTTTTTGCAGGGTTATCCCCAAACTTTTTGCTTCTTCTTCCTATTTTTTCCTGACCTGTTGTTGTTGGTTTTAGGACTCTGGGCACTTTACCACTGCTAATCAGTGCTAAAGTGCATATGCTCTCTGTGTAAATTGTTGGTATGATTGGTTCTCCCTGATTGGCATATTTGATTTACTAGTAGGTCCCTAGTAAAGTGCACTAAGTGTGCCAGGGCTGGTAAACCAAATGCTACTAGTGGGCCTGCAGCACTGATTGTGCCACCCACATGAGTAGCCCTGAAAGGATGTCTCAGGCCTGCTTCTGCAGTGCCTGTGCGCAGTTTGCTAACTGCCATGTCGACTTGGCAAGTGCACCCACTTGCCAGGCCCTAACCTTCCCTTTTCTTACATATAGGACACCCCGATGGCCTGCCCAAGGTAGCCCCCTGGGCAGGGTGCAGTGTATGTGAAAGGTAGGACATGTACTGATGTGTGTAACATGTCCTGATAGTGAAATACTGCCAATTTTGTTTTTCACTATTGAAAGGCTATCTTGCCCCATAGGACAGAATGGGAAATGCTTTGTAACATTTTACAAGCATATCTTCCCATAGGGATAAGATAGAAAAATAAAGTTTAGGCTCTCTGAACTCAGAATTTAATAACACATATTTTACTAAAGATGGTTTTTAAATTGTGTGTTTGAAAATGCCAGTTTTAGAAAGTAGGCATTTTCTTGTTTCTGCCTGTTTGTTCATTGACTGTCTGGTTTTGGAGTGACAGGGGCTGGGGAGGTGCATTCTCTCAGACAGCCACACGGGGGGTTGATGTGTGTCCTGCCTTTCCTGAATGAGTCAGGGCTGGGCTGAATAGACCTGGGCTGCATTCAGAGTAGGGGTAGGAGTTCTCACTAGCACCTGAATAGGCCCGGTCTGCATTTAGAGTGGTGGGGGGAGATTTCCCTTGCACCAGAATAGGGCCTGTCTGCCTTACACAATGTTATCTCCACCTCCTGCCGGGCAGCTGCACCAGAGAGGACAGAACTGGTTTGGACTGGGCTCAGAGACCCTTGCACAAAGAGAACAAAGACATTTTGGGGTATAAGTGTTAGACCTAAAACCCCTGAACTTTAGACTACTTCTGGAATCAAGAGGAACCTTTGCCAAGGAGAAGAGCTGGAGAAACTGAGGAGAAGTACTGCCCTTGCTGTGTGTTTGGGGTTGGCCTGCAATTGCTGTTTTCTGCCAAGGAAAGGAGAAGAACTTTGCTGTGTGCTGTGTCCGCTGCTTGAGGAAAGTCTCCAAGGGCTTGAGTAGAGCTTGCCTCCTGTTTTGAAGTCTCAGGAACACAAAGGCTTCACCCCCAGCTCCCCTGAACTTCCTTACTGGGAGTTCTGACCTGCCAAGAGGTGCCTGTGACTGTCTTAGGCCTCTGGAGGTTGTTTCTGCTGTTGGGAGCTGGAAAAGCAACGCAACGACAAGGAAATCGACGCATCGCTCTTCTTGCGACATTTTTTCTAATGCAACACCGTGGTGTAAGAAGAATCTCCCCACATCGCCACGCGCTGCCGAAACCAACGCAGCGCTTGCCGCTGCAGCAAGAATCAACGCATCGAGGGATCGGGGCTGAAAAGGTCAACGCAGCGCCGCTCACCGCCGCCGCATCTTCCCTGTGCGACAAGTTTTCCCCGACGCATCATCCGTGGATCAGAGTCGTCTCAGAATTGACGCATCGCTTCCCCCTACAGACCGGACCTGACGCATCGCTCACCTGTGTACAGGGGAACTGACGCATCGCATCCACGAAGGTCTCAGGAAAGATGCCTCTCTTTGTTTTTCGCCACTTCTGTGTGGCTTGGTGAATTTTGTCGCAACAACGGGTACTTTGCAAGAAATCACGCATCCAAAGTTTTCTATGGACAGCTAAAACCTTTTGAAAGTCATTTTTCTTAATACTTGTATGTTGGATTTTTGTCGTTTTGGTCTTGTTAAGTTTAGATAAAGATACTTTATTTTTCTAAACTGGTGTAGTGTCCATTTGTGGTGTTATCACTGTGTTACTGTGAGTGTTGGTACAAATACTTTACACACTGCCTTTGAGATAAGCCTGTCTGCTTGTGCCAAGCTACCAAGGGGGTGAGCAGGGGTTATCTAACGTGTGTATATCCCTTACCCTGACTAGAAGCAAGGGTCCCTATTTGGACAAAAGTACCAACCTCTGCCAACTAGAGGACCCCATTTCTAACATGCAGGTTATAAGATTTGAAGGTATATAAATGCAGACTGAGATCCTATATTTCTTTCACATTCACTTTCATGCATAAGCGCTACTAAATGGTACCTGCAACATGACTGGAGCACACCTTCAAATCTCATGCACAACACTAAACACTACACATTGGCTACGCAGTCGCGGCCGGCATTAATCGCGGGTGGGGGGGCGGGGGTCGTGCGGGGAGGGGGTGGTGGTAAAATAATAAATTTTAAAAACTTACCTGTCCGCCGGCCGGCCGGGTCCCGCTTTTTCTCGGCTCCTGCTTCTGTTCTCCTGCCTCTGGCAGGAACAGGAAGCAGGCAGCCTCCCTCCCCTCCCCATAGCCAATCACAACGCTGCAATGGCAGCGTTGTGATTGGTTGGGGCGGCGCCCAGCCAGGCGGCTATGGTGAGGCCATTTTCTCCATGTAGACTGCATTGCAGCCTGCATGGAGAAAGGGCAGTGTGCGCATGACTGGTTTGGGCGGCCCCAGAGGGCCGACCAAACCAGTCATGCTCACTCAGGAGTTGGCACACCACTCCTCCCCTGCCCAGCTCTGCTCGTAGAGCAGCCCCACCCACCCGCCCGCAACCAAATCCTTTTGCTTTCTCGCAGTGCCCGAAGCAGAAACATAAAATGGTAGTTTTTCCATTTTATGTTTCTGCTTTTCGCACTGCGAGAAAGCAGTGGGGCGACGCACCTCCGCCCTAGTGGAGGAGCCGCCCCTGAGGCTACGCTATAAACTAACACCAATTATGCACTGCTGCTCAGTTATTCAACGACTGATAAAGTGCTTTAGGGACCCCATGATGGTTATTACGCACTTTACAAATACCACAGTACAATACTACATAATACTTATTGTACTTATGCCCTACTGTGTTAAAGGCAAACCCTTTTCTATACTGCAGGCATTAGTGAGGCCATTGAATTCTTTCAATTTAGTGAGATCACTTGAAATTACGGTGAATTTCTGATTGCTATGGTTGGGGTAAGTAATTCAACATTCCTGACTGCATAGCATAAGTAGGCACAGCTTCAGACAATAAATGTGGGTGACATCCTTAACTGGGAGACAGTGGATGGCGTCAAATCCTGTTGAGACATGGTCAAAGTTCATCAGCCATTGAATGATGTTCCTTTTGCTTTATGTCCCAAATGAAGACATACGTGTACAAAAAGTATAAGTCTGTTATTTAGTTAGAACGAAATAGTGTCTTAGGCCATCAGACACCAATAGTAAATAAAAGTATTAACAACAGATTCAGAGAGTAACCACCGACTGGGCCCAAACCCCTGGGGTGTTCCACATAAATATATTTTCAAATACATTGTGCAACCATAATTTTGTGGAATAATATTGAGCCCCAAAATATCGACAAGGTGAGACTATACAGGTAAGTATGTTGACTTTACTTAACTCCAATAGTAAGTCTATAGTTACCAATGTGCACTCCTCGTCTCAATAATTCCGTGCTCGATACTTTACCTGTGATATTATGGATTGCACTCTGTAGCAGAGAGCATGGGTACATACATTTCTCTGAGCTTTCTTCCCCTCACTGAAGAAACCCCTTCCCTGCGGACTTCCAAATTCTCTGACCCTGGGGTAAAACACATGTTTAGATGGCCAGACTTCCCCCGGTGAACTATGGTAGGTAGATGTAAAATAGCTGAGAGAAAAAGATACCCATCTTATTGCTGAGCTGCACAATGTGGATCCAGTATCCCCAAATAATGTGATTCTAGTAGTGCTGGAAAGTAGGAGGGATCCCAGTTCTGGCAGCTTTTCTGGGCTGGATCTGGACATCAGAGAAACATGCTGAATTTGTCCTGATTCCGTTTTTCTAACACCATGACACATTCAGCACTGCCTGCAAGTTGTCAGGCGGGTTTCTGAATTAAGATTTCAACTGGGCCTAAAACAAAGGCCTGGTTTAAAGGGCCATCAGCCCTCCTGTTGTTCATGTATCATCCTGACTTGGAGCCATCTGGAGCCTAAGACCTAGATGCGAATATAATAGAAGGAAACAAATGTGCACAACTTGTTACCACTTCACAAGTGCTTAAGAGAAACTGTTGGAGGCAGATTTTGAACTTTGTTCAACTCCCTGTGTAAGAGATGGGCTTACACTGTAAGAATGGAGGCTTTATTGGTCTGTATGAGTATTTATACAAACATTTATTTAAATGCCACTTAATATTTTTTTTGATATCATTCTTTTATGGTGATATTCATCACAGTGTAGAGGGAAACAGCACCTTATGTCACAGACAGAGGCACAATAAATCATATGTGTGTAAACAATGCACAGGAAATGTTACATAAAAGAATGAGGGTTATTGGTGTAGGAATAACATATTATCCGTACTTGTAAACATTATAAGTTAAGAATGACTGATCAGAGAAAAAATTCAGGATATAAAATGTAACAGTGATTGTCGTTGTTTGTACTGACAAAACTATTAATTCCCAAAGCAACCCTTCTTTGCGATCCTAGAATAACAGATTGAGAAAAATTCAATAAGGATCTAAACCCATGACCTGCATTTTGCATGCAGATCCTTGATGCCGATAAATATACCACTGTGCTATTTTAGAAGGCTTGCAAATCATGAACTGGAAGTAACAAAATGATCTCAGCGTCAAAAGCAGTAGCCCACTTACCTCTCTAAATAAAATACCAATGTATGATCTGCATATAATACGACATTCAGGCACATTCATCCTCTATGCTACTTTGAGTCAAAACTGTGACTAGACAAAATACAAAACTCTCCCAGAACTGTGTTAACCACTATATATATCTTCCCGCTATTACAATCCCTTCCGAATTGCTGGGCACACAATGATCTCTGCAGCCGGTGTCTTAACCCTGTCAGATATTGTAAATGCAGCCTCTTTGTGCCAGGTTATGTAAGCTATAGAAGAAATTTACTGTCACATGTGCCCTTGCTGCCAATTTCTTTGCTGCAGGTTTTTTTGTTTGTTTAAATAAGTGTATAAATCGACTTTCAGACTCTAACCCCTAATGTATAGGTTCCTATAGTAAATTTTTTACAGTTCTAGCACTGGATTTTATGCAAATATTTTAATTCACTGAACCTCCTTTTCTCAATTATGACATATGAAAGCACCTTCAAATACATGAGTTCAGTATGTGCGCTGCACAAAATCCTCTTGTGTTGAGTTAATAGACTATAATATTCATCCATGTAGGCTACTTACTGGATTCAGAAGACAAATTACTTGCCTCTTGATTTGATTTGTTGTCAGTGGGAGAGCCCTGAATGTGTCTAAGCTCATTTAATAAAACTATCACTTTTAATAAACATCTCTCACTGCAGTCATGCTATCTGATGTACTAAACTGAAACTTTAAAGAAATACACTTAATTTTGAAAAAGGCTTCTTCACGTTTGTACCCCGTGTTTGTTGCATGATTAACATTTACCTCTAACATTTTCAGAGCTGGGCTCTCACAGTGAAGTGAGACCATAAACTTGTCTTTGCTCTACTAATTTATTGGCTCATGCACTTCTTATTGTTATTTAAAAGCACAGCCGCCTTTCTTTTCTCTCAGAAGGCCGCCGATCCGCCCTCTGCATCTTCGCACCTTCAGTCTAATGGCACAGCTTGCTCCCATCACAGTGCAGGACATGTTTGCCCCTATTCTCAGTTGGGTTCCTGAATCTTTGTTGACTTGCCATCCAACAAGTGTTAATACCTTTCACACGTGCGCCTTTCTAAAAGACATGCATTTAGATACGAAATGCCCTTGAATGGTTTCTGGAGCGGCATGCGCGCTCCATAAAAGACTCTGGGCGCTTCAAGGAAGCTGGGTGCGCGCGCGCGCACCCTGGAGGGAACAAAGTCTGCAACCCCCCGATTTTTCTAGTTTTTGAGCCAAATATCTGTTGGTATTGAAATGTAGTGCTTTATGTGTCATGCATGCTATCATTTGTGGAATTCTTGCCTCATAAGGGAGCCAGTTCAGGGATTTTAGAGCAGGGGAGATGTGTTTGCTTCTTTTTGTTCTGGAGACAAGTCTGGCAGCCGTGTTAAGGGAGGCACTTAGAGGGGCCAGTTTGTTTCTAGGTAGGCCACATAGTGTGGCACTACCGTAGTCCAGTCTGGGCAACACAAGAGCTTGAACTGCATGCTTGAGGTCCTCCTGTGGGAGGTAAGCTTTAAGTTTCCATAAAATGCTTATCTGATAATTTGCTCCTTTGGTGACCATACTGATGTGATCCTGCATATTCAAGTGTTTGTCTAATGTAATTCCCAAGGATCTAGCAGAATCTATGATGTGTGGAGAACAGTTGAGTGCTGTAAGATGTTTCATCCAAAGATCAATTTTGGGAATGTTGTTCCGAGGTGAGATGAGTAGGAATTCCATTTTGGCGGAGTTGTGCTTGAGATGATTGTCGGTGAGCCAAAGATGAGTGTTTTGTATAGTAGAGTTGAGGGATATGATGACATCTGGGGAAGAGATTTTGAGATACAATTGCGTGACATCTGCATACATGTTATAATGAATGTTAGCAGATTTTAAGGGGTCTGCTAGCGGTTCCAAGAATAGATTGAAGAGAATCGGTGAGAGGGCGGATCCCTGTGGAACACCCAAAATCACTGCGGAAGGCTTAGACAGGGATTGATTCATCTTGACTCTTTTGGATCTGTTCTTGAGGAATGAAGTAAACCATTGTAATACGACCCCTGATAAGCCCATCCTTCATTCAAGCAGGGTCAATAGACTGTTGTGTTTAACAGTGTCAAAGGCAGACGATAAGTCAAGTAGTATCAGAAGTCATGATTCATTTAAATCTGACATTTTTAATATGTCATCCGCCACGTGAGCTAGAGACAAGTGGAGGAGGTTGGTTTTTGAGGAATGTCTGGACCAATGCCAGCCACAGTGATATGTACTTCTAAAGGTTACACCAGGGTCCCAGCCCTACTCCTTATGATGCTCTAATCAGACTCGACTCCTTCCTGGGATTTGACCAGGCCCCTTTTCAGTGACCTATCCCTGAATCAAAGAGCACCCTTTGAAGTGTACTGAAGAGCCTGGCTTTCCTTCCTCCAGTGTGACTCACCCAGCTCACAGGAAGGCAGCAAACCACAAATCTGTCTGGGGGATTCTTCTGTCTCCTCAAGCTTCTCCAGTCAGCACTGGGTCTCCAAAAAGGGAACCTAGAGTCTTCCACTTACTGTGCTATTCCCAGGCACACGTAAACCCAGCAGATTGAATCAACAACACACACTGCACAGTGCTACAAACTAATTTTATGTAGGCCAAGGATGAATTAGACACACAGCACCGGACCTTTACATGAGTGATCCTGTAGGCCTCGCTCCAGTGACACAGATAAGAAAGCCTGTTTACTTCCACTGATAACTACATGGTATGCTGCCACCACTGTCCTCTTGCTACTTAACTTCTGGTAAAGCAGTGGCCTTTCACTGCTATAAGTGTAGCTCTTCGCAACAAGACCGCAATTCACAAGACAGGCTCATATCATGGTGCACACGCATGTTCTGTATTAGCCCATGACAACAAAAATCAGCACTAGAAATCCAGACATTGTGGCAGCTGGGGCACTCAGGGCAGGGGTGCACATCCATCACCATGCGAGGGACTTTTTCGTTCCAACACTATTGTAACATTTTTCCAAGGATCGTCTGCTTGCACGCAGCATTGCATTCACTCACAATGGTTCACTGTTGTTTTTGCAACTAGTTTGTTCTGACACCACTGGATGAAATTAGGTCAGAGGGGCTGAATTTTCATTCATGTAGTGGGTTAGTGCTTTGGTGAGAGGGCTGTATGACGATTTTAAAATCTGTGTCCTGATTTGTTGAAATTGTATTTCTTTGCTCACATCACAATGATTCTGCAGTTTTCATACCCTTCTATGGGGAAAGTTCCTATATAAAGCCTCATATTTTGAGGTGAGCCAGAAACTTTCAGTTTGTTAGGGAGGCTGTCTGATTTCTTACCGATTTTCCTGCACATTAGCATTTGTCTGGTTTTGTCACTTTTCTGTATAATTCTGAAGTGATGGCCTTTATGGCAATTGATTTCCATGTAACTCAGCAGTTTCTGCATTCAATTATCTTGTATTCTACCTTTAAAATATTTGTAATAAACCTTTATGGTTTCTCTAAATACTGCTCTAGAACTCACTTATTGAGTCAGTCTTTTCTTAATTGACTCTATTTTTGGTATGCTGGTTTGTACCAAGTCTCTGGGACAAATTGTTTGATGGTTAGCACAGGCCCTGGTCCATCCAAGAAGTGGGCGTGCTTCGAGGTGTAAGATTTAGGGGCACAGCATGCCCACAGTGCCCCTTCCTTGCCCCCTACTATCCTATCTGTATAAATTTCCAGGACACGGGGACCGGCCAGTTAGGTTGAGACCAGATGGATGTACCATGATAGTTTATGTATTTCCTCAGTCAGTACCAGTGCTCATTTGTCAGCAGATGTATATGTGTCGTAGGTGAGTGGAGATATCTTCTGCTGCGTTCCCTAGCTATTGGTTAGTTGCGTATTTGGGAAATTTAGATGTGTGATCAGAGTGCTGAGTTTATTGTATATGCCACGCGTTAGAAATCAGTATTATGTGAATGGTGGTGCAAGAGTATCTGGGGCACTATTGTAGATAGGGCGCACTTTTCCTGTTTGCGCCACGGTGCACCTTAAAGCAGGTGTGCCGGATGCAAACAGGGAAAGTGCATCCTATTAAGAAGAATGTGCTGCCCTCAGGGCAGTCATAACCTTGTGTTGCTCCCAGGACCGCGCATTCATGAGAAATACGAAGCAGCTGTTTAAACGCTGCTCCATGTTTCGATGTGCAGGCAGATATGATATGATAGGGGATATTTATACAGCACACTGCCACTCTAGACTGAGCATCCTGGGGCTGACTCAGAAACATAAGTAGTTAACTAACACCTACAAAAAAGGTTGTAATATTAAGGGCCCGACAGAAACGAAGTGAGCATTGAAATCAGTCGGTTGGAATCATCAAGTAACGAAAAAAGCAAAGTTTTATGATGTTTCTTGAATTCCGTTTCATTGTCTACAAATATAAATGGAACGGGGAGCTGATTCAAAATTTTGGAGTGCCGTAGAGAGAATGATTTGCCTCCCTTTGTTTTGCTTCTGAAAACAGAAATGGCTAACAAATTCAGGTAAGAAGATCTTAAGGTTCTAGAAGGCTTGTAATGTTTAAAACGATCAGAAATATAGATAGGGCCAAAATGGTGGAAGGCACTGAAGACCAAAGTCGGAGTCTTAAAAGAATTCATTTATGGAACAATGCAGCTTCTTAATTCCTTGAGAAACTGAACCATTAAGTAGAAGATTCAGAACTAATCTGACTGCAGCATTTTGGACCACTTGAAGTTTGTGTAATAAATATTTAGGAGTCCCTAAATACAAGCTTTTACAGTAGTCCAATCTTGAAGTAATGAATGCTAGGACTACTGTTTTCCTTCCTGTCAAAGGAAGATATTCAAAAACTTTCTCTGGTGATTTGATCAAGGAAAAGATCCCCTTGCAGCTGGTACAGTGAGTGACTGCACCCGCCTGCAGGGGGTTGCCTAGGGGGTCCATGGGACCCCCTTTAACCCCTTGAGAGGGCTGCCTTCAGGGGGTGCACTGACAGTGTGCCACCTTTTTGTGGCATACTTTCAATGCGCCTCCTTAAGGCATGTTTACATTTGCGCCCATGTAGGTAATACAGCGCGGACGCAGAGGCAAAGTGATTCCCTCATTTGCATGGGGCCATTGCTCCACACAAATGAGGGAATGCCTTTTCTCAATAGCGCTGCTGATACATGTGTGCCAGGGCTATCTGTATTACAGAAGGGGCCGCAGAAGCATTTGCGGCCCCTTGTGTAATGCCAAAGTGCCCTCGGGGCCTGCAAAGCGGGAGCAAATGCCCTTTGCGCTTCTGGGGTACTTTTTTAATTCGGCCCCCGATGTATCCCTGCTGTGTTGGGCATGCATTTAGTGGCCTGTTTCATGCACACAGGTGTATTATTTTCTTGTGCATAGCTCTGTGTACTGCACAGCCGTGCCCATTCTTTACCTACACTCCTGTACCATGCACTGCTGGAAAGTCTACACTTTGTCAGGAAAATATCTGGCTTTACCCCAGTAGTTGTTCCTAAAATAATGAGTTATTTAGTCAGCTTACAGCACAGCGTCACTCTGCATCTGTCCCTGTGCAACAACAAGCAGGAGGGTGGGGGAGCAGCAGAGCTGGAACATTATTGCATGTTCGCCATGTGATGTTTATAGAAAGCAGGAAGTTCAAAAGAACAGCGGGAAGGTTGTGCTGTGGGAGACCGAGAACCTTTAACCAGGATCAAGATGTGCAGAGTGCTGTATTAGAAGATTTGAAGGGAAAAAATAACACTAATTGACCAAACCAATCATGTTGGCTTTAATATATTAAAAATGCCTCACTAAACTACAAAAAAGCAGGGTTGGTGCTTTCTGGAGGCAAGGCAAGGTAGAATCCTGGGGACATCATCTATTGGATGTGCCAAATTACAACAAAAGGCCCTAAACATTGCCTTTTTTCAGTACACTGGAAAGACTTCAAAGGCAAATTTAAATGTTGCTCTAGAAGCAAAGGTTAAGAGGGTGGTCAGTAGAAGTGAAAGCTTCCAAGTGAATGAGAACAGGCACTATGTATGTCATAGAACAAGCGTCACCACAAACAGAACAAACATAGCACAAATAGCAGCTGTGTACACTACCTCACTTAGAGAGAAGAGACAACAGTGACAGCACAGGCAAACACATGCCTTCACACAGATCATCTCTTTGTGAACTAAAGTTATGGTTACAATGAGTGCTTTAATTTAGGAAGAAAAGCACAGGTACTCAACAAACTCGTGAGGGCATTGTTCGGGGTGGTGATATGATATTTCAAAAGGCCTTGATAGTAGAAAAGCAATTTAATTACATTTCCAGTTTTTTATTTTTTTTAGATGTGCTTGCTCATTCCTGTGGCAAATGCAGGCTGAATTGCCTGTTTGCCCTTGCATTTTCATAACGACCAATTTAATATTCTCTGTTACTTGCCCTTCCTGAACACAGAAGCTCCCATGCCCAAAATCCCTGAGGTCTCTGCCTGCTGGCCCTTTTAGCACAGCGGCCCCACATCCTTCTGCCTGTGCCCCATACCCAGTGCAGCATTTCCCCTTTAATTCTAATTTGCCATCTGACAGGCAGTATTAGCAATCCTGCCAAGTACCACTCAGTAATTCTGTCTCTAATACTGCCACTATTCAAAGATAATGGCAAACTTTTTGTCTCGTGTCCTGTCACGACCCGCAGCGCCAGACTGTATCACACCACCTGACTGGGGTCCAGCCGGGCTGTCATATCTCAGTAGTAGCCATTGGGCACTACCTCGATGTGACATCAGGCCTGAGAGCTGCGCTGCGGGAATCAAGACTTGATATATTGTAGCAGTGAACCCCATGCCTGCGTGAGCAGTGCGTGCACGCCACGGGCGGCGCGCTGCCATCTGTCGCACACTCAAATGAACAGTTTTAAGCAGCACTTCAGTGACAGCTGAGACACTATGTATATGCGTAACAATGCCTTTCAGTGCAGTGATGTGGAGCACCCCACTGCAATGCGTTAGTCTAACACCTGATGCGTGGTTCTTGGCAAGACTGACCCCACAACTGCCTCCGCTTCTCTACCCCCTCTTGCTCGGGCTTGTTCACAACCCCTGGCTAATCCCGCTCAGACTGAAGCTTGTCAGAGGCAGTTCAGACCGGGCTCCCATGTCAGCCAGCCCCACGGGTGGGGAATAAAAGGATGAAGGGGACTCAGAGCACCCAAGGGAGGAGAGACTGCCAGAGTGGCCAGACCCGGGAAACGGAGAGCGGACCTCTGGGAAAAGCACGATCCAGGGCTCCAGGGAGCTTGCGCATAGAGGAGATATTGAACAAGAGAGGTGCTAGGTCCACAGGGAAGGAAGTGACTCGCATGTTAGTAACAGGGCATTTGTCTCGTGTCCTGCACTCCGGGAACAAAACAAAGGGACTTATATAGACTTGTGGCTCAAATGTAGCGTTGGACTGAGCAGCACAGACATTGGAGTATGTAAAGCTACCAGATGACTCCACGCTCGAACCCTGTCCTTTTCTATGTCAACCTGGTGCATCCTGGGAATTGTGGGCCTCATTTATGAAAACTGTCACATTGCTGTGTGAAAACAGAGATGCAACAGTTTTCACTGCACCCTCCTTGCGACATGATGGATGCGTCATATTTACTGTATGACGCATCACGACGCAAGGAATGACAGATACGTCAGTATTACTGACGTATCTGTCGGCGCAAAAGTGACTCATTGCTGGGGTGTGTCTGAAAACAGACGCAACTCCAGCAGTGTGTCCTTTCACATGGGGCAAGCCCCATGTGAAAGGGCCTGCGTCAGTCTTACGCCTGCTGTGAGGCAGGCGTAAGATATTGACGCAGTAGCGTCCTAGAAGTGGCGCAGCGAAATCTGATAGATTTCACTGCGCCACTTCTATGAGGCTTTTTGTGGGGGAACGCCCACCCTGCATACATTATACCTGACACAGGTATAATGTAGCTCAGGGCTTTACAAAGTGACGCATCTACTTAGATGCGTCACTTTGTAAATAGGGCGCTACGTGGTGCATTTTTTACACCCCCGGTGCGTCACAAAAAGTGACGCAACGGCGGCGTAAAAGTGTTGCAAGGCCTCATAAATAAGGCCCCGTATTTTTGGGTAATTTTAACTGATCTAACTAGCCCAACACAACTGAGAAAAGGACCTCTAAAATAAAACCCTAATTCTGGTGCCATTAAGTCATCAGGAATCTAGGAGTATAGGAACTGCTCATGTTACCCATCGGTCCCTCACTCCTGGTGAGACTGGTTGAAGGGACTCTGAGACTTCCTGCCCTTACAGTTATTTGTCTCTCCACTGAAGGCTTCCCTGATAAAAGAGACAACAGAAGTGCCAGTTCCAGAGATCTCAAGTTTCGGGAGAAGTTCACCGAGACCAGGAGTTTTCATCACAAGGTCAGTAGCCCTGACTTATCCTCTATAAAATCGGGCCCTCAAGTCAAGAATGCAGAGCTAAGACTGAGACTAGACGAGCGCCTCATACGTGGACCTGGGAAACCTGAGCGCTCTGCACTAGCGATGGTGTATGCAAGTTAACTGAGAGGTTTGAGGGGGCGTAGACAGCTGTTCAGCATTATGAGTTCTCAGCACACTGATTTTGGGAAACAGGAAACTTTTTGAAAGGACTTTGCGGCCTTAGGCCTGATCTAGAATGGCAAGCGGGGAGCAAGCTTTGGAAGGATAGTAACGAATGGATGAGGTAGGATTGCAGTAGATTCAGGGGTGCTGGTGGTTTTGTATCCTAAATCAATGAACTTCAGAAGAAATAAAGGGGTCTGTGAGCTGTGTCCTTTCTACCGCATCTCTTCCTGTGGTCGGGTTAGAGACTATTACAGTTTACGGGGACAAGCATTCTCTTTGCTTGTAGTAGGACCTATGTCAGCCTAGTTGGCCACAAAGCATTCTTTCCCTCATTGCGATTGGCCCGAAATAATTTCTGTTATCCGTCCCACCCCTGCCTACAACAGCCCACTGGAATTACCGGTACCGGGAGGCCGCTCTAATTCAGGGGGCGGGCGGAATAATACGTATGTCCCATGGCAGTGGAAAGCAGTGCCTACAGGCCCACTAACAATAGTAGAATCCCCTTTTAACTCTCCCACAAGTCTGAATTCCTTTGAGGGCACTGCTTTAAATAGGCAGGCATACCTGGTACTGAGTACCTGCACTTCTTTCATTTGGAAGAGATAGCATAGTCACTTCTCAGCACTGCTACAATACTTTTCATGGGTGAGTACTGGCACTTCTCAGCAGCAAACAAGCACTTCTGCACAGATAGAGGGTCAAGAGCTTCTTGCTGAATGCCAGTTTCTTTCATTTCTGTGTGGCCTGGACAAATTTAGTGAGTTCTCAGGTAAGGTTTTGAAGCTGGTGTATGGCTGGGAGGATCAAGGGGCACAGTGGGCAAAGGCTGGCTAAAGAAGGAATCAGTTTAATTGATTTTTTGCTGGCCCTCCCAGCGACACTACTAGGAGGCTGAGAAGAGAATGTTGTTGGGGCCTCACATCCTGTTTGGGCTGGGTCCCACATGGGACAGACAGGCCCTGGAGTCCACACTGTTACTGTGATGCTCTGCAATTTTAAGATCTTCTTGAAGTTTTTTTTTGCTCATATGGATGTAATTTCTGATATTTATATGTTTCCCTCATCTCCATTGCCTGATTTTTCTCGTGACAAAGTGCCACTCATAGTTGTTGAAATGGCACTCATAATTACACAGAAATATGAAAATGTCGCCCATAGCAATCTGAAACCTTCGCAGCTATGTATTAGCCTATATACAACTGATATATATGTGCATGTCGTACTTATGCTTTTGCAAAAATACAATATTACAAGTGCCTCAAAGAATAGCGAAATCCAGGCAAGGATGTAGCACTCCCGCTAGAACAGTGAAATGAGAAATTGAAGGAGGATCCCCTTTTCTCTCTCTGCCACCTTTCTCTCTCTGCAGAAGAGGAGTTCTGCTACGATGTTTCATATAAGGTGTGATGAGGAGCTCATCTCAATTCTCTCCCTCTCTTTCTTTCAAGATCTCGGGGGGGATACTAAAGGAGGGTGGATAGCGATGGATATTCTGGATTTTCTCGTAGGTCTCTCCAGACCCCACTCTTAAGAACAGTTCAGGGATTTGTCTTTGGTTGCATGTGAGCAGGGCTAGGGGCATTCTGGTAGCTCCTATGTGGAGCGTTGCAAAGTTTGCATCTTTCATCTGTACCCATTCCAGTAACCGTATTACTCAAAGGGCAGCAGGCAAGGTAAATAAAGGGAGAACCACAGTGAAATGTCGGTGTATTGGGGAGGGCTAGAGAGCAGTGGAAAGTAAAACACATCAAAAGGAAATAAGTTGAAACAACAGTAAATGCAGTTGGCACAATAGGCTGTGTGATGGCAACATGAAGCCACCACACAGCCTCCAACCTCTTCCTTTGACACTGTTTCTGATCAAGGCACAGGAATATACATGGAGCCACAAAAGTATGGGTATGCACAAGGTTCTTCAGTAGGTTACTTACCTCTCCCTGCAGTCCAGTATACCACAATTCAGGGCTCCTATACATCTGCCTCTACTCTCTCCTCCATCCCACTTCTACCACTGTACCTCCATGCTGCATTGGCCATGTCATCTGGAGTGTTATTTATTTTCCAGTCTCTGGAATATGTTGACTAGTCCAGTGGTTTTGGGCTCCTGCTTGCCGTGCCACCTTTCCCACAACATCTCTCAAGGGCTGCTGTTAATAAATTTCCTCCTGCAAGAGTGGGAATGTAAAACTGACTATGTTTGACTTTCTTGCTTGATAAGGCTTTGCAGCACCCTGCCACCTATCAGTGATACTTGTATACAAGTTACTGTCCTTGTCCTACCCTCTGTAACTATTGACCACTAATGGGGTCTGTCAACAACATACACACAAATCACAATCTCTCCTTCCCAAGGACAAGTTCTCTCAACCTTCCCAAACCTTATTGCAGGGTTTCCCAAAGGGCCTTCATAATGCTGCTGGTAGTCGGCTAGTACTAACAAGGAAGACATCACAAAACAAGGTTCCATCTATTCCCAATGATGCTTGCAAGGTGACCTCCAAATGTAGGATTATTCAGAAGGATTATCCTTCACAAGCAACTAGACTGAAAGAAAGCACAGATAATCCAAGACTGAGACAACCATGATTAAAAAAGTCAAACAAACAACAACTAGCAAACAATCTGGGGTGCTAGCATTTAATTCATAAAAAACATTAGAACTATATTTAAAAAAAACCTCCAGTCAGAACTCAGGAGAAGGTTACTTCAGGCTGCATAGGTTTTGTAAGCAACATAAGGCCTGATTTACAAAGGTAAAGTTAACTTTTGGTGTTACTTTACTCTTGCAGTGTAAGTTTATGACTTGTAACTTTTACATCACTAATTTAACAAGCAGTAACTTTGCGAGTAGTAACTCCTATTATTTTAAAAGGCGTCACACCAAGTTAGTTAATACTCTTAAAGTGACTGGTAGTACAGTTACACTGCAAGAGTAAAGTTACACCAAAAGTGTAACATTACCATTTTGGATCAGGCCATAGTGCACACTAGAGTTACCTATCCTTGGACAGATACTGTTCTTACACTCTGCACTATGATGATATCTCTTTAATGCCTTGGTGGGTAGTAGGACTGGCTTGGGCTATTGCTTAGTTAGGATTATCCTCATGGTCTATTGTTTAGTTTAGAAGATCCTGTAAAAGTTAGTGTTGCTTTAATCACATCTGCCTTGTCAAGTGTGTGATCCATTCATGGTTGAAATTTTAAGTCACAACTCAATAGATCACACAACCTGGGGGTAGAGGGTTAGGGATTTCATTAATGGAGGGAAAGGTGAATTGGGGAAAGGTGAGACAAAGACAAACACAACACTCCTCAAGACCATGAGCAGCACATCACATCTCTTGTGGAAGGAAGATGACATTTCAGTTACCAAATGCAAACACTCCTTCAGCCCCATAGTCCCAAGTTATTTAATTGTTATGTTACCTAGAGTTAAAAAAAAATCAAAATAGGGAGGACCCACACAGTTCGAAAAATTCTTATTGATTAGAAAAGAGAAATGATGCTGTATATAAATACCAAAATGGATGGTGCATCCGCATTCTTCATCTCGGAATGTCCATCTTGGGTGCAGGGCTGAAACAGTCCGCTAAGCAGGAATGTTATGCAGCCTTGGTGCAGAAGAAGAGAAGGCCTGTGAAAGGAAAAAAAGTAACTGTCAATATTGTAGAGTCAAGGTAAGCTTCATGGTGGATGACAAGGAAGAGGGTAGAGCATAGGCTGGGGTAGTCATGTGCAATTAACTGAGAAGTGAGAACAATCTTATACTACCAATTCCAGACAAATGACTGTATATAGCAGACTAATCAATCTTGTAAATGTCAATAACATTTAGCTGTGCGACCATCATGTATCCAGTGATGGTCACCCCAGACCACAACCACTTAATTAGAGTTTAACATTGGAGTCACTACTCTGCATATTTCTAATCAAGATACCTCTCTCCACCTCACAGGAGTAGGCCTCTTTGAGTCATGTTGTTTCCTATTGAAGTAGAGAAGAATTGTTCCTAACTTCCTTCTTCTTTTTTTTTTTTTAAAGTTTAATAAGCTTTATTGAGTCATAAAGAAGTCAATACCATACATTAAAGGCCTAAGGAATAACAATGCATAGACAATCTTATAAACGAAATAGAATAGGCAAAAAAATCATAGTAGAAAGCTGTTTTCATTTTGGGAAAAATAAGGGAAAGGAAAGAGGGGGAGAGGGAAAGGATATGGTATAAATATATTAATAATAATAACCACTAAAGAGATGTCAATGCTATTCTCCTAAGAATTGTAAAATATAAAAGAAACAAATAACTGTTGAGTAAAAATTTCACCAAATATTTAGAAGGATAGGAAAGATAGAAGATAGAACAAAGAGGAAGGAATTCAATTCAAGGGGTTGGAAATTTTCAGAACGATAATGAGAAACATTATTGATTGAAACCTTATTTAAATATGTAATTAATGGTAACCAAAAAACATCTCTATTCACATTTGTATTGCATTGAGAGGCAGAAGCAACATCTAACCCGTGATATTGACATACAGTATTCCACCATGGCTTAATTGAAAGTTTGGTCAAACATTTCCAATTGATCGTAATTTGTTGAAATGCTAAAGCCAACATAAGATCAAACAATCCTCGTTGATGGAAAGGCAAAGGAATGGATTCTGACAAACTTTCCATAAAGAGAAGAGCATTGGACATAGGTGTGTGAATCTGAAAAATGCTAGAAAGACGATCCCAAATTTGCGTCCAAAAAGAAATAACAGGGGGACATGAGAAAAAGAGATGTGAAAGATCTGCTGATGGAAAGTCACAGGACCAACATTTCTTATTGTCTATGTGTGTGAAATTAGCTATAGAAATGGGAGTGAGAAATAGTCTGTGATAGAGGAAAAACATAGATTGAGTGGTGGAAGCGGATCTTGAGATCCTCAGCGAACGGGCCCAAATCTTATTCCATACGTCAATGCTCCATTGAAAGCCTAAGTCTGATTCCCAAGCAAGTTCCACCTTAGTTTTGTCTCGTTCTGGATTTGTGGTATAGAAGAATTTATAAATTAAAGAGGCTTTTGGAATTAAAACTAATATTTTAAGAAGTGAGTCTTGAGTAATAGGAGCTTCATCTGAAGGGAGAGAGTAAAAAATGTTCAGAAGTAATTCCATTAGTATGGAAAATTTATGTAAGAAGGAACGAGGACATTTAAATGTAGCCTGAAAATCAGGAAAGGAAGAAGGAGAAGTGCCATCGAATAAGTCGGTAACACAAGTAATTCCTTTAGCTCTCCATGAGGCCCAGTACAAAGGTCTATTATTTATAGTTATGAGACGATTATACCATAAAGGAGAATGTAAAAAGGTATTTCTGGTTATGAGTTTTGGCTGAAGATGAGGTCGTAACAAAGAGCAAGTGTGTTTAAATAATGGGAGGGATGTGAGGGCATTTTTGGCAGTAAAAGAGAGAACTTCCTTGGTCGAGAAAGGAGTAAACAGACAACGTTCAATATTGACCCATAAAGGAGTAAAAGGAGAGGATTCCGTGTGAAGCCAATGAGATGCTTGCTTTAAGCTAAAAGCTTTATGATATAATCGAAAGTCTGGGAAGTTTACCCCACCTACAAGTCTCGGTTTTCTAAGATGAAATAAAGAAATTCTGGATTTTTTATTTTTCCAAAGAAATTTGGAAAGAAGAGTCAATTTTTTTTAAAAAGTTGACAGGGATACGTAAAGGAATCATTGAGAAATAATATAATAAAATAGGAGTAATCATCATCTTAATGGAGTCGAGACGACCCCACCAGGAGAGAAAGAGGGGATTCCAGGATGAGAAAAGCCTGGAGATACGATCTAGAGCTATATTCATGTTCAATTTAACCGAATTAGTAATAGAGTTGGAAAACCAGATACCAAGATATTTAATTTTAGAGCTGTTCCAATGAAAGCCAGTAGATTCAAATTGTTGTTTGAGACAAAATTTTGTTATTGGGAGAACTTCAGTTTAACAGAGTTGATCATATAGCCTGATACCGCTGAGAAATCAGAAATTTCTTGTAATAATGAAGGAATAGAAGAATCTGGATTGGAAATGAAAAGCAAAATATCATCTGCATAAGCAGATAATTTCAGATGATGATCTCCATATGGGAATCCAAAAATAGAAGAATTTTGACGGATACGGGAAAGAAAAGGTTCAAGTGAAAGAACAAACAAAAGGGGGATAATGGACAACCCTGCCTAACTCCTCGATGAAGTGAAAAATACTGCGAGGTTTGACCGTTTACAATGGTAGAAGCAGAAGGGGTAGAGTAGAGAAGAGAGATAAGGAAATTAATTTAGCACCAAAACCATGCCATCGGAGAGATTTAAATAAAAAGGACCAATCTACCCTATCAAAGCTTTTCCGCGTCAATGGAAATCGCCGCAAGAGGAAAAGATAAAGAGGGAGCTTTATTAAGAACATTAAAAAATAGACGAGAATTATCAGAAGTTAGTCTACCTTTTACAAATCCACATTGTTCGGGAGCTATTAAATGGGGGAGGAAGTATTCCAGGCGCATTGCTAAAAGTTTAGCAAAAATCTTATAATCAACATTTACCAATGAGATGGGGCGGTAATTTTTGCAAAATTTGGGGTCTTTGCCTTCCTTATGAATAAGACAGATAGAGGCTTCTAAAAAGGTACCACTTGCTGCACCAGTAGAACAAAAATGTTGGAACAGATTAAAAAGTTTTGGCAATAGCAAGTTGGAAAAATGGAGATAGAACTCTACAGAAAAACCATCAGGACCTGGAGATTTATTTTTCTTTAAAGAATTCAAGGAGGAGGAGACTTCCTGTGGTGAAAGATCCGTGTCTAGAGAGGCGAAGTCTAGATCAGAAGCGGAAGGAGGAGGAATAGAGCTAAGATATTCATTGATAAGTGAGTCGGTGGGAGGCGACTCAGGAGTGTATAAAATGCTATAAAATTTTGTGAATTCAGCTAGTATGTCTTTATCTTTGAAGAGGTGTTTGCCATCGTTAGATTGAATGGACTCAATGAATGTTTTCTCTTTTCTAGATTTTAAATAATTAGCAAGGAGTGAGCCGGCTTTATTACGGCCACCATAGTATCTGGCACTGCTACGAAACAAAGTGAAGGAAGCCTTATCAGTAGAAATTTTCTTAAATTCCATCTTAGCTTTGATAAGTTGTTTCAGGGTAGAGCCTGATGAAGAGGTATAAAACTGATGTTCTAAGTGTTTAATGGAAGATAAAAGAGCTTTATGTTTATTGGAGGATAGTTTCTTTTTCTTGGACACAAAATCTATAATAAACCCGCGAGCGGTGGCTTTAAAACTATCCCATACCAAAACGGGAGACATAGAGGTATCTTCATTAATAGAGAAGAATTCTTCAGCAAAAGAGATGAAAGAAGAGGAAAAGACTGGATCCTGTAAAAGATAATTATTAAACCTCCACCTAGACATTTTGGAACGAGGAGGAAGTAAATCAAAGTCAACGACTACTGGAGCATGATCTGAAATCAAAATGGGCTCAATCGAGGAGCAAACAAGGTTTTGAGCTAAGGGTTTAGAGAGAAATATATAGTCAATCCGAGATAAGGATCCATGAGGAGGGGAAAAAAAGGAAAATTCTGATTGGTCTGGATTGCATAGTCTCCAGGCATCGACCAATTGAGTCTGTGTGATAGTGTTAAGAAATTGTTTGTGAGTTTTGTGGGGAATAAACGTACCTGGGATTTGCGATCAATAAAAGGGTCTAAAACTTGATTGCAATCACCTCCAAGTATGAAAAATTCATCTTTATTTTGAAAAAACATGTCTGTAACAGTAGGCCAAAAAGAGGGATCGGACTGAGTTGGACCATAAAGGTTAAACACAGTGAGAGGAATATTGCTAACTAAAAGTTTAACTAGAATCCACCTACCATCGGAGTCAATATCTTGTGTAACAACAGTGCATTTCAATTTTTTATGGCATAGAATAACAACTCCATTCTTCTTTGTGTTAGTAGGGGAAACTAATACTGAACCAACCCAACTACGTTTAAGTTTGAGAGCTTCAGCCTCAGATAGATGGGTTTCTTGTAACAAAACTAAATCAGGTTTATATGAGGCTAAATGTGAAAGAATTCTCTGCCTCTTTATAGGGTTATTAAAACCTTTTACGTTCCATGTGATAACTCTGAATGTAAAAAATTAACATTAGATAAACAACAGTGTAATATTGAGAAAAAATGCAAATAAGTATAAAATGAAAAATAAGCATTAAAAAAATTAAGAAGATTAAATAAAAGAAGTAAGGTAATATGATAGAAAATGAAGAAGAGAAATGAGAAAGGTGGATAATAAAGGAGAGTTAAGAAAATAGCAAAATCTTGCAGTAACTGTAGGAAAAGGGATAAAAACAGTAAGGAAAAAGAAGACATGAAATGAAATAGGGAGGATCAAGCAAAGAGAGATAAGAAAAGAGTATGTCTGTTAGAGAATAGGAAGAAAGAGGGAGAGGAGGCAAAAGGAAAGAGAGAGAAGAAGCAAGCATAGACAGTACATATCCAAAAAGGATGACTGAGAAAAACATACCTGAGGGGGACAAAGAGAGATACAATGGGGCAAGGACGACACATGACAAGACGGACCACCCAAACTCAGGACGTACGGATCGCATCGGGACAAGGAAGAAAAAGGATAAGGACCATACGGATTGATAAAACATAAACAAACCTGTAAGAAAATATAAAAGAGACAATTAACATTGAAATAATACAAAGAAAGTTAAACATCTGGCAAACGAATGACAAGAGATATGACAAACATGAACCACTTATGCTATTTTGAATGAATAACTTTTAGAAGAAATGAACCACAAATAGAACATTACTAAGTCAATAGAAGTAACAACCAAGAACGAAACCATGTCATGACCGGAAAAATGTCTAAAAGATTAGTACATGAGGAAAACAGGAGAGTCAACCATTGGAAGGGCCAGCAGTGTCCATGGCATTTGTAGTATGAGAATGAATAAATTTCCTAAGCTCCACAGGATCTTGAAAGGACCAAGTCTGATTTTGATAGGTCACCTTAAAAATGCTGGGATGAAAAAGACCATATCGAGCACCAAGAGATCGTAGAGGGGCTCGAAGATTAAGGAACTCCTTTCTTCCTGCTGCTGTAGCATTAGATACATCTTGAGAAATATACACCCTCTGACCAAGCCAAGAAATTTGTCGTTTGGCTCTAGCTGCAGATATAATTGAAAGCAAGTCAGTATATTTCAAAAAAAGAATAATGACTCCCCTTGGTTTGACCGGAGACGTAGAGCTTGAAGAACGTGGACCCAATCTGTGAGCTCTCTGAATACTAAGAGATGTAGAAGAAGGCATATCCAGGAGCTTCGGTAAGAAGGAGGAAAAGAAGGAGACAGGATCATCACCCTCGAGGGCCTCAGGCAGTCCGTAAATGCGTAGATTATTCCTCCTATTTCTGTTTTCCAAATCCTCTGTGTGATGCCGAAGGTCACGAACCTCTCCCTCTAAAGAAGAAAGCCTCTGAAAGTTATCTTGTACCACAGAGAGTTGCTGCTCCACTAAAGATACTCTGCTCTCCATTGTAGACCACTTCTCCTCCAAGAGTTGCATTTTACTGTTGGTCTCCTCTACAAAGGGGCGCAGAGCTCGAATTTCCTCCAACAATATTTCTAAGGAAATAGGAGATGACGATTTGTCAGGAGAGGGAGAATCATGCTTTAGACGTTTAGAAGATGATGAAGGTGGTGAGGTTTTTGTTGTGGTGGACTGTGATGAAGCAGAACGATTAGAAGTAACACCTGCCATCGTTTCTTCGGTATGGGATGAGAATGGCACTGAAGAAGGAGTTGGTGTTGACGAGGAAGAATGATTCTTAGGTACAAAGATAAATTGTGGTTTACGCAGTCTTCCCATATATAGAAGGTACACAGGTAGCACATAGGGTAATATACAACCTATATAACAACCGTAGCCTACAGTCCTCACAAAAAGAATAATGTAAAGTAGTCTCTTGAGATGACTAAAAGCTTCGCAAAAGGAGATACTATTCCATTATGAATCTGAATAATGACACCAAGCAAAAATGATCCTGAGTAGCACCAAGAGGAGAGCCAACTGTGGACAAATGATGAAAGTAAGTCACGTATCAGAAATTAGTGATATCCAACTAGGAGAGCCATGCTCAGAAGGTATTTCCAGTGAAAGAAAGGCTGTCGTCTGAAGAAAGGAAGCTCCTAAAAGCAGCATGGGGATTCCTTACATGACATGGTAAAGTGGGCAGCTCTGTCAGAAACATTTCCCAGGTTGCATTTTATAATAATGGCTGACAGAGCAATGCAGGCATATTAGTTATTGCTCTGAGGTAAATGAAACATCAGTGAAAGTCATGAAAGCAGAGCCATTCATAGCAACAGACAGCTTACTGCAATAACGAGTTGCTCCACTAAGCAGAAATGCTACCTTCAAAACCGAGCAAGTGCTGGGTGAGAGCAGACACCGCCAGTCCATGCGTTTTTCCCAGTAGACAATAGCTCGGCAGTCAAAATGGCGGGCGCGCTGAGGAGACTGCATCGGCGGCGAAAATGACAAGAAGCAGAACGCGCTTCATGCTGAAGAAACGCTCACCAGACGCGCGGCATCTTCCGACGTTGGAAACAGGTGCTGTCCGGTAGTAAAAGGTGCAGAAATATGCACCCACGGCTTATAAATGTCCCGGTGCGGCGGAGTCTCCGGTTCAGGCGGCCATCTTAAGCGGCGCCGAAGCCACGCCCCCTAACTTCCTTCTTTTGACTTCTTGGGTGGTAGTCCTGTCCTGACTCCCGACCCGAATGTGATTGATCTGTAGTGTTGAGGAACAAGAAAAGTAAAAGAATTTGAGCAGTTTGTGTAGTTCTGGTAATAAACTGACTGGTCTCGGAAGAACCTGTAAAAATAAAAAAAGAAGTGCACGAAAGGACTATGTAAGTAATTATAGTAAAACGTCATTCCAGCATTCAGGCAGAATCATCCCTCGGACCCTAAATATTGCAAATCAAGATTAAAAATTAGTTACCACACCATCCAAGCCACCACATAAATCACCACTCAGTCAATATTACTCGGTGCAATAGTTATCTGTTAAAAATGTGGTGCACTTTTGCCTATTGTATCTCTTCTCCCTTAGAAGCAATACACTCATGGGCAGTCTTGTACAATGATTTTCATTGGTAGCCCAGCTAGGGAATGAAAAAAAGAAGGATAGGAATGGGAGGCATTGTCTTCATGTCCTTTAGTGAATGGCGGCTTTTTGTGTGCACACAGGTCCACCGCATACATGTTGAATGGGCCAGCGTACACCAAATATATACATTTTGCTCTCTCTATATTTGTTTTCAAAGCAGTTCGACAATATATGCAAGCTCTGTTGTGGGCTACTTAGTCTGGGAAGTAGAACTCATCCTCAGACTCAGGGGGTTTGCCCAGAAGTTCATCGGCTAACACACTTGCGTCTGACCAATTGTCCTCATCCTCCCCTTGTGCTGTTTCAGGAACAGTGTAATCTTTTAGGATGAAGTGTTTGTTAATTTTCTGTCAATTTCAAGTGAGGACAGCACAGAACTCACTTTGTCCTTATTCCGTTTTTAACCAGCGTTCTTATACTGTTTTTAAAACTGTATTTTAAAACTGTATTTTTTTGGTGCATTGTGTAAAGAGCTGTGTTATAGCTCTGTGGGGTAGATTCACAATTCACAAGTCAGCGCTTTAGTTGCTGACGCAAACACTCGGCTCCTTAAAACTGCCGATGACGCGACCGCGCAGTGGCGCCTTTTCTGTCAATTTCGAGTGAGGACAGCACAGAACTCACTTTGTCCTTATTCTGTTTTTAACCAGCGTTCTTATACTGTTTTTAAAACTGTATTTTAAAACTGTATTTTTTTGGTGCATTGTGTAAAGAGCTGTGTTATAGCTCTGGGGGGTAGATTCACAATTCACAAGTCAGCGCTCTAGTTGCTGACGCTGACGCAAACACTCGGCTCCTTAAAACTGCCGATGACGCGACCGCGCAGCAGCGCCTTTTCTGTCAATTTCGAGTGAGGACAGCACAGAACTCACTTTGTCCTTATTCCGTTTTTAACCAGCGTTCTTATACTGTTTTTAAAACTGTATTTTTTTGGTGCATTGTGTAAAGAGCTGTCTTATAGCTCTGGGGGGTATATTCACAATTCACAAGTCAGCGCTCTAGTTGCTGACGCAAACACTCTGCTCCTTAAAACTGCCGATGACGCGACCGCGCAGCGGTGCCTTTTCTGTCAATTTCGAGTGAGGACAGCACAGAACTCACTTTGTCCTTATTCCGTTTTTAACCAGCGTTCTTATACTGTTTTTAAAACTGTATTTTTTTGGTGAATTGTGTAAAGAGCTGTGTTATAGCTCTGGGGGGTAGATTCACAATTCACAAGTCAGCGCTCTAGTTGCTGACGCAAACACTCGGCTCCTTAAAACTGCCGATGACGCGACTGTGCAGCGGCGCCTTTTCTATCAATTTCGAGTGAGGACAGCACAGAACTCACTTTGTCCTTATTCCGTTTTTAACCAGCGTTCTTATACTGTTTTTAAAACTGTATTTTAAAACTGTATTTGTTTGGTGCATTGTGTAAAGAGCTATGATATAGCTCTGGGGGGTATATTCACAATTCACAAGTCAGCGCTCTAGTTGTTGACGCTGACGCAAACACTCTGCTCCATAAAACTGCAGATGACGCGACCGCGCAGCGGCGCCTTTTCTGTCAATTTCGAGTGAGGACAGCACAGAACTCACTTTGTCCTTATTCCGTTTTTAACCAGCGTTCTTATACTGTTTTTAAAACTGTATTTTAAAACTGTATTTTTTTGGTGCATTGTGTAAAGAGCTGTGTTATAGCTCTGGGGGGTAGATTCACAATTCACAAGTCAGCGCTCTAGTTGCTGACGCTGACGCTAACACTCGGCTCCTTAAAACTGCCCATGACGCGACCGCGCAGCGGGCGTGCCGCTGGCGCGCCAAAGGCGCGCCTAAGGCAAGTCCGTCTGCACCCGTCCGCGCCCAAACGGGGCCAGGGGCAGGAACCCCTGCCAGTTTGGTGAGGGAGAGGCTCCTTTATAACTCGGAACAACTCTACCATCTTAGAAGAGAGGCGGACAGTAAGTGTGGTCACAACATGTTGCCAGATAGCACCAGTACGCAATGCGCACACTGTAATTTTAAATTCCAAACCAATCTTCAATCTCTGGCAGACATTCCCAATATAAAACAGATTATGATGCTTTTACTGAATTGCTGCTCACTTCCTAAACACTCCGCTGAAATCTACCTACTCTTAGAAGAGATGAACCCAGATGTTCTATTTTTAACAGAGAGTTGGTTAAATAATGAGACAGACTATGACATCGTCCAAGCCCTCCCTCCAAATTATGTAATTCAGAGGCTTGACCGAAATCTAGGCCGCGGAGGCGGGCTAGCCATAATTCATAAAGACAATTTTATTTGCCGGACTACGACAAATCCTATTCCTGATTGTGAAAGCATGTCTTTTGTAATCAACTTATATTCTACTTATACCTTCTCAGGGATTCTAGTCTACCGGCCTCCGGGCCCTCTTGGCCTTTTTAACAAAGACCTACCTGATCTCGTAGCAAATCATGCTAGTTCCTCCCCCAACTTCACAATTCTGGGAGATTTTAATATGCACTTTGATGATGCTCAATCTGCATCCTCTTTAGAACTTATCGACGAATTGTCAATATTCCAACTTACCCTAAAAGTGGATGGTCCTACTCATATTAAAGGTCACCTGCTTGACCCTATCTTTTCTAATATACAGAACCTACTGGTAGGCAACTCTGTCCCTCTACCCTGGTCAGACCATTTTTTACTTCCTTTTATTTGGGCATTACCTGACCCCATTTCACCAGCTGCTAGAACCATTAAACTGGCTCGTAAGTGGTCGAAACTCCCCTTAGACGCCTGGATAGATAATCTAAAAGACACTATTCCACTACCCCATTCAAACTCTAATGTCGCAAATGATAATTTCAACAATTGGCTTGAGTCATCACTCAACCGAATCCTCCCAAGGAAAGAGATTCCAGAAAAGGTTGGAGGAAAAAAAAAACCCTGGTACTCCCAGAAATTACGTGAACTGACAGTTATGTAAAAATTATGAAAGAAGCCAGCCACAGCACCAAGACAGCTCTAATCGCCACAAAAGACTACATCCGCACCCTACTTGATACAGGAGAATCAGCCACCTTGATCTTGCTTGACCTCTCAGCAGCTTTCAACACTGTCTCCTACCATGTACTCATTGATCGCCTACACCAGATTGAAATCACAGATGATGCACTCAAATGGATTGCATCCTTTCTCATGGGGCAAACCCAAAGAGTACACCTCCCTCCTTCACCTCGCAAGCCAAGCACACCATCTGTGGCATCCCCCAAGGTTCATGCCTCAGCCCAACCCTCTTCAACGTCTACATGACACCGCTCGCAGACATCGTCAGATTGCATGACATCAACGTCATCTAATACGCTAACAACACACAGCTCGTCCTCTCGCTCTCAGCGTACTCCACCCCGACGAAAATCAACTTCCATGAGTGTATGAAGAAAGTCTCAGCCTGGATGAAGGACAACTGCCTGAAGCTCAACATGGACAAAACTGAGGTTCTGATCTTTGGTAAACACACCACAATCTGGAGTGACTCCTGGTGGCCAGCGGAACTCGGACCCACCCCCACACTGAAAGACCACGCCCGCAACCTTGGCATCATCCTTGATAGCAAACTCTCCATGAAATATCAGGTCAACACTGTCTCTTCAGCCTGCTCCCACATGCTCCGCAAACTATTCAAGTGGCTGCCCATCAGTACTAGGAAGACAGTGATGCAGGCCCTCATCACCAGCCGACTGGACTACGGCAACGCACTCTATGCAGGCACCACCACCAAACTCATGCAAAGACTTCAGGCGATCCAGAATGCAGCCGCCTGAAGGACCTCTACTGGCTCCTAGGGGGAAACATCCATTACAACGCAGTCATTACAACAACCCACCTTAACAAGTCAACTGTTACAACGCAACTGCCTTTACATCGCATGCCACTACAATGCATGCCATTACAACGCATGTCACTACAACGCATGCCATTACAACGCATACCATTACAACGCATACCATTACAACGGATGCCATTACAGCGCATTATAAGGTAAGTAATGGAGTTTTTTTAGTATTAGGGTGGGTATGGGTTTTGGGGTACATGGGAATAGTAATTTTTACCCCTACACTATCCAACACTTTCCCTACTGTTGCACTCCCTGGAGTGGGAATAGTAATTTTTACCCCTACATTATTCAACACTTACCCTACTGTTGCCCTAAAAGTATTATGCGTTGTAATGGTATGCGTTGTAATGGAATGCGTTGTAAAGGTAGTTAAAAAAAATGCGTTGTAATGGCATGCGTTGTCAAATCATGCAATGTAATGGTAGTTGCGATGTAAAGACTGCGTTGTAAAAGCATGCGTTGTAATTGCATGCATTGTAACGTCATATATTTGCTCCCAGGCCAGAAGAGATGCCATTTCAAGCTCCTGACCCACGCCTACAAAGCCCTCCATGACCAAGGACCTGCCTACATTAACCACCGCCTCCACTTCCATCAACCCTTTAGGAACCTCCGCTTGGCACATCTCTCCCTCGCACAGATACCTTGCATATGCTACTGCTGCTCCGGAGGACGCTCCTTCTCCCATCTCGCTGCCAAAGCCTGGAATGCCGTCCCCCTCCTCCTCCTCCGCACTGCACCCTTGCTGACCCACTTCAGGAAGCAGGCCAAGACCTGGCTCTTCGATTAAGACCTGCAGCAAGCACCTGGATACCCTCTCGGATGACAAGCCGAGCTTTACAAGTACTTGATTGATTGTCTGTGGCAACGAATCCATTTCTGAAGCCTCTGAGTTGAAGCCATTCATACATAAACTCTTCCAAGATATTTACAGCTATATGAGATTACTCCATGGTGAACATCATTACTGTTGCATGCCGCCGAAGGCCCTTAAAACTTTGTTCAGTGCTGAGACCCACAGATAGCTGTAGCCTTACCCCAACAGAGGGGATCCAGTGTGCACTGGTACACATGTAATCAGTTGCTTCACAACTGGTCCACATGTCTATTGTCAGGTGGATATTCTGAACAGCACTCTGCTGCATAGTTTGGCCAACCAATTGTAGCACATCATGATGAAGTGCTGGAACAGCAACTCTGGCAAAAAAGGTCCATCCGCGAACCTTCCATTTCGGGCAGATGACTGTTACAAATTCTAAAAATCCCACTCCTTCCACAGAAGAAAATAGGGAGGAGGCCCAGCCCTAACATTTTAGCCAGCTTCCCTTTGTTCAAATGTGCTATTGGGTGGTTGTATTCGTAGGGCCCCTCCTGACTAAACATGCCCATAATTTCTTTTGTGGTGCCAATGACACAGGCGACTTCCAGAGAAAACCAGGTTGTGGGCGATTTAATGTTAATCTTGCGGTAATCATTTTATACGACAGTGTCTGCATCTGAGTCTTGTGCAATTTGGAGGTTGCTGATGCGGGTGATGCTGGCACACTATAGGGGACAACCATTGTATCAGGTCTGTGTTGTATAATGCCATCATCCTTTTCTTCCTCATGACCACCTTCTTCTTTTCTGACTGTGAACTGAACTGCTTCCCCTCTCTCTTCACCACCAACAGTAGCTATCTTTTTAAGGTGCTCCTCCCACTGGGTTCTGTGATGTTTTTCAGATGGGATGGTTGGACTCCAGTACTGCAGTGTGAACCTTGCTTACCTCGATGAACACTTGCATAGCAAATGGAACATGTTGAAATGATATCCTCCTGCTTGCTAATCGAAAAGAAGTCCCAAACTGGACAGGATAACTTTTTTAGTGTGCTAATGCGTGACGAACAGGAGGTAGTTGGGTGTGTCATTTGCCTCTCTGTAGGGTGTACTTGGACTGTGGTAGTGAGGGTTGCAGGTCTCAGCAGGGGTCTTACAAATATGGAAGCTGAGCAGGTTGAATGGGAGGGCTATTCTCTGCATCCTCTGAACCACCCTCCACACTGACAATCACTGGCTCGTCAATACTGTCAGTTTACATAATTTGAAGGCCTTCAGGATCTTTCCTTTTCCCTTGTTTCTCGTGGTGGGTCTCAGACTTGGCCGGCGCCGAATCCATGTCCGGATCATCAGAAGGGTGGCTTGGAGAATTTGGTGTAGTACCCTTTCTTTTTCTTCCTGGAGGTCGTGAAGCCAGTGGTTCAAGAGCAACATCTTGCTCAGCAGGAAGCTTAACCTCCTGTTCTGCGCCTACTTCAGGAAGAGCTGTTGCTGGCTGCGGCTCCTGTTTTCCATTTCCTGTCACAATTGGGTACCTTGCAGCTGAAACAAATCCAATTTAGACTCACCGCTCGTTGCCATGACTGCAGCGGCTGCATCGCTGAGAGACATGAGCTTGGGCTTAGGTTGGGATGGTGCCGTTGATCTGGGAGTACTGCTCCCAAACTTTTGCTGTCTAGAGGAGGGTGCACCATGTTTCCTGAAAAAGATAGAGTGGCACACCAGTGGTGGCAATCTCCTCCTCACTGGCCACTTTTCTTTGGGAGGAACACCCTTATTTTAGGCCATCTTGAAGTTCTTAGCTGTGGCAGTTGTTACTTAGCAGCACAAGCGGAAGCAGAGGAGGACTCCAGTGGTGTCACTGACGGCCATCTGTCTGGCAGTACTCTGTGTGATGTCTCTTGTGCACCTGAAAGCAAATAAACGAAAACATGAAATTTGCAATTTTATACTACAGACAATTAAATTTTGTAAGTTCATCACAAATAATTAACAATAGTGTATCCATTCCAAACCATGCATAAACATAATATTTCCATAACACACAGATTGAAAAGGTTACTTTATGTGCCGCTAAAATGCATGAGACACCTGTGGCAGTCAGGGGTATAGGGAAAATGGTATAATTCCTAACAAAATTATTGCTGGTGTGCGATGAGCTTATGGCCCATGATGAGCCACCTATGGCAGGCTGGGGTGCAGGGCAAAATTGAATAATCCTTTAAAAAATGATTGCTGGTGTGCACCTATGGCCTATGAGACGTCTTTGACAGGCAGGGGTGAAGGGGAAATGGAATAATTGTTAAAAAGGTTATTGCTGGTGTGCACCTATGACACATGAGACATCTATGGCAGGCATAGGGTACAGGAAAAAAATCAAATAATTGAAAAAAATAATTGCTGGTGCCCCCCTATAGGAGTCAATGCTGCACAGGGTAAAATGGAAACAATTATTTAAAAAAAAAACAATACTACAATTACCCTCAAGCACATTAAACTCATATCAAGGAAAAAGAAAAAATGAACAAAAAACAAACAGGCATAGACCTCTTCTATCAATGACCCCAGGAAATGGCTTGTAAAGGTGGAAGAACAGGATTTAAACACACACTGGCAAGTGCCAAATTGCCGCCAGCCACATGTTCACAACAACAAGCAAGAAAGCATTGACAACAAAGAACACATGGAGACCTATGACAAAAGCACACTATCTACACAAAATGGCTGCCATGCCACATGGCCACCAAGTGTGAAGGTATGGACAGCAAAGAACATATGGAGGCCTATGAGAAAAGCACGCTGACTACTCAAAATGGCCTCAAGCCACATGTTCACAACAAGAAGATTGAAGGCATGGACAACAAAGAACACATGAATGTCTATGGTAAAAGCACACTGGCTACACAAAATGGCTGCCCTGCCATACGGCATGAAAACAAAAACAAAATAGTGGCCTATGGCAAACTCTCTCTCTCTCTCTCTCTCTCTCTCCCCCCCCCTCGCCACACAAAAATAGCCACTTGGGCAGAAAAGGAGGAGGCATTGTAAAGAAAGGAGAAAATAGTACTATTAATTCAGCAATGTCAAAAACGAAAATTAAGTAAACTCTTCAAATTCCCCAACCACAAACATCCCAACCACCCCCACCAAAATACACTTAAACATTTAGCTAAAAACACATTTTAATCCAAGGCCATCCGTAAATCAATAGATGTTTTAAAAAAAACATATAGCACAGAAAACGTTTTTTAAAATACATCCAATGCCTAGTGCTGGCTGGCGATGGCCCTTGGGCAGACTGGGCCCCAGACAATAAAATGAGCAAAATCGTGCAAAATTTACTAACAACACACAGTAAAATGGAGAAAAAGTACTTTCAAACCAGGCTCCCAGTCCTCCCAAAATTGTGCAAACTTTTTCCATTAGAAAAAACTAAAAAAGGCAAATGCAAAATAGGGCCCTACTGCAACTTTAGGCCACCCACAATCAAATGTAATAATTTAAGAAAAAATGAAAAGGTCAAAGAAATACTGGTGCGTGTCTTTCATAAAACAATAACCTTACCCAAAAGTTCTTTAACGTACTTTATTTCTCAGAAAATAGTTAAAAACTTAAAATCCAATGGTGTATGTGTACATACACCATTATATATATATGTATATATATATATATAACACCTTGTGAACAAGGCCGCTGTGCCGGCTGAAACGCGTCATGGCTGACGTGCGTTTGAATTAAAAGAAGAAGAAACTGATCGCAATTGTTGTTGGCTCCGTTTGTGTTCTGAAACAACTGCATCAAGCGTTTTGCAATATATTACAAGGTTCCAGCCTTTCAAACTGCCAGCAACCCACTGGGGTAAAACAAGCAAGTGATGCGAGGGGTAACAGCACCCACTTGGGATTTATTCTACATTATGGACTGCAAGAACCAGAGTGCAACAGTGCACACGCCCACTGTGGTGACGCCCATAAAGGCAGGACTTTTAATGAAGCAGGGATTCCATAATGTTGTTGCTGCTCCTTGATGCTAATTGCCAGTGAACAAGGGCAGTGGAGTGCCCGAAACGCGTTTGGCAGAGACATTGTGACTGTCAGCTAGGAAGCGGACCGATTTGCAGTCCTCAAATAAAAGGCTTAATACCCACCGTGGCTGGCGTCTTCTTTTGGAGGTAACTTTTGCAGAATAATGTGAGCGGCTGCCTCAGCCACGAAGACGCGCCACCGCTGATCTAGCGGATCCTCTGCGTCTTGTAACAGGAGGCGCCCTAATGGAGCGGTGGGCCCGGAGGACCATGGTATTGGCAAGGTTCCAGCCTTTGAAACTGCCAGCAACCCACTGGGGTAAAACAAGCAAGTGATGCGAGGGGTAACAGCACCCACTTGGGATTTATTCTACATTATGGACTGCAAGAACCAGAGTGCAACAGTGCACACGCCCACTGTGGCGACGCCCATAAAGGCAGGACTTTTAATGAAGCAGGGATTCCATAATGTTGTTGCTGCTCCTCGATGCTAATTGCCAGTGAACAAGGGCAGTGGAGTGCCCGAAACGCGTTTGGCAGAGACATTGTGACTGTCAGCTAGGAAGCGGACCGATTTGCAGTCCTCAAATAAAAGGCTTAATACCCACCGTGGCTGGCGTCTTCTTTTGGAGGTAACTTTTGCGGAATAATATATATATATATATATATATATATATAAGAAAAAAGGAAAAGCCCACAGCTTCGGCGTCCTTTCAGGCTGACAGCTTTATTGTGTCTGAAATACGTGGCAGCTTAACAACTCCTTAAGTCCTTACGCGTTTCGGCGCCTTGCGCCTTGATCACAGGTGAGTTGATTTGGATCCCAGTGGTCACGTGGCCTTTCCTTTAGACCACTATTACCAGAATGCACTAGTATGCAAATTCCAACCTTGGCTCGACATAGTATCCTATTTGGCATTAGTAGCCTTAAAATCTTGTCAAAGTCCAATCTTTATCTTGTTTCTTGTGCTGCATTCCGGTAAAAACATTAAAAAGCCCAGTGCACTTGGCTGCCACGTAACAAGTAATTGCCTGGCAAAGAAACACGAAGACTGCTGGATAGAGGTAAACCTCCTTCCTCCCTTTCTCTTCAACCACGCACATAGTCACGGAAATCCATTTTGACTGCTGTGGTGAAGAGCGAGTCATGCCCCTCCGTTTGATACATTCACAAATCTCCACTTTACCGGGGCCCCCAACTCTGCAGGGCGGGCTCAAAGCAGGAATGGAGAATCCTGTTAAAAACAACGAGAAAAAGGAAAAGCCCACAGCTTCGGCGTCCTTTCAGGCTGACAGCTTTATTGTGTCTGAAATACGTGGCAGCTTAACAACTCCTTAAGTCCTTACGCGTTTCGGCGCCTTGCGCCTTGATCACAGGTGAGTTGATTTGGATCCCAGTGGTCACGTGGCCTTTCCTTTAGACCACTATTACCAGAATGCACTAGTATGCAAATTCCAACCTTGGCTCGACATAGTATCCTATTTGGCATTAGTAGCCTTAAAATCTTGTCAAAGTCCAATCTTTATCTTGTTTCTTGTGCTGCATTCCGGTAAAAACATTAAAAAGCCCAGTGCACTTGGCTGCCACGTAACAAGTAATTGCCTGGCAAAGAAACACGAAGACTGCTGGATAGAGGTAAACCTCCTTCCTCCCTTTCTCTTCAACCACGCACATAGTCACGGAAGTCCATTTTGACTGCTGTGGTGAAGAGCGAGTCATGCCCCTCCGTTTGATACATTCACAAATCTCCACTTTACCGGGGCCCCCAACTCTGCAGGGCGGGCTCAAAGCAGGAATGGAGAATCCTGTTAAAAACAACGAGAAAAAAGGAAAAGCCCACAGCTTCGGCGTCCTTTCAGGCTGACAGCTTCATTGTGTCTGAAATACGTGGCAGCTTAACAACTCCTTAAGTCCTTACGCGTTTCGGCGCCTTGCGCCTTGATCACAGGTGAGTTGATTTGGATCCCAGTGGTCACGTGGCCTTTCCTTTAGACCACTATTACCAGAATGCACTAGTATGCAAATTCCAACCTTGGCTCGACATAGTATCCTATTTGGCATTAGTAGCCTTAAAATCTTGTCAAAGTCCAATCTTTATCTTGTTTCTTGTGCTGCATTCCGGTAAAAACATTAAAAAGCCCAGTGCACTTGGCTGCCACGTAACAAGTAATTGCCTGGCAAAGAAACACGAAGACTGCTGGATAGAGGTAAACCTCCTTCCTCCCTTTCTCTTCAACCACGCAAATAGTCACGGAAGTCCATTTTGACTGCTGTGGTGAAGAGCGAGTCATGCCCCCTCCGTTTGATACATTCACAAATCTCCACTTTACCGGGGCCCCCAACTCTGCAGGGCGGGCTCAAAGCAGGAATGGAGAATCCTGTTAAAAACAACGAGAAAAAAGGAAAAGCCCACAGCTTCGGCGTCCTTTCAGGCTGACAGCTTCATTGTGTCTGAAATACGTGGCAGCTTAACAACTCCTTAAGTCCTTACGCGTTTCGGCGCCTTGCGCCTTGATCACAGGTGAGTTGATTTGGATCCCAGTGGTCACGTGGCCTTTCCTTTAGACCACTATTACCAGAATGCACTAGTATGCAAATTCCAACCTTGGCTCGACATAGTATCCTATTTGGCATTAGTAGCCTTAAAATCTTGTCAAAGTCCAATCTTTATCTTGTTTCTTGTGCTGCATTCCGGTAAAAACATTAAAAAGCCCAGTGCACTTGGCTGCCACGTAACAAGTAATTGCCTGGCAAAGAAACACGAAGACTGCTGGATAGAGGTAAACCTCCTTCCTCCCTTTCTCTTCAACCACGCAAATAGTCACGGAAGTCCATTTTGACTGCTGTGGTGAAGAGCGAGTCATGCCCCCTCCGTTTGATACATTCACAAATCTCCACTTTACCGGGGCCCCCAACTCTGCAGGGCGGGCTCAAAGCAGGAATGGAGAATCCTGTTAAAAACAACGAGAAAAAGGAAAAGCCCACAGCTTCGGCGTCCTTTCAGGCTGACAGCTTCATTGTGTCTGAAATACGTGGCAGCTTAACAACTCCTTAAGTCCTTACGCGTTTCGGCGCCTTGCGCCTTGATCACAGGTGAGTTGATTTGGATCCCAGTGGTCACGTGGCCTTTCCTTTAGACCACTATTACCAGAATGCACTAGTATGCAAATTCCAACCTTGGCTCGACATAGTATCCTATTTGGCATTAGTAGCCTTAAAATCTTGTGAAAGTCCAATCTTTATCTTGTTTCTTGTGCTGCATTCCGGTAAAAACATTAAAAGCCCAGTGCACTTGGCTGCCACGTAACAAGTAATTGCCTGGCAAAGAAACACGAAGACTGCTGGATAGAGGTAAACCTCCTTCCTCCCTTTCTCTTCAACCACGCAAATAGTCACGGAAGTCCATTTTGACTGCTGTGGTGAAGAGCGAGTCATGCCCCCTCCGTTTGATACATTCACAAATCTCCACTTTACCGGGGCCCCCAACTCTGCAGGGCGGGCTCAAAGCAGGAATGGAGAATCCTGTTAAAAACAACGAGAAAAAAGGAAAAGCCCACAGCTTCGGCGTCCTTTCAGGCTGACAGCTTCATTGTGTCTGAAATACGTGGCAGCTTAACAACTCCTTAAGTCCTTACGCGTTTCGGCGCCTTGCGCCTTGATCACAGGTGAGTTGATTTGGATCCCAGTGGTCACGTGGCCTTTCCTTTAGACCACTATTACCAGAATGCACTGGTATGCAAATTCCAACCTTGGCTCGACATAGTATCCTATTTGGCATTAGTAGCCTTAAAATCTTGTCAAAGTCCAATCTTTATCTTGTTTCTTGTGCTGCATTCCGGTAAAAACATTAAAAAGCCCAGTGCACTTGGCTGCCACGTAACAAGTAATTGCCTGGCAAAGAAACACGAAGACTGCTGGATAGAGGTAAACCTCCTTCCTCCCTTTCTCTTCAACCACGCACATAGTCACGGAAGTCCATTTTGACTGCTGTGGTGAAGAGCGAGTCATGCCCCCTCCGTTTGATACATTCACAAATCTCCACTTTACCGGGGCCCCCAACTCTGCAGGGCGGGCTCAAAGCAGGAATGGAGAATCCTGTTAAAAACAACGAGAAAAAAGGAAAAGCCCACAGCTTCGGCGTCCTTTCAGGCTGACAGCTTCATTGTGTCTGAAATACGTGGCAGCTTAACAACTCCTTAAGTCCTTACGCGTTTCGGCGCCTTGCGCCTTGATCACAGGTGAGTTGATTTGGATCCCAGTGGTCACGTGGCCTTTCCTTTAGACCACTATTACCAGAATGCACTAGTATGCAAATTCCAACCTTGGCTCGACATAGTATCCTATTTGGCATTAGTAGCCTTAAAATCTTGTCAAAGTCCAATCTTTATCTTGTTTCTTGTGCTGCATTCCGGTAAAAACATTAAAAAGCCCAGTGCACTTGGCTGCCACGTAACAAGTAATTGCCTGGCAAAGAAACACGAAGACTGCTGGATAGAGGTAAACCTCCTTCCTCCCTTTCTCTTCAACCACGCACATAGTCACGGAAATCCATTTTGACTGCTGTGGTGAAGAGCGAGTCATGCCCCCTCCGTTTGATACATTCACAAATCTCCACTTTACCGGGGCCCCCAACTCTGCAGGGCGGGCTCAAAGCAGGAATGGAGAATCCTGTTAAAAACAACGAGAAAAAGGAAAAGCCCACAGCTTCGGCGTCCTTTCAGGCTGACAGCTTTATTGTGTCTGAAATACGTGGCAGCTTAACCCCTTCCATGCTCATGACGAGCTGGACTCGTCATGGCACACAGTGCTCGTGTGCTCATGACGAGTCCAGCTCGTCATGGAACCCAGTCAAGGAAATCCCTCTGGTGCGGGCACCAGAGGGATTCCCTTTCATCCCTAAAGCCTCGGGAGCTGGGGAAGAGCTTCCCAGCTCCCGAGGCCCCCTGGTTTCCCTGAAATGACGATCGGCGCGCACGTCGCGCTGATCTCATTTCAGTGAAACTGAAACTGAAATGAGCCAAGAGGCTCATTTCAGTTTCAGTTTCTACGTGCTCAGGGGGCTATCTCAGCCCCCTGAGCACGTAGAAACTCAGGAGAGGTATCGTTGGAAAGGGAGAATCTCCCTTTCCAAGGTACCCTCACTGAGTGGATCCCTGCTTGGGGATCGCCCCAGGAGGGCGATCCCCAAGCAGAGATCCACCCACTAGGCACCAGGGAGGGGAGCGGCCCCTTGGGCAAGGGCCTTTGCTCCCCCATACCATTTTTGGCATAATTAGTCTTTCTGCCCCCTGGGGAGTAGATGGGGGCAGTAGCCCCCAATCTGCCCCCGGGGTAGAAAGCCCACTAGACACCAGGGATTTCTATTTAAATTATATTTAGGGGTGGGGGCTGCCCAAAGCGGGCATGCCGATGCCCCCATCCCCCGGCCACAAAATTAGTCTTTCTGCCCCCTGGGGGCAGATGGGGCAATAGCCCCCAATCTGCCCCCCGGGGGCAGAAAGCCCACTAGATACCAGGGATTTTTTTAAAATTATAGTTAGGGGTGGGGGCTGCCCAATATGGGCATGCCAATGCCCCCACCCCACCCCGCCGCAAAGGTACAGTCTTTCTGCCCCTCCTGGGGAGCAGATGGGGCAGTAGCCCCAATCTGCCCCCGGAGCAGAAGCCCACTAGATACCAGGGATTTGTTATAAATTATAATTTGGGGTGGGGGCTGCCCAATATGGGCATGCCAATGCCCCCACCCCACCCCGCCGCAAAGGTACAGTCTTTCTGCCCCTCCTGGGGGGCAGATGGGGGCAGTAGCCCCCAATCTGCCCCCGGAGAGGCAGAAAGCCCACTAGACACCAGGTTTTTTTCCCCTCAATACATTTAGGGGTGGGGTTGCCCAAATGGGCATGCCAATGCCCCCACCCCTCCCCCACGAAATTCCAGTCTTTCTGCCCCCGGGGCGCAGATGGTGGCAGCGGCCACCAATCTGCACCCACCCGGGGTTCAGAAATACCCTAGATGCCAGGGATTATTTTTTTATAGGCCCGGGGTGGGGGCTGCCCAGAATGGGCATGCAAATGCCCCCACCCTACCCCCAAAGAAAAAAAAACTTTCTGCCCCCCAGGAGGCAGATGGGGGCAATAGCCCCTGATCTGCCCCCCCGGGAGGGGGCAGAAAGCCCACTATGCGCCAGGGATTTTTTTATATAGGTAGGGGTGGGGGCTGCCCAGAATGGGCATGTCAATGCCCCCAACCCAAAAAAATGCTACAGTCTTTCTGCCCCCTGGGAGGCAGATGGGGCAATAGCACCTTATCTGCCCCCGGGGGGCAGAAAGCCCACTAGCCACCAGGGATTTTTTTTACAAAGTTCGGGGTGGGGGCTGCCAAGAATGGACATGCCAATGCCCCCACCCACCCCAAAAAGATGTCACTGTCTTTCTGCCCCTCCCAGGAGGCAGATGGGGGCAGTAGCCCCTGATCTGCCCCCCGGGGGCAGAAAGCCCACTATGTGCCAGCGATTATGCTGGCTTTTTATACGGAGGGGTGGGGGCTGACCAGCATAGGCATCCCAATGCCCCGACCCCCCAAAGAATAGCCACAGTCTTTCTGCCCCCTCGGGGGCATATCGGAGCAATAGCCCTGATTTCCCCCTCCCCAGGGCGGCAGAAAGCCCACTAGGCACTGACTTTTTTCGGAATGTGCCTACCTGTTGAATTGGTTCCTAGCTCTGCCGGCACCCAGGGAAACCTAGCAAACCTATACATTTTTAAAACTAGACACCCAGGGGAATCCAGGATGGGCTGACTTGACTGGCTCTCACCAGGTTCTGTTACCCAGAATCCCTTGCAAACCTAAAAATTTGTCCCAAAAAACACATTTTCCTCACATTTTTGTGGTGGAAAGTTCTGGAATCTGCGTGGATCCACAAAATTCCACCCACCCCGCGTTCCCCAAAGTCTTTCGAGAAAAATGGTACCTCACTTGTGTGGGTAGGACTAGTGGCCGCGACAGGAAACGGCCCAAAACGCAACATGGACACACCACATTTTCACAGTGAAAACGGACCCTTTTTTGCAAAGTGCCTAGCTGTAGATTTTGAACCCTAACTCTGCCGGCACCTAGGGAAACCTAGCAAACCTATACATTTTTGAAGACTAGATACCCAGGGGAATCCAGGATTGGGTCACTTGACTGGCTCTCACCAGGTTCTGTTACCCAGAATCCCTTGCAAGCCGAAACATTTGTCAAAAAAAACAAATTTTCCTCACATTTCTGTGGTGGAAAGTTCTGGAATCTGCGTGGATTCACAAATTTCCACCCATCCCGCGTTCCCCAAAGTCTTCCGAGAAAAATGGCACCTCACATGTGTGGGTAGGCCTAGTGCCCGCGACAGGAAACGGCCCAAACGCAACGTGGACACACCACATTTTCACAGTGAAAACGGACCCTTTTTTTGCAAAGTGCCTAGCTGTAGATTTTGAACCCTAACACTGCCAGCACCTAGGGAAACCTAGCAAACCTATACATTTTTGAAAACTAGACACCCAGGGAATCCAGGATGGGGTGACTTGACTGGCTCTCACCAGGATCTGTTACCCAGAATCCCTTGCAAACCTAAAAATATGTCCAAAAAACACATTTTCCTCACATTTCTGTGGTGGAAAGTTCTGGAATCTGCGTGGATCCACAAATTTCCTACCACCCTGCGTTCCCCCAGGGCTCCCGATAAAAATGGTACCTCACTTGTGTGGGTAGGCATAGTGGCTGAAACAGGAAATGGCCCAAATCGTATTGTGGAGACTTCAAAACTACCTATAACAAAACTACCTGGTTTTGGGGGGGCACCTGGTTTTTGGCCCCGGGCTCGCCGCCATCTAGGAAACCTACCAATCCCACACATTTCTGAAAACTAGACACCCTGGGAGTCCAATGAGGTATGGCTTGCGTGGATCCCCCAACGTTTCCCTACCCAGAATCCCCTGCAACCCTCAAATTTAGCTGAAAAAACCATATTTTCCACATATTTTTGTGTGGAATCACCGTGCTGGCACAAATGTCCTACCACCCAGCGTTGCCCTTGTTCCCCGAGTAAAATGATACCTCACTTGTGTGGGTGTCCAAAGCAGAACTGGCTAAAAACGTATTTTTAAAAAATATAGCGCTTAGAATTCTCGGTGCTATACCCTAAATCCCTATGTTTTGGGCTCTTCCCAGTCACAGGCCTTTGGCCCACCCAAACAAGTGAGGTATCATTTTACTCGGGAGAACAAGGGGAACGCTGGGTGGTAGGACATTTGTGCCGGCACGGTGATCCCACGCAAAAATGTATGGAAAAAGTGATTTTTCAGCTAAATTTGAGGTTTGCAGGGGATTCTGGGTAGGAAAACGTTGTGGGACCCACGCAAGCCATACCTCGCTGGACTCCCCGGGTGTCTGGCTTTCAGAAATGTTTGAGTTTGGTAGTTTCCCAAGATGGCCGCCGAGCCCAGGGCCAAAACTCCTGGGACCCCCTTGCAAAACCAGGTTGTTTTGTGATAAGTAATTTTGATGTCGCCTCAATAGGTTTTGGGCCCTTTCCTGTCGTGGGTACTTGACCCACCCATGCGAGTGAGGTATCATTTTTATCGGGAGACATGGGGGAACACTGTGTGGTAGGAAATTTGTGGATCCACGTAGATTCCATAACTTTCCCACACAGAAATTGGAGAGAAAAGTGATTTTTTCAGCTAAATTTGAGGTTTGCAGGGCATTCTGGGTAGGGAAAACGTTGGGGGATCCACGCAAGCCATACCTCGTTGGACTCCCCGGGTGTCTAGTTTTCAGAAATGTGTGGGTTTGGTAGGTTTCCCAAGATGGCCGCCGAGCCCGGGGCCAAAAACCCAGGTGACTCCACTTGCAAAACCAGCTTGTTTTGTGATAGATCATTTTGATGTCTCCTCAATACGTTTTGGGCCCTTGCCTGTTGCGGGTACTTGAACCACCCACACCAGTGAGGTTTTGGCCCTGGGCTCGGTGGCCATCTTAGGAAACCTACCAAACCCACACATTTCTGAAAACTAGACACTCTGGGGAGTCCAGCGAGGTATGGCTTGCGTGGGTCCCCCAATGTTTTCCTACCCAGAATCCCCTGCAAACCTGAAATTTTGCTGAAAAAATTCACTTTTTCGCACATTTTTGTGTGGTAAAGTTGTGGAATCATGGGATTGACACACATTTCCTACCACCCAGCGTTCCCGAGGTCTCCCAATAAAAATGGTGCCTCACTCGGGTGGGAGGCCCAAGTACCCGCGACAGGCAAGGGCCCACAACGTATTGAGGCGACCTCAAAATGGCCTATCACAAAACGACCTGGTTTTGCAAGGGGGTCCCATGACGTTTTGGCCCGGGCTCGGCGGCCACCCATGGAAACCTACCAAACCTACACATTTCTGAAAAGTAGACACCCGGGGCATTCCAGGGAGGTATGACTTGCGTGGATCCACCAACGTTTTCTTACCCAGAATCCCCTGCAAACCTGATATTTTGCTCAAAAAATCACCTTTTCCGCACATTTTTGTGTGGTAAAGTTGTGGAATCATGGGGCTGACACAAATTTCCTACCACCCAGCAATCCCCCAGGTCTCCCGATAAAAATGGTGCCTCACTCGGGTGGGAGGCCCAAGTACCCGCGACAGGCAAGGGCCCACAACGTATTGAGGCGACCTCAAAATGGCCTATCACAAAACGACCTGGTTTTGCAAGGGGGGTCCCATGACATTTTGGCCCGGGGCTCAGCGGCCACCTACGGAAACCTACCAAACCTACACATTTCTGAAAAGTAGACACCCGGGGCATTCCAGGGAGGTATGACTTGCGTGGATCCACCAACGTTTTCTTACCCAGAATCCCCTGCAAACCTGATATTTTGCTGAAAAAATCACTTTTTCGCACATTTTTGTGTGGTAAAGTTGTGGAATCATGGGATTGACACAAATTTCCTACCACCCAGCGTTCCCCCAGGTCTCCCAATAAAAATGGTGCCTCACTCGGGTGGGAGGCCCAAGTACCCGCGACAGGCAAGGGCCCACAACGTATTGAGGCGACCTCAAAATGGCCTATCACAAAACGACCTGGTTTTGCAAGGGGGTCCCATGACGTTTTGGCCCGGGGCTCGGCGGCCACCTACGAAGCCTACCAAACCTACACATTTCTGAAAAGTAGACACCCGGGGCATTCCAGGGAGGTATGACTTGCGTGGATCCACCAACGTTTTCTTACCCAGAATCCCCTGCAAACCTGATATTTTGCTGAAAAAATAACTTTTTCGCACATTTTTGTGTGGTAAAGTTGTGGAATCATGGGATTGACACAAATTTCCTACCACCCAGCGTTCCCCAGGTCTCCCAATAAAAATGGTGCCTCACTCGGGTGGGAGGCCCAAGTACCCGCGACAGGCAAGGGCCCACAACGTATTGAGGCGACCTCAAAATGGCCTATCACAAAACTACCTGGTTTTGCAAGGGGGTCCCATGACGTTTTGGCCCGGGGCTCGGCGTCCACCTAGGGAAACCTACCAAACCTACACATTTCTGAAAAGTAGACACCCGGGGATTCCAGGGAGGTATGGCTTGCGTGGATCCCCCAACGGTTTCTTACCCAGAATCCCCTGCAAACCTGAAATTTGGCTGAAAAAATCACTTTTTCACACATTTTGTGTGGTAAAGTTGTGGCATCACTGGGCTGACACAAATTCCCTACCACCAGCGTTCCCCAGGTCTCCCGATAAAAATGGTGCCTCACTCGGGTGGGAGGCCCAAGTACCGCGACAGGCAAGGGCCCACAACGTATTGAGGCGACCTCAAAATGGCCTATCACAAAACGACCTGGTTTTGCAAGGGGGTCCCATGACGTTTTGGCCCGGGGCTCAGCGGCCACCTAGGAAAACCTACCAAACCCACATATTTCTGAAAAGTAGACACCCGGGGATTCCAGGGAGGTATGGCTTGCGTGGATCCCCCAACGGTTTCTTACCCAGAATCCCCTGCAAACCTGAAATTTGGCTGAAAAAATCACTTTTTCACACATTTTTGTGTGGTAAAGTTGTGGCATCACGGGGCTGACACAAATTCCCTACCACCCAGCGTTCCCCCAGGTCTCCCGATAAAAATGGTGCCTCACTCGGGTGGGAGGCCCAAGTACCCGCGACAGGCAAGGGCCCAAAACATTTTGTGATAGGCAATTTTGATGTCGCCTCAATACGTTGTGGGCCCTTGCCTGTCGCTGGTACTTGGGCCTCCCACACAAGTGAGGCACCATTTTTATCGGGAGACCTGGAGGAACGCTGGGTGGTAGGAAATTTGTGTGAGGCCAGTGATGCCACACTCCCACACAAAATGTGTGAAAAAGTGATTTTTCAGCTAAAATTGAGGTTTGCAGGGGATTCTGGGTAAGAAACGTTGGGGGATCCACGCAAGCCATACCTCCTGGAAGCCCCGGGTGTCTACTTTTCAGAAATGTGTGGGTTTGGTAGGTTTCCCTAGATGGCTACCGAGCACGGGGCCAAAACCCAGGTGACCCCGTGCAAAACCAGGTCGTTTTGTGAAAGGCCATTTGAGGTCGCCTCACTACGTTGTGGGCCCTTGCCTGTCGCGGGTACTTGGGCCTCCCACGCAGTGAGGCACCATTTTTATCGGGAGACCTGGGGGAACGCTGGGTGGTAGGAAATTTGTGTGAGGCCAGTGATGCCACACTTTCCCACACAAAAATGTGTGAAAAAGTGATTTTTTCAGCTAAAATTGAGGTTTGCAGGGGATTCTGGGTAAGAAACGTTGGGGGATCCACGCAAGCCATACCTCCCTGGAAGCCCCGGGTGTCTACTTTTCAGAAATGTGTGGGTTTGGTAGGTTTCCCTAGATGGCTACCGAGCACGGGGCCAAAACCCAGGTGACCCCCTTGCAAAACCAGGTCGTTTTGTGAAAGGCCATTTTGAGGTCGCCTCACTACGTTGTGGGCCCTTGCCTGTCGCGAGTACTTGGGCCTCCCACACGAGTGAGGCACCATTTTATCGGGAGACCTGGAGGACGCTGGGTGGTAGGAAATTTGTGTCAGCCCCATGATTCCACAGCTTTACCACACAACAATGTGCGAAAAAGTGATTTTTGAGCAAAATATCAGGTTTGCAGGGATTCTGGGTAGAAAACTTTGGTGGATCCACGCAAGCCATACCTCCCTGGAATCCCCGGGTGTCTACTTTTCAGAAATGTGTAGGTTTGGTAGGTTTCCTAGGTGGCCGCCGAGCCCCGGGCCAAAACGTCATGGGACCCCCTTGCAAAACCAGGTAGTTTTGTGATAGGCCATTTTGAGGTCGCCTCAATACGTTGTGGGCCCTTGCCTGTCGCGGGTACTTGGGCCTCCCACACAAGTGAGGCACCATTTTTATCGGGAGACCTGGGGAACGCTGGGTGGTAGGACATTTGTGTGAGGCCAGTGATGCCACACTTTCCCACACACAAATGTGTGAAAAAGTGATTTTTCAGCTAAAATTGAGGTTTGCAGGGGATTCTGGGTAAGGAAACGTTGGGGGATCCTCGCAAGCCATACCTCCCTGGAAGCCCCGGGTGTCTACTTTTCAGAAATGTGTGTGTTTGGTAGGTTTCCCTAGGTGCCGGCAGAGCTAGGGTTCACAAACTACAGCTAGGCACTTTGCCAAAAAGGGTCATTTTTCACTGCGAAATTGAGGTGAGACCACGTTGCGTTTTGCGCCGTTTCCTGTCGCGGGCACTAGGCCGACCCACACAAGTGAGGTACCATTTTTCTCAGAAGACTTTGGGGAACGCGGGGTGGGTGGAAATTTGTGAATCCACGCAGATTCCAGAACTTTCCACCACAGAAATGTGGGGAAAATGTGTTTTTTTGACAATTTTTAGGTTTGCAAGGGATTCTGGGTAACAGAACCTGGTGGGAGGCAGTCCAGTCACCCCATCCTGGATTCCCCTGGGTGTCTAGTTTTCAAAAATGTATAGGTTTGCTAGGGTTCCCTAGGTGCCGGCAGAGCTAGGGTTCAAAAACTACAGCTAGGCACTTTGCCAAAAAAGGGTCATTTTTCACTGCGAAATTGAGGTGTGACCACATTGCGTTTTGCGCCGTTTCCTGTCGCAGGCACTAGGCCGACCCACACAAGTGAGGTACCATTTTTCTCGGAAGACTTTGGGGAACGCGGGGTGGTTGGAAATTTGTGGATCCACGCAGATTCCAGAACTTTCCACCACAGAAATGTGGGGAAAATGTGGTTTTTTTGACAATTTTTATGTTTGCAAGGGATTCTGGGTAACAGAACCTGGTGGGAGGCAGTCAAGTCACCCCATCCTGGATTCCCCTGGGGTCTAGTTTCCAAAAATGTATAGGTTTGCTAGGTTTCCCTAGGTGCCGGCAGAGCTAGGGTTCAAAAACTACAGCTAGGCACTTTGCCAAAAAAGGGTCATTTTTCACTGCGAAATTGAGGTGTGACCACATTGCGTTTTGCGCCGTTTCCTGTCGCAGGCACTAGGCCGACCCACACAAGTGAGGTACCATTTTTCTCGTAAGACTTTGGGAACGCGGGGTGGGTGGAAATTTGTGGATCCACGCAGATTCCAAAACTTTCCACCACAGAAATGTGGGGAAAATGTGGTTTTTTGACAATTCTTTAGGTTTGCAAGGGATTCTGGGTAACAGAACCTGGTGGGAGGAAGTCAAGTCACCCCATCCTGGATTCCCCTGGGTGTCTAGTTTTCAAAAATGTATAGGTTTGCTAAGTTTCCATAGGTGCCGGCAGAGCTAGGGTTCAAAAACTACAGCTAGGCACTTTGCCAAAAAAGGGTCATTTTTCACTGCGAAATTGAGGTGTGACCACGTTGCGTTTTGCGCCGTTTCCTGTCGCAGGCACTAGGCCGACCCACACAAGTGAGGTACCATTTTTCTCGGAAGACTTTGGGGAACGCGGGGTGGGTGGAAATTTGTGGATCCACGCAGATTCCAGAACTTTCCACCACAGAAATGTGGGGAAAATGTGGTTTTTTTGATAATTTTTAGGTTTGCAAGGGATTCTGGGTAACAGAACCTGGTGGGAGGCAGTCCAGTCACCCCATCCTGGATTCCCCTGGGTGTCTAGTTTTCAAAAATGTATAGGTTTGCTAGGTTTCCCTAGGTGCCGGCAGAGCTAGGGTTCAAAAACTACAGCTAGGCACTTTGCCAAAAAGGGTCATTTTTCACTGCGAAATTGAGGTGTGACCACGTTGCGTTTTGCGCAGTTTCCTGTCGCAGGCACTAGGCCGACCCACACAAGTGAGGTACCATTTTTCTCGTAAGACTTTGGGGAACGCGGGGTGTGTGGAAATTTGTGGATCCACGCAGATTCCAAAACTTTCCACCACAGAAATGTGGGGAAAATGTGGTTTTTTTGACAATTCTTTAGGTTTGCAAGGGATTCTGGGTAACAGAACCTGGTGGGAGGAAGTCAAGTCACCCCATCCTGGATTCCCCTGGGTGTCTAGTTTTCAAAAATGTATAGGTTTGCTAGGTTTCCATAGGTGCCGGCAGAGCTAGGGTTCAAAAACTACACCTAGGCACTTTGCAAAAAAGGGTAATTTTTCATTGTGAAAATGTGGTACGTCCACGTTGCATTTTGAGCCATTTCCTGTTGTGGGCACAAGGGCTACCCACACAAGTGAGGTACCATTTTTATCGGGAGACTTAGGGTAACACAGAATTGTAGAGCAACTTTTATTACCTATTGACTTTCGATGCATTTCTGCCTTCCAAATGAAAGACAATGTGTAAAAAATAAGTCATTTTGAAAAATGACCTATAATTCTCATGCTAGTATGGGTACTCCCAATTTCGGAAATGTGCAAATATCTACTGTTTCTAAAATCTACATTTTGTTCCCATTTCAGAAATACATAGGTGTCTTTCATAACAATTTTTCCATGTATACATTTTCCCAAAATAATTGCTATATACCCGGTACATAATAAAAAACCATTGCAAGATGCTGCTCAATTATTGGCTCTGGGTTCGTCGGGTTCTTGGTGAACCTACAAGTCCTATATATCCCCACAACCAGAAAGGTCCAGCGGATATAACGGTATATTGCCTTCAAATAGCTGTCATAATTAGAAGAAGTTACAAGTGAAAACGTTGACACAAATGGCTGTTTTTTTCAACTAATTTTCAATTTTTCCTTTATTTAACTGTTAGTTTCTATAAGGAAAACTTTAAGGATCTACACAAATGACCCCTTGCTGAATTCAGAATTTTGTCTACTTTTCAGAAATGTATGGCTTTCCAGGATCCATTATTGGTTTCATACCCATTTCTACCATTAACTGGAAGGAGGTTGAAAGCACAAAAAATAGCAAAAATAGGCTATGTCCCAGAAAAATGCCAAAACTGTGTAAAAAAAGTTGGTTTTCTGACAAAAGTCTGCTTGTCCCTGAAAGCTGGGAAAATGGTGATTTCATCCCCACAACCCCTTTTTTGATGCCATTTGCAGGGAAAAATCAAGACGCTTTCATCTGTAGCCCTTTTTCGCATTTTTCCCAAAAAAACTAAATTTAGCTGTATTTTGACTAATTTCTGGGTCCCCTCCAGGGGAATCCACAAACCCTGGGTACCTTTACAATCCCCATGATGTTAGAAAAAAGGACGCAAATTTGGCATGGATACCTTATGTGGTCAAAAAGTTACAGGGGCCTAAGCGCGCACTACCCCAAATAGCCAAAAAAAGGCTTAGCACAGGAGGGGAAAAGGCCTAGCAGCGAAGGGGTTAACAACTCCTTAAGTCCCTACGCGTTTCGGCGCCTTGCGCCTTGATCACAGGTGAGTTGATTTGGATCCCAGTGGTCACGTGGCCTTTCCTTTAGACCACTATTACCAGAATGCACTAGTATGCAAATTCCAACCTTGGCTCGACATAGTATCCTATTTGGCATTAGTAGCCTTAAAATCTTGTCAAAGTCCAATCTTTATCTTGTTTCTTGTGCTGCATTCCGGTAAAAACATTAAAAAGCCCAGTGCACTTGGCTGCCACGTAACAAGTAATTGCCTGGCAAAGAAACACGAAGACTGCTGGATAGAGGTAAACCTCCTTCCTCCCTTTCTCTTCAACCACGCACATAGTCACGGAAATCCATTTTGACTGCTGTGGTGAAGAGCGAGTCATGCCCCTCCGTTTGATACATTCACAAATCTCCACTTTACCGGGGCCCCCAACTCTGCAGGGCGGGCTCAAAGCAGGAATGGAGAATCCTGTTAAAAACAACGAGAAAAAAGGAAAAGCCCACAGCTTCGGCGTCTTTTCAGGCTGACAGCTTTATTGTGTCTGAAATACGTGGCAGCTTAACAACTCCTTAAGTCCTTACGCGTTTCGGCGCCTTGCGCCTTGATCACAGGTGAGTTGATTTGGATCCCAGTGGTCACGTGGCCTTTCCTTTAGACCACTATTACCAGAATGCACTAGTATGCAAATTCCAACCTTGGCTCGACATAGTATCCTATTTGGCATTAGTAGCCTTAAAATCTTGTCAAAGTCCAATCTTTATCTTGTTTCTTGTGCTGCATTCCGGTAAAAACATTAAAAGCCCAGTGCACTTGGCTGCCACGTAACAAGTAATTGCCTGGCAAAGAAACACGAAGACTGCTGGATAGAGGTAAACCTCCTTCCTCCCTTTCTCTTCAACCACGCACATAGTCACGGAAATCCATTTTGACTGCTGTGGTGAAGAGCGAGTCATGCCCCCTCCGTTTGATACATTCACAAATCTCCACTTTACCGGGGCTCCCAACTCTGCAGGGCGGGCTCAAAGCAGGAATGGAGAATCCTGTTAAAAACAACGAGAAAAAGGAAAAGCCCACAGCTTCGGCGTCCTTTCAGGCTGACAGCTTTATTGTGTCTGAAATACGTGGCAGCTTAACAACTCCTTAAGTCCTTACGCGTTTCGGCGCCTTGCGCCTTGATCACAGGTGAGTTGATTTGGATCCCAGTGGTCACGTGGCCTTTCCTTTAGACCACTATTACCAGAATGCACTAGTATGCAAATTCCAACCTTGGCTCGACATAGTATCCTATTTGGCATTAGTAGCCTTAAAATCTTGTCAAAGTCCAATCTTTATCTTGTTTCTTGTGCTGCATTCCGGTAAAAACATTAAAAAGCCCAGTGCACTTGGCTGCCACGTAACAAGTAATTGCCTGGCAAAGAAACACGAAGACTGCTGGATAGAGGTAAACCTCCTTCCTCCCTTTCTCTTCAACCACGCACATAGTCACGGAAATCCATTTTGACTGCTGTGGTGAAGAGCGAGTCATGCCCCTCCGTTTGATACATTCACAAATCTCCACTTTACCGGGGCCCCCAACTCTGCAGGGCGGGCTCAAAGCAGGAATGGAGAATCCTGTTAAAAACAACGAGAAAAAAGGAAAAGCCCACAGCTTCGGCGTCCTTTCAGGCTGACAGCTTTATTGTGTCTGAAATACGTGGCAGCTTAACAACTCCTTAAGTCCTTACGCGTTTCGGCGCCTTGCGCCTTGATCACAGGTGAGTTGATTTGGATCCCAGTGGTCACGTGGCCTTTCCTTTAGACCACTATTACCAGAATGCACTAGTATGCAAATTCCAACCTTGGCTCGACATAGTATCCTATTTGGCATTAGTAGCCTTAAAATCTTGTCAAAGTCCAATCTTTATCTTGTTTCTTGTGCTGCATTCCGGTAAAAACATTAAAAAGCCCAGTGCACTTGGCTGCCACGTAACAAGTAATTGCCTGGCAAAGAAATACGAAGACTGCTGGATAGAGATAAACCTCCTTCCTCCCTTTCTCTTCAACCACGCACATAGTCACGGAAATCCATTTTGACTGCTGTGGTGAAGAGCGAGTCATGCCCCCTCCGTTTGATACATTCACAAATCTCCACTTTACCGGGGCCCCCAACTCTGCAGAGCGGGCTCAAAGCAGGAATGGAGAATCCTGTTAAAAACAACGAGAAAAAGGAAAAGCCCACAGCTTCGGCGTCCTTTCAGGCTGACAGCTTTATTGTGTCTGAAATACGTGGCAGCTTAACAACTCCTTAAGTCCTTACGCGTTTCGGCGCCTTGCGCCTTGATCACAGGTGAGTTGATTTGGATCCCAGTGGTCACGTGGCCTTTCCTTTAGACCACTATTACCAGAATGCACTAGTATGCAAATTCCAACCTTGGCTCGACATAGTATCCTATTTGGCATTAGTAGCCTTAAAATCTTGTCAGGCAATTACTTGTTACGTGGCAGCCAAGTGCACTGGGCTTTTTAATGTTTTTACCGGAATGCAGCACAAGAAACAAGATAAAGATTGGACTTTGACAAGATTTTAAGGCTACTAATGCCAAATAGGATACTATGTCGAGCCAAGGTTGGAATTTGCATACTAGTGCATTCTGGTAATAGTGGTCTAAAGGAAAGGCCACGTGACCACTGGGATCCAAATCAACTCACCTGTGATCAAGGCGCAAGGCGCCGAAACGCGTAAGGACTTAAGGAGTTGTTAAGCTGCCACGTATTTCAGACACAATAAAGCTGTCAGCCTGAAAGGACGCCGAAGCTGTGGGCTTTTCCTTTTTTCTCGTTGTTTTTAACAGGATTCTCCATTCCTGCTTTGAGCCCGCCCCTGCAGAGTTGGGGGCCCCGGTAAAGTGGAGATTTGTGAATGTATCAAACGGAGGGGCATGACTCGCTCTTCACCACAGCAGTCAAAATGGATTTCCGTGACTATGTGCGTGGTTGAAGAGAAAGGGAGGAAGGAGGTTTACCTCTATCCAGCAGTCTTCGTGTTTCTTTGCCAGGCAATTACTTGTTACGTGGCAGCCAAGTGCACTGGGCTTTTTAATGTTTTTACCGGAATGCAGCACAAGAAACAAGATAAAGATTGGACTTTGACAAGATTTTAAGGCTACTAATGCCAAATAGGATACTATGTCGAGCCAAGGTTGGAATTTGCATACTAGTGCATTCTGGTAATAGTGGTCTAAAGGAAAGGCCACGTGACCACTGGGATCCAAATCAACTCACTCTGTGATCAAGGCGCAAGGCGCCGAAACGCGTAAGGACTTAAGGAGTTGTTAAGCTGCCACGTATTTCAGACACAATAAAGCTGTCAGCCTGAAAGGACGCCGAGCTGTGGGCTTTTCCTTTTTCTCGTTGTTTTTAACAGGATTCTCCATTCCTGCTTTGAGCCCGCCCTGCAGAGTTGGGGGCCCCGGTAAAGTGGAGATTTGTGAATGTATCAAACGGAGGGGCATGACTCGCTCTTCACCACAGCAGTCAAAATGGATTTCCGTGACTATGTGCGTGGTTGAAGAGAAAGGGAGGAAGGAGGTTTACCTCTATCCAGCAGTCTTCGTGTTTCTTTGCCAGGCAATTACTTGTTACGTGGCAGCCAAGTGCACTGGGCTTTTAATGTTTTTACCGGAATGCAGCACAAGAAACAAGATAAAGATTGGACTTTGACAAGATTTTAAGGCTACTAATGCCAAATAGGATACTATGTCGAGCCAAGGTTGGAATTTGCATACTAGTGCATTCTGGTAATAGTGGTCTAAAGGAAAGGCCACGTGACCACTGGGATCCAAATCAACTCACCTGTGATCAAGGCGCAAGGCGCCGAAACGCGTAAGGACTTAAGGAGTTGTTAAGCTGCCACGTATTTCAGACACAATAAAGCTGTCAGCCTGAAAGGACGCCGAAGCTGTGGGCTTTTCCCTTTTTCTCGTTGTTTTTAACAGGATTCTCCATTCCTGCTTTGAGCCCGCCCTGCAGAGTTGGGGGCCCCGGTAAAGTGGAGATTTGTGAATGTATCAAACGGAGGGGCATGACTTCGCTCTTCACCACAGCAGTCAAAATGGATTTCCGTGACTATGTGCGTGGTTGAAGAGAAAGGGAGGAAGGAGGTTTACCTCTATCCAGCAGTCTTCGTGTTTCTTTGCCAGGCAATTACTTGTTACGTGGCAGCCAAGTGCACTGGGCTTTTTAATGTTTTTACCGGAATGCAGCACAAGAAACAAGATAAAGATTGGACTTTGACAAGATTTTAAGGCTACTAATGCCAAATAGGATACTATGTCGAGCCAAGGTTGGAATTTGCATACTAGTGCATTCTGGTAATAGTGGTCTAAAGGAAAGGCCACGTGACCACTGGGATCCAAATCAACTCACCTGTGATCAAGGCGCAAGGCGCCGAAACGCGTAAGGACTTAAGGAGTTGTTAAGCTGCCACGTATTTCAGACACAATAAAGCTGTCAGCCTGAAAGGACGCCGAAGCTGTGGGCTTTTCCTTTTTTCTCGTTGTTTTTAACAGGATTCTCCATTCCTGCTTTGAGCCCGCCCTGCAGAGTTGGGGGCCCCGGTAAAGTGGAGATTTGTGAATGTATATATATATATATATATATATATATATATATATATATATATATATATATATATATATATATATATATATATATATATATGTATATATATATATACATACATGTGTATATATATATATATATCTATACATACATATATATATATATTCACTGAAAAAACCATAGGTTTCAGGCACGTTATAGTTAGAAATTAGCATTTAAAAAACTTTAGAAATTCACTGAAAAAACCATAAGGTTTTAGGGACAGTTATAGTTAGTTGGACATTGCACTCGTACAAAACCCGTGAAATTCCCCGTTATAGTTAGTTCAGGTAACTATAACTCGCGCCCCGCAATGCACTGCTGATGACGTCACATATTACATCACTCATGACATGGTCAGTGACATCACTGATGACATCACTGATGACATCTCAAATGACATCACTGATGACATCACTGATGACATCATCCAGTGACTGTGTGTTTCTGTAAAGTTTAAATATGTTTAATATATATAGGGAAAGGCGTATTGAAGAATGAGTGGGTGTATAAGTGTCTGAATGGATGATTTAGTACGTGAGTGACTGACTCTACAAGTGAGTGATTAAATGTATCTTACTGAATACATGGGTTAGTGACTAAACTGTGTGAATGTCTGTATCCGTCTGTCTGTTGGTTTGTAAGCGGCTGCATGGCTTTCTGAATAGCTACATGAGTGTCTACATGGGTTATTGATTGATTGTCTGAGTATCTGTATGGGTGCCTGAGTGTTTGTGTGGGTGGGGTGTGTGTGACTCTGTACATAGATGTGTGAGTGGGTGATTCACTGGGTGCATGGTTTCAAGAGTGCGTCTGTGATGGACTGTATGGGTGGGTGAGTGTGTGTATGGGTGTGTTAGTGATTGAATGTATATCTCAGTGGTACATGTGTGAGTAACTACATATGTGAAAGGCAGTATATATGTGTGTTGGAGTATATAAATGGCTATAAGTGAGAGTGTGTGATTGTGAGAGTGGCTATATGGATGAGTGTGTGCTTGCATCAGTGATTGCATAGGAGCGTAAGAATGTGCTAGTATTTTTATGAGTAAGTGAGCTGGTGTGTATAACTGTATAGGTGAGTAAATTGGAGTGTGATTAATTATTTGCATGACTGACTAGGTGTGTGAGTACCTCTATGGATGAGTTGCGTTGTGTGAGTGTTTATATAGGTGTATGAGTGCATATGATAGTCCTGTACTGAGTGACTGTAAGTATGAGTGACTGTACGGGTGAGTGAGTAGATGTGTGTGTGTAGACCTAAGAATCAGTGAGTGGGTATGTACTTATTGGTATTGGAGTGTGTATGGTTTTGAGAATGGCAGTCTGTAATTTAGAGTGGGTGTATCAAAACTTATATTAGGGTGTGAGAAGATGCATTAAATTCTCACATGGATGATGTCATCAGTGATGTCATCAGTGATGTCATTTGAGATGTCATCAGTGATGTCATCAGTGATGTCACTGACCATGTCATGAGTGATGTAATATGTGACGTCATCAGCAGTGCATTGCGGGGCGCGAGTTATAGTTACCTGAACTAACTATAACGGGGGAATTTCACGGGTTTTGTACGAGTGCAATGTCCAACTAACTATAACTGTCCCTAAAACCTTATGGTTTTTCAGTGAATTTCTAAGGTTTTTTAAATGCTAATTTCTAACTATAACGTGCCTGAAACCTATGGTTTTTTCAGTGAATTTCAAAGGTTTTTTAAATGCTAATTTCTAACTATAACGTGTCTGAAACCTATGGTTTTTTCAGTGAATTTCAAAGGTTTTTTAAATGCTAATTCCTAACTATAACATGTCTGAAACCTACGGTTTTTTCAGTGAATTTCAAAGGTTTTGTAAATGACAATTTTTAAATGTATTAATTGTTATATTTATTTTTTTCATACTGATTTACTACATTTTTAGAAACAATTTTTTTTTACATATTTTATTTTTTAAATTACATTGTAATTACATTATACATTACAAAAATACTTTCTCAGAATGAATTACTTTAGTTTAAATACTTTGCACATAGGCAATAGACTTTTAAGTACAGTAGTTACAGTTGTTGCAATGGGCAACACATTTTCAAACACAATGCAACATTCAGCTCAATGTGAATTTCTAGTTAAATGCAATTAGTTACTTTATGGATTACTTTTCTAACCACAGGACTGGATCCTAGATTCAGTCCTGGGACATCTCCTGTAAACAGTTGAGTAAAAGCGTTTTGGTTACAGTAGTGATTTTTAAGGAATATTATTGTATTTTAAAAGTTAACACTTTGAAACTTTTTCTCATAGAATCACCAATGTTATCCTATGGAAGGAAATTCACTTAGCAGGTAAAAACTGTTATCGTACTTTTTCTTACTCAGTGTTGGATCCTGGATCCAGCACTGGTGCATCTCCTGTAAACAGTTGAAAGAATGCGTTTAAGTCATACAGGCGATTTTTAAGGAATATTTGTAGTTTGTGAAAATCAACACTTTGAAACTTTTCTGCTGAAAACCAGACAATGGATTCCTATGGAAGAAAATATAAGTTACTGGTAAGTACGGTTAAAATTACTTTTCAGGGTCAGTGCTGGGCTAAAAGATGCAGCACTGAGGTCTCTCCTGATAACAGGTGAGTAAATCGGAATTCGTATTTCGGCTGATTTTAGAGGAATATTTTAAAGTTCCAAAACTCCACACTTAGAAACTTTTTCAGCAAAAAGCAGGCAATGATATCCTATGGAAGGAAATTCAAGTTACTGGTAAGTACGGTTAAAATTACTTTTGAGGATCAGTACTGGGCTGAAAGATGCAGCACTGAGGTCTCTCCTGATAACAGGTGAGTAAATCAGAATTCGTAGTTCGGCAGATTTTAGAGGAATATTTGCACAATGGTGAAGGGAGGGGCGGGGCCTGAGGTGACATCTGTGCAAACGCGCCCCATGGCGCGTTTTAAGTTGGGGGATTAAGTCCCCTTGAATCATGAGGGTCCCTAGGGGCCAACTAGCCCACCAGGAACCTCCAGTATGCGCCAGGGGCTGCGTTGCAGAGACGTGTAGAGAGGCCACACCCCTTTTACACCTCTCTGCAACGCAGCTCTGTGGCGCTTTCTGGATGTACCTGTTGGGCTAGTTGGCCCCCAGGGACCCTCAGGATTGAAGGGATTTAATTCCCCATCTTAAAACGCGCCACGGGGCCTGTTTGCACACATGTCACCTCAGGCCCGCCCCTCCCTTCACCACTGTGCAAACGCGCCCCGTGGCGCGTTTTAAGTCGGGGATTAACTCCTTGAATCCTGAGGGTCCCTGGGGTGCAACTAGCCCACCAGCTACCTCCATTAAGCGCCACAGAGCTGCGTTGCAGAGAGGTGTAAAAGGGGCGTGGCCTCTGTACACCTCTCTGCAAGGCAGCCCCTGGTGCATACTGGAGGTTCCTGGTGGGCTAGTTGGCCCCAGGGACCCCAGTATTCAAGGGGAATTACTTCCCCTTCTTAAAACGCGCCAGGGGGCGCGTTTGCAGAGTACTGCAGGGAGGGGCGGGGCCTCCGGCACAATGCCGTTTTTTTTTTTATTTTTTATGGGAGGGGGCTGCGTGGCCCCCTTCCCTCGGCCACTTTTGGCCCCGGGGACCCCATCCCCGGGGCCTGAGCATTTTTTTTTGTTTTATTTAATAAAAAAAAAAAAAACGGGAAAGGGGCCGCTTGGCCCCCTTCCCTGGGCCTCTCTTGGCCCCGGGGACCCCATCCCCGGGGCATGCCCTCTTTTTAAATAAAAAATATGGAGGGGGCTGCGTGGCCCCCTCCTCAGGCCATTTAAGGCCCCGGGGACCCCATCCCCGGGGCCGGCCTTGCCCTTATTTATTTATTTATTTTTTATTTGGGGAGGGGGCTGCGTGGCCCCCTCCCGGGCCACTTATGGCCCCGGGGACCCCATCCCCGGGGCCTGGCCTCTGGTTGGGGACTGTGGGGGATCCCCAATCCCCCACAGTCCCGCCGGCTCCCGCGTCCTATGGGAGCCGGCATTGCTTTCCACATGGGGAGCAGCTAAGATGCTGCTCCCCATGTGGAAAAGCAATTGGTTGCATTTTGAAAGAGAGAGCAGGTTTCCTGCTCTCTCTTTCAAAATGCAAACCACGTTTGCTATGACAGGGCGGGAGCCGCGAGGCTCCCGTCCTGTCATAGCAAACAGCAGTGTCCCGGGGTAGGCACCCGGGACACTGCAGGAGCCGGCCCTGGGGGTGGCGGGCCCCAGGGCCATCAAGGGCTCCAGGAGGGGCCGCGCGGCCCCCTCCCTACATTTTGAAAGCCCCGGGAGGTGGTGGTCCCCGGGGCTTGGGGGTCCAAAACGGACCCCCATTTTCAATTTTCTTAGTGCCCCGGGAGGTGGTGGTCCCCGGGCGTGTGGGGGCTGGAGCCCCCACTCATGTTTTAAAAATTAAAAAAAAAGCCCCGGGAGGTGGCGGTCCCGGGGCTGCGGGAGGGCTCAGAGCCCTCCCGCACCATTTATGATAAAGCCCCGGGGTGGTGGTCCCCGGGGTTTGGGGGCCCTAGAGGCCCCCATACATAAAATAAACCCCCCAGCATGCCCCCGGGACTTGGCCCACCCGGGGGCAAATTAACTATCGAGCGCGGGAGACCGCGCTTCGATTTTTATCGGCAGGATCCGCGCACCCTGAGCGCATCCTGCCGATTTAAAAAAAAAAAAAATGCTTTTTTGCCCAGGGGTCCTTGTGGGACCCCTGAGCAGACCTAGGGGTCAGGGTGTTTCTACCCTGCCCCCTTTGTGCGTTTTGCGCACTTTTACTGCTTTCTTGTTCCTCGGTTCTACCGAGGAACAAGATGGCTGCCAACACTTCCTGGTTTGGAGTGTTGACAGCCAATTAGCAGACAGCTCGTGATCGGGAGGGTGCGCGGATCCTCCGTGCCCATAGATATATATGTACTTTTACTTTTGATTTTCTCAGCAACTACTGAACGGATTTACACCATTTAACAAAAAGGGTTCTTTCTGAACCAAGAACTACCTCTTTGCCAAATTTGGTGTAATTCCGTTCAGCAGTTCGAGTTGTAGCCGTGTCTAAAGTTTCCTATGGAAAAATGAATGGGAAAACGCGTTTTGGGACCCCCCTTTTTCTCGGCCACCGCTTAACGAATCACCCGAGACTTTCAGGGTAGGAGCGGACCGGAGCGCCCCACAAAGTTTGAAAATTTCGCGAAGATACGTCAACCGGCAAGAGAGTTATTTCAAATAGAATGTCGCGGATTTCCTATGGAAAATAGGTCCTAACTATAACTATCTACTGGCGACCGCCAGTAGATAATATACATACATACATACATGTATATATATATATATATATATATATATATATATATATATATATATATATATATATATACATACATACATATATATCCAGTAACCATGTTCCCAAAATGTTCCATATTCCAACAGGAAAGAAAGGGTACGGACTCCACTTGAGTGCAATAGTTTCCGTTTATTCACAACCACTCCAGCTTGCCATGACGCGTTTCGGTCACCGCCGTGACCTTGATCACATGAGGTAGCGTCACCAATACAGAGCTTTAAACCACATTTACGTCCGATCACATGGTATTAGATAATAGTCTCTATGGAAAACAGACTAGGCACACAATTTATAAACTTTTTTTGCTACAAGTGCTTAACTTATGTAAATAACATAAAAACCCAGTGTTATTCATTAAAAAAGCGTGTTGAAAAACTTTCCAAGATGCATTTCACAATTCAGTAACACCCCTTTATATTTGAATAATTATATTCGTGAAATCATCATTTCTATATTCAAACTTGCTTCCTAGTGTGCCTCTGCTCTTTCTATTTGATGTCTGCTTAAATGCTCCAATGATGCCATATTGTTCCTTCTTCTAAGTTTATGACTGTTTACATACATCTGTGAAACACATCCTAACCATCTATTATTGAAGTCCTGGTGTGCAAAGTCAATCTAAAGTGCTCAGTGCTAAATCATATATATCAAGTGCTGATCTATTATTAAATACTTGACTATTAACTCCTATATCCATCTTACAGCAGTGGATAAAAAAAAAACATATTAAAATGTATAGGGCAGCTCTGTCCTTTGTTAGGCAGAGGAAAAAGCAACTATTTAGCTGCAAATACTAATATGAACAGCTTAGCGCTAATAAGTACGTAGGTATTTATATACAGTTTTATGTGCAAAGACAGGTTTATGTGCAAAATGCAGAAAAGACAGATGAAGGAGGTGATGTTTATTCTTAACTCCTTCCTACTGTGCAAATATGCATAAATAACTTAAATAGATACATAAAAGCACAGGAATTGGCAACAGTGATCTAAAAATAGCATGATAAAAAAATGATGATCAATGTCATCTCGCTTGAAGACATTCATAATTAAGTTAAAATGCTATAAAAACTGTTTATATTTCAAGATTAAAGAGGGATATAAGTCATAATAATATCAAAACATGTCTTAATAAAAAGTTATGTTTTAAAATAATCATAAATACACTATGATATCCCAGTCAAATCTTAAAAAATCCTAAAAAAATCCTAAATACTCTTGTATGTTTATACATAAACTGACAAACTTCATAACTAGGTAATTGTTTCATCCAGTAAATCTGATCCATAAACTCTGTGCTTTGTGCTACACGGTGATTATAGGAACTTATACATTCCATCACTATTATTCAAACCTCGTGGCACCTTGGAGTCTACAAAATACCTGAGGCACTCCAGATTATTTTGATGTACACTTTTAAAGTGCCTTGCCACAGGATAAGTTTGATCTGAATTAACTATTGCCCGCAAGTGCTGAAGAATCCTGACATGAACCTGTAGCTTTGTACTGCCTACATATTGTAGCCACAGCAGTTATAGTTATCCTTCAAAGGAATAGGCTCTGTGCTGAAAGGAGTCCTATACTCCGTGGTGTTGATGCCAAACTTACATGCTCTACATGACTTACACTTAAAAAAAACGTGCTTGGGTTTTATCCATGAAGTGCTGATGGTAATTTCTGGACTGTTCTTCACCAGGGTAGTTCTCATGGAAGGTGCCCTCCTAAAGGTGAGTGTAGGTTTGTTCGGGAGTTTCTGTGCCATTATCGTGTCAGTTAAGATAATCGGCCAGTTACTGTTAATGATGCTCCTGATTTTGTTTTCTTGCCTGCTATAGGTGGTAATGAGTCTAATGGTGTTATCATCCTTTTCACTGATTCTAGTGTTATTGGTGAGTGTTGGCACTGAATCGATGTCACTATTTCCCAGATTTACTATGGTTTCTGAAGTGTGTGTAGTCATTTTCTCTACTGCTTGGGCTAATGTTTTTTGACCATACCCTCTTTGTCTAAATCTGGCTAGAGTTTCTTTTTGGCATTTCGTCATTTCCTCTTCGGTACTGCAAATTCTTTTTAATCTTAGTACCTCCCCAAAAGGTATACTATGGATGAGGTGTCTAGGGTGGAAACTCCTTGCATGTAGTGTAGAGTTACCTGCCGTCATCTTGCGATGTAGCGTCGTTTCTAATTTCTGTTCTGCTATAAACACAGTCACATTCAAGAAGTCCACCCTGTTGGCATTGATATTGGCAGTAAATTCAAGATTTGAATCATTTACATTGATAATCTCAACAAAATGTCTGGCACTCTCTGTGTCCCCACGCCAAATCACAAAGATATCATCAATGAATCGCATCCATTGTACTACATGTCGATCCATTAGATCAGAGAGTCTTCCTGAGGACCTGCTCCTCCCACCAACCAACATGAAGACATGCATAGCTGGGAGAGAAGCAGGCCCCCATTGCCACACCTCTGACCTGTCTGTAGAGGTCCTTATTAAACAAGAAAAAGTTGTTATACAGGCACCAAGTTATGAGACTTAATAACATTTGGCTATGTTTTAGCAGCCCAATGGATCGCATATTAAGAAAGTGTTGTACTGCATTCAGACCTACTGCATGATCAATGCTCGTATAGAGCGACGTGATGTCCATTGTCATGAGAACATAATCTTCCTGCCACTTTATGCCCTGCAATTTATTGATGAAGTGACCAGTGTCTTTAATGTATGATGGCAAAGCTTTCATAAAATCTTGCAGGAAGAAATCAATGTATCGTGATATGTTCTCCGACACACTATTACGAGCTGAAATGATAGGCCTCCCAGGCACTGGAAGGGTTCCTTTGTGTATTTTGGGTAATAAATACAAAATGGGGAGAACAGGATGTTCTTGATGAAGAAAATTCAATTCTTCCTTTGTGATTAATCCCTCTCTTTTCCATTGCCATAAGTCCTTTTTTAATTTCTCCTTTGCAGTGGTGTATAGTTTGTCTGATGTTCTTTCATAACATAATCCATCATTCAATTGTCTATGAGCTTCCAGCAGGTATTGCTCCTTTGGCCAGATAACGTTGCCTCCTTTGTCGGATTTGTTTATAATGATATTTCGATTGTCTCTCAATTTTTTCATTAGTTTATTGTACTGAATTTGATTGTATTGACTTTTTTTCACCTGTTTACTTTGATTAGTATGTATTTTTTTCAAACCATTAATGGCACAGTCGTGATAAATGTCAATAGCATCACGCGGCATGAGTGGACAGAAAGTGGAATTTGGCTTAAATGGACTCTGTGCAGTTTTGTTTGTATCGACACCAAGGCCTTGCAACTTTTCTTGTATTGTGCTATTTTCTTCCTGAGGTGTTTCTTCCCCTGTCTCACCTGCCAAGTCGTACATTGTCAGAAGTAGATTAGCATCCGATCCTTGTAACAGGATGTCTTGAGGTTCACTGACATCTTGCCCTTCTGTATTACGTTGCTGTAGGCCTTCTTTGATGGTGAAAAACTTCTTAAGTTTTAGTTTTCTGACAAACTTAAATAGGTCAATTCTAGTTTGTCCATAGCTGAACTCATTGATGGGGCAAAACGATAATCCAAGTGATAAAATTCGGGTTTCTTCCTTTGTCAGTGTGACATTAGATAAATTGATAAATTGATTACAGTCTTACTGTTTTCTGTTATCATTTCCTCCATTGCTGCCTTTGTTTTTTTGGTTTTCCTGCATTTGCGCCTCTCTCTTCTCCTTTTGTTTCTCCTTTTTCTTGGAGGGTTCCGTGGCCTTAAAGTTTGCCGCCTGTCCAAACTTAAAAAATCTAATTCCTCAGCTAAAGTGAGTTTCCCTTTGTTATTATTTCCAATCATTCTGTCTCCTCCATCCTCTGAATCCTCATCACTTGTCAAGGAATTTTGATCCGAGTTTGAGGCTGCTTCACTTATCTCACTACTCGTTGTTTTCTGTACATTGGCTCCCACTGAGGCTGTTTTTGTGAAACGTTGTCTCTTTGCGTTATCAAATTTCTGTGCGAACGTGAAGATTTGCCCTGTTTCATAATCGATACGATCGCTGTTAAATTTAAATGCCTTTCATGTTTTTATCGTGTCCTCACGTTTCTTCAGCCGCCCTTTTATTTCATTTCTTACTTTTGTAATGTACTCCTGGTTCTCACATTTATCCAAATGATTATTCAGTTTGTCAATTTCCTTTGAGAGTTCTTCTCTATTCGATTTGCGCATATTTTATTAAAATGCGTATAAGTCTCATGGAAGCTTCCAAATTGCTTTCCCCCCATTCAGTTAACATCCTAGCATTCGGATTGTCAAAACTCGGGGCTAGCATTATTCTTAGTCCACGAGGCACTCTCCCTGCCTCTTCATATTTTTGTAGGGACTTTTGCTCCCACCATTTCGTTATTTCTATTCTCATTTTCTTTTCTAAAAGCTTAAGCATGTTTTTGCTGTCTTTGTCCTGATTGATGTTTGGTATACTTTCTCTTGCGCTATCTTCATTTGAAGCTGATTTGTTCCTCTGCTGCCTCTCTCTCTCGCAGCGCTTCCTCCAGCATGCTGGCTAATAAGCGGAGTCACTCGAAAATTTCAAATTCGTCCTTCAGTGAGTATAGCTGTTCGTGCACACCTCCCCACCTGCCACTTGCTAAATCTACTCACCGCTTGATGATATGCTGTGCCGCTACGAGTCCTCCGACTCGCCGCCCACCGCTTCCAAAAAGCTGGTTTATAGTTTCTCGGCGTGCAGGGGGTAACCGTGGTTGTCTCCTTCTCAGAGTAAAGGAAATCTGTAGGCTGTATTCCGCTTGACCACAAACAAGTGATGTCTGCAGTTCCAGATACAGGAAATTAGAGAAGTCGGTGGCACTTTGGTAGTAAAATAAATCCTTTATTAAGTAAAAGAGAAACTTCAACCTCAGCTGAGAAGCAGAGTCTCTCTCAGCAACCATCTCATCCTCTCTCATTTTGAATCCTAACATTCTTACATTCTAAAAGGAATTCAGCAACACATAATGGATAAGAAAGAACTACATAAGTCCCCAGTAACTCTCTCTATACAGATATATAATAAGAACACATTACCACACACCTTCCCCCAGATAACAAAATAAGAGATCCTATAACAAATCTATAGAAAAGGATTCTGTACTTAAGTTAATGAAACTTTCTCAACCACCACCCTATTACGGTTCCAAATGCCTCAATCATCTAGTTTTATCGCATTACGAAATAACTTGACTACTTTACTATATTTTGTCTCATTGCATGAGGTTTACATCAAAGTCTTTTACCACCTTGGGATTTGACTTCCCTTTTCTCTTGAAAGCACTTTCTTTTAGTATTCCTTTGTTCACTAGATCCTCCCAGCAAAGCAACTCATGATTGTATCTATTTACCTAGGGCAGATTTATTTTTGTACATAGCTTTTGTTTTTTTGAACATTTCAAATGGACTCACCCCTATCGTAGAATCAGGGTAAACCTGTACTCCTCCAACTTACTCATAATCATTGTCATTCACCCAGCTCCATTATATTTTGTTATTTGTATAGTTTCTTTCAATGTCCTACTAAATCGCTCCACCATTCCATTTGATCCAGGGTGATATAAGGCACATCTTCTATGGACAATCTCCTCTTCTTTAAAAATCTTCCTATTTCCTTGGAGTTTAATTAAACTCCATTGTCGGTAAGTATGCTTTTGGGGTTCCCTTCCCTCGAAAGATTGCCTGACAAGAGTTTAATGACTGAGGAAGTTGTGATATCGCTAACAATTTTCACCTCTGGCCATCTGGTCAACATGTCTACAAATACCAATAAATAATTTGAAGGATTGTTACTATTCACAGCTCAACTAACCACTTACAGATTATTGATGAAATGGAATCTAGCCCTTTCTCCCCAAACAGTTCTTGAAGAGGTTTGGGATCAGATAGCACCGTAAACTTAAAACCCACAAGAACTGTTTACTTTTTCTAATCACCCAATACACAGCTAGAGCTTCCTTCTCAATAGTGGAATAATTAGTTTCTGCCCCCTTGAGAGACCTGGAGCAAATGCAATAGCCACTTCCACTCCTTGTGGACTCTGTTTCAGTACAACACCCAGACCCTTTTCACTCACATCCGTTACAGTCCATCAAGGCTGATCTAGAATACAACTTTTTAAACTTTGTGCAGAAGCTAAACTGGACTTCAGGTCAAGAAATTCTTGATGACATTTCTCATCCCCTTGAAACTGAACTCCCTTCTTAGGAAGTAAACAAATCGCTGCAGAACAACTTGCAAAATGTGGGACAAACCTAGAATAGAACTATGCCATGCCATGGAATGCTTCAACTTCTTTCTTGGACAGGGAAGATACATCAGATATTGTTTTTACCAGATCATCTTTAGGTCTAATACTGTCCTTAGATATGATGTGTCCCAGATACGAGATTTCAAGACAAGCAAATTTGCACTTGCCAATCTTAAGTGTTTTACCATTTTCATTGAATATTCTTAATACCTTCCTCATAGTCAGCAAATGTTCTTCAATGGCGGATTAAAAATCAACACATCGTCCTTAAAAGTTTTTACTCCAGACATTCCTCCAAGAATGTTAATCATGAGTCTCTGAAATACGAATGTTGCAGAACAGAGATCAAATGGCATCCTATTGAATCTATAAACACCAAATGCAGTTATGAAAGATGTGAGACTCTTTGATTCTTTACAAAACTTGACCTGGTGGTAAGCTGAAGTCGAATAAAGCGTTGTGAAGAATTTGGATTGTCAGAGTAAAGTGATCATTCCATTATATTTTCTTTATTCCAGTGTCTCGGGTCTACACATATTCTGATATGACCAGAGTGTTTGGTTGCTAATACTACTCTAGCTACCCACTCAGTTGCTTCCACCGGTTCAATTATCCATTCATCTTTCAGTCTGCTTAAATATTTTTTCACATAATTCTCCAAATTGAAGGGAGTATTTCTGACTTTACACACTACTGGCTTGCCCCCCTCTTTTAACACAATAAAATTGACATATCCTTTCAATCATCCAACTTTTTCTGCTTAATACATTTGGCAATATATCTACTTTTCTGATTTGTACTTGTGGGCTGGAATTTGAATCGAGATAAATATCTAACAGTTTTTGATGTGGCCAACTTAAAACTGTGTGCCCTTTGACAGGTACATACACCTTCCCTGAAGCACAATTGCTACGAAATTCAATAGATGCAACAAAATAGCCAATTAATTCCATTGGTTTTTCACCATATCTAGAAGGTGTAACATCAGGTTCAGACAATCAGACTTTACCTTGAAACAAGTGCATAGTCTTTGTCAGATATCAAAGTCAATCTAGCACCTAAACCCATCATCATAGATACTGGTACACCATCAATAGTGACAGTACGTGATGGATGTTCACATTTTACTTCAGAAGTACAGTTGACATCATTCACTATTTATGAAAACCATTTAGTTTTCCTCAACATTCACTTCCTGTATTTTCTCTTTAGATCTAATAGATTTACATAATTTAGCAAAGTTACCCCTTTTGCCACACATTTTGCTTATAACTTTTGTCGTTGGGGAATCTTTAAAATTGGCCAAATGATTAGGATTGCCACATCTGAAGCATACCATCCTGGGTTTATTTAGAGAAAAATAATGTTTTTGCCTGAAAATGGATTGAATGGAAGGAGCAATCTCTTTATTATGTTGTAATTCGTGAATTCACATAGTCAAATGTTCAATTCATTTGGCTGTACATATTACCTCATTTAGCGTAGGATCACTCTTACACCAAAGTTCCTCTCTTATTTTATCTGAATAACACTCTAACATAAACTGGTCGCAAATTCTCTCTTCATTATTCACCCCAAAATTGCATGACAATGCTAATTTGCAAAGAGCAGTTAGGTATTCTTCTACAGATTCCTCTACCCTTTGGTTTCTCTTACCAAAAAAATACCTCTGTAAAGTTATAGAAATATTTTGCATATAGTGGTTGTATAATTTCAAGAAGCATCACCATCCGTTGTTATTTCTGGAAGATTTTCAAAACGTTCTTGCCCTTCTGAGCCTAGACAGTGTATTAATATGATTTTTTTTCAGGTGAAAAATTTGGACCAACAACCTTCAATTAATTCATATAGACTTTTTTCCATTTTAAGCATGGAATTATAGGATCACCAGGTGATATTAAAAAGAAGGGAGGTGGAGTAATGTTTTGCATATTGTAAAAGTGAAAGCTAAAGTATAAAATGAATGAGGGAAAGTGGAGAGACAATAGGAGGCAGAAATCTAATGCACATGAGAATATGAAATAACAGAAAGAATAACAGTATTATTCATAAACCAAAAACAAATAGTAAACACACCGGTGCCCTACTTTGTACCCGAAGCGTACCTGTTAAGGAATAAAGTTAATAATACACAATACATTTCATGAAGAATGAACTTGAAGTGAGATGTGGCTCAAAGTCAGACACCAGCGGTAGGTTGTCGCCGTTGCGCTCCGCCTCACTTTTTGCTAAAGGCGCAGTGATTTATATGTGCTCTTTATTTTCAGCTACCCGCTCTGCTTTTACTCACTTTTACCGGCATTAGAAGTGCTTTTATTAAATTCTAGCTCCTCTTACATGTGCAGATACAGTGCTTTTACCTTTCTTGTTCTGCTGTTGTGCTTGTAGTTTGGAATCAGCCTTCCACCTCCTATGCACATCGCACTTTAGAAATGAACTCATTTCGAGTGGATCCAGTATCAGCCCTGTTTCCGTCGCGGCTTGTGCCGTTTGCGCGGAGGGCATCACGGACTGGACATACCTCAAACTCACTTCCCGTTCATCCAGGGCCATCCGGTAGTTGCGGTCCAGTTTTCCGCCGCATCCACCTACTGGATCAGAATGCCAGAGCGGACGTGCGCAGCTGCAGGCCGCTGGCCCATGGGAAACCCGTCTGCACCCGTCCACGGCTGGACCTCGCTCAGCGCCATAACCCCTGCCCGTTTTACCCCAAGTGGGGGTCCCACTATCAAATACTCTGGGGACATACTATTGAGCCTAAATAGGACAGCCAAACCCTATAATTGCCCCTTGTTGGATTTACAAAGTGAGCCTAAGCAATGCAACCACTGTATGCTAAATCTGCGGTTCACGAAAACTAGAGCCTGACCCATTGCTAACCAGGAGAGATCATTACAATCAGTAGCATCTAAGACTTTCCATGGGATGCTCATCAACGCACGGTCACTGATAAAACACAAAATAGAATTTGCTGTTATGGTGGTCACACACAAGATTGACATGGAGTTTGTTACCGAAACCCGGGCTCTTCATTAAGCCATACGCTGTTCAGCCTTTATGTGACCCCCCTGGCTAAAATAATCAGGCAGTTTGGTTTCTCGGTGCTATCCTACGCAGATGATACACAGTTAGTGGTGTCAATCTCAAGCAATATGGAGGAAACAGCAGACCAATTCAACTGCTGTATGACTCAGGTGAACCAGCAGCTCTAACTGCCTAAAGTTGAATGGTGGAAAGACGGAGGTACTCCTGTTGGGTACGGACACCTCCTTCTGGTCGCATAGGTGGTGGCCAGCTGGTTTGGAAGATCTTCCAGTCCCAGTCAAGAAGGTGAAGAACTTGGGTTTCGTATTTGACGATAATGTAACCTTTAAACACCAGATCAGCAATCTTACCTCTACTATCTTCCTCATCCTAAAGATAATCAGGAAAGTTCATCCTTATATACCGCTGAACACCTGAAAACACTTGTGACAGTATTAGCCCTGTTTAGACTTGATTATGGAAATGCTCTTTACGTAGGCATCACAAAGCAGCATTTACTTAAGCTGCAACGTCTTCAAAATGCGGCAGTTAGACTGCTGCTGGCTATTTCTACATTTCAGCCAATCTCCCATGGACGGAGAATGCTACACTGGCTCCCGGTTGAAAAAAGGATAACATTTAAATCTTTATGCCCAGATTTCAAGGCATCACACGGTGTTGGCCCTCAATACCTGAAGCAACACCTAACCTGGCATAAACTCTTATGGAACCCCAGATTTAAAAAAGCTCGCTGGGACAGAAGAAGCCTTATCCTGGGGACAGTTAAATCATGGAACTCGCTCCCGACTGACATAAAAAACAGCCTAACACTACTATCCTTTAGAAAATAACTAAAAACATGGCTCTTTGCCAAGTAAAACTCTGCTCCTACTCTCCTTCAGCCAACCTTCCGTCGACCACCTAGACCCCCTTGGGCATTCGTGCGCTATATACATTTTCAAATTAATCAATCAAATCAATTAGAGGAATGATACTTAAGAGCAGTTTTGAGGTCTGGATATGCAGTGGTGGGTGGGTGGTGAAGGGATGTCGCAATGTAAAAAAGTAAAAACATTTTTTTTAAAACTAAACACTTACCTTGCCGCCGGGTCCCATGTCTCTGCTCCTGCTCTACTCTGTCGGACTCCAGGAACACGAAGCACAGCCAGGCTCCCCTGACCAATAACAATGCTGCAAGGCAGCGTTGTCATTGGTAAGCACCCAGGCTCCCCTGACCAATCACCACGCAGCGTTGTGATTGGTCTGAGCGTCGTGGTTCGATGCTCAGCCAGGGAATGGGGGCCTGGGCATGTTCTCCACGCAGGCTGTAATGCTGTTTGATGGATTTACCAAGACGTCATCCAGCTGCTCCCTAGTGATGACAATTCCTCCTTGGATTTAGCCTGCTACCTTGCCCCTCTGAACTCTACCTTCTCCTGGACTTTTCCTCAAGAAAATTTCTATTTCCCAAGTTAAGCTGAGACCAGCCCAATGCACCCCTTGTATCTGACTGGTGCTCCATAGTGGTCGGCCTCAACTTTTGATTTGCCCCCATCTTTCATGACCAAACACCCATGATTGGAGCTTTGATCTTTTAGGTGCTAGATTTCACTAAAAACTTTAAAAATTCATAACTCTAGTTTTTAAATTGTTCTTGGAGTTTTCTTATGTTGTGTTGTTGCTGTATTGCTGTTTGTGTGCTGCAAAAATATTTTACACAGTGCCTCTTATTTAAGCCTGAATGCTTTTGTGCCAGCCTACCAGAGGGTTAAGCACAGGTTGATTTAATAACTGTTGTGGTTGACCCTGACATGGATTGTGGTTGCTGTTTGGGTAGAATTTTCACCCCTCCCCCCACCAACAACCCAATTTCTTACAATCCATAAATGCAAGTTCCTGGGAAACATGCAAGACTATCCCAAAGAGACGGATCCTTTGACTACCTGAATCTGCTTCCGCTTGTAGGGGTGTTTGTGCTTAGAGTACACACAACTGACCTGTACAATTGCTGGAAGAGTTTCATGAACTATTCCATGAAATTGATTGCCTGAAAGGAAAGCTAGTGCGACTCTACATGGACTGATCCTTACAGCCAGTAGTCGTGTGCCATTGTCATGTGGCCTTCTACCTCTGACCTCAAGTGGAGGAAGAGCTTTGTAAACAAGAAGTGGCAGACATTATTGAATGGGTGGATGGACACACCCCTCGGGTGTCTACCATTGTAGTACCTCGCAATCCTAAGCAACCAGGAGAGGTGAGACTGTGCATTGACATGCACCTAAACTTGTTCGTGGATGACCTACTGACAAGCTCACATGGTTTGTTGGTTCTCCAGGATGGACCAAGATAGTCAGGATATCACCAACTCATGCTGGAACTGGAGTCGCTCTTTATCACCACCTTTTTAATACACCTAGGTCTCCGCCAGCATTAAATGCTAAATTTTAGAGTCTTGAGTGTAGCAGAAATATTCCAAGACATATTCAGGGGAGTGCTGATTGGACTTAAAGGGGTCTTCAATGTGAGTGACAACATTTTAGTTCATGCTCCCGCCATAGAGGATAATTTTGCAAGCATCAGAGGAGGATTCCAATGACTCAAAGACTATGGTCTGAACCTTCATAGTTAAAAATGTGAATTTCTAAGAAGCACTATCCGTTTCTTTAGGTACCAGTTCTCAACAGACTGAGAGGCCCCAGACAGGGCCAAAATGAGGGACATCCAGCCAGCACCAGCCCTGTCGTCTGTGATGGCAGTAAGCCCAGCTCTGTGAGTGGGCAATTACTGCTGCCGCTTCATCAAGAATTTGACAAAGCTTATGGCCCCCCTACAGTAGCTCACAAAAGCATCCAATCGTGGCCAAAGGAAGAGAAACAGGCCTTTCAGGACACTAAGAAATCCCTCCCAATAGACACAACGCTGGCCTACTTCGAGCCCAGAAGAGACTCAGAGCTGGTGGCAGATACTAGCCCCATGGGACTGTAGGCTGTCCTGTTCCAAAAACAGGCTTATGGGGAGTGAGCACTATCACATAAGTCAATTGGGCCATCACCCCCATGGAACACCCAAAGAGATGGATCCTTTGACTACCTGAATCTGCTTCCGCTTGTAGGGGTGTTTGTGCTTAGAGTACACACAACTGACCTGTACAATTGCTGGAAGAGTTCCATGAACTATTCCATGAAATTAATTGCCTGAAAGGAAAGCTAGTGCAACTCTACGTGGACTGATCCATACAGCCAGTAGTGGTGTGCCATTGTCGGATGGCATTCTACCTCAGACCTCAAGGGGAGGAAGAGCTTTGTAAACTGGAAGTGGCAGACATTATTGGATGGGTGGATGGGCACACCCCTTCGGGTGTCTACCATTGTAATAACTGGCAATCCTAAGCAACCAGGAGAGGTGAGCCTGTGCATTGACATGCACCTAAACCTGTTGGTGGATGACCTACTGACAAGCTCACAGGGTTTGTTGGTTCTCCAAGATGGACCAAGATAGTCAGGATATCATCAACTCATGCTGGAATTGGAGTCACTCTTTCTCACCACCTTTTTACTACACCTAGGTCTCCGCCAGCATTAAAGGCTAAATTTTAGAGTCCTGACTGTGGCAGAAATATTCCAAGACATAATCAGGGGAGTGCTGATTGGATTTAAAGGGGTTTTCAATGTGAGCGACAACATTTTAGTACATGCTTCCACCATACAGGATAATTTTGCAAGCATCAGAGGAGGATTCCAATGACTCAAAGACTATGGTCTGAAACTTTATAGGTAAAAATGTGAATTTCTAAGAAGCAGTATCCGTTTCTTTAGGTATCATTTCTCGACAGACTGAGAGGCCCCAGACAGGGCCAAAATGAGGGACATCCAGCCAGCACCAGCCCTGTCGTCTGTGAGGGCAGTAAGCAGCTCTGTGAGTGGGCAATTACTGCTGCCGCTTCATCAAGAATTTGACAAAGCTTATGGCCCCCCTACAGTAGCTCACAAAAGAATCCAATCCGTGGCCAAAGGAAGAGAAACAGGCCTTTCAGGACACTAAGAAATCCCTCCCAATCGACACAACTCCAGCCTACTTCGACCCCAGAAGAGACTCAGAGCTGGTGGCAGATACTAGCCCCATGACACTGTGGGCTGTCCTGTTCCAAAAACAGGCTTATGGGGAGTGAGCGCGATCACATAAGTCAATTGGGGCATCACCCCCATGGAACACCCAAAGAGACGGATCCTTTGACTACCTAAATCCGCTTCCGCTTGTAGGGGTGTTTGTGCTTAGAGTACACATGTTAGAACTGGGGGTCTCTAGTTGGCAGAGGTAGGTACCTTTGACCAAATAGGGACCCTTGCTTCTAGTCAGGGTAAGGGGGATACACACTTTAGATAACCCCTGCTCACCCCCTTGGTTGCTTGGCACGAGCAGACAGGCTTATCCCAAAGGCAATGTGTAAAGTATTTGTACCAACACTCACAGTAACACAGTGAAAACACCACAAATGGACACCACACCAGTTTAGAAAAATAAAATATCTTTATCTAAACTAAACAAGACCAAAACAACAAAAATCCAACATACAGAAACTCAGTAGAATGTCTTTAAAAAGGGTTGTTGCAAACATAAACTTGTAGATGATGAATGTGACACTTTAGTCTCAAAGTACCTGGGATGCGTTACGCAAATCAAACAAAAGGGGCGCAGAGAAGGCGATGCGTCGATTCTTCCTGCGCTCCGGTTCCGATGCGACAAGATGGCGCCTCGATGCGTTGCGACGATCCAGTGCGATGCGACAAAATGGCGTCTTTGTTGCAATGCAACAACGTGGAGGCGATGCGTGCACGCCCCATGGGCGTGCGGCGAACTCTGTGATTTCCGGAGCCGCGACAGGCCCTGCGACACGCTTCTCCGGTGATGCGATGACACCCTCGGTGATGGCGACACGCTTCTCCGGTGTTGCGGCGGCGATCAGCGGCGGCGCGCTTCCTCAGCGATGCGACGGCCCTGCGACACGCTTCTCCGGTGATGCGACGGCACCCTCTGTGGCGGCGATATGCTTCTCCGGTGATGCGACGGCGAACAGCAGCAGCAGCGACACGCTTCCTCGATGATGCGACAGCGGCTGCAGCGGCGGCGTCACGCTTCTCTCTCGTTGCGTCGCGCTTCCAGCTCCCACCAGCAAAAAGGCCTCACACACAGTTACAGGCCCTCCTGGCAGACTGGAACTCCCAGCAAGGAAGTTCAGGGAGCTGGGGGTGAAGTCCTTTTGTGCCTGGGACTTCAGAAACAGGAGGCCAGCTCTTCCCAGGCCCTTGGAGACTTCTCTTCAGTTGGACACAGCACTCAGCAAAGTCCTTCTTCAAGCAGGGGGACACAGCACACTGCAAAGTCCCTTGGTCCTCTCCTCAGTAGAAACAGCAAACTGCAGGCCAGCCCTAGACACACTTGGGCAGTACTTCTCCTCAGTTTCTTCAGCTGATCTTCGTTGGCAGGGATTCCTCTTGATCAGGAAGTAGTCTAACTTTCAGGGGTTTCAGCTCTCATTTTTATACCCCAAAAGTCTTTGTTCTCTATGTGTGAGGGGTCCTGGACCCAGTCCAAACCAGTTCTGGGTGCACTCTGCCAGTGCGCATCTTCTTCCTTTGTGAGTGTGGGCCAGGGCCATCAGACACACCGCAGGAGGTGGAGCCAGCATTGTGGAAGGCAGGCACAGCCCTATTCAGGCCCAGGTGCTACTCCTACCACCACTCCAAATGCACATAGGTCTATTCAGCCTAGTGCTGACTCACCCAGACTCCTGGAGCCACCCCAGCTCCTGTCACTCTCAAACCAGACAGTCAATCCACAAACAGGGCAGAGGCACACAGAAAGGTTGAACAAGAAAATAGCCACTTTCTAAAAGTGCTATTTTCAAACACAGAATTTAAAAACCATCCTTCCTAAAAGATGTGTTATTAAATTCTGAGTTCAGGGATACCAGACTCCAATGTTCTACCTTGCTCCTATGGGAAGATATGCAGGTAAACATGTTACACAGCATTCCCCATTCTGTCCTATGGGCAAGATAGCCTTTCAATAGTGAAAAACGAATTGGGCAGTATTTCACTATCAGGACATGTTACCCACACTAGTACATGTACTACCTTTCACATACACTGCACCCTGCCCAGGGGGGTACCTTGGGCCTACCATAGGGGTGTCCAATGTGTAAGAAAAGGGAAGAGTCAGGCCTGGCAAGTGGGTACACTGGCCAGGTAAACATGGCAGTTAACAAACTGCGCACAGGCACTGCAGTGGCAGGCCTGAGACACCATTTTAGGGCTACTCATGTGGGTGGCGCAATCAGTGCTGCAGGCCCACTAGTAGCATTTGAATTACCAGCCCTGGCACGCTCAGTGCACTTTACTAGGGACCTACTGGTAAAACAAATATACCAATCATGGATAACCAATCATAATAACAATTTACACAGGGAGCACTTGCACTTTGGCACTGATCAACAGTGGCAAAGTGCCCAAAGCATCTAAACCAGCAAAAACGAATTCCAGGCCACTGTCAAAAATACAGGAGGTAGAGGCAAAGTCAGGGGAAACCACGCCAAGGATGCCAGGTCTAACAACACACAACTGACCTGTACAATTGCTGGAAGAGTTCCATGAACTTGATTGCCTGAAAGGAAAGCTAGTGCGACTCTACGTGGACTGATCCATACAGCCAGTAGTGGTGTGCCATTGTCGGGTGGCCTGCTATCTCAGACCTCAAGTGGAGGAAGAGCTTTGTAAACTAGAAGTGGCAGACATTATTGAATGGGTGGATGGGCACACCCCTCGCGTGTCTACCATTGTAGTAACTCTCAATCCTAAGCAACCAGGAGAGGTGAGACTGTGCATTGACATGCACCTACACTTGCTGGTGGATGACCTACTAACAAGCTCACAGGGTTTGTTGGTTCTCCAAGATGGACCAAGATAGTCAGGATATCACCAACTCATGCTGGAACTGGAGTCGTTCTTTATCACCACCTTTTTAACACACCTAGGTCCCGCCGGTATAAAAGACTACATTTTAGTGTCTTGAGTGTGGCATAAATATTCCAAGACATAATCAGGGCAGTGCTGATTGGACTTAAAGGGGTCTTCAATGTGAGCGACAACATTTTAGTTCATGCTCCCACCACAGAGGATAATTTTGCAAGCATCAGAGGAGAATTCTAATGACTCAAAGACTATGGTCTGAACCTTCATCGGTAAAAATGTCAATTTTTAAGAAGCAGTATCCGTTTCTTTGGGTACCAGTTCTTGACAGACTGAGTGGCCCCAGACAGGGCCAAAATGAGGGACATCCAGCAGCACCAGCCCTGTCGTCTGTGATGGCAGTAAGCAGCTCTGTGAGTGGGAAATTACTGCTGCCGCTTCATCAAGAATTTGACAAAGCTTATACCCCCCCTACAGTAGCTCACAAAAGCATCCAATCCGTGGCCAAAGGAAGAGAAACAGGCCTTTCAGGACACTAAGAAATCCCTCCCAATAGACACAACGCTGGCCTACTTCAACCCCAGAAGAGACTCAGAGCTGGTGGCAGATACTAGCCCCATGAGACTGTGGGCTGTCCTGTTCCAAAAACAGGCTTATGGGGAGGGAGCACGATCACATAAGTCAATTGGGCCATCACCCCCATGGAACACCGGTACTTGCAAATTGAGAGAGAGGCTATAGCCATCCTATGGGGGTGCAGGCGATTCCACCTATATCTCTATGGACATCTGTTCATCTTCAACACTGATCACAAATCCCTCATCTCTTTGTTTTAAGGATCACATACTAACTGCCTCCATCAAGGACTGAAAAATGTGTACTATAGAAGCCCCTTTTCAAGTCAAATACAAGCCAAGAGCTCAAATCCGGTTCAGTATTTATCACGACATTCACGGCCCACCACTCAGAAGGATAGAAATAGGCTCAGCACATTGGGGAGTACTTAAGACTTGTAGTGGAAAGATTCTGACAGCTGATGATGTCCCTCAATGAGATCCTGAAATCTACAGAAGTGGATGACTGCCTGCAGCTAGCGTTGGTAGCTATCGGAAAGGGAGACTGGAAGATTCTCAAACCCAATACATCACATATATTAGCGGTAGCTCAACGGATGCTTTCCTGCCTCTACCATGTCTGGCATGTGCTGGCAGTTTCCAATGAATGATGCTTCATGAGAGGTCCCTGACTAGTATTACCCCAGAGCCCTACCATGTCATGGGCAAGACCAAGATTGAAATCAGAAGCAAAGTCTGGTTTCCTAGATTGCACAAAATGTTCAAAGAAACTGTTCAACCCTAGAAGATGTTGCATGTCAGCAGAAGCGACACCTGCACCAATTTACAAGGAAGTAGTCGCCCAGTGAGCTTGGGAGCGCTGAGTTTGGGAGCATGTCACATGGCTGTCAAATGCTTGTGGTAATCGATATTCACCCGAAATATCTGGAGGTGGAGATTGTGGCTACCACTGCTGCAAGTAAATTGTTTCCAAAATGTGAGAAAATGGTGGCTACCCATGAGCTAATCTAGAAGACCCTACCAGTCACCTGTTCCAGGGGCAAGCAGATTATTTTACATCTTTTTCATGTGAAACATTGCAAGATCACACTCTGGTGCCACACGCTAATGGTGTGTGTGTGACCACAGGCCTTGCTCCAAGTCTGAACTGCATGGGCTGATGGGTAGTGGACATGGTCCCACATTATCCAGAGTGACTCATGGAGAAACCACTGTATTGCACAAGTGCAAAATGTGTTGGTGGATTATTCTTAGTTGCCCCCCTTCTGGGGAAGTTTTATAATAGTTCAGCCCAAGTGACATCAGGTCACTATAAAAAGGCCTGCCTGTGGTCCATGTGGGCAGACATAGTTTACCAGAGCTTGTAGAAACAAGGAAGCAGTTACTGTGTTTCTGTGCTCTGCTATCAGCAGCCAGTGCACTAGCCTGAAGATTGTTCGAGTTTGCGGTGAAGCCGCAAAAAAGAAATGGACAGACCACATCTGCACTTGTGCAGAAAACAGGATCATGATATGACCCCTGAGGTTTTGCTGCTCCTCTAAACATAGCTTATCTGAGGGAGGCATTCTCAATTGGGGAGTCCAACATAGGAGAGTTTATGTGAAATGTGGTATGACAGGTTTCGATGACATGGGGAAGAGATTAAGCCTCATCAAATGCCACTTCATTATACATGTAGCACAATGTACTATCTGATCCAGGGGCAGGTCTATCATTCAAAGATTAATATGCATGTAATGTTGAGTAAAGTTAATGTATGATCATCACCCACAAAGCTGAGGGAGATTAATTTTGTAAAAGCTGCCCTACAATGCCATGGGAGGAGGATACCCTTTAACATAGGTGAGTCACATGCCAAACACATATGGGTGGAGACACAACTAATTGTAAAGGTAAATCAGTTCATCAGACAACCATTACAGAACATATGATATGGTTAATGGCTGCCTAAACAAACCATGTGGTGAGAGAGCCAGCCTGCATCACATACCCAGAAAACAAAAGAGAGGTAAAGAGAACAGGCTCTCAGGAGAGTAGGTAATTTGGATTAATTCCAGTTTACAAATCGGCATCTGCATCAAGAAGGGGACCCCATGGATCTTGTCTTAAGAATCTCTGGATTCAAAGCACAACATTCGATTCCAGAAATTCTAATTGAATGCCAAACACCCCCACCTCTGTCACAGAAAATATTACAATGAGGACAAAAAATAAATGAAGGTCACACACTATAGGGAAGCATATCAGATTAAACAAAATATGTTTTACATATGATAGTCCTGCAATCATTGAGGTCATTTGTCAATTTTCCTGAATATGCTTGTTGAACGTAGTTACTTTTCTGTTCCAGTCATCATTTAACAGCCAGATTTTCCAGAATTAGAATCCAAACTATCTAAAACTTTGCCCTTACCCCTATTAGCAAGGACATTCTCGGGCACCTTCACAACCTTTCCTAAGTTCCACACATTCCCATCTGCTAACTCTAGAATCTCACTTCCAACTCTAATCACGTGTGAAGTTCTGGGAACTTCAATTAACCAAATCATACTATTCTCTCAAATGTTACTCTTGGCCAATCACCTGCATTGTAATTCAAGAGTTAAATGGTCCTGTCATTATTAATTCCTGCATCCATCTTGTTTTTAACTGAAAGTTGATTAACCAAGTCGTCCTCTCTTCTTCTAACACCCTTGCCTGTTTCAGGCTGGTCAACACAACATATCCCCTAATCTTTTTAATGGAGTTTTGTCAGCTTTGCTACCAGCTGTTTTACAGTAAGCACACACAAACTCTGTCATCACCTCTCCCCAACTATTGTTAATCAAAATAGAAAGTCACCCCTTTCTTAAGTACCGTAATCCACTTTAACATAATGCTGTTACACTGCAGTTAGTAAACAGAAGTGCAAATCTGTTCAGGGCCAGGGTTGAACAAAAATGACTTAGGGGCAGATGTATCAAAGATCTGGTTAGCGATTCTCAATTTGCGAGTTTTAGCGATTCGCAATTTTAGAATCGCTAATCGCGATGTATCTAGAAAATTGCAAAAAATCTGCGATTACTTAAAAGTCTAAGAATTTTCTGCGAATCCCGATTTTGCGATTCCTTATTAGCGAAATTCGCAAATAAAGAATCGCAAAATCGGGAAGCAGCAATTCAGGTGCAGCTTGATGACATCACACCCAGGAAGTGGGAGTGATCTGCTGCACCTGAGTGCCTGAGGCTGGGTCAGAGGCTGTGAGGAGAGGCAGAGGAGTGAGCACAGCAGTCACAAACAGCAAAAATGGATTCCCAACACAAAGAGAAGGACAAGGAGAGGGCAGTGAGGAAGAGGAAAAACAAGTTCAGTGAAAGGGAGCAGGAGGTCTTGATTGAGGAGATGGTGTGCAACCATAAACTCCTATTTGGAAAAAAGGCACTCCGTGTACCTGAGTCCAGGAAGCGCAAAATCTGGCTGGCCATCCAGGAAAAAGTAAATGCTGTAGGTGTGACCCAGCGCACGGTTGAAGAGCTGAGGAAGAGGTGGTACGACATGCGCCAAAGGTCCAAAGAGAAGGTGGCAACCAGGCTGGCGCAGTCCAGGAAGACAGGGGTGGAACATCCACAGCAACCGACTCAACACCCCAGGAGGAGTTGGTGGAGAGCACCCTCCTGCCAGAAAGCATCAGTGGACTGGCTGACATAGACAGCTCAGAGCCTGCAACCACCAGACAAGGTAAGAGGCATGCCAAATGCAGCCCCCACAGCACCATCCCATCCCCACACACAGGAATGCACCCAACACACACTACAAATGCCACTCCGGTCCACTTATTCCAGCACACACAGCAATGCATCATGGGAGACGCAGTCATAGGCACAACACAGTGGGGCAAGTACACACAGCAATGTTGAAGCAGTATGTGAGACCCTGTAAAGGCAGGAATGCTATAGATACCAGTTAGCCAATCCAAAATGTGAAAACTTTATTAAGTGAGAAATGTAGACAATGTCACAAAATCAATTTTCCCGCTTCATTCACAGCACAACCTGGGCCACTGGATGACAGTGCGGGAGATGAGGAGGTGGAAGATACAGCTGAACAGGCTGAAGACAGCAGAGAGCAGAGAGAGCACACCTGTCCCAAGGAGGAAGCGCACCATTGTGCCACCACTGCCACCCCTGGAGGCAGATACACAGTCCACAGGCGAGGAAGAAGCACAGGTAGAGCCAGGGCAGGGTGTGACACAGGTCCCGGCACAAGCCACACTGTGACATAGAGTTCATGGATATGGGAGACGCAGGCCACGTGCCAGCACCAGCTGTGGCATGGATGATGAGGACACGGTGTTTGCTGGACTGGAGGGCAGCATACTGCAGGTACAGCGCCTGCAACAGAAATCACTGCGGTCCATAAATCGGCAGCTGTGCACAGTGAACAAAAGCCTATGTCACGTGGGGGAGGGCATCATGGCCATGGCAGGTGCTATCCATAAATTGTGTACCACATTCAAGAGGGACAAGGCAGACAGGCACAGACTGAGGCAACGTGCGGACAGCCGACTGCACAGCTACACCAAGGCGGTGAACCGCCTCTGCACTGCCACTAGCCAGCTGACAGGTCGCACCATCAGCATGCAAGTGGAGATGTCCCACTGCTGCCAGGATGTGGCGAAAGGCCTGGTGCTGGTCACCAGTTCCGTGGAACACATGCAGACAGCCAACACAGGTGGCCCAGCACTTCGGGTCTCAGAGGATAGCGAGGAGGTATCCAGCAGGAGCAGCATTACACCACCAGTGCCTGTGCCAAGACGGCGCAGTGGGAGACAGGGAGCTACACATGTGGAGTCATGGGAGGCCAGTCAGCACCCAGAGCAGGCACCAGCAGGCCGCAACAGGAGAAGATGAGCTGCCCAACTGAGTTACGCCAAAGGGTGAGGTAACCCATTACAACAGGACTCCTGGCTTGCTCACAGACCTGCACTGTGGACATAACATGTGCTACACATAGTGGGCTGCATGGAGTCTCTCAGGCTGTGTGACGTATTCTATCCTGCATGTAAGGGCTAAAATAAACACAGACCTGAAACCAAATAACACATGCCTCATGTCATTATTACTCACCTAGAAGTAGTTATGGGTTATCTCATCCCGTCTCTGTCGTCCCGCAGCTGCCCCAAATCCAACTGCAGGTCTTCCAGGGGGCATGGGTCTTCATCGTCAGAAGTGTCACTGTCTGACAGTTCGACTGGGATGCCTTTCCTCACCGCAATGTTGTGTAGCATTGCGCAGGTGGCCACAATCTTGCAGCTTGTCTCCGGGCTGTATTGGAGTGCGCCACCGCTTTTATGCAGGCAGCGGAACCTGCTTTTGAGGATGCCAAATGTCCGCTCTATTATGCATCGTGTTGCTTTGTGAGCACGGTTGTAACGCCGCTCCTGGCATTGGCTGGGTTTAGGTATGGCGTCAGGATGAACTCTCGCACCGCATAGGCACTGTCACCTGCAGGGACAATCATGAGAGGTCAGTCAATGGCCCACAGACCAGTGATGTACCTGTATATGGGAGGTCAGACATGCACTTACCTAGGAGGTAGCCCTCACCAAACTCGCCGGCAGTGAGACGTCCGTATATCCCACTGTGCCTGAAGATGAAGGAGTCGTGGCTGCTCCCTGGGAATTTGGCAACAATGTCCATGATGAGATGCCTGGCATTGCATACGATCTGAATGTTGAGCGAATGGTAGGACTTGCGGTTACGGTACACATATTCGTTGGTTGATGGGGGTGTGAGAGCCACATGGGTACCATCAATACAGCCAATTACGTTTGGGAAGTGTGCAATCTGGTAGAAGTCCAGTTGTGTCTGTTGTAATTCCTGTTGTGTGGTGGGGAATTGTATGTGGTTGCGTAGCCTTTGTACCATGGCATCTAGGAATGCACGAAAGAACCGTGACAGGCAACTCTGGGACACCCCACCTGCCACAGCTATCACCCCTTGGAAACTGCCTGTGGCCAGCAGGTGCAGTGAGCACAGTACCTGGACATGGGCTGGTATGCTTTGGGTCCTGCCTGTTGGGTGTTCCATGTGGGGTCTCAGCTCCTCTATCAAGTCCAGGATGCTCTTTGTGTCCAGCCTGTACTTGTTGTGGATCTCCTCCTCAGTCTGCATGAAGAGTGTGATGCGCACCCTAAACACCCGTTCTTGTCGCATCCTTCTCTGTGCTGCCGCACGCAGTCGCAGCCTCCTTGCTATCAGGTAGAGTGAAGCCATTGTGGAAGTGGCTGGTGCATTGTGGGCCTCTTAATATAGCTTGCACCTGGTTACCACCTGGATTGTGTTGGTGTTAATTCTATGGTGCTAAATAGCGATTTCTTAGGATTCGCTATTAGCGATTTTTTGATACATTGCATTGCGATTCCTTACACAGCGATTTCGCAATTTGCGTATGTCGCAAACATTTTGGAGCTGTTTGCGAATTCGCAAGAGGGATACGCACATTTTAAGAATTCGCTAAATAGGAAATCGCTTATTTAGCGATTTCTTATTTTGCACTGCGAATATTGCTCATACATCGGGTTCTTGCTTTTTGAGGTCGCAAACGCTGTTTTTTAGCGAATCGCTATTTTTGCGACCTCAAAATCGTTTGATACATCTGCCCCTTAATCTCCCTAACTCCAACTGAAGACCATTGTTGGTCACACTATGTTTGAAAAAACGTCACTTTTGAATACCTCAATTAAAAAAATATAAGCACTTGTTAAGTCATCACTTCTACACCACCATTACTTTGGGCTATTGAGAATCATGATCAGAATGATTCTTCCTGAGAAGCAAATCCTCCCTGCAGTAGCTAAAGCCCCTTTTTTCCAAACCCTCTCTGGACTTCAAATGAACTTCCTGGACTGCTGCTCAACTTTTGTGGTTTGTCACTCAATGTACATGTACTGTAGGACTTCACTTTTCCATCAATGAACCTATCCACAATAAGCCATCACAGTTTGCACCAGACTCTTCTTTTCATGTTGCTCATACATGCATGCCCCTTATGTGCCATCTTTAAGATTCTGTCATATAACCTATTGAAAACAACCAATTGTTCTTGTTTCAATAATATCCAATCCTGAACTGACAATTTATTAGAATAATTATGAAACACTACGATTTTCTTATCCTAGTTCCTCTTTCCAGGCCACATCAACCCTCTAAATTGCATGACTTCTTGAATTGCCACATCCTCATTTGACGCCTTCAACCATTCTTCCTTGGACACAGACTGGAGATTTCACAAAATCAAAACCACCTCTTCACACTGATCACTCACCTTACCCTCTTCTAACTCATCCCCTCTTATTTGAATTAGACTATCTCCCAGAAATATTTGCTCTCATGTATATTCCACATGGATATTGTAACCTATATTCTTGTAACCTTGTGTTGCTCTCCTACTACCCCTGTTCGTGAATAAATCCACCAATGATGGTCTGTCTGTATGACAGAATTCAATCCTATACAGATACATTTGGAAATATTTTATTGCTTACCAATATTCCAAAATTTCCTTTTCAGTTGTAGAGTATTTGTCTTATGAACCTCTATATGGCTGCTAGTTATAGTTACAGTTTTCTCATGACACTCTTGGGGGAACATTGCCTCTAATATTGCTATAATTCGTCATGATAATGGACTAACTTGAAGTGTCAAAAGAGCTCAACACAGGGGTCTTTTCAATAGTTTTTTTTCATCATATAGAATTCTTTTTTACAGCCCTTATCCAATAGAAATGTTGTATTTTTCTTCATTAAAGCCCACATATGTACAATGTTATCGGCAAACCTTGAGATGTACTTAGATTAACATTCGGCTAAACCAAGAAAGACCACAGCTGATATTTGTTGTGTAGCTCTGTTGACCCTTCTGTCCCTTAACCAGGCTTGCTTTTGTAATAACTCAAAAAGTCTACCCATGATACTTCAAATTAAAAAATTTCTTTTGCAACTGTTATTCCACTTTGCATCAATAAACGTACAACTTTCTATATAGTCTCATCAGCTTCTCTTTTTGTTTTTACAAATAGGAGGATGACGTCCTCCAAACTGATTTGTTTTTAAAAATCTTGTGCATTAACTTTTGGAAAATGGCTCAAGTGGATATTAATCCAACAGGCTTACCGTTATACTGATGGCCACCTTCTGGTATAATTAAAGAAGTCATAGGTGGTAGAATACAGGGGCACTAATGATTAGAGAAAGCATTTCCCCAGTGTTGGGGGGAGCATTACCATACATACAGAGACACTCATTCGAATCTCTTAAGTCTACACAGAGATTGATATTGATATTAAGTGTATGTGCCACCAGCACAGAGCATTTCTCACGGGCACAGGCACGGTTTGCACTTTGTGCACATTGGCCACAGTTACAACTTTAAGAATTATATTGTGAACGAACCCATTTTGAGTATCCAGAGATGGAAAAAATACTTTGGAAAAAATATCCCCCGTTTTCAATCCGATTCTCTTCCTGAATGACAGACGATAAATCACTGTAATCCAGTAAATGGTCTGTGTAGTTTGGATACAGCTTGATCAACCCAACAAATATGACTCTTTCAAGGCTACATAAACTTTGGACTTGATCTCTTTTCCTTTAGGTTACAAAGTGGATTGCAAATAGTCTATAACATCGGTGTGCTTCTAGTCACACCTTTTTAGTCTTATGTCAGAAGCATGCAGTTTTATTCTGCCAAACTTTGGCAACCTGTCTCCGATGCTTGAGTTCCTGGCCCAAGAATCAGTCATGATTGACATTTCTTGTTCTCTTAGCTTTAATACAGAAAATGGATCATCTATCTGGGATTCAGATATTTCACATATTTCGAAAATTAAATCCCCTGGTAAAGCAAGCTTGGAAACTTCTTCTATTTGGCTACATGCACTTGTCATTTGCTATTTCCTTTGGCCTGTGTCCTCTTGCATACTCTTGCAAAATGGACTTTATTGCCACACAATCCACATGCTTAGCCAATAGCTACATGCTCTTTAATGCCACTCTTAAAACAAATGCTTTATGCTATTCATAGTTATATTTCACTGACAATATTGGGGGAGAGGATGTAGCCTTACGGCTAGAGCGGCCGACCTCGAAGCTGTGGAACTGTGTTCGAGTCTCGGCAGCGACGCTCAATATCCTGTGATTCTGGGCAAATCACTTAATCTCCCCGTACCCAACAAAAATGAATGTGTCCATCTGTAACGAAACTGGTGCTCATGTAAAGCGCTCTGATATCTTTGGGTCTAGTTTGCGCTAAATAAAACTCTAAACAAATTACATAATTTTCTTAGGACCAGATATATGTAACCTTTCTGTGGTCGCAAAGGGATCGATTCGTGGAATTGAGCCGTATATGATTGCAAAAAAGTCCTTTTCATATGTACAAAACTAAATTGGAATTCGATAATATGTTACCAAATCACAATTTAGGTTTGTGACCAAATGCTGATTTGGTATTTAGTAGGGGCATGTTTAGGGCATCCCTTCCAAATACCGATTCGGACTGGTCTGCATTAATGTTTTGTGGCCGAAATTCGGTTGCAAAACATTAATACTTTACCGACTATAAACATGCAGTTGGAAGCCATTCGCAAACGCGAAGTGGTCCTTAGATTGCATACTATCTCCAAAAGCTTTATCGGTATTTTTCTGAATTCTTAAACACTGCATGAAAATTTGACCATATCTTGAAATGTTCAACTGTTGCCTCTCCTTGCTTTATTTCGAATTATCCTCCCCCTACTTTCCATCCTCTGCTATAATCCTCCCCTGGAGTATAGACTACTCTGTCACACGTATGTTTGCCTTAATCTCCATTACATGCCCACAGCTTTTTCCATAGACCCCAACCTCTCCTTCTTTGAAACCATATCCCTACAATCTAACAGTACCTAATATCCTCTAACATATCTGTTATTCCCACCAATCATTTGCATTAATTCTCGTAGCCCACATTAATGGTCACATCTAACCGTATCAATTTAACCTCCCACAAAGAAACTGGAGCAGATGTATGGGATGGAATGGTCTTTTTGAGAGAAGGAGACTTATCCCAGTAACCAACAATTACCAATAACCACTGGATTAAATACTAACCATGGGTTCTGGAGCGGTGCGCTGCTCAGTGTAAATGACTTCTAGGCCATGTCAGGGGTAGTAAGCCCTATTTGTATTCAACAATACACTTTGCCCTTTATTGCTGGTCATGAACTGACCTGTCCACTCAGTGCTGTCAGCTTAAAAGACGTGCCAGACTTGGATAGACATACTTTTAACCATTATTTAGAGGATCAAAAATGCAAAGCCCACTTTTAATTTACTCTCAGGTGGTCCTTTGGTGCCAGCATATTGCTCTTAGCTGAAATAAACAATAAAAACATGTACTAAAAGCCCCCAATAGCTCTTTTTGTCCAGTTGTTCGTAGGTACATAAATTGGAAAAAAGCTACACTTAGTCAAAAAATAAAGTTACTTTTTGTCAAGAACTCCACTTCAGGCCCCTTGTTTTCTTTCTTTTAGTGGCAGCGGGACACTGTTCCAAGACTTTATTTCGAGGTTGCATAAACATGTTTCTTTGAAAACAGGGGTCTGCATAGTTGATGTCAAGCTGAGCTGAGAGCCTTTGAGCCTTTTTCTGTGATAATTGGTTTAAGTGAACTTAAGCTGGATTACATGCATTTTACCGGTGACTGAATAATTTTGCACGGTTGAATGGGCATATTTAAACCGGTATTTACACTGACCGAACAAAATGAACAAAACTGGCCTATGTGTATGCTGTTCTGCCACAAGGGTCATTCTTTACTTATTTTCTTGCTGTTTTCAAAGCTGTCCGTTTCTGGCTCAGATTGACAAACGCCACAACAATGACCCTGATGGAGTTCAGATTGTGATGTCGCTCTTGTTTTATAATGCCTTCCTCTGCTGTGACAAGGGTCGTATGAAGGAAATTGCCCAAAAAGTGTTAATTTAGATGGAGGTGCTTTTTTAGCACCTTGGTACGTATTGAGAAGGTGAGCTGTTTTGCTCTATTATTTTTGTGATGGCCAATGTTTTGTGACAGCCGCCAATAACTGATCATATTTCAAGTAGTTGAACAAAATTCATACAGTGGTTTTTGCTGTATGAAGGCAAGACTGACCGCTCAAAAAGAACTGGAGCAAAATAGCACCAAGTTGCTGTTTAGCACCTAATTATATATTGTACCCTATAACAAAAAACACGCTGGTTCCTAGTAACGATGCTTTAGATGAAAAGAACCAAAGGGCAAATAAAATGTATTCAAAGGAGTTTCTGAAAAACAATTTCAAGACACATAGTGCCACAGTGAATATTCGTGCAAAATGAACGTGCTCAGTGCTCACTTTAGAGGTGATACACTCAAGTGATAAATCATGATCAAAAATCAACAAGAGTATCAACAAACACAAGAACAGCACGACCCTTTTCAGCAAATTCTGAACAACGCCGTTGACTTTAAAAACACTGACCCTATATGATTGTTGAGAATTTGCTGAAAAGGGTCGTGCTGTTCTTGTGTTTGTTGATACACTTGTGGATTTTTGATCACGATTTATCACTTGAGAGTATCACCTCTTAAGAGAGCACTGAGGGCGTTTATTTTGCATCAATATTCACTGCTCCGTTATGTGTCTTGAAATTGTTTTTCATAAACTCCTTTGAGTAAATTTTATTTTCAATTTGATTCTTTGCATCTAAAGTATTGTTACTAGGAACCAGTGTGCTTTTTTGTTATAGTTATTACCCCAGGTCCCCAGTGATCCTTTGGTCTCCGTTGTTGAAATAGCATTATTAAATATTATACCCTAGCACCATTTTGTAACGTTCCCTTTTACTGCAGTCACTGCTGTTTAGTTGCCTCTAAATTCAGTGACTATAGTGCAACCAAACGGCACTGACAGCTGCAAAAACATAAATGCAGCAAAATAGGGCACCCTTATATTATGTGATCGGAGCAGACTAGCATCTTGTACAGTTAAGCCCTATCAAGTGAGCCATATAATCCAGCCCTTTGCACTGGAACACTAACGGATCACCAACCACCTCTGAGTTATTGATTGAATCAATAACTATTGTACTTGTGCCTCCAACTAGCTAGTTGATGATGTGTGAAAGGAAACAGTAACCTCACAACAAGATTGATTGTTGGTGAAGGAGTGACTGAAACCAGCAAAGTATTTACATGAATCTTATATGTACATGAAGGTCGACCTCTATATTTACCTGGGCACATCAGAAATATATATGTATACACTTAATAAACCAAATTAAAAACTGAATTATGATTCATGCTTAAAAGTACACAAGCCACTGAAATTAACCAGTTGTGTTTAGCACGCACGCCATAACTCACGTTGCCTGCCACGTCTTTCTCTTGAATGTCTGACTTTTTTCCTGTGCCATTGGCAAGTGGTATATTCAATAAATGGTCAATCTCAATGGTTTTGTGTGTGATGAGTCTTAACCATAACTCAGTTCTTGACTTTTTTTTAGTGAATTTCTAGTTTTTTTAAAATAATGCACTTTATTCTCAACCATTGCAACACACCTCTTTTGGCCGTACACAGCAGGGGGTTGCCCAGTGGCTAAACCATCCGTGGGCTTATTTCGTGGTTGTTCTGAAAAGAACCTTTTCATGGAGTTTTATGTTTTTTCTATTTTTTATACTGTGTTCCCAATACTAGTTACAAATGGCCAAATTGTAAGCTTTTATTTAACAACTTCATTTATGGAACTTTGGTAGCATTCTTCCTTTTGTTCCTCTACTAGCTGCTTGTTCTGGACCCCACACCAGATATGCACTTTGCACTCCATGCAACAGAGTGTAAAGACTCGGAGGTGAGGTGAAGCGTTCTTCTGGCACGCTGACCAATGTTGTGCCCTCCTCTGCTTCCTCTTGAGTCGCTGTTTCTGCCGCCACGTGCACTCTTTCTCATGCTTTGATGTTGGCGGTCCTGCAAGAATAATGTCCTCTTGCAGTGGTGATGGAACAATTTTCAGTGTGAGTGCTGCCAACAATGTTACATCACTGAAGTTATAAGGATTGTGAAAAATCCAACTGTCGCACTAAGAACAAGTGTAGCAAATGTATTCAGCAGTAATAGTGGTAAGGGTGTTAGTATTTAGCTGGTGGTGCTTTTTTGAGAACATTCAAATATTTTATTAAATCATGTTATGGTATTGCAGTGTCATTTATAGACACCATATTCTCCATTAAAATGCCATGAAATTTGCTCAGACACAATTTTACTGAGAAAAGTGCACAAACCATAATGCGTGGAAATAGGATCTCAGGAAATAAGTATGTCTTGATTTATTTTGATCCTATTAAAGTGTTTGTTTCATCACACTTCAGAATTATAAAACAATGTGCTTCATTTAGGCTTTTTAAATTGCTGATATAGTTTGAAACATTTGTACAGTTCATTTACAGGTATTTAAATGTTAATGACATCTAACTTTGCAGTCCGAGAAAATAAACACCTGTCTCAATTTTAAAGGAATAAACAGCCATTTGCAGGAGATATTGCCTGACATTTGACCTCTGTCTTTGAAGCACAGAAAATATTACCAGATTCATTCAAAATTTAAAGGCATCTTTATTATTCATTCCACGTCTGAACTCCAGCATTGTTATGTTGGGGGTGCTGCAGCACCTCCACTTGCAGAGCCTATGCCCTCTAGTCTTACAGATTAGCTACAACTTCCATGTGAGCGTTTATGTTTTTTTTTCCACTCTTAGGCTGGGTGAAAAATTCCACACATAAGACAGCTTTTTTGGTGCCTAAGTACTGCATATCCTCTCCCTCCTCTTTATAGCTAGCTGCTGCAGATTTTTTTGTTGAAGACATTGTCTTACTGGTCCACCCACCTTGGCCTCCTTCTACACAGCAAATGGTGGTACTGTCATTTGTTGCTAAACAAGGGACTTTTTTTTACTCTTGAGAAGATATAGGAGTTGGCAGCCACAGTGGCAGCCGGCATGGCTCGCGGGTGGGTCCCGTGGCGGAAGTCATGATTCGCGCATATAAAAAATAAATAAATAAACTTACCTTTGCGCGTCTCTGCTCCTGCTCTCCTTGTGGAACTCGAGGAACAGGAAGCAGGCCCCACTGACCAGCGTTGTGATTGGTAAGCACCCAGGCTCCCCTGACCAATGCAGTGCAGCGTTGTGATTGGTTTTGAGCGTCCTGGTTTGATGCTCAACCAGGGACTGGGTGCCTGGGCTTGTTCTCCACACAGGCTGTAATGCAGCTTGCATGGAGAACGGGGAAAGTGCACATGACTGGTTTGGGAGGCCCAAGAGGCAACTAGCATATTGTACTATAATGTATGTGGATTGACGTTTAACCTGAAATGGGATCTCTATTTTGGAATTTCGAAATATATAGTTGGTGCGCTTTAAGTGAGTAAAAATGTAATGTGAAAATGTTCATTACATAATTCTATTGTGATAATTTTGTAGGCACTAGTCTACCACCCCGAGTGTTATATCAAATGTATTTATGTTGTTTACACTTGTATGTTGTAGTATTTTGTTTAGGCCTATACCTTAAAGAGTATATAGAACCTTTGCAAAATGGCGCACTTCAGGTGATCAAGGCTGTTTATCAGCCGAAATGCGTCCTGTCCGGAGTGGTCTAATTCCAATAAATCGAGGCTGATGTTATCCGTTCCTGAGTGCCGTTTCTATCATTAATGAGGAAAGATTTATGTGGCATTTGACAAGCGCTAGCGTTTTTTCGTGCACCGCCAGCGTTTTGGTTGCTCGCCGACAATAACCGCATTTCTTTGGAGTGTTTATGTATATATATATAAATAGAGACCCTTTTGACAGCAAAACCCGTAGTGAAATACCCGCCTTGTTTGGAATTAACACAGGGGAGGCAAGTGACACCAAATTCAGGGCACCCTCCAAATTTGTTCCCCAAATTGCTAATGACAACATAGACATTTTTAAAGATTTAGTGACACAGGACATACTCAATCTATCCAAACAATCATGTAAAAGTAAGAACCTCTCAAGTGAACAATGGGAAGCCATAATCACTTTACAAAAAGATGATAGTGTTGTGATTAAACCTTCCGACAAAGGAGGTAATGTTGTTCTATGGCAAAAAGACAAATATGTTAAGGAAGCACTGTGCTAACTTGATGACAAAACATGTTATGTAAGAGTAGAGCCAACATACATGAAGACACTACAAGAAAGATACACAAACATGCTTCACAACTGGCATGAACAACATTTACTTAATTGGGACGAATTCCAGTTTCTAAAAAACGAATCCCCAGTGACACCCACACTCTATCTTCTACCGAAGATCCATAAAAACCCCATAGAACCACTAGGCCGTCCCATTGTGTCATCTAAACAGAGCCTTTTTGAAAATACGTCAGTCTATGTTGACCATTTTTGTTTCCCTCTGTGAAAACACTAAACTCATACGTTAGAGACACCAAGGACTTTTTGCAAAAAATTGAAAATGTGTTCTGGGGAGACAACTCATGGCTGGTAACTTTGGACGTGGAAAGTCTATACACCAGCATAAGACACTACGATGGGTTGATGGCATGCAAACATTTTCTGCAAACAAGAAGCTTTCACACACTTGAGCACACCCACATGATCCTACAAATGATCGAGATCTGCCTAACAGAAAATGTATTTATGTTTAACAAACAACATTTTAAACAGACACAGGGAACTTCCATGGGTACTTGCTTTGCCCCCAGCTACGCCAATCTCTTGGTGGGCTGGTGGGAGAAGCAGGTACTCTGGAATAGCGAACTTGAACACTGGACCCAAAACGTCAGTATATGGTTAAGATATATTGACGACATTTTCTTTGTTTGGGATGGAGGAGAGAAAGATCTAGATGAATTTTTTCATAAACTTAATGAGAATAGCCTGAACCTCAGGTTTACCATGCAAAAAAGCAAGAGCAGTATAGTGTTCCTAGATCTCAAACTAAATACCACAGATGGTATCCTAACATGTGAGTTACACAGGAAGACAACTGCAGGGAACTCAATCCTGCACGCAGCCAGCTGCCACCCACCTAACTTGAAATGGAGCATTCCCTTCAGCGAGTTCCTCAGAGCTAGAAGAAATTGTAGCTCTGTGGAAGCTTTTGAGAATACCAAAAGAACCATGACCAAGAGACTCATAGACAGAAGCTATCCCACTAAAGCTTTACAAAAGGCAGAACAGAAAGTCTCACAGATCAGTAGATCGGAAGCACTATTCAAACCAACAAGAAAAACCAACAGCCATGAAAAAGGAAAAAAAAAAAAAAAAACCCCATCAGATTTATTACGAAGTACAACAGTCAGGCAGGTGACCTTAAAAGAATCCTCAAAAAAGATGGGACATTCAAAAACTAGATCCCATCTTAAAGGAAGCTGTAGGCCAAGTACCATCTGTTACTTTCCAGAGAAATGTCTCCATAAAAGACATTTTAGTACAAAGTCACCTTACACCACGCAAGACAAATTGGCTAGGACAAAGCAAGGGTTTCTACACCTGTGGGAATTGCAAAGCGTGCAAACATAGCACAATGTTAAGAAAGTAACACTAGCACGCACAAACCAGAAATGGCCCATTCCTAAACTCATTAACTGCAATACTGATTTTGTATGTTATGCTATCATTTGCCCTTGCAATAAATGGTATATTGGATCTACCACCTTCCCAGTCAAAAACGCATACTTGAACACTTCAGGGCAATCACTAACAATGATCGGGCCTACAGTACAGCCAAACATTTCCAAGAATGGTACGAAAGCGACTGGACTAAAGCCAAATTTTTTGGCCTGAACACAGTGCTCAAACACCCGAGAGGCGGAAACAGAATATCCGCACTCAGGAAAATGGAGTCCATCTTCATACTGAAGGCAGGCTCTGTCTTCCCCGAAGGGATGAATAACGATGAGGAGTTGCATTCACACCTAGGATAGAAATACACGAAAACACAAAAGGAACCTCCCAGTCCACACAGATCAGCACCTGGTCTTTTTAATCAATGTCTCCCGTATCCTCTAATCCAAATGCATACGATATGTCATATTACTACTTAAAATCTAAACCTGTTTTATATTTTGGTTTTGGTTTACATGCTGTTGTAATTCAAATTCACAAATTATTGGATGATGCTTGACACCTTTTTTTCTGTATTTGCATACAGGTAGTTTTCAAAGGCACAATTGATTCATGACTAAGTCACATTAAAAATAGAAGCACTGGAGAACGAGGATGTTACTCGGTAACAATCGTCACTCCTTGATCGGAATGAGGTTTTTTCGCCTGGGCAATCTTCAAAACTGCGGTACTATACCTAAATACCTCTGCTGACAATGTACAATGACTGTAATTGTATGAAACAGATTATTTTGAACCCAACTGAACTGAGGCCACCTATATCATGCATATGTGTTGCATTCACGGTCACCACAGAAGCTGGAACAATGTACCACTTATTTTTGTGAAAATTGTTGTGTCCTTTCCCTAAGGGGTACTATACCCAAGTTAACTACCATGCTTGATTATTTTAATGCTAATAATCATGACTTTATTAACAGCACCTTTAACATTTCCTTTCTGAGTTTGAATCTGGATATTGTAAAGGATAACCAGATAAGAAAAATAACCAATGAAACCAAACTGTAAAAATGATCACTAGCATCAATCACAAAACTAACCATGACATATTAATGAATGAATTTTCTAATGTTAAAATCAATGTGAGGTACAGGAGACTCTCTTTGCAATGTATTTCATTGTTTTTTAACGAAAAACGAGTAGTATTTAATTTATGCACTTTTTACATGTAAATAGCACTTTCTTCTATGTCTGTCTCAAGACTTTAAAAGACCACAGCTGTAACAACATGGTCATGTGATCAAGACCCCGTGAGAGGTCGAAACGCGTCTTGTTTCTTTTGCCAATAAACTTAACTTTGAAGCATCTAGAACCGGAGTGGCTCTTTCCTTACCTGACTCGCTGGCCAAGGATTTCTGAAGATATATATATATATATAGCAGTTGCTCGCTTTTGTTCCGTTGTTTCTTTCCGCCAACAAACGAGAGTGGACCCAAGTATGTGCAATTTTGTTTTATTTTACCGCTCCAACAGCCTCTTTACTTTACTTTTATTTGAGTTTTATATAGCTGGCTAGACCCGGAGGTATCAGAGCGCTTTACATAAGGATCCAACACAGATTACATCAGTTACAAGTTACATCAGTTACAGGAAACCATTTCAAGAGCGTTGGGAGACGAAGTAAATTGAGATTAGAAAGGGCAAGGGGGTGGGGAGAAAGGTGTAGGAGGGAGAAAGGATGGAGATAGGATGGATGGAGAGACGAAAGAGAGTCTGCCCAAAGTTCGGCTGGGTAGGTGACGGCCAAGGGGGAAGACCACAGCCCATCGCCTCTGTAGCTATCAGGTAGCTCCACCGGGCATCAGTCAAGCGGCTAGGTCTCAATGAGAAAACAATTAGAGAGCAAAGAGGAGGGATAAATGGAGCGTAAAGGAGAGAGTGGGTGGAGTAAAGGGGTAGGAGGGAGAGTACGACGGAGAGACGAAATAGGGTCTTGTCCAGTGTCTGGCTGGGTAGGTGAGGGCCGAAGGGGTAGTCCGCAGCCCATCTCCTCTATAGCTATCAAGTAGCTCCACCGGGCATCGGCCAAAAAGCTAGGTCTCCACGGTCAGAGGTAGGTTCACAAATACTGTATCTTGAAGAGTAGGTCGGATGGGGGATGTGGTCGAGGTCTGGTCAAAGTCAGTTTTTTCCTCAGAGGAGTAGCACGACATGGTAGGGAACACTGTGACAGCCATCTTGGGGTCAGGCAAGGGATACTGACCTTGGAGTTAGTAACAGCCGGTTCACATTTTAGTCTTTCACTCGAGGGGGTTTGTTGTGGGGGGGTTTGTTGTGCAAGGGCGTAGGTTTGGGAGTGCCTCGAAGACTCGGGAGCCCTCCGCGGTGATAATCAGGAATGGCCCTCGCCGCCATCTTGAGGTCAGGCACAGCCCAGAGAGAGCTTCTCGGTGAGCAAAAATGGCCAAAAACAGTAGTGGGTCAGAGTGGCTTAGCAGGCAGCTGAGCAACGAATCCCCATAACCTCCACTGGGTAGGTGAGGAGGAGGCATTGGGCGTCTTTTTGGTGGCCATTTTGAAGTCAGGCTATTCATTAGTAAAACTAATGAATCATAATAAAATAATAAAATACCTGGAGGGTATTGTGGAGCATATCCTGGAGCAGCTCTCTGCCCTATCGCTGCTGCACATTCAGTATCTGTCTCTGATGGGAGCAAGGGAGGACACTGTCGCCGGCCCCCACGGGGGCGAGAGGGGCAAAAACTGCGCGTCTTCGCGGTGGGGGCAGGGTCGAGGGCACCCCTCCGCTCTCTTACCGCAGGTTGGCTGATGGGCTCCGATGAGGCCGAGCCGAGCGTGGTGGGCCCGTCAATGGTTGTCCGGACCCCCGCAGGTAAAGGCCGAGCTCATCTCCATGAAGGCCTTCCGTTATGCCAGGATCAACGCCCTAGTGTTGCTGGTGCCCGTCCCGCCGAGGCCAGCGACCACAGGCTGAAGGTGCGGTCTCGCAGCTCCCCAGGTGCCATCTTGGCATGGTGACTGGCAGGGACGTCGGGGCTCAGATCTCCGGTATGCAAGGTCAGAGATAGGCGATTTCAGGCTTCAGGTGATCAGCCTGCATTCCGGTTTCGAAAACGCTGTTCTGGATGGGGCAACAGCGCGTCGGAACGCCGCTCAGGAAGCTGGCAAGAGGGTTCACTTCGGAGGATCAACTCAGAGCGACCATCTTGGTGAGGCTCCTCCCCTCCCCATACCATTACGCGTTTCGGCAGTCGCCTGCCTTGATCACATGACAACGTAAGGAATTCAACTCGCCATTTTTAAAGTGACAGTGCATAAAAAAAGTTAATGAAAATGGAAAAAATACTTGTTTCAAAGTATTTTAAACATGACTGGTAATGTGATTATTTGCTTAAATGCTTTTTCGAAATTTCATAGATTTAGTACTTTTAACTTTTCTCAAGAGTACATATTGTGAAAAGCATTACCACTGTCAAATCTCATATCCATAAATTTCTTACATAATGCTGTTTCAAAAACAGTACCATATTAAATCCATTCCACATTTTCATTTTGTAACTAATCCACCTAATATGTGAATTTACCCCTATGTGTAAATTAATACCCTAACTAAGTGCTAAATTAAAAAAGGTGTAAACAAGTGCTAGTGTTAAAATACTTTTTAAAACTAACATGACCTCTCCCAGCCAGGGCAGCTTGTATTGACATAATGTCATTGACTATACTATTTAAGCAACCCATGGCTGAAAGGGACATTAAGTGCAAATCACAGCATGTGCAAACAAGCAAGTAAGTATGGAGAGAATAGTCAACTATTAATGCAACTGATTCCCATGATTGTAAACATAGACCTAAATATATGTAGATAAATAAATAAATACATATAAATATCTATAAATATACAACTCAATTGCTAAAATCATCAACTTCTAATAAAATCCTCTAAAATTACTTGATTATTAGTCTATGCTTAGCAGATTGAACATCCGAACAGACAAAATCATTATATCAATATCGTCATAAGACCAATAAGAATATATAAATATATACATAAATAACCATTCATCGGAAATACATACAAAATAAGGATCGTAAATTGCAGAGGTCACATATCGCATATATATATATATATATATATATATATATATATATATATATATATATATATATATATATATATATATATTCACTTAAAAAACCATAGGTTTTAGGGACAGTTATAGTTAGTTGGACATTTCACTCGTACAAAACCATAGAAATTCCCCCGTTATAGTTAGTTCAGCTAACTATAACTCGCGCCTCGCAATGCACTGCTGATGACGTCACATATTACATCACTCATGACATGGTCAGTGACATCACTGATGACATCACTGATGACATCTCAAATGACATCACTGATGACATCATCCAGTGACTGTGTGTTTCTTTAAAGTTTAAATATGTTTAATATATATAGGGAAAGGCGTATTGAAGAATGAGTGGGTGTATAAGTGTCTGTATGGATGATTTAGTAGGTGCGTGACTAACTCTATAAGTGAGTGATTAAACGTATCTTACTGAATGCATGGGTTAGTGACAAAACTGGGTGAATGTCTGTATCCGTCTGTCTATTGCTGTGTAAGTGGCTGCATGGGTTTGTGAATAGCTACATGAGTGTCTATATGAGTTATTGATTAGTTGTCTGAGTATCTGTATGGGTGCCTGAGTATTTGTGTGGGTGGGGTGTGTGCGACTCTGTGCATAGATGTGTGAGTGGGTGATTCACTGGGTGGATGGTTTCAAGAGTGCATCTGTGATAGACTGTATGGGTGGGTAAGTGTGTGTAAGAATGTGTTTGTGAGTGAATGTATGTCCCAGTGGTACATGTGTGAGTAACTACATATATGAAAGGCAGTATATATGTGTGTTGGAGTATATAAATAGCTATAAGCAAGAGTGTGTGATTGTGAGAGTGACTGTATGGATGAGTGTGTGCTTGTATCAGTGATTGTATAAGAGCGTAAGAATGTGCTACTATTTGTATGAGTAAGTGAGCTGATGTGTGTATAACTGTATAGGTGAGTAAATGGCAGTGTGTTTAATTATTTGCATGACTGACTAGGTGTGTGAGTACCTCTATGGATGAGTGGCGGTGTTTGAGTGTCTATATAGGAGTATGAGTGCATATGATAGTCCTGTACTGAGTGACCGTAAGTATGAGTGACTGTACGGGTGAGTGAGTGGATGTGTGTGTAGACCTAAGAATCAGTGAGTGGGTATGTAGTTATTGGTGTTGGAGTGTCTATGGTTTTGCGAATGGCAGTCTGTAATTTAGAGTGGGTGTATCAAAGGTTATATCAGGGTGTGAGGAGGTGCATCAGATTATCACGTGGATGATGTCATCAGTGATGTCATCAGTGTTGTCATTTGAGATGTCATCAGTGATGTCATCAGTGATGTCACTGACCATGTCATGAGTGATGTAATATGTGACGTCATCAGCAGTGCATTGCGGGGGCGCGAGTTATAGTTAGCTGAACTAACTATAACGGGGAAATTTCTATGGTTTTGTACGAGTGAAATGTCCAACTAACTATAACTGTCCCTAAAACCTATGGTTTTTTAAGTGAATTTCAAAGGTTTTTTAAATGCTAATTTCTAACTATAACATGTCTGAAACCTATGGTTTTTTCAGTGAATTTCAAAGGTTTTTTAAATGCTAATTCCTAACTATAACATGTCTGAAACCTATGGTTTTTCAGTGAATTTGTAAGGTTTTTAAATGCTAATTTCTAACTATAACGTGTCTGAAACCTATGGTTTTTTCAGTGAATTTCAAAGGTTTTTTAAATGCTAATTCCTAACTATAACATGTCTGAAACCTATGGTTTTTTTTCAGTGGATTTCAAAGGTTTTGTAAATGACAATTTTTAAATGTATTAATTGTTATATTTATTTTTTGATACTGATTTACTACATTTTTTTAAACTATTTATTTTTACATATTTTATTTTTTAAATTACATTGTAATTACATTATACATTACATTACAAAATATACTTTCTCAGAATGAATTACTTTAGTTTAAATACTTTGCAAATAGGCAATAGACTTTTAAGTATAGTAGTTACAGTTGTTGCAATGGGCAACACAATTTCAAACACAATGCAACATTGAGCTCAATGTGAATTTCTAGTTAAATGCAATTAGTTACTTTATGGATTACTTTTCTAACCACAGGACTGGATCCTAGATTCAGTCCTGGGACATCTCCTGTAAACAGTTGAGTAAAAGCGTTTTGGTTACAGTAGTGATTTTTAAGGAATATTATTGTATTTTAAAAGTTGACACTTAGAAACTTTTTCACATAGAATCACCAATGTTATCATATGGGAGGAAATTCACTTAGCAGGTAAGTAGTGTTATCGTTACTTTTACTTACTCAGTGGTGGATCCTGTATCCAGCACTGGTGCATCTCCTGTAAACAGTTGAAAGAATGCGTTTAAGTCATACAGGCGATTTCTAAGGAATATTTGTAGTTTGTGAAAATCAACACTTTGAAACTTTTCTGCTGAAAACCAGACAATGGATTCCTATGGAAGGAAATATAAGTTACTGGTAAGTACGGTTAAAATTACTTTTCAGGATCAGTACTGGGCTGAAAGATGCAGCACTGAGGTCTCTCCTGATAACAGGTGAGTAAATCGGAATTCGTATTTTGGCTGATTTTAGAGGAATATTTGTATGTTTCAAAAATCGACACAGAAACTTTTTCAGCAAAAAGCAGGCAATGATATCCTATGGAAGGAAATTCAAGTTACTGGTAAGTATGGTTAAAATTACTTTTCAGGATCAGTACTGGGCTGAAAGATGCAGCACTGAGGTCTCTCCTGATAACAGGTGAGTAAATCGGAATTCGTATTTCGGCTGATTTTAGAGGAACATTATAAAGTTCCAAAACTCCACACTTAGAAGAATTTCCAAGTGAAACCAGTCAATGTTAGCCTATGGAAGGAAATTCAAGTTACTGGTAAGTACGGTTAAAATTACTTTTCAGGATCAGTACTGGGCTGAAAGATGCAGCACTGAGGTCTCTCCTGATAACAGGTGAGTAAATAGGAATTCGTAGTTCGGCTGATTTTAGAGGAATATTTGTACAATGGTGAAGGGAGGGCGGGGCCTGAGGTGACATCTGTGCAAACGCGCCCCGTGGCGCGTTTTAAGTTGGGGATTAAGTCCCCTTGAATCATGAGGGTCCCTGGGGTCCAACTAGCCCACCCTGTACCTCCAGTATGCGCCAGGGAGGCTGCGTTGCAGAGAGGTGTTCAGAGGCCACGCCCTTTTGCACCTCTCTGCAATGCAGCTCTGTGGCGCTTTCTGGACGTACCTGTTGGGCTAGTTGGCCCCCAGGGACCCTCAGGATTGAAGGGGATTTAATTCCCCATCTTAAAACGTGCCACGGGGCCTGTTTGCACACATGTCACCTGAAGCCCCGCCCCTCCCTTCACCACTGTGCAAACGCGCCCCATGGCGCGTTTTAAGTTGGGGGATTAAGTCCCCTTGAATCCTGAGGGTCCCTGGAGTCCAACTAGCCCACCATGTACTTCTAAAAGCGCCACAGAGCTGCGTTGCAGAGAGGTGTAAAAGGGGTGTGGCCTCTGTACACCTCTCTGCAACGCAGCCCCTGGCGCATACTGGAGGTTCCTGGTGGGCTAGTTGGCTCCAGGGACCCCCAGTATTCAAGGGAATTACTTCCCTTCTTTAAACGCGCCAGGGGCGCGTTTGCAGAGTACTGCAGGGAGGGGGGTCTCCGGCACAATGCCGGTTGTTTTTTTGTTGTTGTTTTTTTTAATGGGAGGGGGCTGCGTGGCCCCCTTCCCTCGGCCACTTTTGGCCCCAGGGACCCCATCCTCCGGGGCCTGTGCATTTTTTTTTTAAATTCCCCCAAAAAAACGGGAAGGGGGCCGCGTGGCCCCCCTTCCCTGGGCTTGTATTGGCCCCGGGGACCCAATCCCCCGGGGCATGCCCTCGATGTTTTTTTAAATTATTTTGGAGGGGGCTGCGTGGCCCCCTCCTCAGGCCATTTAAGGCCCCGGGGACCCCATCCCCGGGGCCGGCCTCTGCCCTTTTAAAAAAAAGAAATTTTTATTTGGGGAGGGGGCTGCGTGGCCCCCCTCCCGGGCCACTATGGCCCGGGGACCCTATCCCCCGGGGCCTGGCCTCTCGTTGGAGACTGTGGGGGTCCCCAATCCCCCACAGTCCCAGCCGGCTCCCCGCCTCCTGCGCGAGCCGGCATTGCTTTTCCACATGGGGAGCAGCTAACATGCTGCTCCCCGTGTGGAAAAGCAATGAGTTTGCATTTTGAAAGAGAGCAGGTTTCCTGCTCTCTCTTTCAAAATGCAAACCAAGTTTGCTATGACAGGACGAGAGCCGCGAGGCTCCCGTCCTGTCATAGCAAACTACAGTGTCCCGGGGTAGGCACCCCGGGACACTGCAGGAGCCGGCCCTGGGGGTGGTGGTCCCCAGGGCCATCACTGGCTCCAGGAGGGGGCCGCGCGCCCCCTCCCAACCATTTCACAGCCCCGGGGAGGTGGTGGTCCCCGGGCTTTGGAGGTCCGTAACGGACCCCCATATTCAAATCTTTAGTGCCCCGGGGAGGTGGCGGTCCCGGGCGTGTGGAGGGCTAGAGCCCCCCCACACAGGTTAAACATTTTTTTTAAAAAGAAGCCCCGGGGGGTGGCGGTGCCCGGGGCTTGGGGGGCCTTAGAGGCCCCCCACATTAAATCTAAACCCCCCCCACCATGCCCCCGGGACTTGGCCCACCCGGGGGCAAATAAACATCGAAGCGCGGGAAACCGCGCTTCGATTCGATGGACATGAAAGTTTTAAAAATGCACTTGGATCGTTTGAAATCTGGCTCCCTTGTGATGCTGCCCCCCGAGTATTCTCAATCAGGTATTTGACTCCGTCGCCCCCGTTATTCTGGATCTGGTCAACAGCTCTTTCTCTTCTGGGGTTGTCCCCTCCCTATGGAAACGGGCTATGGTTAGAGCCCTTCTGAAGAAGCCTACCCTGGATCCCGAGGTTTTCACTAATTACCGTCCGATTTCTCTCTTGCCTGGGTTTGCTAAAATAAGCGAAAAATATGTCAACTGCATTCTCTCCGCTTTTCTGGAGGCCAATGATCGTCTCCATTTCTCCCAAACGGGCTTTAGACCTCAGCAAGGCACCGAAATAGCCCTGCTTGCGGTGATTGAAGAATCAAGGAAGATACTTGATGTCGGAGGGTCCGCAGCTATTATATTGCTTGATCTCAGCGCGGCCTTCGACACGGTCAATCACCAATTGTTGATAGCAAGACTCAGAGAGAATGGGGTGAAGGGAACTATTCTTAAACGGCTTGAATCTTTTTTGACAGGTCGGTTGTTTCAAGTTTTTGAGGACGATGCCACCTCAGAATGGATGCCGTTGCAGTGCGGGGTTCCTCAGGGTTCCTCCCTGAGCCCCACACTTTTTAATGTTTACATGCGCCCTTTGGCTGAGGCTGTTGAGCCTTTTGGGGTCAAGATCGTCACGTATGCTGATGATACTCAGCTTATTGTGTCCCTTAAGCTTTTAGACAACAATAAGTCTATGCTGGCCAATTGTTTGGAAATGGTCTCAGCATGGATGGACTCGTCTTTCCTAAAGCTGAACGCTGCTAAAACTGAACTCATGTTTCTAGGTAAGACTACTAACTTCGAGAGTGGCGCTTTTTGGCCCAAATGCTTAGGGGATATGCCCCCCTAAAGATCAAATAAAAAGCCTTGGAGTTTGGCTGGATTTTAACTTGAGCTTCAGGGTACAGGCTAATAGGGTGGCAGGTACCTGCTATGGAATCTTGAAAATGATTAGGAGGATTTTGCCCCTCCTCCCTTTTAATGCAAGGAAACTGTTGGTTCAAGCCCTTATTCTCTCAAGACTTGATTATGCTAATGTGCTCTATCTTGGTTCCCCCTGCTCGACTATAAAGAAACTTCAAACAGTTCAAAACTGTGCAGCTCGACTTCTTATGCAGGTCAGCAATAGGGAGTCTGCCAAACCCCATATTACTTCTCTGCATTGGCTGCCAGTGGCCGAAAGAATCCAATTTAAGGCCTTATGTATTGCCCACAAATCAATGACGGATAGTGCTCCTCCTATTTTAAAATCCATTATTTCCCGTATCTTCCGAAAAGATCCCTTCGTTCTGAGAAAAAACATTTTGCTAATGTTCCTAAAGTCAACCGAGCTAGGAGCGGTGGCCGTCTATTCTCTGTCATCGCTGCAAAATGCTGGAATCAGCTACCAGATCTTATTCGTCTTGAAGCTAACCACCTTTTATTTCGTAAACTTTTTAAAACTTTTCTGTTCTCCTGATTTTTTCTGTTTTTCGTGGTTTGGGCTCTGTCTTTAGCGCTGGGAAGCCTTTGGTAGCCATGCGCTTAATAAGTGTCTAATCATCATCATAATATTTTTTTTTTTTTTGCGCATCCTGCCGATTTAAAAAAAAAAAATATGCTTTTTTCTGCCCAGGGGGTCCTTGTGGGACCCCCTGAGCAGACCTAGGGGGTCAGGGTGTTTCTACCCTGCCCCCTTTGTGCGTTTTGCGCACTTGTTTCTGTCCCTCGGTTCTACCGAGGGACAAAATGGCTGCCAACACTTCCTGATTTGGAGTGTTGACAGCCAATTAGCATGCAGCTCGTGATCGGGAGGGTGCGCGAATCCGACGCGGCCATAGATATATATGTGATTTTCATTTTGATTTTCACAGGAACTACTGAACGGATTTACACCATTTAACAAAAGGGTTCTTTCTGAACCAAGAACTACCTCTTTGCCAAATTTGGTGTAATTCCGTTCAGCAGTTCGGGCTGTAGCCGTGTCTAAAGTTTCCTATGGGAAAATGAATGGGGAAAACACGTTTTGGGACCCCCTTTTTCTCGGCCCCCGCTTGACGAATCACCCTGAGACTTTCAGGGTAGGAGCGGACCGGAGCGGGCCATAAAGTTTGAAAATTTCGCGAAGATTCGTCAACCGACGCAAGAGTTATTTCAAATAGAATGTCGCGGATTTCCTATGGAAAATAGGTCCTAACTATAACTATCTACTGGCGACCGCCAGTAGATATATATATATATATATATATATATATATATATATATATATATATATATATATATATATATATATATATATATCCAAAGTTTCCGAGTAAGTAAAGCGCACTCACAGAGGTCCAAGATATTTATCATAAGTTTATTGAAGCGCGCCTCCTGTCTACGGGAGTGATCTCAGAAGGACCCGTTGTGGAGTGGAATATATATATATATATATATATATATATATATATATATATATATGTCGTATTACAAATGCCCCAAAGCTTTTAAAAAATGCACTCGACAGCCAACTACCACCACAGGCATTTATTTGACACGGAAACCAGCCAGTGTTCCGATTTAAAATACTTCGCCAAGGCATTTCAAGGCTTCCGCCTCTTTTTCATAGGCAATTCCAAAATGCGGTGAGCGGATTCCAAGTCCTAATTTGGCATTGTTTATGTACTGCCCCCAGTGGGCTCTGCTTAGTGCCTTCTGCATAGTGCGTCAAATTTCACAGTGCAAGATGGAACATGCTGTTCTGGTTTTGGAACAATTATTACTCACAGTGAGTTGCACTCCGCATTCTGTCTTTTCGAACATTATCATACCTTCCAGTGGTTTTCCGAACACTGCCGCTGGTCTAATTATTCCAACGTTGGCTGTGCTGACAATATATATATTACCTAACTACCTACTGGCGGTCGCTAGTAGGTAGTTATAGTTAGGACCTTGTTTCTATTCAAAAAGCGTTTTTTCTTTTGCCAATATCTTTAGTGCCGTTTGACGAATCTTCGTGAAATTTTCAGAACTAATGGCCCACTCCGGTCAGATCCTGTGTTGTAAGTTTCGGGGTGATTCGTTAAGCGGGGGCCTAGAAAAATGGGGGTCCCAAAACGCAATTTCCCCATGTTAATTTCCATAGGAAACTTTAGACGCGGCTACAGCCCGAACTGCTGAACGGAATTACACCAAATTTGGCAAAAAGGTAGCTCTTGGTTCAGAAAGCGACCTTTTTTTTAAATGGTGTCAATCCGTTCAATAGTTTCTAAGAAATAAAAAAATATCGATATCTGGGCGGAGCCTAACCACACATCTCATTGTGAGATCTGATTGGCTGTCAGCACTTCATCCTGGAATTGTTGGCAGCCATCTTGGGACCAATATACATGATAGCACCCCATTGAAATGCATTGTAGTGAATAGAAGATTTTGAGGGTCACCAAAAGGAGAACTATAAAGGGTGATAACAGACTTTAGTTACATTAGAATTCATTTGTTGATGGTACCATACTAATTTTAGGAATTGTGGTGTGTTCTAAGGTGATTTTACCCTGTGAAAAACCTTCTGCTGGGATATCATGAATCATGTTTGAGAGAAAACTATTTTCTCATGCTTGTCCCATAGAGGTTTGGAAGGTGCTCCAGAAGCTAAAATGAGAGCATATTTTCTGTAAATTCACATTATCTTTCTCAGTCATGTGAGAATGAAGTCTGACATTCTCAGTAAAACATGTACATCCAACAAGGGCAGTAACTGTCAGTTGATTCCTTTGTGTTCTACTGCAGCTTCCCAGAGTGTTCTAAAGAACTACTAGAGCGCTAACAGCCGTACTTATGACAAAAGTATGGCACACCTGAAGCCATCTTGATTGGAATAAACTGGTAACACTTAAAACATTTAATTTAAAAAGGAACAAAATGATGGGGTTCATTTTGTCATAGAAATTATGGTTAGTGCTGTAGAAAGAAAAATTAGGACATGTTTTAAGTGAGATCTCAAATATCTTCCTGTTATATTTCAACAGGAACAGCCTGTCAGTTGATTCCTTTGTGTTCTACTGCAGCTTCCCAGAGTGTTCTAAAGAACAACTAGAGCACTAACAGTCTTAATTATGACAAAATTATGGCACACCTGAAGCCATCCCCATTGGAATAAACTGGTAACACTTAAAACATTTAATTTAAAAAGGAACAAAATGAGGGGGTTCATTTTGTCATAGAAATTATGGTTAGTGCTGTAGAAAGAAAAATTAGGACATGTTTTAAGTGAGATCTCAAATATCTTCCTGTTATATTTCAACAGGAGCAGCCTGTCAGTTGATTCCTTTGTGTTCTACTGCAGCTTCCCACAGTGTTCTAAAGAACAACTAGAGCGCTAACAGTCTCACTTATGACAAAAGTATGGCACACCTGAAGCCATCTTGTTCGGAATAAACTGGTAACACTTAAAACATTTAATTTAAAAAGGAACAAAATGATGGGGCTCATTTTGTCATAGAAATTATGGTTAGTGCTGTAGAAAGAAAAATTAGGACATGTTTTAAGTGAGATCTCAAATATCTTCCTGTTATATTTCAACAGGAGCAGCCTGTCAGTTGATTCCTTTGTGTTCTACTGCAGCTTCCCAGAGTGTTCTAAAGAACAACTAGAGCGCTAACAGTCTTACTTATGACAAAATTATGGCACACCTGAAGCCATCTTGATTGGAATAAACTGGTAACACTTAAAACATTTAATTTAAAAAGGAACAAAAGGAAAGGGTTCATTTTGCCATAGAAATTATGGTTAGTGCTGCAGAAAGAAAAATTAGGGCATGTTTTAAGTGAGATCTCAAATCCTCTTCTATTTCATTAGAAAATTCTGACATGCAGACTGAAACAATCACTTTAATACCAGCAGTAGACTTCCAGTTAACTCCCTGGTGAGCAGTAGCTTTACTACAGTGATCTAATGAGCAACTAGAGTGCTAACATTCTGAATTTATGGCAAATGTGTGACACATCTGAATGCCTTCTTGATGGAATCAAAGTAAAAAATTGAAAGCATTTCCTACTGAGGAGACTGCAGTAAATGAGGAAATTAGGAAACTTGATAACAAATAAGTCTCCCAAGATGGCCACCAGAGAAAAAAGAGCCCAAATGTAGCACAAATATCACCCAGATGTAGCCCACATATAGCCCAATGACAGAAGTGTGCAAAACACTTTTTATTTTTTGTTTTTTTGCAGTTTTATATAGTGCAGACTGGTCAGGTATTGGAGCGTTGCTCTTACTTGGACCCCTTATTGCGTATTTTGCACTGAAGTACATGAGATTGATCTTGCGAAACATTGAACTTTACTATTCTGTTAAACTGAAGTTGCTCTGAACTGGGCTTTGTAACACCCGTTTTTACCTACTGGTTTTAATTAATTCTCACTGTATTGTATTAAGAAAGAGGATTTACTGTTTTTATGTACACTTTTATGATCTATGTTTCTAAATCAGATCGAATAAAGTTTAATGAATTTAATTGAAGTCTCCCAAGATGGCCACCAGAGAAAAAGGAGCCCAAATGTAGCACAAATATCAACCAGATGTAGCCCACGTATAGCCCAATGACAGAAGTGTGGAAAACACTTTTTATCCTTTGTTTTTGCAGTTTTATATAGTGCAGGCTGGTCAGATATTGGAGTGCTTTACATGAGCATTGGTTACATCATACAAGGACAAACTCATTTTGGTTGTAGGCATGGGGAGATAAAGTGATTTGACCAGAATCACGGAATGTCGAGCTGAAGCAGAAACTCCAACTTTGTTCCCCAGTTGCAAAGTCTGCAGCTCTGGAAGTAACACCACATTCTCTCCCCTAAGCGTAACATTTAATCAAGTGGTCAACTGGATACAAAAACATAAAGATAACAAATAATTTAAAAGTGCTTTGTCGCTATTTGAGAACTCAGAAAATGTGTCCTCATTTTAGTTTTTTAGAGCACTAACCATAATTTCTATGCAAATAAGACTCTCTCATTTCTATAATTTCTAAAGGAAATGCTTTAGGTATTACAGTATTGATTACATCAAGATGACGTCAGGCGTGCCACACTTTTGTAATAAATATAGAATGTTAGCAATCTAGTTGTCTCTTTCTGCACGTATCTTGCCTCTTTCTGCACCTCTCTTGCCTCTTTCTGCAGCTCACTCTCTTCTTTCTGCACCTCTCTTGCCTCTTTCTGCACCTCTCTTCCCTCATTCTGCAGCTCACTCTCTTCTATCTGTACCTCTCTTGCCTCTTTTGCACCTCTCTTGCCTCTTTCTGCACCTCTCTTGCCTCTTTCTGCACATCTCTTACCTCTTTCTGCACCACTCTTGCCTCTTTCTACACCTCTCTTGCATCTTTCTGTACCTCTCTTGCCTCTTTCTGCACCTCTCTTGCCTCTTTCTGCACCTCTCTTCTTTCTGCACCTCTCTTGCCTCTTACTGCACCTCTCTTGCCTCTTTATGCACCTCTCTTGCCTCTGTCTGCACTTCTCTTGCTTATTTCTGAAGCTCACTCTCTTCTTTCTGCACCTCTCTTGCCTCTTTCTGCACCTCTCTTGCCTCTTTCTGTAGCTCACTCTCTTCTTTCTGCACCTCTCTTGCCTCTTTCTGCACCTCTCTTCCCTCTTTCTGCAGCTCACTCTCTTCTTTCTGCACCTCTCTTCCCTCTTTCTGCACCTCTCTTGCCTCTTTCTGCACCTCTCTTGCCTCTTTCTGCACCTCTCATGCCTCTTTCTGCACTTCTCTTGGTTCTTTCTGCAGCTCACTCTCTTCTTTCTGTACCTCTCTTGCCTCTTTCTGCACCTCTCTTCCCTCATTCTGCAGCTCACTCTCTTCTATCTGTACCTCTCTTGCCTCTTTTGCACCTCTCTTGCCTCTTTCTGCACCTCTCTTGCCTCTTTCTGCAGCTCACTCTCTTCTTTCTGCACCTCTCTTGCCTCTTTCTACACCTCTCTTCCCTCTTTCTGCAGCTCACTCTCTTCTTTCTGCACCCTCTTGCCTCTTTATGCACCTCTCTTGCCTCTTTCTGCACCTCTCTTGCCTCTTTCTGCACATCTCTTGCCTCTTTCTGCACCAGTCGTCTCTTTCTACACCTCTCTTGCCTCTTTCTGTACCTCTCTTGCCTCTTTCTGCACCTCTCTTGCCTCTTTCTTCACCTCTCTTGCCTCTATCTGCACTTATCTTGCCTCTTTCTGCACCTCTCTTGCCTCTTTCTGCACCTCACTCTCTTTTTCTGCACCTCTCTTGCTTCTTTCTGCACCTCTCTTGCTTCTTTCTGCGTTTCTCTTGCTTCTTTCTGCACCTTTCTTCCTTTTTCTGAATTTTTCTTGCCTCTTTCTGCACCTTTCTTCCTCTTTCTGGACCTCTCTTGCCTCTTTCTGTACCTCTCTTGCCTCTTTCTGCACCTCACTCTCTTTTTCTGCACCTCTCTTGCTTCTTTCTGCACCTCTCTTGCCTCTTTCTGCACCTCTCTTGCCTCTTTCTGCACCTCTCATGCCTCTTTCTGCACTTCTCTTGGTTCTTTCTGCAGCTCACTCTCTTCTTTCTGTACCTCTCTTGCCTCTTTCTGCACCTCTCTTCCCTCATTCTGCAGCTCACTCTCTTCTATCTGTACCTCTCTTGCCTCTTTTGCACCTCTCTTGCCTCTTTCTGCACCTCTCTTGCCTCTTTCTGCAGCTCACTCTCTTCTTTCTGCACCTCTCTTGCCTCTTTCTACACCTCTCTTCCCTCTTTCTGCAGCTCACTCTCTTCTTTCTGCACCCTCTTGCCTCTTTATGCACCTCTCTTGCCTCTTTCTGCACCTCTCTTGCCTCTTTCTGCACATCTCTTGCCTCTTTCTGCACCAGTCGTCTCTTTCTACACCTCTCTTGCCTCTTTCTGTACCTCTCTTGCCTCTTTCTGCACCTCTCTTGCCTCTTTCTTCACCTCTCTTGCCTCTATCTGCACCTCTCTTGGCTTTCTACTCCACTCTTGCCTCTTTCTGCACCTCTCTTGCCTCTTTCTGCACTTATCTTGCCTCTTTCTGCACCTCTCTTGCCTCTTTCTGCACCTCACTCTCTTTTTCTGCACCTCTCTTGCTTCTTTCTGCACCTCTCTTGCTTCTTTCTGCGTTTCTCTTGCTTCTTTCTGCACCTTTCTTCCTTTTTCTGAATTTTTCTTGCCTCTTTCTGCACCTTTCTTCCTCTTTCTGGACCTCTCTTGCCTCTTTCTGTACCTCTCTTGCCTCTTTCTGCACCTCTCTTGTCTCTTTCTGCACCTCTCTTGCCTCTTTCTGCACCTCACTTGCCTCTTTCTACGCCTTTCTTCCTCTTTCTGCACCTCACTCTCTTCTTTTTGCAACTCTCTTGCTTCTTTCTGTGCCTCTCTTGCTTCTTTCCGCACTTCTCTTGCTTCTTTCTGCACCTCTCTTGCCTCTTTCATCACTTCTCTTGCCTCTTTCTGCACCTTTCTTCCTCTTTTTGCACCTCTCTTTCTTTTTTCTGCACTTTTCTTGCCTTTTTCTATACTTCTCTTGCTTTTTTCTGCACTTCTCTTGCTTCTTTCTGCGCCTTTCTTTCTCTTTCTGCACATGTCTTACCTATCTAGGTGTAGTTACAAATTAGCAATTTAAAAACCTTAGAAATTCACTGAAAAAGCCACAGGTTTCAGGGATGTTATAGTATGAAATTAGCATTTAAAAAAACCTTAAAAATTCACTGAAAAAATCACAGGTTTCAGGGACGTTATAGATAGAAATTAGCATTTAAAAAACCTTAGAAATTCACTGAAAAAACCATAGGTTTCAGGGACGTTATAGTTAGAAATTAGCATTCAAAAAACCTTTGAAAGTCACTGAAAAAACCATAGGTTTTAGGGACGTTATAGTTAGAAATTAGCATTTAAAAAACCTTTGAAATTCACTGAAAAAACCATAGGTTTCAGGGACGTTATAGTTAGAAATTATCATTTACAAAACCGTAGAAATTCACTGAAAAAACCATAGGTTTCAGGGACGTTATATTCAGAAATTAGCCTTTAAAAAACTGTAGAAATTCACTGAAAAAACCATAGGTTTCAGGGATGTTATAGTTAGTTGGACATTTCACTAGTACAAAACCAGAGAAATGAGCCCGTTATAGTTAGTTGAGCTAACTATAACTCGCGCCCCCGCAATGCACTGCTGATGACGTCACATATTACATCATTCATGACATGGTCAGTGACATCACTGATGACATCACTGATGACATCTCAAATGACATCACTGATGACATCATCCAGTGACTATGTGTTTCTGTAAAGTTTAAATATGTTTTATATATATATATATATACATATATATATATATATATATATGCCAAGGTGTATTGAAGAATGAGTGGGTGTATAAGTGTCTGAATAGATGATTTAGTAGGTGCGTGACTGTCTGTATAAGTGAGTGATTAATCGTGTCTTACTGAATGCATGGGTTAGTGACTAAACTGTGTGAATGTCTGTATTAGTCTGTCAGTTGGTGTGTAAGTGGCTGCATGGGTTGGTGAGTAGCTACATGAGTGTCTATATGGTTTATTGATTGGTTGTCTGAGTATCTGTATGTGTGCCTGAGTGTCTCTGTGGGTGGGTGGGAGGTGTGTGACTCTGTGCATAGATGTGTGAGTAGGTGATTCACTGGGTGTATGGGTTCAAGAGTGCATCTGTGAAGGGCTGTATGGGTGGGTGAGTGTGTGTATGGGTGTGTTGGTGAGTGAATGGATGTCTCAGTGGTAAATGTGTGAGTAACTACATATGTGAAAGGCAGTATATGTGAGTGTTGTATATAAATGACTATATGTGAGAGTGAGTGATTATGAGAGTGGCTGTATGGATGAGTGTGTGCTTGTGTCAGTGATTGTAGAATAGAGTAAGTATGTGTTAGTATCTGTATGAATAAGTGAAGTGGTGTGTGTATAACTGTATAGGTGAGTAAATGGGAGTGTGATTGATTCTTTGCATGACTGACTGGGTGTGTGAGTAACTCTATGGGTGAGTGGTGGTGTGTGAGTGATTGTATAGGTGTATGAGTGCATATGATAGTGCTGTATTGCTGAGTGACTGCATGTATGAGTAACTGTATGGATGAATGAGTGGACATGTGTGTAGACCTAGGAATCAGTGAGTGGGTATGTAGTAACTGGTATTGGTGTGTCTATGGTTTCGAAAATGGTAGTCTGCATTTTAGAGTGGGTGTATCAAAGGTTATATTAGGGTGTGAGGAGGTGCATCAGATTATCACGTGGATGATGTCATCAGTGATGTCATTTGAGATGTCATCAGTGATGTCATCAGTGATGTCACTGACCATGTCATGAATGATGTAATATGTGACATCATCAGCAGTGCATTGTGGGGGTGCGAGTTATAGTTAGCTCAACTAACTATAACGGGTGAATTTCTCTGGTTTTGTACTAGTGAAATGTCCAACTAACTATAACGTCCCTGAAACCTATGGTTTTTTCAGTGAGTTTTTACGTTTTTGTAAAGGCTAATTTCTAACTATAACGTCCCTGAAACCTATGGTTTTTTTCAGTGAATATATATATATATATATATATATAGTCAAATTTTTAGAAAAAAAATATAGCCAATTAGTATTGTTTTAAAACTCCAATTGAAATTTATTGTATGGTAAGACAAAAAAGTAAGCTTATATTTATGGTATTTGTATATTTTAGCATGAAATGTTCGCAGTGTAATATATAGGTTATGTTCTCTATGTAGTCTGTTCCACCAAAAATGCAAAACTTGTTGAACTTTAGAAGGAATAATTCAATCATTTCTTTGTTTTTTTTTATGACTATGGGCTATAGACTTCCTGTAAAAGATTGAGATTTGCAGGAAATGGAAAAAATGGGGTGGTTTACCAATAGTAGCTTGAGAAATAGTTATTCCACCCCTTTATTGTATTTTTAGTTTTTGCTCCCACCTCTAAGCAAGTTAGTTAGCAGGTCCACTACTCAATTTGAATTTGTCAAACTCTGTGACCTGACCTGTTTAGATGTCCAATCCATGTTTCTTCAAAGTAATTAAATAAAGCTACCAAGTTTTCTTCATTTTGTGAATAATATTCTGATTGTTTAATTGCATAATTGCTTTTAAAATTCATCTACATGTTGATGAGGAACAACAGCTTCCTTATTTTATTTCCAATTATAACTCGCTATCAGACGTAGTTTCCTGCTAAGGATTATTTTTAAATTTTTCCAAATTGCTGGGGAAAAGAGAAAACAAATTCCTGAATTGTGTTTCAGAATACATTTTCTTAAGAACAGAAATCATTCCTATTTTGAACTCAATTGTTTTATAAAGTCTTTTTGTCACTATTTTCCCTTTACAATTGTTAAGAATCATGTGTTAGTAGAACACTTTTTATTCGGTAGTAATGCATATAGTAGTGGAAGTGGCGTGGCCTGGTAGGCAATGGAGAAGGGTGGGGCATTGGCGAGCTCCCACGGCCGCACCACCATCTGGCTCCATCGGACGACGATCCGGTTCCCCGGGGTCCATATAAAGTGGAGGTGCACCCTGCGAACAGACTCCAACCACTCTGAAGCACTTAAGAGCAGCTGACTGGGCACCGGAGGTGTCCCCCGAGACATCGGGCATTGACGTGGCCACGTCGCCTTAAAATGGTGGCGACTCCTGCGAAATCATAGGGACTCACGGACCGCTGGACTTTGCAGCAGGGACTTGGGGGGCCTCAACACAATGAGGTAGCAACCCCACGATCCCCTTCACATTGCTGTTGCCAGGCCAGAGCAGCGATGACCGGTTATGGCTACAGGCAGGAGTTTCACACGGTGGCCACGTACCACCAGAGAGAGAGGCCTGAGACACTGTAACACGCTGGGCAATTCCTTTACACACGGTGTCCCCTGAGACTGAGAACGTGATACCCTAGGTATCTTGTGGGGGGGAGTTGAAAATATCGGTAAGACCCGCCTTAAAGAGTCCTGAGGTGCAGAACGTGCTGCGGTTCAGACTTTGGGGCTTTTCTGTTTGTGGTGGATAGATCTCTGTCCCCCTAGGTATGGCTGCTGCTGGTTTCATGACATAATTTTAAAACTAGAACAGCAACAATGCCACCTTAAAGTAAAGAGCAGAGATTCACCAACAATTACCTAAATCTGAGGTGATTTGCCAGTACAACAACAAGCAGAAAATTCACTAGAGGGCTGATCACACCCTTCCTTATTACTTGTAAGCCTAGACTATTCTAATTAATTATCGAAAAGTCAATTATTTGAAGTTAGATGTGAAAAAAGATCAAATGCATTCTGGCACAAACACCAAAAATCTCACCTCTCCTTGCCTTCCCCCTACTTGCAATCACCATGACAGGTGAATTGCTACAAGAGGACCCACAATTATTCTGACCTAAAGCCGCACTTCTCTCAGATAGAAATATATTATCCTCTGAGACACTCTGTGCCTAAACGAGCCAAGGTGGGCAGTAGCGTACCTGAATCTGTCTTAGAGGTCCAAGTGGGTAGTTTATCAAAAAAAGGAGACCTCAGTGAACCCCCTTGATACCACTTTCCAAGTTTCTATTGTACTGTTGTATAAGGGAATCAGCAACAGTCTCTGGTGAATGCAAGGTGGTGACAACACAGTCTCTGCGCCATTAGTACATTTCTAGAAACGATGTGCCTAGCATAGGTATTATCTTTTTAATAATGAAATTAATTGAAGATGTCCTACTTTCAATTTTGTTGACAACAAATCAAACACATTGGTCAGAAAAGCAACATGTGGTTGCCTAGAGTGGCACTGGGAGAATTGGGCCCAATGGAATCCTAGGAACCACAAGTTCCACTCTCACTCTCACTTAGATGACAAGGTGTAACATGATTTCACTCAAGTTTAATATTGGGTTGCACAGAAGATGAAGGGGTTCTAGAAGCAAAACAGTCAAATCGTGAGTCTCTAGCGGAGGCTGGCCTACAGAAATGAGACTCAACTCCAATTACCACATCATTGGCTTGGGAAAACTAATTGCAACTAAGAGCTGGAGGAGTGGTGCCATAGAAAAGCCTGTTTTCCAACACATCAAGCATTTCCATAACTGTAAGCAATAATGACTCTAACCTCATAATAGCTGAAGGTCAAGGGCACAAATTGGGTCCAACCTCTGAAATGTCAGGCTTTTCTCCTTCACTTTCTCCTCAGTTGTTGGATCTGCTTAAACTACTTTGAGTGGCCCACTGCATTGAGGAACTTGGCATTTGAACACATCTGGACCTTTTGGAGCTGCTACAAGATGGCATCATATGCAAAAGAAACAATTGATGGACGGAATGCAGAAGAAATCAAAACATTCACCCCCAGTCAAGAGATCTGGGTTAAATCCATCATTCTTTTGCTCACCACACCACCCCAGTTTGGACCCAGCCATATGCAAATCAGTCTTGACCCTGTTCTGAACTGCCAAGCCAGGTCCTCCCTGGCCCGGAAACAAGCATCCTGGTACCGGTTTCAGGACATCACCCTTCATCAGCCAGTCTAGCTTGAATCCAGTGGTGTAGTGAGCACAGGACCCACGTCTGGGCATACCCTTCCCACTTAGGGCGACATATGCAAAAGAAACAATTGATGGATGGAATGCAGAACAAATCAAAATGGCATCAGGCCCTGAGACTATAATGGTAAAGTGGACTGAATAGAAAGCTCAGTTTACCTCATGCTTTTAGACTTCCTTCTTAGGAGTCCTACTAGCAGACGGTTCTCTTTCCTCTTGGTCATTGTTGTGGAACAAGCACATGCTCACAAACAAGCCAAATAAACTTTATGCCAACCAGTACTTGGAGGGAATACTCGCTTGCATTTAATATGGATGTAGTAAAACTCTCTGGGGGAAACCCGACAACTTGAAAGATGCAATTAGTCCAAGCCTCACAGATAGAGGTTTAAAAGGCTAACAACAGCCACATAGGTTACTGCCTGACTCACACTATAACATGTTAAGTAAATACTAAGCTGCAAGCTACAAATCTGCTAAGGGGAGTTGGCCAGAGTCTTCCACCCCTTCCTTGACATGGATGAGCGCAGATAAGCCTGTTTGCCAAGGTTATGGCCGGGAACGCCATCACTGAGATGGTAGGCCAGAATCTGCAACTTCAGAGAGTGAAGCAGCGGGTTCTGGTAGCTGCAGACCGCTAGACTTGCCTTTCCGCAGTAACCTTCTTCTCCCCGTTCTCTCATTCATAATCAACTCTTTACTGGCTTGCTGGTGTTGTAACCAAGTGTAACAATGTATAAGTTTGAAAACGTCTGATGGTACTGAACACCTGAAACTTAATGTTCTCATCCACTGCAGATTGTAACGAAGGCCCTCGTTTAGAGTTTGGCGAGTGACCTGCCATTTGCCAGGGTGGCGGAGGCCATTACCCTCAACGCCATAACAGACTACTACCTGCCATATTTAGAGTTCTCTGCCTGGTGCACATTTGTGTGTCTTCAAATGAGCCGTTACCATGGCACCACTGAAAGCACTAAAAGTTTCATGCAGCTGCTCAGCCAACTTTTTTATTTTACAAAAACAAACTCCTAAAGCAGGAGGTCTTTTTTTTTGCACTTTTATAAAGCGAGAACTTGGCCCAAGGGCATTAGAGCACATTACATGAGAACCAGACTGGTTACACATTTTTATTTACGGCACAAGGAGATTCTGTGATTGTGTTGCCGGAACCACAAGATGTTGTGCTGAGCTAGGATTCAAACATGGTTCCCCACTTCCAAAGTCAGCAGCTCTAGCCACTAGGCCACATCTCCTTCTAATGACCACTCTGACACCCTGGAAGTTTTCTTCCAGAGTGTGGTGGTGATTTTCCTTTTTTTCTGTTCCAGGTCGCCAGGCTTTCCCTGGTGGTCCTGAAAAGAAAAATAAGTACATTAGACCATCCATTCAAAATATGCCTGATGTACATATACCAGCGAACTCAATTCCATAAGGTTTCCACCAGCAGTACCAGCGAGGCCTGGCCAACTCTAAATAGAGCCGGCGGACCATCTGTTTGGCACTCCACTAAGTTTGTGGTGGAATACCAGGTCTGCCATTCTCCACATAACCCTCCAATTCATAAACCACTGGGGATGCAGTAAAAGTTTACAATTCGGAAACTGTCATTAAAGTTTAGCCCGAAGTGGGAAGCTATAAATAGCCCCACTGCCATGATACAATGAGTGCTGCCTAGCAAAGAAATAGATAGCCTTATCTCCAGTATGTTGCTCACTCATTCTTTCAGCTTCCTGAGATGATTGCCGACCTAAGAGATGGAAGCTCTCCCCACCCAACACAAGCCCGTCTCAGTGATGGTCTCCCCTTGCCTGAGTATGCCTTTGTTTTTCTGTTCAATGGTTCCAGATCATGCTTGCTTCTGCCGACCTCCTGGCAACGCTCCACTCAACTGCTCTCCCTCCACACTCGCAGCTCTACGGCTGGCAGCTCTTTTGCTCCATGTAGTCATAGTGGCACAAGCCTGGATCCTGGGCACTTTATTCATTGCTCTCCCAGCGAGAATAGTGCTACATCCTGGTTCAGGCCATGTAAAGTCCTTGCTGCTTGCTATGAGGGACGCTTGCCCAGCTTCAGGTGTGCCATCTTGCCGCAAAAGATATATTTGTGGGCTTCTTCAGGTACAATTATGACTGACGATTGTATGTAGTGGGTGGAAGAGCAGCAATGGAAGGAAATAGTTGAGTTTTAAATGATTAGTGAGGAGCACTGATTTAGAGAAAGAGGGAGAATATTCAAAGAAGTGTAGATCCTTAGCCATATTGTGGGCAGTATGGATGCATGTGTGATTCACTGACAAACTCCCAAGGAATGGCCACTTTGTGCATTTAAATATTGAAGGCGAGCAATGCTGCATATATGAAACGCACCTAGAATTCAGTATATTGTGCCCAACTTGGAGTCAAGCTAGCCTGACTGATGAGGGGTGAAACACTGAAACCGGTCCCAGGATGCTTGCTTCCGGTCCAGAGAGGACCTGGCCTGGCAGTTCAGCCTGGACTGTTCCCATGGGGAACAGGGTCAAGATTGATTTACATATGGCTGGGTTTAAACTGGAATGGCATGGGAAGCATAAAAACTTTGGTTTTATGCCCAGATATCCATAATGGGGTGAATGTTTGACATTGTTCAACATTCTGTCCATCAATTGTTCTTTTTGCATTTGTCACCCCGAGTGGGACGGGTATGCCTAGACATGGGTCCTGTGCTCCCCATGCCATTGGAGTCAAGCTAGCCTGGATGATGAGGGGTGAAACCCCAAAACCGATCCCAGGATGATTGTTTCTGGTCCAGGGAGGACCTGGCCTGGCAGTTCGGGCTGGACTGTTCCCATTGGGAACAGGGTCAAGACGGATTTGCATATGGCTGGGTTTAAACTGGAATGGCATGGGGAGCAACACAAAGATGAATTGAGGCCCAGATCTCTGTACTGGGGTGAATGTTTGACATTGTTCAACATTCTGTCCATTAATTGTTCTTTTTGCATTTGTTACCCCGAGTGGGACGGGTATGCCCAGACGTGGGTCTCGTGCTCTCCATGCCATTGGAGTCAAGCTAGCCTGGCTGATGAGGGGTGAAACCCTGACACCGGTCCCAGAATGCTTGTTTCTGGTCCTGGGAGGACCTGGCCTGACAGTTCAGACAGGACTGTTTCCATGGGTAACAGGGTTAAGACTGATTTGCATATGGCTGGGTTTAAACTGGAGTGGCATGGGGATCAAAAAAACGATGGATTTAGTCCCAGATTTATGTACTGGGATGAATGTTTGACATTGCTCAACATTCTGTCCATCAATTGTTCTTTTTGCATTGTCACCCCGAGTGGGACGGGTATGCCCAGCGTGGGTCCCATGCTCTCCATGCCATTGGAGTCAAGTTAGCCTGGTTGATGAGGGGTGAAACCCTGAAACCGGACCCAGGATTCTTGTTTCCGGGCCAGGTAGTACCTAGCCTGGCAGTTTGGGCTGGACTGTTCCTATGAGGAACAGGGTCAAGACTGATCTGCATATGGCTGGGTTTAAACTGGAATGGCTAGGGAGCAAACAAAATGATGGATTTATGCCCAGATTGCTGTGCTGGGGTCAATGTTTGACATTGTTAACATTTTGTCCATCAATTGTTCTTTTTGCATTTGTCACCCCGAGTGGGACGGGTATGCCCAGACGTGGGTCCCGTGCTCTCCTTGCCATTGGAGCCAAGCTAGCCTGGCTGATGAGGGGTGACACCCCGAAACCGGTCCAAGGATGCTTGTTTCTGGTCCAGAGAGGACCTGGCCTGGTAGTTCAGGCTGGACTGTTCCCACGGGGAACAAGGTCATGACTGTTTTGCATATGGCTGGGTTTAGACTGGAATGACATGGGGAGAAAAGAACCGATGGATTTAGGCCCAGATCTCTGTACTGGGGTGAATATTTGACATTGTTCAACATTCTCTCCATCATTTGTTCTTTTTGCATTTGTCACTTCACTACACTTCTGGACCTGTGGGTACTCTGCCACACGAAGGACTGCTGTGCTGCTGGTAGGACTGCCACTCTGATGGACTGCTGCTCTGAAGGACTGCTGCCTTGCTGTGCTGACCTGCTGCCCTCTTGCCTGGGCGAGAAGGACTGGACCTGCATCTTTTGAATCCGGAACCTAGAGTGACTCCAAGGGCTAGTTGGTTAGCCTCCTGACCTGAAGGCTCAGAGACACAACAGGCTTCCAACAACCTTGCACCTGGACACTGCCCACTGTGAGTCTATCCTGCCAAGTGGTGCAACCCTATTCCTGGACCTTTGGGAGTGGGCCTAAGGTGCTCTGCCAGCCTCTGTGGAGCTAGCGATACCGATGAACGCCCTCTGCTGCACGGCACAAACCCAAGTAAAACTGATGCTTCGCAGCTACTGTGTGGATTGGACCCGTCTCAAAGACCTGCATTGCCGCTGCAGCCCATCGGACACATCACTGTGCAACACATTCATGGTGCAGGCCCTCGCATCACTCGTTTACGGCCTCCTCAATGATGTCAGACTCCGTATCGTAGCATTGCGGCTCTTCGGAACCGAATCACCGCCCCAATTGTGCGCTATATCCTCAAAGCTGGACTTTGCATTGCAAGCCCTGTCAATGGAATCTTCGATGATGATGCAGGCCCGCGCATCGTTGTCTCGCCACATCTTGGAACCGGCGCATCACTTCGACTGTGCGACGCAGCTATGACACAGATTCCACCAAAGCTCTGCAAACCATGATTTAAGGTACTCTGTTCAGTGGGCCTAACTGGGTCCCTGTAGCCGGCCTGTGCTCCATTGCGTTGGCCTGAACTTGTGACTTTGTTCTAGTCTGGCGTGACCAGATATCCACAGCTTTGTGCTTTTTGGCACTATTTTCACTAGAATCTTTAAAATTGCATATCTCCAGGTCTGCTAATTGGATATTTGTCGTTTTTTGTCTTGTTTTATTTATAAAAGAAGTTCTATTTTTCTAACATGGTGGGGGGTCCTTTTAGTGTGGTGTTTTTCACATTATTACTGTTTGAAGTGTTGCAAAAATACTTTACACATTGCCGCTAAGTTAAGCATAACTGCTCTGTGCCGCGCTACCAGAGAGTTGAGCACAGGTTAATTTAGGGTTGGCTTTTGCCTCACCCCACCTAGGATTTTGTTTGCTGTTTGACCAGGGCTCACACCCCAGTCAACCAACAGCCCAATTACCTACAGATATTATAAGCATATTTGTAGAAAATAAATCCACAAGATATTCTTACTAAATAAATTGAAAAGTATCAGTGATAGAAATAATCCCTGATGATCCTTTGGTGGTGGACTCACAATTGAAAAGGACAAGACAACTGTCTGTGATTGCCTAGTATGCAATGAATCAAATCTAATCAGAGTATAATACACTCTCCAATACGACCTTCTGCTAGGGTGTGAAAAGGAGCGTATAATCAGTGCTGTCTAATGTTGCCTACTGATCTAAAAGAATTTGCCACATACATTGCCAGTTCCAGGTCCCCCAGAAGAGATATTGATAAAGACTGCATCAAACTCATGGGCTGGTTGCTACTTGATAGATACCTACTACTTGGTTAACCACCATAATTCCAATGTTTAAGTCACTATATAATGGTCCACTAAGTTTGGTGGGTAGTGCATATTGATGATGTAGTGAAAATGGTTCTGAACCATACTGGCTAGGGTACGATTGCTCTCCAGTGTACTCTCTAGTGCGTGATCAAACGATAGGTGAACAAAGGGAGGAGTATAACACTGCTGTGAGGATAAGGCAGTATTGTGGTTGACAGCGATCTAATAGTGAGCCAGAACATCAGTTTTTTGTGACATAAATGTTTGATCATGGAAGGAGACAATAGGTAAATTACAGCCAGGACTAATATGTCCTCATCAAAAAGCATATGGGAGTGATACATGGGCAGAATGAGGAACATTGATGTTATAGCAAGATACAGAGTTGCAGACAAACATACTTTTTAGTGCAAAATTCAAGAATATTTTGCAAAAGCTTTTGAAGGATTGGCGGTGGTAGTCAGCATCTTTCTAATTTGTCCTACTGCTTGGAAACGTTCCAGGTGGAGTATATATTTATAGTAAAAAAGTTATTTTTTGGCTGATTTTATCCATAACATAGATTATTTAAAAATTATATTTAGCCTAAGATTTTACCTGAATCTTTTCAAGTGGGTAATAATTTGCACTCCATCATTTCATTTGCAGTTTTTGAGTCACTTTCTTTGGTAAGGTCAAGTCGGGGAGGGATGAAAGAATTACCCCAAAGAGGAGCATGTTAAATCTAAAGCTGAATACCAGGTGTGATATATTAAGATCTAGGATCAAAAGCCTGAAGGAGATAAAACTGTGAGCAACGGGAGGTTGGTCTCCTGTATGACACCATACTAAGATCTAGAACCCAAGTGAGGATTTGGCCTACAGCCCCGAAAGTGGGTATGGCCCAAAGAAGTTCAGATAGTTGAAAATTGCAGGACTAAAAAGATAATTTTTGTCATACAGATAAAAAAAGGATTGTCAACCCAAACAAAGAAGTTGCCCACATCAGTCAAATTTATGCCCGAAACAGCACCTGAGGAGAAGCACATAGTTAAAAAAATCTGCAACTGGGAGAGCCTCTAAAGGAGAACAAGCAAGGTTGATCTACTGGTTAAAAATCCATCTTGTGAACAAGCACCCTGTGCAGCGTACCATGTCAACCTTCTTATTGTGGAAAAGAAAGGAATAACAGAGAGGAATTACTTCAACAGCTGTTGGGCCAAAATCATCAGACATCCATATTTGTGTCTAGCATAATTTATCATGAAAATGGGTATATTACACTCTCTTATTGTTGTTTTTCCCTATTCCTTGTGCTTATGTGTCTGTGGTTCGTGGTTTCCATTTCCCCCAGTCTTGCACTTCCGTCTGTGTCTCATCAATCAATCAATCAAGATTTATAAAGCGTGGCATATCACTGGTGAGGGTCTCAAGACACTGGAGTTGCTTGATGCTTCGTGGTGCTCTGTTCATTTGATCAGCCAGGTCTTGAGTCCTTTCTTGAATTCCTGGAGCGATGAGGTGATCCTAAGGTGCAGGGGAAGGTCATTCCAGGCTTTGGCCGCAAGGTGAAAGAAGGAGCAACCTCCACTGTTGGCTTGGCGTATCCACGGGGTGTCTGTGAGGAAGAGGGAGGCGGATCTCAGGTGTGTGGTCGGTTGGTGGAAGGTCATTCGTTTGTTAATGTATGCTGGTCCTTCATTGTGTAAGGCTTTGTATGCGTGGGTCGACATCTTGAACTGGCATCTCTTCTAGATCGGGAGCCAGTGTAGCTTCTTGCGGTGCGGAGTGATGTGGATCCATCTGGGGAGGTCGAGGATGAGTCTTGCTGCTGAGTTTTATATTGTTTGTAGTCTCTTTAGGAGGCATGCAGTGATTCCTACATAGAGAGTGTTCCCATAGTCCAGCCTGCTGATGACGAGGGCCTGACTGATGGTCCTTCTGTTGTTGATTAGAAGCCATCTGAAAATCTTTCGGAGCATGCTTAGGGTGTGGAGGCAAGCAGATGAGACTGCATTTACCTTTTTCTGCATAGATAACTTGCTGTCTAAGATAATGTTGAGGTTGCAGGCATGGTCTGTCGGGCGGGGAATGGGCCATGTTCATCAGGCCACTAGGCATTGTTCCATGGCAAGGTGTTGTTCCCAAGGATGAGGACTTCTCTCTTGTCCAAATTGAGCTTGAGACAGTTGTACTTCATCCAGACTGCGACGTTCATCATACATTTGCGGAAGGTGGCTCTAGTGGTGGAGGGGTCTTCTGACAGTGAGAGGAGGAGCTGGATGGCATAGGAAATGCTGCTGAGTCTGTGTGATCTGACGGTGTTGGCTAGGGGGCTCATGTGCATGTTGAGGAGGGTGGGGCTGAGGGACGATCACTGTGGGATGCTGCAGATGATCTTCTTGGGTTTGGAGGTGAATGGTGGGAGATAGATTCCCTTGGTCCTGCGGGTGAGTTATGAGGCGATCCATTTGTTGGCATCTTATGTGTTCATATGTGCCATATCTAGTTGTGTGCTGTTTCTCCAGCATGTAACCGCTTCCCGGGTTTGCCGCCATTTGCTATGGTTTGAATATGTGTGGGTTTGTTGTGGCTACTGTGTCTGACTACCCCGGTCACACAATGCTGAAGGCTTGTGAATAAAGGCTTGTTAAATTCTGCAATTTCAGCCTTGTACTTTCACAATATTCCACAAGTTAATGCACCTCAAGACCATGTCAATGCTATCATGGGTCAAGAAAACAGTTGTGGGTTGTCGTTGAGGCAATGTGCATGTCGTACAGCAGATGCTGGCTATAGGGGGTAGGTGGAGCTGACCATAGGTGCAACTTCACTATGATCACTGGTGTTTTTGACCAATGAAGGTATAATTGAGCAAACTAGTGTTGAAAGTATCAACCCTTTTCTGGATAAAAGTGGCAATAGCCATGTCATTTCCCCCTTGGCCTTCTAGGAAAAAAATGGTGTGTGGCACATTTACCCCAAAACGTGAATTTCACATGGCGTTGTATGCACAATTATAGAGAGCTTGTCCTCTATTTATCTGGTTCGCAATGTTGGAAAGTCAGGACAAATAACTAGTGGAAAGCCAACGCAAATTGTTACCGGATGTCATTTACTTATTACAATTTATCGTGTATGCTTTTTAAAGATAGGTCTGAATGTATTCATCAGACATTTTTGTGCCCAGCTTGACCTCTGGATTCACTCAGTGCCCATGCTCACTGTTCTGAGCCAGCCATGCTCACTGTTCTGAGCCAGAAGAGATGCTCGGAAGGGGGCTACTTAAAGCACCCAGCTTGGCTAAGCACTCTGTTCCAATAAAACAACCACATCCCTTAAATTATGATTTTAGTGAGTGCTGGAAATGACCCTTTCTGTGGGGTCACCCCCAAACTTTTTGCTTTCCTCCTCCCCATTGTTTTTGTTGGCTCTAAGACTCTGGGCACTTTACCACTGCTAACCACTGCTAAAGTTCTTATGCTCTGTACTTGAAACATGGTAAAATTGGCTTAGCCACAATTGACATATTTAATTTACCTGTAAGTCCCCAGCAAAGTGCACTATATATGCCCAGGGCCTGTTCATTAAATGCTACTAGTGGGACTGCAGCACTGATGGTGTCCCCAAATTCAATAGCCCTTTAAACACGGCTCAGGCCTGCTACTGCTAAGCTTGTGTTTGCAGTTTAAACTGCCATTTCGACCTGGCAAGTTAACCTATTTGCCAGGCCCAAACCTTCCCTTTTATTACAAATAGGTCACCCTTAAGGCAGGCCCTAGGTAGGCTTCTCGGCAGGATGCAGTGTATTTAAAAAGTAGGACATGTACTTTTGAGTTTTATATGTCCTAGTAGGGAAACCTCATTTTTCACTGCTGTAAGGCCTATCTCTCCCATAGGTTAACATTGGAGTTTCCTTAAAACATCTTTAAGCGTAATTTCCAATTGGGAAAAGAGAAAGATTTAGAGTTTGGTATCCCTGGCTCACAATTTAAAATCACAAATTATGGTGAAGTCGGATATTATTAAGTTTGAAAATGCCACATTTAGAAAGTTGCGAAGCAAGTGTATAAATGGTGAATGCACACCTTCCCTTAGTCATGTAAGTTTGTTTAGCTGAAACTGCCAAATAGGTGCGTGCAAGCAGCGCTGTGTATCGTCCCTTCACAGCATATCTAAGATACTGGCAGAGGGTGCGACAGTGTGCGCACCCAGCTGCTGCACAGCTAAGTGAGAAAAATGCTCCATGTAAACCATTTTTTCAAAATTAATCATATTAATCCATAGTAAACCCAGCAGTACTCAATTCAATATTTCCAAGTCTTCAAACATTTTGTAGAATCAATCCGGAGACAGCATGATTGTGCAGAATACTTTATTCTCGCATTTTCAAATGCCTTCTGTTGCTAATCCAAGCTTTAACATAAGCATGTGCGGCCAATCATATTTCATCAGGACTCACAATAAAACCCAATGCATTTCGAACCGTATTGGTTCTTCGTCAGGGGTCGCTGTAAAAGATTAAAAGAATCGACTTAACCAACCACTCAAAAACAAACCTCCTCTATACCATACAAATCCTGGTTTCCCCTCTTGCTCTACCCAAATGACCCCTCCCTGAACCCTCCCTGGTCCAACCCTCCTAAATTACGAATGCAATATTTTATTTTGTGCATAAAGGATTCTGCACAATCATGCTGTCTCCGGATTGATTCTACAAAATGTTTGAAGACTTGGAAATATTGAATTGAGTACTGCTGGGTTTACTATGGATTAATATGATTAATTTTGAAAAAATGGTTTACATGGAGCATTTTTCTCACTTAGCTGTGCAGCCGCTGGGTGCAGACATTTAGAAAGTTGCCATTTTCTTACTTTAACATTCTGTGCCCCTGCCTATCACTGAATACACGTCTGGGTTGGGTGATCGCTGGGATTTGTGCATTCCCTTTAGACAGTCACACAAAGAGAGCTGGGGTATGACATTTGCATCATGACTGCCCATACTGAGGTAGATTGGGAGGGAGGAGCTGACACTGCACCTGAAAAGGACTGTGCATGTCCCCACACAAAAAGCTGAATACCCCTCTGTAGTGGGTCTGGAGGCAGGAAAGGCAGGGGCCTTGTGATATTAATACGCCTCTTTGATGTCTCCCCCACTTCAAAGACACATTTGGGTATAAGTACTGGACCCCTCACACCACCAAATCAGAACTTTGCTAGAACAAAACACGTTCTGCCCGGAAGAAAAGCTGCAGGAGTGACTGCCACATTGCTTTGCTTGTGCTAGCCTGCTCCCTGCTGATTGCTGTGCTGTAGGAGGGTCTGCCACTTTGCTACCTGCTCTGCTGTGCTGGCCTACTGCTTACTGCTTCTTGCCTGGGAGAGAGAGGGACTGGACCTGCTCTCTACATCCTTGAACCCAAGTTTCTCCAAGGGCTTGTTGGCTTGCCTCCTGTTCCCTGAAGTCTCAGGGTCACAAAAGACTGCTTGCAACTCTGCTGGTGAGGTGACAACTCCAGTCCTAGGCCTCAGAAGTGGGTTCTGCAGCTGTTTTCTGCAGTGATCCATTTGCGCCGATCGGAACCAACACAGTGCCCTGAGATGCTGACGCTGTGCTGATTTGACGATGAAGCGGGACCCGACTGCAAGGCTCGACTATGACGCAGTACCAATCTGAAGATACCGCTGTGAGGCTCAACTTTGATGCAGCGCTAATCCTATGACACCAACTGCGAGGCGCGACTCATACGCATCGACCCGACTGCGTGAATCAGAACCGACGCAGGGAACCCCGATGCCAATGCTTGCTCCATACAAGGTACTTTTTCAGCGGGCCCTGTGTGGGTTCTGTGGCCGGCCTGACCTCCATCGTGGGAGTTCCGAACTTTGGATTTACCCCGGTCTACCGTGACCTCAAGTAACCTTTGAGCGCTATTGATTTCTAAGCACTGTTTTGGGATTTAATATTTAAAAATTCATATCTTGATTTCTATTGATTGAATTTTTGTTGTTTTAGTCTTGTTTTACTTAGATATATATTCTCCAACTGGTGTGGAGTCTTTTTTGTGGTGTTTTTACTGTGTTACTGTAATTTAAGTGTTGCACAGATACTTTACACATTGCCTCTTAAGTTAAGCCTGACTGCTCTGTGCCAAGCTACCAGAGGGTCAGGGCAGGTTAATTTAGGTTGTGTATCTGACTTACCCTGACTAGGATGGTGGCTCCTCCTTGGACAGGGTGTATTCTCTGCCAACCAGAAACCTCAGTTTTTAACAGTGAGTAACACACTAGTTCTAAATTCTTTCCTGATAATACACTAAACTCAAAGGGAGTCCTGTTAATGATAACATCTAGAATAATTCACCCATGCGTTCCTATTAGTAATAAACTCATTTAAACCTTACCCTGCTTAATACCCTAATCGTAACCTCATTACGAACTGATTTTATAATCCGCTACTCCCGACAGTGCAGCAGATGTCATTTCCCAAAAACTAATATGCCCAATAGAAACATTGAGTGACCAGTTGAAAACCTGAACAACAAATAATTGCAGGTTTGTGTAACAGAAGAAAGGTTGTTCAAGTGAAAAATGGAGGTACAGTTTATAATAACAATGATATACATACTGCGTAAGTAAAAATATTGCTCACAAGGGACACTGTGTGCGCTTTAAAAACAATGCCCCACACATGTGTTTTGTTGGTGTGACATACAAAAATTGATGTGTGGAAGGTTTGAATTAATATCAGCCATTGGTAATTAAAATGACCTAATTCCAGTTCATTATCTTTTTAGCCCAACGTGCCATTCCAGAAAGGGACCCACGCCATCAGGCAGAGTAGGCTTTTCACCAAAAGACCTTGTCAAACAGAGATCTCATAGTGTTGCACAACTGAACCTTGTCCAGAGGTGGTTCCTACATGTGCAGCGGTGAGGCTGTATGTCACTGACAGAAATATTGGCCATAAGAGGGTGAAAGGCTGAGATGGCCTTACCAGGATTCAGACTTAATCTGCAGGTTACATGAATGTCAGTGACGGATGATTAATTCGCAGAGGTGACATACCAGCTTGTTGTGATAAATGTATGCTGATTGATAAGTGCCTCCAATTATTCATTTACGAATCATTACCAACTTGTAGCCACCTAGCACTTTTATGTCTAAGCTTCCTGTCCAAAAGTATAGTACTTAAAATATTGACATACATTTTCTCCAACCAAACATTAGATTGGAGACAACCATTGGTTGTATACTGTGTAGCACCCAAGTGTGTTGTATCCGAGAGGCACTGTGTTCACCACACACTATGGATACTCGTTTGTCTAAATTGTGATAAAAAGACTAGAAGGGTCCTCGATCCAGCAGGCGGTCTAAAATAATATTTTAAATGGTATGCTAGTTCATTTGGATTCAGTGGGTTCCTGGACATGCTGCATAGATCAGACGACCTGAAGTAGAGCAAAACTAACAAGGTCACAGTAAAATTCTGCTGATATATCATATAATTGCCTGATCCACTATACATAACATGTGCTGTATACCATTACTGTATTGGATCTGCTATGATGTAAAAAATATGATGCTACAAAACCCATTGATTTGTTGACTGGCACTTGTGGCTTAAATCTGGTGTACATCTATGTACCTTGGTCTGTTGTGATTTTTCTAAAGAGATATTTCTTACCATCATACTTCATTATTAGGAGGTAGCATGTCTCATACCCACTTTGAATTAGGGTCACGCGTTTTTACAATATTTGTACACTTTATAACCCCTTCGCTGCTAGGCCTTTTCCCCCCCTGTGCTAAGCCTTTTTTTGGCTATTTGGGGTAGTTCGCGCTTAGGCCCCTCTAACTTTTTGACCACATAAGGCATCCACGCCAAATTTGCGTCCTTTTTTTCCAACATCATGGGGATTCTAAAGGTACCCAGGGTTTGTGGATTCCCCTGGTGGGGACCCAGAAATTAGCCAAAATACTGGTACATTTTTTTTTTGTGGGGAAAAATGGGAAAAAGGGCTACAGATGAAAGCGTCTGGTTTTTTCCCTGCAAATGGTATCAAAAAAGGAGTTGTGGTGCTGAAATCACCATCTTCCCAGCTTTCAGGGACAAGCAGTCTTTTGTCAGAAAACCAAAATGTTTTACACAGTTTTGGCATTTTTCTGGGACATAGCCTATTTTTGCTATTGTTTGTGCTTTCAACATCTTTCCAGTTAATGGTAGAAATGGGTATGAAAGCAATAATGGATCCTGGAAATCTATACATTTTAGAAAAGTAGACAAAATTCGGAATTCAGCAAGGGGTCATTTGTGTAGACCCTTCAAGGTTTCTTTATAGAAACTAACCGTTAAATATAGGAAAAATTGAAGATTAGTTGAAAAAAACAGCCATTTGTGTCAACGTTTTCACCTGTAACTTCTTCTAATTATGACAGCTGTTTGAAAGCAATATACCGTTACATCCGCTGGACCTTTCTGGTTGTGGGGATATATAGGACTTGTAGGTTCACCAAGAACCCAACGAACCCAGCACCAATAACTGAGCAGCGTCTTGCAATGGTTTTTTATTATGTACCGGGTATATAGCAATTAATTTGGGAAAATACATACATGGAAAAATCGGTATGAAAGACACCTATGTATTTCTGAAATTGGAACAAAATATAGAGTTTAGAAACAGTAGATATTTGCACATTTCCGAAATTGTGAGTAACCATACTAGCATGAGAATTAGAGGTCATTTTTCAAAATGACTTCTTTTTTTATACATTGTCTTTCATTTGGAAGGCAGAAATGCATCGAAAGTCAATAGGTAATAACAGTTGCTCTACAATTCTGTGTTACCCTAAGTCTCCCAATAAAAATGGTACCTCACTTGTGTGGGTAGGCCTTGTGCCCGCGACCGGAAACGGCTCAAACCGCAACGTGGACACACTTTATTTTTACAGTGAAAACTGAGCCTTTTTTTGTAAAGTGCCTAGCTGTAGATTTTGAACCCTAGCTCTGCCGGCACTTAGGGAAACCTAGCAAACCTATACATTTTTGAAAACTAGACACCCAGGGGAATCCAGGATGGGGTGACTTGACTGGCTCTCACCAGGTTCTGTTACCCAGAATCCCTTGCAAACCTAAAGATTTGTCCCAAAAAACACATTTTCCTCACATTTCTGTGGTGGAAAGTTCTGGAATCTGCGTGGATCCACAAAATTTCCCCCACCCTGCGTTCCCCAAAGTCTTCCAAGAAAAATGGTTCCTCACTTGTGTGGGTAGGCCTAGTGCCCGCGACAGGAAACGGCCCAAAACGCAACGTGGACACACCACATTTTCACAGTGAAAACTGACCCTTTTTTTGCAAAGTGCCTAGCTGTAGATTTTGAACCCTAGCTCTGCCAGCACCTAGGGAAACCTAGCAAACCTATACATTTTTGAAAACTAGACACCCAGGGGAATCCAGGATGGGGTGACTTGACTGGCTCTCACCAGGTTCCATAACCCAGAATCCCTTGCAAACCAAACAATTGGTAAAAAAAAACACATTTTCCTCATATTTCTGTGGTGGAAAGTTCTGGAATCTGCGTGGATCCACAAAATCCCCCCCACCCCACTTTCCCCAAAGTCTTCCGAGAAAAATGGTACCTCACTTGTGTGGGTAGGCCTAGTGCCCGCGACAGGCAACGGCCCAAAACGCAATGTGGACACACCACATTTTCACAGTGAAAACTGACCCTTTTTTTGCAAAGTGCCTAGCTGTAGATTTTGAACTCAAGCTCTGCCGGCACCTAGGGAAACCTAGCAAACCTATACATTTTTGAAAACTAGACACCCAGGGGAATCCAGGATGGGGTGACTTGACTGGCTCTCACAGGTTCTGTTACCCAGAATCCCTTGCAAACCTAAACATTTGTCAAAAAAAACACATTTTCCTCACATTTCTGTGGTGGAAAGTTCTGTACTCTGCGTGGATCCACAAAATTCCACCCACCCCGCGTTTCCCAAAGTCTTCCGAGAAAAATGGTACCTCACTTGTGTGGGTAGGCCTAGGGCCTGCGACAGGAAACGGCCCAAAACTCAACGTGGACACACCACATTTTCACATTGAAAACGGACCCTTTTTTTGCAAAGTGCCTAGCTGTAGATTTTGAACCCTAACTCTGCCTGCACCCAGGGAAACCTAGCAAACCTATACATTTTTGAAAACTAGACACCCAGGGGAATCCAGGATGGGGTGACTTGACTGGCTTTCACCAGGTTCTGTTACCCAGAATCCCTTGCAAACCTAAACATTTGTAAAACAAAACACATTTTCCTCACATTTCTGTGGTGGAAAGTTCTGGAATCTGCGTAGATCCACAAAATTCCACCCACTCGGTGTTCCCAATGTCTTCCGAGAAAAATGGTACCTCACTTGTGTGGGTAGGCCTAGTGCCCGCGACAGGAAACGGCCCAAAACGAAACATGCACACACCACATTTTCACAGTGAAAAGGGACCCTTTTTTTGCAAAGTGCCTAGCTGTAGATTTTGAACTCAAGCTCTGCCGGCACCTAGGGAAACCTAGCAAACCTATACATTTTTGAAAACTAGACACCCGGGGGAATCCAGGATGGGGTGACTTGACTGGCTCTCACAGGTTCTGTTACCCAGAATCCCTTGCAAACCTAAACATTTGTCAAAAAAACACATTTTCCTCACATTTCTGTGGTGGAAAGTTCTGGACATGTGTGGATCCACAAAATTCCACCCACCCCGCATTCCCCAAAGTCTTCCGAGAAAAATGGTACCTCACTTGTGTGGGTAGGCATAGTGCCCGCGACAGGAAACGGCCCAAAACGCAACGTGGACACACCACATTTTACAGTAAAAACTGAAACTATTTTGAAAAGTGCCTAGCTGTAGAGTTTGAACCCTAGCTCTGCCGGCACCTAGGGAAACCTAGCAAACCTATACATTTTTGAAAACTAGACACCCAGGGAAATCCAGGATGGGGTGACTTGTCTGGCTCTCACTAGGTTCTGTTACCCAGAATCCCTTGCAAACCTCAAAATTTGTCAAAAAAACCACATTTTCCTCACATTTCTGTGGTGGAAAGTTCTGGAATCTGCGTGGATCCACAAAATTCTACCCACCCCGCATTCCCCAAAGTCTTCCGAGAAAAATGGTACCTCACTTGTGTGGGTAGGCCTAGTGCCCGCGACAGGAAACGGCCCAAAACGCAACGTGGACACAACACATTTTCACTGTGAAAACGGACACTTTTTTTGCAAAGGGCCTAGCTGTAGATTTTGAACCCTAGCTCTGCCGGCACCTAGGGAAACCTAGCAAAGCTATACATTTTTCAAAACTAGACACCCAGGGAAATCCAGGATGGGGTGACTTGTCTGGCTCTCACCAGGTTCTGTTACCCAGAATCCCTTGAAAACCTCAAAATTTGTCAAAAAAACCACATTTTCCTCACATTTCTGTGGTGGAAAGTTCTGGAATCTGTGTGGATCCACAAAATTCCACCCAGCCCGCTTTCCCCAAAGTCTTCCGAGAAAAATGGTACCTCACTTGTGTGGGTGGGTCAAGTACCCGCGACAGGCAAGGGCCCAAAACCTATTGAGGCGACTTCAAAATTACCTATCACAAAACAACCTGGTTTTGCAAGGGGGGGTCCCATGAGTTTTTGGCCCCGGGCTCGGTGGCCATCAAGGGAAACCTACCAAACCCACACATTTCTGAAAACTAGACACCCTGGGGTTCCAGCAAGGTATGGCTTGCGTGGGTCCTCCAACATTTCCCTACCGAGAATCCCCTGCAAACCTCAAATTTAGCTGAAAAATCACTTTTTTCTCAAATTTCTGTGTGGGAAAGTTCTGGAATCTGCGTGGATCCACAAATTTCCTTCTACACAGCATTCCCCCAGGTCTCCCGATAAAAATGGTACCTCACTCGCGTGGGTGGGTCAAGTACCCGCAACAGGCAAGGGCCCAAAACCTATTGAGGCGACATCAAAATTACCTATCACAAAACAACCTGGTTTTGCAAGGGGGGTCCCATGAGTTTTTGGCCCCGGGCTCGGCGGCCACCTAGGGAAACCTACCAAACCCACACATTTCTGAAAACTAGACACCCGGGGGAGTCCAGAAAGGTATGGCTTGTGTGGGTCCCCCAACATTTCCCTACCTAGAATCCCCTGCAAACCTCACATTTTGTTGAAAAAATCTATTTTTTCTCACATTTCTGTGTGGTAAAGTTGTAGGATCACCGGGCTGACACAAATTTCCTACCACCCAGCGTTCCCCCAGGTCTCCCGATAAAAATGTTACCTCACTTTTGTGGGTAGGCATAGTGGCTGCAACAGGAAATGGCCCAAATCGTACTGTGGAGACTTCAAAATTACCTATGACAAAACTACCTGGTTTTGGGGGGGGCACCTGGGGTTTTGGCCCCGGGCTCGCCGCCATCTAGGGAAATCTACCAAACCCACACATTTCTGAAAACTAGACACCCTGGGGAGTCCAATGAGGTATGGCTTGCGTGGATCCCCCAATGTTTCCCTACCCAGAATCCCCTGCAAACCTCAAATTTAGCTGAAAAAACCACATTTCCCACATATTTTTGTGTGGAATCACCGTGGCAGCACAAATGTCCTACCCCACAGCGTTCTCCTTAGTGTCCCAAGTAAAATGATACCTCACTTGTGTGGGTGTCCAATGCAGAATTGGCTAAAAATATATTTTTAAACAAATGAAGCGCTTAGAATTCTCGGTGCTATACCCTTATTCCCTATGTTTTGGGCTCTTCCCAGTCACAGGCCCTTGCCCCACCCACACAAGTGAGGTATCATTTTACTCGGGAGACTGAGGGGAACGCTGTGGGGTAGGACATTTGTGCCGATACGGTGATTCCACCCAAAAATATGTGGAAAATGTGTTTTTTCAGCTAAATTTGAGGTTTGCAGGGCATTCTAGGTAGGAAAACATTGGGGGATCCACGCAAGCCATACCTCGCTGGACTCCCCCGGGTGTCTAGTTTTCAGAAATGTGTGGTTTGGTAGTTTTCCAAGATGGCTGCCGAGCCCGGGCCAAAAACCAGGTGACCCCTTGTCTTGTGGTTTGTGGCCTCCTGGCCTGCCTGGATACGTTGGCATAGGCCTGGCTGCCATGATGACTTTTGCGCACGTTACTCTTAGCTGTTGTTCGGTCGCCCTCTGCTCCTGCCAAGTTATTTTACAACTGTCTGCATTTTCTGTTTCTCACCTTTTCTCCTGTTCCTTTTGGGCTCAGTCTGAACAACAGTTACAAGGTCGAAAAACACGTCCCTGGTTCTAGCTGATATGGCCAGTCCTCGCACCTAGACATAACACTATGTACAGCTGCCATGGGGAAATTGGTGGGCTATTATTATTGCGTTTATCCCTCTTGAGAGGAGATGAAGAAAACCTTTCGAGGGAGAGGAGCTGTGATTGTCTGCTGATGTAGTGCTTGCATCTAGAGACTGAGGTATGGGGGTTCGCTTGTCAAAGCCCAGAGGTCTTCTATTGTTATAATACAAAAGCTATTAGCACGGGGAGGGTGGTAAGGTCATTCAGCCCTCTATTCACTGCTTTATGAAATGCTTTCCCGTTAGTATTCTATGGAGTTGTAACTATGCTGATTATATTATTCTTATGCATTATGCTGATAGTACTGTCACGTGTACTGTATCTTAGAGCACGTATGTTGAAATAAACATTTTAACCTATACTGTGTCTCTTCTTACGCCGGTTGTGGACAGGTATGAGCGAGTGACGAAAGGGTGTTCTTGCTACTGCGAGTCCTGAGAGAGAGATACCGTGTTCTGGGTTGTCTAATCATTGGTACATTGTGGCTAATGGGACGCTAAGGCTAGTTGGGTTGGGCTTTTAGGTGCTAAGGTTTATGTTAGGCTCACCACTATATTCCGAGGTCCTATTCTCCTGTGCATAGCTCTGTGTGTGTGCAGAATCCCTATCACACCCTCTTGCAAAACCAGGTTGTTTTGTGATAGGTCATTTTGATGTCTCCTCAATACGTTTTGGGCCCTTGCCTGTCGCGGGTACTTGACCCACCCACGCGAGTGAGGTACCATTTTTATCGGGAGACCTGGAAGAACGCTGGGTGGTAGGAAATTTGTGGATCCACATAGATTCCAGAACTTACCCACACAGAAATTTGAGAAAAAAGTGATTAATTCATCAAAATGTTAGGTTTGCAGGGGATTCTGGGTAGGAAAACGTTGGGGGATCCACGCAAGCCATACCTCGCTGCACTCCCCCGGGTGTCTAATTTTCAGAAATGTGTGGGTTTGGTAGTTTTCCAAGAAGGCCGCCGAGCCCGGGGCCAAAAACCCAGGTGACTCCCCTTGCAAAACCAGATTGTTTTGTGATAGGTCATTTTGATGTCTCCTCAATACGTATTGGGCCCTTGCCTGTCGCGGGTACTTGACCCACCCACGCGAGTGAGGTACCATTTTTATCGGGAGACCTGGGGGAACGCTGGGTGGTAGGAAATTTGTGGATCCACATAGATTCCAGAACTTACCCACACAGAAATTTGAGAAAAAAGTGATTTTTTCATCAAAATTTGAGGTTTGCAGGGGATTCTGGGTAGGAAAACGTTGGGGGACCCACGCAAGCCATACCTCCCTGGACTCCCCTGGGTCTCTAGTTTTCAGAAATGTGTGGGTTTGGTAGGTTTCCCTAGATGGCTGCCGACTCGGGACCAAAAACTCAGATGCCCCCTATGTATCCGAAAATGACCTGGTTTTGCAAGGGGGGGTCACATGAGTTTTTGGTCCCGGGCTTGCTGGCCATCTAGGGAAACCTACCAAACCCACACATTTCTGAAAACTAGAGACCCGGTGGAGTCCAGGAAGGTATGGCTTGCGTGGATCCACCAACGTTTCTCTACCCAGAATCCCCTGCAAACCTCAAATTTTGATGAAAAAATCACTTTTTTCTCAAATTTTGTGTGGGTAAGTTCTGGAATCTACGTGGATCCACAAATTTCCTACCACCCAGCATTCCCCCAGGTCTCCCGATGAAAATGGTACCTCACTGGTGTGGGTGGGTCAAGTACCTGCGACAGGCAAGGGCCCAAAACGTATTGAGGAGACATCAAAATGACCTATCACAAAACAATCTGGTTTTGCAAGGGGGTCAACTGGGTTTTGGCCCGGGCACGGCGGCCTTCTTGGAAACCTACCAAACCACACATTTCTGAAAACTAGACACCCAGGAGAGTCCAGCAGGTATGGCTTGCGTGGGTCCCCCAACGTTTTCCTACCCAGAATGCCCTGCAAACCTCAAATTTAGCTGAAAAAATCACTTTTTCTCAAATTTCTGTGTAGGGAAGTTCTGGAATCTACTTGGATCCACAAATTTCCTACCACCCAGTGTTCCCCCAGGTCTCCCGATAAAAATGATACCTCACTCGCGTGGGTGGGTCAAGTACCCACGACAGGCAAGGGCCCAAAACGTATTAAGGATACATCAAAATGACCTATCACAAAACAACCTGGTTTTGCAAGAAGGGTCACCTGGGTTTTTGGCCCCGGGCTCAGCGGCCATCTTGGAAAACTACCAAACCCACACATTTCTGAAAACTAGACACCAGGGGGGGTCCAGCGAGGTATGGCTTGCGTGGATCCCTCAACGTATTCCTACCTAGAATACCCTGCAAATCTCAAATTTAGCTGAACAAACCACATTTTCCACATATTTTTAGGTGGAAATTCCGTGCCGGCACAAATGTCCTACCCCACAGCGTTCCCCTCAGTCTCCCGAGTAAAATGATACCTCACTTGTGTGGGTGGGGCAAGGGCCTGTGACTGGGAAGAGCCCAAAACATAGGGAATAAGGGTATAGCACCGAGAATTCTAAGCGCTACATTTTTTTAAAAATACGTTTTTAGCCAATTCTGCATTGGACACCCACACAAGTGAGGTATCATTTTACTCTGGACACTAAGGAGAACGCTGTGGGGTAGGACATTTGTGCCGCCACGGTGATTCCACACATAAATATGTGGAAAATGTGTTTTTTTCAGCTAAATTTGAGGTTTGCAGGGGATTCTGGGTAGGGAAACGTTGGGGGATCCACGCAAGCCATACCTCAATGGACTCCCCAGGGTGTCTAGTTTTCAGAAATGTGTGGGTTTGGTAGGTTTACCTAGATGGCGGCGAGCCCGGGGCCAAAACCCCATGTGCCCCCCCAAAACCAGATAGTTTTGTTATAGGTAATTTTGAAGTCTCCAGAGTACGATTTGGGCCATTTCCTGTTGCAGCCACTATGTGGAAAATGTGTTTTTTTCAGCTAAATTTGAGGTTTGCAGGGGATTCTGGGTAGGGAAATGTTGGGGGACCCACACAAGCCATACCTTGCTGGACTCCCCCGGGTGTCTAGTTTTCAGAAATGTGTGTGTTTGGTAGGTTTCCCTAGGTGGCCGCCGAGCCCGGGGCCAAAAACTCATGGGACCCCCCTTGTTTTGTGATAGGTCATTTTGATGTCGCCTCAATAGGTTTTGGGCCCTTGCCTGTCGCGGGTACTTGAGCCACCCACGCGAGTGAGGTACCATTTTTATCGGGAGACCTGGGGGAATGCTGTGTAGAAGGAAATTTGTGGATCCACACAGATTCCAGAACTTTCCCACACAGAAATTTGAGAAAAAAGTGATTTTTTCAGCTAAATTTGAGGTTTGCAGGGGATTCTCAGTAGGGAAATGTTGGGGGACCCACGCAAGCCATACCTTGCTGGACTCCCCAGGGTGTCTAGTTTTCAGAAATATGTGGGTTTGGTAGGTTTCCCTAGATGGCCGCCGAGCCTGGGGCCAAAAACTCATGGGACCCCCCTTGCAAAACCAGGTTGTTTTGTGATAGGTAATTTTGAAGTTGCCTCAATAGGTTTTGGGCCCTTGCCTGTCGCGGGTACTTGACCCACCCACACAAGTGAGTTACCATTTTTCTTGGAAGACTTTGGGGAATGCAGGCGGGGTGGAATTTTGTGGATCCACACAGATTCCAGAACTTTCCACCACAGAAATGTGATTTTTTTTACAAAGTTTGAGGTTTGCAAGAGATTCTGGGTAACAGAACCTGGTGAGAGCCAGACAAGTCACCCCATCCTGGATTCCCCTGGGTGTCTAGTTTTCAAAAATGTATAGGTTTGCTAGGTTTCCCTAGGTGCCGGCAGAGCTAGGGTTCAAAATCTACAGCTAGGCACTTTGCAAAAAAAGGGTCAGTTTTCACTATGAAAATGTGTTGTGTCCACGTTGCGTTTTGGGCCGTTTCCTGTCGCGGGGACTAGGCCTACCCACACAAGTGAGGTACCATTTTTCTCAGAAGACTTTGGGGAATGCGGGGTGGGTTAAATTTTGTGGATCCACGCAGATTCCAGAGCTTTCCACCACAGAAATTTGAGGAAAATGTGTTTTTTTTTACACATTTTGAGGTTTGCAAGGGATTCTGGGTAACAGAACCTGGTGAGAGCCAGTCAAGTCACCCCATCCTGGATTCCCCTGGGTGTCTAGTTTTCAAAAATGTATAGGTTTGCTAGGTTTCCCTTGGTGCCGGCAGAGGTAGGGTTCAAAATCTACAGCTAGGCACTTTGCAAAAAAAGGGTCCGTTTTCACTGTGAAAATGTGGTGTGTCCACGTTGCGTTTTGGGCCATTTCCTGTCGCGGGCACTAGGCCTACCCACACAAGTAAGGTACCATTTTTCTCGGAAGACTTTGGGGAATGCGGGGTGGGTGGAATTTTGTGGATCCACGCAGATCCCAGAACTTCCCCTCACAGAAATGTGAGGAAAATGTGTCTTTTTAAACTAAGTTTGAGGTTTGCAAGGGATTCTGGGTAACAGAACCTGGTGAGAGGCACACAAGTCACCCCATCCTGGATTCCCCTTGGTGTCTAGTTTAAAAAAATTTACAGGTTTGCTAGGTTTCCCTATGTGCCGGCTGCTCTAGGGCCCAAAATCCACAGGTAGGCACATTGCTAAAAACAAGTATGTGCCTGGTGGGCTTTCTGCCGCCCTGGGGGGGTATCGGGGGGGGGGTTGCCCTGATATGCCCCCAAGGGGGGCAGAAAGACTGTGGCTATGTTTTTGGGGGGTGGGGGCATTCGCATGCCCATTCTGGGCAGCCCCCACCCGCACGCATAAAAAAAGCCAGCGTAATCGCTGTGCCAGGTGGGCTTTCTGCCCCCCCGGGGGCAGATCAGGGGCCACTGCCCCCATCCGCCCCTCGGGGGGGGCAGAAAGACTGTGGCGTTTTTTGGGGGGAGGTGTGGGCATTGGCATGCCCATTCTGGGCTGACCTCAACCCTGAATAAAAAAATAAAAAATCCTGAGGCCTAGAGGGCTTTCTGCCCCCCCCCGGGGGGAAGATAAGGGGCTATTGCCCCAATATGCCTACGGGGAAGGGCAGAAAGACTGTGGTAATTGTTTTTGGGGTGGGGGCATTATCATGCCCATTCTGGGCAGCCCCCACACCTACATTATAAAAAAAAAAAAATCCCTGGTGCCTTGTGGGCTTTCTGCCCCCCCGGGGGCAGATCAGGGGCTATTGCCCCTGTCTGCCCCTGGGGGGAGCAGAAATACTGTTGCATTTTTTTTGGGGGGGTAGGGGCATTGGCCTGCCCATCTTGGGCAGCCCCCACCCCTACATCAATAAAAAAAAATCCCTGATTTCTAATAGGCTTTCTGCCCCCCTGGGGGGAAGATTGGGGGCTACTGCCCCCATATGGCCCCCCGTGGGGGGGGGCAGAAAGACTGGAATTTCACTGGGGGTGGGGGCATTGTCATGCCCATTTTGGGCAGCCCCCACCCCAACATCAATTAAAAATAAATAAATCCCTGGTTTCTAGTGGGCTTTCTGCCCCCCCAGGGGGCAGATTGGGGGGGGGCAAAAAGACTAACATTTCTCTGGGGGGGGGGTGGTGGGGGCATTGCCATGCACTTTTTGGGCAGCCCCCACCCCAACGTCCCCCCAAAAAATCCCTGGTTTCTAGTGGGCTTTCTGCCCCCCTGGGGCAGGGCAGAAAGACTGTTGCGACCAAACAAATATGGGGGGAGCAAAGGCCCTTGCCCAAGGGGCCGCTCCCCCTCCCTGGTGCTAGTGGGTGGATCCCTGCTTGGGGATCGCCCTCCTGGGGTAATCCCCAAGCAGGGATCCACTAGGGAAGGGTACCATTGGAAAGGGGCGATTCTCCCCTTTCCAACGATACCTCTCCCATCTTTTTTGGTGCTCGGGGGGCTGAGATAGCCCCACAAGCACCGAAACTGAAACTAAGTTTCAGTTTCGATTTCGTTGCAATGACGATAGCGCGCCATGCGCGCGATCGTCATTGCAATGAAATTCAAAAATAGGCCTGGGGAGGTTGGGGAAGCTCTTCCCAACCTCCCCAGGCAAAAAAAGAAAGGAAAATCCCTCTGCTGTCTGCAGCAGAGGGATTTCCTGAGCATGTGCTCATGACGGAATGGTTCCGTCATGAGCACACTTGAACTTGTGCTCATGATGGAACCATTCCGTCATGAGCATGGAAGGGGTTAAATAAAGAAACAGATGTTATTTTACATGTGTGCGTTAAGCCTTTGGAATGACTATCCCCTTTCACCTTCTCCTGTGTCCTTGCAAGAGAGTTCAAGTTAAGAAATGCTCACATTGTGGTTACTGGTGCGCGTAAACACAGATCTGTCCAAAGTAACAAAATAGCAGACCTTTGCTAGAAAACAATATGTGTGTTTAAAGTTTAATTACATCTGAGAACTGACTTAGCAAAACATTTCTTTGAATAGAGATGTAAAATGCTGCGTTGTTTCCTATTTTTTAAATCTACTTCGACAATAAGGGGTGCTACAGCATCTCCTGCACCCCTGTTTCCAGCACCACTGTAGGACTCATTGAGTTAGCAACATACTTTCAAGAACATAACGTCCTTATTTTGTCTTCTGTTAGACCTGGCATCTTTTGGCATGGTTTCCCCTGTCTTTTTGCTTCTGACCTCCTGTTTTTGAATGTGTGCTGAACTTCATTTTTGCTGACTTTAGGACTCTGGGCACTTTACCACTGCTTACCAATGCTAAAGTGCATGTACTCTGTGGCTAAATTGTAATGGCGTTTGGTTTCTCCATGACTGGCATACTTGATTTACTAGTAAGTCGCTAGTACAGTGCACTACATGTGCCCAGGGACTGTACATCAAATGCTACTAGCCTCATGTACCATGCCTTCCCTGTTTCCTCCAGCAAGGCATAACTCCAACACTCAGGCCCCCTTGTCTCTCGCCTACCAGTCTGACACACAGCCCTTGCCATACTTGCCTTGTCTTTACCGCCCACCAGGGGTGCCACCTTTATCCATTCACATTGATTAGGTGCACTATTCCCTCGCCTTGTGACATCTACCTCTGTGAAAATTCGGTAAACATAGGTTTACGATGCATGCATACCGCCCATCTGGTCTGCTTCCCTGATTCAATCTATTAACTGTATATTTCCCCCGCCTTGAGACTACCTTTGCGACATCTCAGAAAACACTTTGTTCGGCCTTGTATGAACACAATTCCCCGATGTGCATTTTGACTTTTAATTTGTTGCAACCATGCCACTGATGTTTTCCCTTCTATATCCTATACATGACTGGATTCTATCACCACGCTTATATATGTGCAATTTATTCTGTTCCAAATGTGGTTTATACCTTCCTCCCCTTCCCTCCTCACCCCCGCCCCTCACCGTGCAGCGTCACCTTCTATAGGCCCACAACGTGCTCACATGCTCCGTGACGTTCACTAACCCGGAAGCAGCGATTTATGCCTTATACTACCGCCGCGGCTTTTCACCACTCAACCGCACACGATCGTGGCGGACAGACGCTGACCCCGGCGTCCCCGTGTTTTCTCGGATTGACTCCTCACTACTAGGTAAGCTCTGCTGCCACCTCCAGCAGTACCTTTAGACTGGCTCCTCCTCGGCCCCCAGCAACAATTGACCCGCCTTTTTTCCATAGACCTCCCCCATCGGTACCGACTCGCGGTACACCGAGGAGCATCTTCAATTACTTACTTTCCAGCCGCCGATGTTCTCTCCGTGACACGGCGCCAGCTTATACATGCTCAACTGACGTGAAATGCTTCAAGGTAACCTAGGTTCCCCGCGCGCTTCCGTCACTGCCGTCAACGCACCGTCCAGTCTACTTACGTTTACCTCCTTATCCCCAGGATCTCCTTCCTCGGAATCCTGACTATCTCTGCATTCGTTACCCTGCCCTCCAGGGACACGGGACCGTGTCCTTCTCAGGTAGACCGCGTCCGCACGCCTGCGTCCTGAGCACTTCCATTAGCTTTGTCTTCCCCGGCGCTATCATAGTTTACGCAACTGCCCATGCGCTCACAGATCACTCTCACTCCTTCAAATAGTCGCTTGATGCTCACGGAGACACCCTGTTTGTATCTCTCACAGTTGGCCACTTTTCAACCAGCCAACTTCCTCCCTCTCGTGCTTCACTCCGCTTCTACCCCTCACGTTCCTCACACGACGTGTACAGTTTGACCGTCACTTTGAATTCAGATCTCACATTCACGAGCTTTCACCAGTGCCTCTCCCTCCTCCCCCTTCCCTGACCCCTCTCCATTCCCTCCCTGTACAGCACCGCTAAAAACAGCAACCCGGTCCTGAAGATGATCCTGAGTCATAGGATCAAAACGTCGTCGACCCCTCAGCGCAACTGATGGCGCATTACCCTCTGTGGTTCAACCAAATTACTGTCTCCATTTTAAAACTTGAAAATTACTGTCGTGAACCACAAATACTCACTGTATATATCTGTTCACTAATTGCACTTTGCGCCGTTTTTGCTGATTACACATTGTCACTTGCGTCGCCACTTTTTGTGTCACAAACACAATTCAGCACCAAGTCCAATTCGGGTTGCTTTTACAATTTTTGTCTACAGTGCTGCTACAACTGTACCCACTTTATTGTGTTCTTAAAATATATGATGCCAAGTGCACTTTTCAAAAAATCCACTCAGAGTCTCCCTCTTTCCTTTCATGTAATGTGTTGTACATGCATTTCTAACTGCCTTCACTAATCATACCAGTTGAGATATTGTTGTTTTACCTCACGTACCTACCCACATCTCAAACGTAGTTTATGGGTTATACTCCTGTCGTTGCATACAAAACTAGTGGGCCTACAGCACTGATTGTGCCACCCACATGAGTAGCCCTTCAAACATATCTCAGGGCTGCCATTGCAGAGCCTGTGTGTGCAGTTTTAAACTGCCATGTCGACCTGGCAAGTTCACCTACTTGCCAGGCCCAAACCTTCCTTTTTAGGTCAAGCCTCGACAGCGCTTGCGCTGTCTGCAAGACCTGTTGTATCTCTTCAGTGGGCATTTGGCACATCCACCGATTGCCATTGATTGTTATCTGTGGCATTCAGAAATGCTGCCTTCTTATTGGTGCATTTGTGTAAATGTCCCTCCTTTGTGTGCTGAGTTCCGATGTCAGTGATTTCACTCAGAAAATATTTTTGTTAGCCATCACACTGTACAGCTGTGATGGCCTCTCCTCCCTTCTGACTATTGCAGGTTCAGCTCCTCCCTTCAGGCTGTTGCAGGTTTCGCGTTGTTTATAGCAACTGAAACAAAAGCAGCCTTCCACCTCCTTGTTTTCTATACGCTTGGCTCTTTATTGTATTGCTCCGGCTCATGTATTGCTTGCCGTCCCCGCCCTGCTGGTTATCAGGGGCCAATGCTCAGTTTTCACAAGGGCCGGGTGAATACCGCTCTATGACCCTGCCGCAGCCCGGGAAAAGACCTATCAGTTGTTTGCATTTATTTATGTTTTTTTTTATATAGCGCAAATTCGATCCGTAGGTATTGGAGCGCTTTACATGCAAGCCACATTTGTTACAGAAGGACATATTCATTTTTGGTAGGCGTGTGGAAGATTAAGTTATTCATGACACCTGAGTGGGTGGAGTCAAGGCTGATCTTGTTACCTCTGTGACTCCGGTTGCCCTCCTGCTCGTGTATTGCTTGCTGCCCCGCCCTGCTGGTTTTCAGGGGCGGCTGCTCTGTCCTCATAGGGGTCGGCGAACTATGACTCCGCCGCCGGACCTGGAAAATACCTGTCATTTGCTTGTATTCATTTTTTTATTTTTTTTTGCTTAGCGCAAACTCAATCTGTAGGTATTGAAGCGCTTTACATGCACACCACATATGTTATAGAAGGACACATTCATGTTTGGTGGGCGCGCGGAGATTAAGTTATTCATAACGGGCGGAGTCAAGGCTGTTCTCTTTACCTCTGTGACTCCGGTTGCCGCTGCTGCCTCGTGTATTGCTTGTTTTCCCTAGTTATCTGGCATCTACAAAAGCGGGCTCTGCTGCGTTTCTGTTTAAAGGCTACACAAAAGAGTCTATACTGATTAAACCGTACGCAGGTGTCTGATATATAATGCTGGCAGAAGGGCTCAGTGAGACTTACACTTGTAAGGGGCAGAGGTTACAGTCCCAGCAAGTCTGGCTCAGCCTTCATTCTTCCGAGGTGTATCAATTGAATACCATCAATTGGGTAGTAATTATATCTGTTAACAGTGTGTAGCAATGGAGCAAGTTTAATCCCAAGCGCTTCTTGAAAAGGATTAATTTTGTCTACTGCCCCAGATGAATGTGTCTTTGTGTTAAATACTGATGACCACCTAAAAATCCTATTGTAACAAAAATGTTCTTGGCACTTATTAGAATCTTGCAGTGTGTACATCAGGTGGGTCATGTGTCTCTGGAAAGTTTGCACCTTTTGTGACTATTAGATTGTAGTTGCTTGATAGTTTAACATTATAATAGTGGGGGCTCGGAGGTTAAACCTCCTTTCCGGGTGTTGGTCCTTGCCAGCGGTCATCACATCCTGCCAAAGACCTGCTTTTTAAAATGTATATCGCCTGTCCACCTCTTTCCCCTTCCTGTACCCCCCTCACTATTGCCCTCTCTCCCTTCTCTCCCTTTCATTTTCACCCTTCCCGCCTCTCTTCCCCCTTTCTCTCTCTGTCCCCCATTTCTCTCTCCCTGTCCCCCATTTCTTTCTCCCTGTCCCCCATTTCTTTCTCCCTGTCCCCCATTTCTCTCTCCCCCTGCCCCCCCCTTTCTCTCTATCCCATTTTCCCACGACTCATGGCTTTGCAGGTGGGTTGGCACAACTCCTGTCAGAGAAGTGTCTCAATCCTGCTCTGGATTAGGTGGCACAAGCCGGTGCATGCCGCTATTGTGTCGGTTTTATCCGTCGGCCGGCTCGTAAGGGTATTATTCACGTGGATTCTGCCTTTTGCTTAGCTATTCCCTTTTTTAATGGCGCTGCAATTACTTCGCTTTGAAGCAGTCTTCATCTTTACAGCGTCCTCTTCCTAGAATTCGCTATTATCAGCATCTACTTGTTTTCCCGTGGGACTCATTTTCAGACCCCCTGAGCTCTGTCTTGTTATTTCCAGCATTGAGATATTTGGTCTCTTTAGATATCCTGTGGTCTTTGCAGTATTTATTTGATGGATGTGGACCCCTTATCCATGGGCCATTATCCTCGCTGCGCAGTAGACCAGTGATTTGTGAGCCCAGGTGAGCACCCTGTACAGTCAGGACATCTATATATGTATACGCTCAAACGGATGTTTTCTGGTCACTGAATATTCTCAGACAAACTGTGCCCTGATGAAGGAAGTGCTCAACTTTTGCCCTCTTCCGAAACGCGCGTCGGCGCATTTCTGTGTATGAAAATTAGCGCATTTCTTTGTATTAATATGGTTAATATGAAAACAGTTATTATGTTAAATGAACAAATACCTTGATTTTTGTGATTGTCTCTTCACTATATAGTATATGTTCTTTTGATTTGTTTTTGTCCTTGTGGAGCCTTAGGTCTATGTTTCTCCCTCTGTACCTTTACTGTAAGATATTATGTGTTTCTGTTTGTAACTGTATTATCGTACTTTGTGTGTCGGTGCTCACTTATTCAACACCAAGCATTTTACTGTGTGGATTTCTAATTTTGTTTGTATGATGTATATGCATATTTGATAAGATAAAAAAGATAAAAAATTGCTGAATATATATTTTTGTATTTTTCGAAAATTAAAATTTGAAAATCATTGGTCGCGTGCATTGTATTCTGTATATTATGGACATATTGTAGCCTCATATATAAATTTGTTTGGAGAAGTTTTCTGTTCTCATTTTACTTTTGCGATTTTCCTGTCTTCTTCTCCATTCTTATCTAGTTGTTCTCAGGGACCCTCTCTGTTTCTTTTTGACAAGCCCCTGCTGGGTCCATGGTCAGGTGCTTGTCTGTTACACTGAAAAACACGTCTCTGTTAAACTGTAGTTAGAGAGTATTTTTAGTTATTGTGTTTTCTTACTTTACAAAATGAATCACGGTGGAACCAGGAATCTTATGCAAGAGCATCCCGGGAAACCAACCAGTAAAACAGAAAAATAAGCATTTGGGAGAAAAATCACGTGATGTCGCAGAAATCGCTTTACCTCTTAGTGGTGTTAAATGAAGGTTAATTTACAAACCCCAGCCATCACATAAGGTTTCTGAAATGCCACTGACCTGGCAGATTCTCTTGATGCCCTTGAGCAGCAGTAAAAAGCATGTTCACCGCTAAAGAGGGTGACCACTTCACCATGTGTGCCTGCAAACAGAGCTGACTACTTCACCTTTCACCATTTTGCATCTGCAAACAGAGCTGACCACTTCACCAGCTGAACATCATTTGCACAAGTGTAGTTGACACCCCAGACTACAGATTTTTTTTATTGCATATGATGTCCACAATCACTTCAAGTACATGTGTTGTGATCGGTAGTCTCTGTCACCTGCTATACATTCCATCATACATTTTTAGATCCTTTTTTGTATTTGTATTCATCCATTCACACCTCTTTATGTTAAAATAGCCATGGCTTTACTGTACAGTTGCTATAAAAGCTTATAATATGGTATAGTGTGCACTTTAAAAAAAAAAAAATCACTCCACTGCAAACAAAAAAACATATATAAAAAACATTGCCATTTACAATGCCAGTAGCTCCAACTCCAACAAATGAGAGACCTATTACATTGCAAATGCTTGTTACTACATGTAAGGCACCCCTAAGGTAGGCCCTAGGTAGGGTCACGGGCAAGGTGCAGTGTATTTAAAAGGTTAGACACATACTTTTGAGTTTGTATGTCCTAGTAGTGAAAAACTGCTAAATTTGTTTTTGACTACAGCAAGGCCTATCTCTTTCATGGGTTAGCATTGGAGCTGCACTGTAACACTTTACAAGTTTAACTTCCAATTGGGAGAGGATAGAAAATTGGCGTTTGGTGTCTCTGGACTCAAATTAAAAACACATCTTTTATTGAAGTTGGTTTTTAAATTACAGGTCTGAGTATGCCTCTTTTAGAAAGTTGGCATTTTCTTACTTTAACCATTCTGTGCCTCTGCCAGTCCCTAGAATACACGTCTGGGTCAAGGTGACAGCTGGGCTTTATGAATTTACTCTAGACAGTCACACACAAAGGGAGCTGAGTTGTGCCCTGCCTATCCTGATGGCCCATCACCAGGCTGATGGGTCTTTCTGAGAAGGAGTTGACACTTGCACCTGTGCCTGTCCCCACACAAAGAGCTGCCTACCCCCTATAGGCTGTCTGGAACTGGGGCCAGAAAACACTACAAAGACCTGTCTACCTACTTTAAAGGCTAAAATGGGTATAAGTACAGGACCTCTGACACCAAATATTCAGAAAATTTCTGGACTGAGGACATTCTGCAAGGAAGAAGATCTGTTATGCTGCCACGAGGGACTGCCGCTTTGCTGCTTGCTTTGCTGTGGTGGCCTGCTGCTTCTTGCCAGGGAGTGAGAGGACTTAACTTTACTCTTCACATCCTGCTCTCTAAAGGTTCTCCAAGGGCTTGACTGAGTTTGCCTCTTGTTACTGGAGTCTCAGGGACATCAAAGACTTGCGGTTCTCCTAATAACATGACAATAGAATCTGGATTTCATTAAAGACACGGAGGCTAACATTATGCATATTTATTTTAATGCTAACTCCAAGCAGCCACTTAGAAGCAATACATTATAAAGTAAAACAGATCTAGAATTAAATCTTCCAGATGTACAATAGCCATACACATAGGATAGTCTGCCTCTTTTAAATGCCAGGTAATAAGGTAAGTCTTCTTCTGTATAACATTTTCTTTCTTTATTTTTTTTCTTTCTTCTCTTTTTTTTTGTGTGTATTCCAAATGGATAGAAACAATTAAGATTGAATGAAGGGGACACAGAGTTAATTCTTTCTGAACATCTACCTTGTGGAAACAGCAGTATAGATGAATCAGTTATGTTGAGGTATCTGAAATAAGAAAGAGTATAAGTGCTCTATTGTCATATAACTGAGAAAGGTGTAACAACAAAGCGGGCAAGTTATATGAAATTTTAACAATCCATTGAAAAAAGGTTTATGAAATTTTCAACAATACATTGAATAAAGGTTGTATCATAAATTATGCATCTATTGTTCAGTAATTCATTTATCCACCCACGGGAGGGGAAGGGTGGGATAATGTTAGCCTTCATGTCTTTAATAAAATCCAGATTCTCTTGTCATGTTATTAGGAGAATCGCAATTTCATTACAAGACTAGAGGCTACCATTATGCATGTTGGTAGTTTAATAACACTACATCTGAAATATGTTCAATAGGTTTACAATAGTGTTAGAATTTGACCAATCAGCTGTTTTAAGAATGTCATCTAGTTTACACCCTTTCCAAAATGATTCGCTAGCCATAGCGCCACTTATTGAGTGTGGCCGGAACCTTTTTAGGTCAATATCAGCCGATTGCATTGCATATTTAACCCATCTTGCTATAGAAGCTGATGTAATGGGCTTGAAGGGTTTCACAAAAGAGATAAGTAATTGGTTAACACCATTCGCACGATGTTCGCTCATTCTTGCATCATATTCTTTCATACAATCTATCACACTAAGTTTTTTGCATGCATTAAACTTTGGGTAGAAAATTGTATCTGTCATAGTCTTAATAATCTCAAAATTGATACCAAAGGCGTTATAGACTCTATGAGTTACTTCTAGTGCTTTAACGTCTGATACTCTACGGCAGGAGATTAGGCAGAGAAGAGACGCTAGTTTTATGGAAAGTCTCTTCTTATCTAGGTATCTGTTGCCAGGTAGTGAAAGGGTCTAGTAGTAACTTAACATCCCATAGGGTTTCATATTTAGGTTTAGGTGGTCTCCTTAGTCTGATACTTTTCATAATTCTGCAATTATGTCATTTTTCCCTATGGTCTTGCCATTCATTAGAGCGTGGCCTGTTGAAATAGCTGATCAGTAGCAATTAATTGATCTGTAAGTAAGCCCTCTCGCATATTGTTCAACAAAAAAGTTTGCTACATGTACGATAGGAGCCTCCACGGAATCCAGGTTCCTCTCCAGTCACCAGCGTACCCAAGTTCTCCAGATGCCATTGCATCTATAATGGGTTCCAGGAGCCCATGACTCTTGGAGGTGTATAGTAGCTTGTCTCGAAAGATCTGTGATTTTGTTAGATTTCCTGACACTTTCCAGGCAAGAAGGTTCAAATTCCCTGTCTGGACTAGGGGATGTTCCCTTCCGTCTATGTCTCTTAAAAGGCCTTCTACGGCTAAAAGTAGAAAGGGTATTTCGCAGGCTAATTCCAAGCTCGTCGGAAACCACGCCTGGGAGGGCCAGAAAGGGGTTATTAGTATTAAGGAGAATTGGTCTTGTCTCACTTTCTGGAGGACTCTCTGGATCATTGCACATGGGGGAAATGTGTATGCTCAAATTCTTTTCCATGGTTGGAGAAAGGCATTGACTGCTTGAGCACCGGGGTCTGGCATCCAGCTGAAATATTTCTGCAGTTGGAATGTCAGTCTGCTTGCGAAAAGATCTACTTCCAGAGGGCCCCAGAACTGATTTAAAGTTATGAAGGCTTTCACGTTGAGTTTCCAGTCGCTGTGTCTAGGAGGAATCTTGAATTCCAGTCTGCAGTGATGTTGCTTTTTCCCGATAAGTATTCTACTTTTAGGGCTATCTTGTGTTCTAGACAGAACATCAAGATTTTTTTGATTAGATTCGATAGGTCAGAGGATTTTGTACCCCCTATGCGATTTATGCATGCCACAGCTGATATGTTGTCCATTTTTAGAATAACCGATCTGCCTTGTAGGGATTGTTTGACGCTCATCAGAGCGTAAAGGCCAGTAGTTAACTCTAGGTAGTTTATGTGGTGTGAGCTCTCTGTATAGGACCATAGACCTCCTGTGTTCTGATTCTGTAAGCATGCTCCCAAGCCATGAAGGCTCGCATCTGACTCTAGAATGAATTCTTGGGAGTTTCCGAAAATGGCTTTGCCCTTCCAGGCATCTAGATTCTCTAACCACTAGTTCAGTTCTGATTTGGCTTTGTGGTCTAGGGTTACTTTTTCTCCTTACCATAGTCCAGCACGGAGGGCTTTCGCCTTCACTCTTTCATGGGCTCGATAATGTAAAGATCACGGAAAGATAGCTTGGATAGAGGACGATAGGAGGTCCAGGAGTCTGGCTAGTTCTCTTAGGGTCAAGAGGTCTCGTTTTAATACAAGTCGTATTTCTTTGCGTATTTTTGTGATTGTTTTTCTTCGGTAGTAGCAAAAGTGATTTTACTGTGTCTACTGTGAATCCCAAGAATTCCAGAGATTTTTGAGGGAGTCATGATAGATTTTTCTTTGTTTATTATGAAGCCAAGGCTCTCTAAGAGATTTACTGCTGTATTCAGGTCTTGAAGATTCTGAGAGTGGTGCTGGGACATAATGAGAATGTTGTCGAGATAGACAATCAGTCGTGTCCCTCTTTCTCTCAAAAAGGATGCTATAGCTCTCATTACCTTGGTGAAACACCAGGCAGCAGAGGATAGCCCAAAAGGGAGAGCTTGGAATTGGAATAGATGACAGTTCAATGTGAATTGGAGGTATGGTTGGAACTCTGAGGCCATGGGGATTGCGAAGTAGGCATCTTTCAAGTCCAACTTCACTAGCCAGTCCTTTTCCAGAAGCATTGTTCTCAGGAGGTGGATACCCTCCATTTTGAAGTGTCTGTAGATGAGAGATTTGTTCAATTCTCTCAGGTTTATGACTGGTCTTCAACCCTTGTCTTTTGTTCTCTACCAGAAAGAGTGATTATGAATTTCATACGATCCCATGGTACTTCTATAATTGCCCCTTTCTCTATCATGGACATTACCTCTTCCTCTACTATTTTCTGTTGTTCTGTGATCAGTACTAGGTTTCTTGGGGGTGAGGATTGTGTCGGTGTTTTCGAAAATTCTATTTTGAAGCCTTGAATGGTTTCTAAAACCCAGGGGTCTTGTGCAATTGTTTTCCAAGTCTGTAAAAAGAATCTGAGTCGACCTAATCCTCATTGTCTGTAGTAGGGCCTTTGGTAGGCATGGCTGGTAGAGCGGCCCCTTCTGCCGGCCCTGGCAAAAACACTAGGGTTGAATACTCGACGCATGCTGTTCTGAGCCTTGTCGAGGGCTGTGAAGGTTGCGACGTATTTGCCTAAGGTCTTGTTCATGTCCTCTCCAAATAGGAGTCCTTTGGGGTTTGCTAAGGGTTCTTTGTCAGCCATTTCGCTCAGCTTGATCTTGGTAAGGACTAATCTTTGTCGCTTGCATTTATCCCTGCATTTGCGTTACCTAATAGGATCAGGGTTTTCTGACTCCATCCTCTTAGATCTAAGTCTAACGGTGTACCGTTAATGAGGCTGTCTTCCGCCATATCAATTATTCTAGTCAGGGCCGGGGCCTAAAATATCAAGCATGTGATCCTGGCAGGCCTTCAGTGACAATTCCATGCCCTTCCTGTGGTCTCTGCCCAGTTTGAATAGGAATTTGATTAATTCTGTGTCGAGGTTGGGTGTTAGGCATACCTGTTCTTGAACCACTGGTCTGAGACATATGCACTTAGGATATTTCGTGTTTCTCTTTCTAGGGGATTCCTAATCCATCTTTTTATGAATTCAGCTACGTGATCTTGGGGCCACCATTCTGAGCTCCTCGGGTGTCTGATATTATGTGGAGAGAACATCTCCTCACCCATTGGGTTGGTTGTACTTTCTTTATAGGATGAAGGCAGCTCTTCCTCTGATAGGGTAAACTCGAAGTCTAGATCATCCTGGTCACGGTCAAGGATATATTCATCCAACGGCTTCATGTTTTGGTCCCAATGTGGTTCAATTTTGAGCACTTAGATATTGTGTGCCGCTTTGGACAACTTGATAGGTTGTGCTGCTTAGGACACCTGATACTTTTGAGGTGTGTAGACCTCCCTCATAGTTTGAGGTGCTTAGACCTAATTTATATGATGAGGTGGATAGACCTCCCAAATTATTTAAGGTGCTTAGACATCCCAATGTGCTCATGGGGCTTGTTCTTTCAATATTGTTGTTTTTCTTTTATCTTTTGCTCCCTTTTTATTGTATTCCCTTTTTTGGCCTTTCTGGGTTTCAATATTGCCATCTTCTTCCTCAACTAAGGGTCTTTTGGTTGACATGACCTGGTTGAGTGTTTCGCGCATGCAGGAGTGCATCCATGGTTGAATAATCTTTTTCATTTCTTCATTATTGATGTTAGGGGTAGGTACCTCAAGATCAACTGATTCTACATCGGACATGTTAGATTTTATACTCCTTTTTGGGTTGTATTACTTAGTAATATATATAGATGGCTTAGAAGGCAGGCAACCTGGCTTATTAGTAAGGTTCAGAGGAGCTTATGTAAAATAAGGCTTTGTTAGAGGAGCTTATGTAAATTAAGGCTTTGTTACATCAGGTCTTTTACATTTGATGCTCCTTTACTGTAAAGTGAGGTTTTTGGTGTAAAAATAGCTTTTGAGTAGTTGCGGTCGCAGTCAGCAGCTAATCACGGGAGTGTCCAGCTGCCAGGCTTCCTGACATCGGATATGTTCATGAGCGATCAGCTGTTGATTTACTGCGCTGCCCAGGTAGCCCTTCAACTACAGGGGGGTAAAGTTTTTTAAATTTTAATTTTAATTATTGATTTTTGTTATTGAGTTACCGACTTGTCTGTATTTCGGAGTAGCCTGTGATCGGGTGAAAACACAGGGTGAGGTCCGGGGTGAGGGGGGGGGGGGGAAAGCAGGATTCCCATAAATTGGAAATCGGTTAGGTGTGAGCCCAGATTTAAGATGAGTTCGAGGTCAAAGAGGCACAAGTCTATTCAGAAAGGTATACAAATTAAGTTGAAAAGGGCGCAAGTCTATTCAGAAAGGTATACAAATTAAGTTGAGAAAACATCGATACACATGTAGTTGCCCATTTTAGAAGATACAGGTCATACATGAAAGTGAAGAGAAAATGTACTTATCTGCCTGGAGACGCATTTAAAAGAGGCAGAATATCCTCTATGCATGGCTATTGTACATCTGTAAGATTCTATTCTAGATCTATCTCAATTTATGATGTATTGCTTCTAAGTAGCTGCTTGGAGTTAGCATTAAAAGAAATATGCATAATGGTATGTGGTGTGGTGTATTTCTTTATATTATTTCTGTACCCTGTATTACACGTTTCATTTATACTTCTTACTGTACTCTATATTATATGACAGTGGTTGGAACCTTGTGTCGCCATGGTTCCCCCACCTATGTCATACTGTTCTGATATTGTTTGTGTTCGTCCTGTTGGGCAGTTGCTGGCTACTCCCTGGGCCCTCAGCACTGCATTACTCTTATTCCAATAGACTTGATGAAAAGACTCCACGTTGTCGCTTTGCAGTATTTACAAATTGGCGACAAGCTTGGGATTGAACCCCTCTTCTGGCTTTTTCACTGAGGAACACCCTTGGAGCTGAATTTTGAGGAACTTTCATCGCCGCTACATCGGCTGGCTTCTTTTTGCTGGACTATTCTCTATCTGGAGGTATTTCACTCCATTCCAGGTACTTTTATTTACTTTGAGGGCCCAGGGGTCAAATTCTTTGGGAAATCATTATTTAAGCTCCTTTACTTTCTCCGCGCGCTGCTGCTCACGCTCTGCAGTTGCATTCACTTGAGCGTTCTACTGCTCGTGTTGCCATTGCACCCCCTCGAGCGTCTTTAGCCCTCGCGGTGCCTTCGCACTCGTTGCAGCGCACGTCCTGTTTGCTGTACCAGCCGTACCTCGTCTGGCTAAAAGCCACAACTGTCAACCACGCTTAACTTCCTTCAGCAGTCTGCCTTGCTTTGCTTACGCCAGCTGCTAGCTGCCTCCCTGACGCCAGATGCTAGCTGCCTCCCTTTATCTCACCGTGTTTCCCTGCTAACACGCTGTTCTTCGTGCGTGCGACTCAGGCCATTTGTTATTCATCTCTCAATCTGCTCACTTACCTGCAAGTCTCTTCCACTTCCATCTTCCGATCTACACAGCCTCCTGGAACACGATCCGACCTACACAGCCTCCTGCAGTCTCCTGGCAACTGTCTACCATCGAGTTCTTACGGACAGTCTTCACTCTTCTTCCTGTTCCGCGGCACTCCGTGTGGACATTGTTGATTACTGCAGCATATTTGTTTTTTAAAACTTTATTGTTCCTTACTGGTGTACACCACAGCTGTACACTCTTCCTGTCACTCATTTTTTTTTGTGTATTCATTTTGCTCCGCATTCTTCTGTTTTTCTTACTTTTCTAGTTTTGCACTGTTTCCTTTACTCATTGTCTCATTTCTACTTCATCCTTCCATTTCCTTTTCTCTTTTCTTCCTCTTTTTCTTTGCTTTCTTTCTTTTGTTCATTATTACAAATTTTTTCCTTTTCAGGTTCAGTCTTCACTTTTGTGGACACACATTGTCTGCATTGTGTCTATACATTCTTGCACCATTATGCAAACTGTCACTCCTCCTAGTCCTTTCCTACATGATCGAGGTGAACCATCTTTGAAATGGTGGTTATGATATAGATCTTTCAATGCGTATTTAGGTGCAATTGATGGTCTCAAATTTAAAGCAGATAGAAAACGTAGTCTGTTATACTATTATTTAGGGGTTGAAGGTCAAAATGTTTTTGATCATTTACCAGAGTACACTGGTCATGATAGCGAAGACCTTGATGAATTCCAATTAGCCGTGAAACAATTAAGTACTTACTTTGAGGGTAAAGTCAATTTGGTGGTACACAGACACAAGTTTTTACACGTGTTCAAGCTCCTAATGAATCTATTGATTCCTATGTGACTGCTCTAAAAATGTTGGCTGGGTATTGTGACTTTGAGAGTTTCACGTCTCAGCTCATCAGAGACCAGATCGTTTGTAGATGTCATTCTAAAAAAATCCAACAAAAATTATTATCATGCAAAAATTCATCCTTAGTTGAAGCTATTGATATAGCAAAGAGCATTGAAAGTTCACAACTTGATGCAAAACAATTAGAAACCGCTGTACCCGTCACTGGAGTAGCTCTTGTCAATTTGGCCACCAAATCCTCGATTATGAGCGGCCCCTGTAATAACAACCCTAAAGGTGCAAGTTCAGGAGATAATGTTTTCAGGGGTGGTAAAAGCAACATCACTGCACGCAGTTTTCCTAAATTACAGTGTTTTAGATGTGGTTCATCCACTCATGTTTCTAATTTTAAAAATTGCCCGGCAGCTTCACAAGAATGTTACAAATGTAAAAAAGTAGGGCATTTTGGCAAAGTTTGCAGAGGTGGCAAATGTTTTCCCATAAGGTGTGTTCAAGACTGCACAACGTACAATGAACATGATATAGTTGAAAAAAAGGTTAAGGAACTTTTGTTATATGTGGAGTGTGTCGAAGTCAATAATGTCCAAACTAGCAAAGATATTACTGATCCTTTGGTACATATTGAAATTGATGGCTGTGGTACTCCACTACTTATTGATTCAGGGGCAAGGATTACCATCATTTCCATAACAAATATAAAGAGTCTTGGTCTCACAAGGTCTTGTTACCTCCTGATGTCATCACCACTACGTTTGAAGGGAGCAGAATTGAATTGAGTGGGTTTTTCAGGGCTGATATCAAGTTTGAGAGCAAAACCATTCATGGTAAAGTGTATGTAGCCTTTAAAGGCATTAATGTTTTGGGATGGTGGCATCAAGCTGAGTTTGGCATGATCATCAAACCTGATCAGAAAATCCTGTTTCCTTGGTCAATGCTGTAGATGTTCAAGTACCGTGGAAAATAAGTTTGAAGATGTTTTTCAAGAGAAAATTGGGCGTATCAATTTTTTTTCTCATTTTATCAAAGTCAAAGAAGATGTTGCTCCTGTTAAGCACAAACTGCGCATTGTGTCTCACAGTATCAGAAGTGAGTTGTCTGCTATGCTAACCAAAATGCAAAATGAAGGGATTATTGAGAAGGTGGATGCCACCTTGTGGTTGTCTCCCATTGTTCTTGCTAAAAAGAAGTCTGGCGAATTACGCCTCTGTGTGGATTTGAGGTCCCTTAACAATGCAATTTGGGTTGAAAGTTTTCCTCTCCCGTGAATTGATGATCTAATCACTGCAGTTGGTCAATCCAAATGGTTTTCTAAGTTTGATTTAAGGGCGGCTTATCATCAGGTAGTTTTAGTTTTAGATGAGCGGTCCCGTCATCTGACAGCCTTTGTCACACCTGATGGTACCTTTCAATTCTGCTGCATGCCATTTGGATTGGCCTCTGCGGCTTCTGTTTTTCAAAAGGTGATGACCAACATGTTTAAGGACGTACCCAATGTTGTTATCTTCCAAGACGACATTCTAGTGCATACCACTTCACTTAAAGAACACAATGTTATTATTGAACAGGTTCTCACTACTTTACGAAGGAATGGTGTAACATTAAGAGATGACAAATGTATCTTTGCAGTCAATGAAATTGAGTATTTGGGTCACATTCTTTCACATGAGGGTGTCAAACCTAAGCCCAGCATTGTTGACGGTATTGTCAAGGCTCCTCATCCTGCTAATAAGGAACAAATCAAATCATTTATGGACTTGTGTGAGTTCTACACGAAGTTCATAAGAAATTATGCAGGTTTGACAGAATGTTTCAGAGGTCTTCTTAAGAAAAGTGCTGACTTTATTTGGACCTCCACTTGCCAAGAGCATTTTCAATCTATTAAGGATAGCATTTTGTCTGCCCCGGCTCTTCAAGCATATGTTGAAGGTCGTGACACTTATGTCACTTTTGATGCCAGTTCTTATGGTATGGGGCGGTTTTGTCTCAGATGGTGGGTTACAAAGAAGTGACAGTCGGTTTTGCCTCAAGAAGAATGAAAGATGTTGAACTCAGATACTCCGTTATTGAAAAAGAAATGCTTGCCTGTGTGTGGTGAATTGAGAAGTTCAAGCCCTATGTATGGGGAAGAAAGTTTTTTCTGAGAACCGATCATAAGCCTTTGGTGGATATCTTGTCGGGTAACAAAATCAATAATTCCACAGTTAGATTGTCTTGTCTATCCAGCAAACTACTTGAGTTCAATTTTTCTGTTCTTCATATTGCAGGTGGCAAGAACATCAAGGCAGATTTCTTGTCTAGACTCCTGTAGAGGACTGCAATGAACAATCCAAAGTGTTTGAGGAGGTTGAGGAGTGCATTATTGCTAGTGTCGAAGACACTGTAATCTGTCCCAAGATGAGTGAATGGCTGGATGCGTTAAAATCGGATGATGTCCTTAAATAAGTTATGAATCTAGTTGTTACTGGTTGGCCTAAAGAAAAATCCATTGATGTTGATTTACAACCATACTGTAAGGTGGCTGAGGCTGACAAGCTTTCAATTAAGAACAATTTACTTGTCAGGAGTGGGAGGTTAATTCCTCCAAAGTGTTTTAGATTCAAAATTCTTGAAACTGCTCATTTAGGTCACTTGGGCATGACTGCCACCAAGAGCAAAATTTGCAATGATTTTTGGTGGCCCAGTATTGATCGAGAAGTAGAGACTTTGGTTAGAGAATGTGTACAATGTTCTTATAGTGATAAACATCTCACTACTACTTCTCCTGTACCGAGGCCTGTTCTTTGTCCAGACAGAGTGTGGCAGAGAGTAGCAGTAGACTTCTTAGGACCTTTTCATGTGTTACCTAACAACATGAAATATTTTATTGTTCTGTTGGATCACCTATCCAGATGGGTGGAAGTGAGGGGTGTTTCTGAGCCTAACACCAAATCTGTTATTCGATTTTTGCAAGATGTTTTCAGTACGGAGGGCTCTCCTGAAGAACTGCTATCTGATAATGGTGTACAATTCACTTCAGCTAGTATGCAAGAGTTTTTAACCAAAACGGGTGTGAAACATTTGCGCACTCCGCTTTATCACCCTCAAGCCAACGGAAAAGTTGAGAGATTCAACAGAGTTCTAGTTGAATGTATTCAGAGTGCTGTCAAATCTAGGGTGGATTGTGAGACTGCCGTTAGAGATGTGGGTTGGGCGTTGATGAGAGGGAGGAAGGTAAGTTTGACTTTGAATGCTTTTTGGAAAGTCAAAGCTTTGGATGGTGGCTGCAATGTTTTAGAGGAGTCTAGTAAGGCGAGATCTGCTAGCGATTGTTTCAATCGCAAAAAATGTGAGAAAACGTCTGATCAGTGTAAAAAAAGAAATTGTGAATTTTTCTGTTGGTGAATGGGTGTGTGTCAAAGAACCTTTATTGTTGCAAAAAGGTTCTCAAAATTCAGGGATCCGGCTTGCATTGAGGAAATAAAAGGTCATGCCGTCAAATTGAGCAATGGACAGTGGTGGAACATGTCTCGCTTAGCCAAATCCAAGAGACATAATTCTGTCGACACTGAAGTTGTACATGATGTTTGTCCACCAATGGTTAGGATGAGCTCTAGAACAAAAATGTTTCCTAAGAAGTTGAATGATTTTGTCACTAACTAGCTTTTTTTTTTTTCTTTTCATTTTCCGTAAGAAGGGGAGATATGTAGTGTGGTGTATTTCATTATATTATTTCTGTACCCTGTATTACACGTTTCATTTATACAACTTACTGTACTCTATATTATATGACAGTGGTTGGAACCTTGTGTCGCCATGGTTCCCCCACCTATGTCATACTGTTCTGAGATTGTTTGTGTTCGTCCTGTTGGGCAGTTGCGGCTACTCCCTGGGCCCTCAGGACTGCGTTACTCTTATTCCAATAAACTTGATGAAAAGACTCCACGTTGTCACTTTGCAGTCTTTACATGGTAGCCTCCATTTTTGTAATGAAATTCATCTGCATCTTGCTACCAGCACCTGGGCTCCTCTGCTGTGAATCCTGCCCTGCCAAGTGGTTCCAAATCCAGTCCTGGGCCCTTGGAGGTGAATTTGGTGCTACAACCAAGAAACCAACATATCGACACTGAAGCATTGTTCGGCACCGGCGCTGACTTTCAATATCGATGCCTTACCGCTGCCAGCACCGAAGCCGTGGACACCGCTCCCCAAGAGGGTGTGGCACCGGCCTCGACTTACAATGCAGACTGGCTTTACCAATGCCTGCGCTTTCGACATCAACACCTTGCCGCTGCCTTTCCAGCGACAATGATGCCTCTCCCCCAGATTTCACCGCATTGTCCACAAAGCTTCAACGCATTCAAGGTACTGCCAGCAGGTCATTTTGACTCCTATATTGGGCCCTGTCATGATTTGTTCCCTGCGCTCCGGTGCCGACCACCAGGGGGCCCCAGTGTGGGACTGTTCAGGGTTTTAAGAAGTTTCTGGACAATCCCCTGCATGTATATACTGACTTCTAGCCATTTGGACACTATTTGAAAATTGCCATCCATTCCCAATCCATGCCAGGTTTTGTGGAAGCCTGTCTGATCATGCTTGAAAATCCATTACCTATTATCCCCTGCTCACTGCTTTGTCTCCACCCCTGCAGGTCAAGGATGGATGGAGGAATTCAGCACACCTGTGGCTGCCAGCTGGTAGCCTGCTCTTTTAAGTCCCACCTCCCTTCAGTCTAACGTTGGTCATTTCAGCTGTGTTCCTGTGAGACCAACCATTGTTTCCTAAGCTTTTGCTATTCTTATTTTCTTGAGTTCCTGAGCTATAGTTATTACTTGTTTCTGTTTCCTGAGCTGTAGCTATTTCTTTGTTCCTGAACTAGCACTACCTGCAGTGGTACCTTGATTCCTGAGCTATAGCAAATCTTTGTTCCTGAATTAGCACTGCCTGCAGTACTACTTTGATTCCTTGATTCCTGGGCCTATAATATTCCTTATTTCTTGAACTAGCACTGCATTCAGTTCTACATTGTCTCCTTGATTACTGATCCAGCTCTTTATTAGTGCACTCTTCTAGCCTCTCTTCTTCTGTATTTACCTTCTCCCAGACCCTGCTTTTCTTCCCATTACCTTTGTTCCAGTTCCTAGTGCTGTCTTACAATTCCTGTTGTCTTGCTTCTAGTTTCCTTATATGCTAGTTACTTGCTTTCTGCCAAGTGTGCCCTTTGTTTACCCTTTTTTCCTATTAAGCACTCCAATTTATTTATTTATTTTGTTATGGAACTCCTACGGAGGTCCACAAAAACACACCATCAGATTAAAAATAAAAAAGACAAACTTTACGTACAATACAAAATTCTTCCTTATACATTGCTGTAAAAATTCTTATATCAAACATACAATACACAATGCAGTCAAATAACCGACCAATAAAATTCTTTTATCGACATATTGAGAGATGTGCAAATAGTGCTATAAATACATGAAGCAATCAAATGACCAGCCAATCAAGTTATGTCATGACAATAGAGTTACTGTTAAGAGAAAAAAAAAGAGAAGGAAAAAAAAAAAAAAGAAAATTCCTAATAAATAGGCAGAAATGTTTTAAAAAATTGATATATCTTAAAACAAACCATTTCATTCGGAGGGGACAGAACCAAAGATCGTGCCTCCTGGGCAGAGTGAATATTAAATTTAATAAAAACTGGCTTTAAAAACACTCGCCTGGCACTTTGCAGCTTTAAGCATACAAATAACACATGATCTAGATCTTGGATTTGCAACTGGCACAATTCACAAATTCTCTTCTCTCTAGGTGTTTTATCCCAGATACCAGTGACATCTCTTAGAGGCAGCAAATTGAATCTCAGTAGGAGTATCAGCCTTCTAATCCCGTGAGGGATATTCCAAGTTAAATAAGGCTGTGGTTTATTCCCCAAAGCACTCCCTCTGACTGCCTCATTACTGGACCTGGACTGGCTAGAGGCCCCGTCTCTCGCCAAACTGATAGAGGATCTAGACTTCTTTAGAAGTTGTTTCAGTACAGATTTGGACATAGGAGAAGCGGAATTAAGCACTCCTCCTTGCTGGCTCCTTGTGTATCGAGGTTGTGTATTTAGTTCAACACCATTGCTGTTACCGCAGTCCGTGTTCCTGTTTGATTTACCAGGATCTGTGGGCTCAGCTGACAACCTAGGTGGTCATTTCTTGTTCACTGTGAGTACTGTCTTTGAGTTACTTTGACAACGTGACCATAGGTATGAGCTCCACAGACCCTCCATTTGCATGTATATCCAATATATGGGTATCCGCAATCAGTATCTGTAACAGCAATTGTGGGTGAGGAACTTACTGAGCTTCAGTCCTACAGTGTGGAGCTCCTGAGTGTTTTACTCCACATTCCCTTCATTTTTAACGTTATATATATATATATATCTATATAGATATATATATACATATATATCTCTCTCTCTCTCTCTCTCTCTCTCTCTATATATATATATATATATATATATATATATATATATATATATATATATATATATATATTAACCACCGAATTCCCATTACAGGACATCACGGAGCACTCTGCGGTTCACAGTCTTCACTTTAATTTGGCTGACGCGTTTCAGCAATTATGCCTTTCTCAATGCCATAGTGTTCCCATTCAGGGCACCAATATATCCAATGCATGCCCGATATTTCACTCACCAATGTGGCACATTGAAGACTTAGTCCAGCGCCCTACTTTGCTCTGACCAACAACAGGCAAGTATCCGTAGGTGCTTTGTTTGGTAACTTGCTTCCTTTCATTATAGTAATGACGACCTTGTGTCGACGAACACAATACATTGGGGGTCAGTGGTGGTTCTGGCAGACATCCACTACATTTTCCACCAAATGCCACAAACGCTGCCGAACAACTTGCGGGCGGGTGCCTCCGTCGTGACTGCGGCTGTCACGAAAACATTAACCACCAAATTCTCATTACAGGAAATCACAGAGCACTCTGCGGTTCACAGTCTTCACTTTAATTTGGCTGACGCGTTTCAGCAATTATGCCTTTCTCAATGCCATAGTGTTCCCATAAACCATTTCACCACATTTAAAACACTCCTGTCTCCTCTTCATTGGACAGGAAAAAGTGCTGTAAGAAAAAACGGACTGCATCATGCTCAACTTTATCTATTTACTCAGTCTGCCATTTTGACATGCATAGATCATTCATAATCTCTCTGTGAGTGTGCCTTAATACTCGTAAATCTCATTTCAGTAATGATAGTCACTTAGTAGAAATGAGTTATTCAGGGCACCAATATATCCAATAGCATGTCCAATATTTCACTCACCAATGTGGCACATTGAAGACTTAGTCAATCGCCCTACCCTGCTCTGACCAACAGCAGGCAAGTATCCCTAGGTGCTTTGTTTGGTAACTTGCTTCCTTTCATTATAGTAATGACGACCTCATGTCGACGAACACAATGCACTGGTGGTCAGCGGCGGTTCTGGCAGACATCCACTAAATTTTCCACCAAATGCCACAAACGCTGCCGAACAACTTGCGGGCAGGTGCCTCTGTCGTGACTGCGGCCGTCACGAAAACATTAACCACCAAATTCCCATTATGTTATTTTATGTTATTTGAATCTGTAGGGTGCACAGCTACCCGAAGGGGTTTCCCGGCGCCAGCCAGGACGGAGGTCAGAGAGTTAAAGAAAGTTTAGGAGTTGAATAGCCAGGTTTTCAGACTTTTGTGGAAGAGAACTTAATCGGTCTCCTTGCGTAGGGAAAGCGCAAGGGAATTCCACAAGGTAGGACCCAAATAAGAGAAAGATTGGTCGCCCATGCGGGAGAATGTGAATTTCGGAACCGAAAACCTCATCTGATGGGCAGAGCGAAGAAGTTGCAAAGGTTGATACTGATTCACTAACTTTTGTAGGTATAAGGGGGCCACTCCAGTTTTGATTTTAAACATGTAGCAGAGAGCTTTAAATTTAATGCGGTTCCCCATCGTCAACTAGTGAAGGCCACGAAGGAAGCTGGCGACTGATAAAAACTTCGGCACCCGACACAATAATCTGGCAGCCCCGTTCTGTACTACCTGGTGTTGTATTCCGCTTTAGGTGTCCGTATATAGGTTTTCCTGAAACATTTCCTTATATAGGCACAATTCGCATTGCCCTTATATAGGCATAGAATCCCAGTCCTTATTTAGGCATTAGCCGTGCACTCCAAATACAGGCATGGTCACCGACATCCGTCCACCCTAACGTCACAACGAGTTCTTAGAAACCAGACCCTTAAGCTCTTGGGAGTTCCCCTAGCAAGGATTATTGATTTCTCCAAGAACTCATCTATTATGCATGAACCGCTATACCTTAAGGGTTCATTCTTGACGTCTACCTCTGTCCGACTTCATGTCAATGCTAACATTCCAAGGCACCTACCAGGTATAAATATACCTTCCCTTGCCCAAGCAAGTTAGAGGAGACCTCGACTTCAGAGGAGCCCGTATCCCGGCCTGACGCACTGAGAAGACGCTGTCATCCCTGCTCGCAGAAGAATCCAGCTTCCAGTGTTCTGAGACACTTCGCGGGGTGTTAGATTTCGAGTCCGGAAGGAGATTCCCACCTCTCTCATTCTCAAGGTATGGAGATGACTAGAACCTAGAGGGACTCTTGGCATACTAGACTTAACATACTCTTAGTATACCATACTAGAGAATTCTCCACCTACTTCTAACCTTTCCCTACACCTAGACTAGACTAGGTTAGGTACATTGGGGTAGAACTAGCTTAGAGAAGCATCGTATGAGTACTCGCATTTTTAGCTCATGTTATTTATGTACGTGAATATAAGCTAAAAGATAATGCTAGCGCAGTATTATTTATTTCTACTGCTTACGCTGTACATTATATATCTTGCATACTGTCTTGTGATCATAACAGCTCATATCTCTTACACGAGAAACAAGACTGTTCAATAAAACCTTTTATTGAAATGCCCGTCTATTCTTTCTGTGTAACTCTGAGGAAACTAAGCATGCACGATTAGCTGAGTGAAACTGTTATCTATTGTTTCCACGATTCTGTGAAGTATTCCGATTCTAAAAGGGAAACAAAGTTGTCATGTTTATGCGGTTGCCAGAAACTACTCCCTTCTTGTTTACAAGGAGTTTCTAGTGGCCTCTGAGTTAGCTGGCACAAAGTAATTAAGTTTAATATACTCGATAGGGACATACCGACCTCAGTCCTATGTCAAACCTATAGGGTATATTATTCCAATGCACAGAGCCTATTAGGGAAATAGGAACTACACTACACTGGAGTCTTCAGAGTAAGGCTTTATTTAAGCCCAGGTACAGAACATTGCCATTATCCAGCCTGGAAGTATTAAGGGCATGGACTACCGTTTTCTGGGAAGAGAGGGGGCCATCCATATGATTTTTTTCAGCCATTTTAGAATGGTGAAACAGATAGCAGAAATCTGCTTAACTTGCTGGTTCATAGACAAATGTTCGTCAATAATGAAACCCAAGTAACGGACGTGGGGTGCAGACTGGGGCAGTGCTCCCAATTCAGGAGGCCAGTGTTGATGACCCCACAGATCATCATTTTTCCCTAAGATCATAACCTCAGTCTTGCCTCCACTCAGTTTGAGCAAGTTGTCTTGCATCCAAGATGCAACTTTGCATAGACCCGACCGAAGAACTGAAGGTTCTGGCCCCTTAACCGAGGAGAGGGAGAAAATGATCTAAGTGTCATCCGCATACGACAAGAGGGAAGGACCTGCCTCTTCTACAATATCAGCCAGGGGGCGAACATACATATTAAATAGTAGAGGGCTCAGCACCGACCCTTGAGGGACTCCATAAGGGGACGGATAGGATGTAGAGTTCGCTGCCGCCGAGAAGACCTGAAAGGTTTGATCGGCTAAAAAAGAGCTCATCCACTGTAAAGCTACACCAGCTATGCCCGCCCCTTGCAAGGCTTTTAACAAGATGGGGTGAGACACTGTGTCGAAAGCAGCGCTGAGGTCTAATAGAATAAGGGCCACAGTCTCGCCTGCATCCAGTATCAGTCTTATCATTTCTGTGACTCCAAGGAGAGTAGATTCAGTAGAAAAACTGGCTCTAAAGCCTGATTGAGAAACATGTAGGACATTCTGGGATTCCACAAACGTGGTCAACTGTCTGTTTACATGTTTTTCCAAGATTTTGACAAAGACCGGAAGCAGCGAAATGGGCCGGAAGTTGGATGGCTTAGTAGGGTCAGCATTTGCTTTTTTAAGAAGAGGAAGGACCATGGCATGTTTCCATTCCCGAGGAACAACGCCCTCCGATAAGGAGGCGTTCAGGAGATCCATAAAAGTAAAGAGAATGGATGCATCCAATTGTTTAATCACCTGAAAAGGGAGAGCATCACAAGGGGACCCTGATTTCATGTTTGTCACTAAATGGCCAAAGGAGTTTGGTTCCAGGGGGGGTCCACCTTTCCAATCTATTGGAGGAGAAAGTATTATCAAGTGGCCCATTACAGGAAATCACGGAGCACTCTGCGGTTCACAGTCTTCACTTTAATTTGGCAGACACGTTTCAGCAATTATGCCTTTCTCAATGCCATAGTGTTCCATTAACCATTTCACCACATTTAAAATACTCCTGCCTCCTCTTCGTTGGACAGGAAAAAGTGCTGTAAGAAAAAACGGACTGCATTATGCTCAATGTTATCTATTTACTCAGTCCGCCATTTTGACATGCATAGTTCATTCATAATCTCTCAGTGAGTGTGCCTTAATACTCGTAAATCTCATTTCAGTAATGATAGTCATTTAGTAGAAACGAGTTATTCAGGGCACCAATATATCCAATTGCATGTCCGATATTTCACTCACCAATGTGGCACATTGAAGGTTTAGTCCATCGCCCTACCGTGCTCTGACCAACAACAGGCAAGTATCCGTAGGTGCTTTGTTTGGTAACTTGCTTCCTTTCATTATAGTAATGACGACCTCGTAAAGTACATGCAATCAATTTGTGTTTGACAGAAAGTGCAGGTGCAAACATTACTTATTCTCAACAACGTATCAATTCCTGATTTATGCGATAAAACAGTGTTATTGGAGTCTCTTTTTCTTATACAGTCAAGACAATTATCTCAATCCAGGTGTTTAACCAACAGAATGAGGAATCAGCTGATCTATATATACATACATATCTATTCAAGGAGGAATTTCTATAACAGTAAGGTGACTTGTGCATCTGTGCATGATGGCAGAATAGACCATTCTATTGTAAGTAAAGTACATTTTTTTAAAACTCAATGTATATGAACATCTGTTAATTCATAAAAGTCCTCCATATCGAATACATAAGGTGTGTGTGTATATAATTGGTATAGGTGAAGGATTTATCTATATACAAAAAGTGAGAAAAGGGTGCCTCAATGCATATGAGTTCCCATTAAATTAAAAGGTTTGTTGAAATTATGTACATCTGTCAGTTCATGGGTAAGTTCCTATTTCGTAAAGTGACCTATGCATCTATATACTCTAGGTTAAGATGGTAAGAATATTCTCATTTCATTTTAATTGTTGGTAGATTGCAAGATGAGCGAAACCTCAATCATATATATATATGTCAGTTCTGAAAGTTATTCCCTATCATAAAGTGACATGTGCATCTATGTATTGCAGGTTAAATTAAGAAAAGATATTCTCATGTCTCCTCAATTACCTCAGTAAATTCCAGTTCATTTCTCCACTTTTATTACATGAGAGAATCCCCATGTTATAAAAGAGATCTGTGCATCAATGCATTCAATTCAAATGAAAGTCAACAACATTCTCCTTTTTGTAATTCGATTAATTGTAAAGTACATTCATCAAGTCCTATACCACATTATAATACGATGTCAACAAATTATTTTATAGAAGGAGACCCTATTTTTATCAATTTCAATCAGGACTTCCTTAGCCTATTATGTTGAGAGACATTTCCTATCAGATTCTGATCTATTTCAATCTCAATCACAATCTTAAAAGATGAGAGAAAGGGGAAAGTGAAGCATCATGACATAATTCAATTTCTAGTTTGTCCCATTAAAGTTCTTTTATCTATGTTGTGAAGTTAAGAGTGATAGAGACACTTTTTTCCAAGGAGAGAGAAGGAATGAGAATTGCCATCTCAGAGTTCTTGTTCATAGATTGACTATCAGTTTTTATAGATGTATGTGCAACTCTGCATCCAAATTATGTCCATATGGATTTTCAGTACCAATGGCTAAGATGAGTCGAGATTCTGTTCATCTGAGGTTCAAAATTCTGTCAACTCCTCGTTCTTTTTGCTTCACAATTTTTACGCCAAAATATTTTAACTGTTGGCTATCACTTGCGTGGAAGCCACTGAAATGTTTGGCCATCGGCTATGTGAAATCTTTATTCTTGATGGCTGTAGATGTTGTAAAATTCTTAATTTCAATTTGTTAATTGTGCTTCCCACATATTGTTTCTTACAGGGACATTCTAATACATACACTTCATACTTGGATTCACATGTGATGTGATCTTGTATGAGCTCGATTTTCCTATTTTGAAGTTTGTATGTTGTTGAGTTTTGGCCATGTTTGCAGGCCATGTTTGCAGGCTCTGCATTTTGAGCATTTCCAGAATCCGGGAGTGTTTAACCAGGAAGATACGTTTGATTGTTTGTTTTCCAAATGACTTTGTGTCAAAATGTCTCCCGAGGAGGCTGTTTTCCTGTATGTAATGCTAGGATGTGAGGTGAGGACAGACGGTGGCAGAGTCTGTTCAGGGCCGTTGCTGGCGGTACGGTTACATCTATGTCCTGCTATCTCGTGCACTAATCTTCTTTGCTTTTAAAAAAAGAAAAAACATCTCGTTTCTTCATTTTTAATGCTTGCGCATTTTAAATTTGTATTTTAATTTCGAGTGCGTGTGAGTGGGTTGTGGACACCGGTGCTCAGTTCTACAGTCTTTCCGCCCCGGTCCGACGCGGTAACCAGTACCGTTGAGCGGAGGGCGGGGAGGTAGAGCCCGGGACTTCCACTTCCGCTTCCGCAGTGATCGCGGTTAGCGGTCTAGCTGGGGGGGAAGGAAAAGCTACTAAGGGCGCATGCCAGAGCGGACGCGCATCGGTGAGGACAGACGGTGGCAGAGTCTGTTCGGGGCCGTTGCTGGCGGTACGGTTACATCTATGTCCTGCTATCTCCTGCACTAATCTTCTTTGCTTTTAAAAAAAGAAAAAACATCTAGTTTCTTCATTTTTAATGCTTGCGCATTTTAAATTCGTATTTTAATTTCGAGTGCGTGTGATGGGTTGTGGACACCGGTGCTCAGTTCTACAGTCTTTCCGCCCCGGTCCAACGCGGTAACCAGTACCGTTGAGCGGAGGGCGGGGAGGTAGAGCCCGGGACTTCCACTTCCGCTTCCGCAGTGATCGCGGTTAGCGGTCTAGCTGAGGGGGAAGGAAAAGCTACTCAGGGCGCATGCCAGAGCGGACGCGCAGCGGTGAGGACAGACGGTGGCAGAGTCTGTTCGGGGCCGTTGTTGGCGGTACGGTTACATCTATGTCCTGCTATCTCCTGCACTAATCTTCTTTGCTTTTTTTTTTTGAGTTTCAGAAGCTTTATTTAAATATAACAAGTCAATAACATACATAAAAGGCCTAGAGAATAACAATAATAGAATAACATGTAATTAAAATAAAGTAGGCAGTAAAACAGAGAAGAAAGCTATTTATATTTTGGGAAATTAAAGGAAAGGAAAGGAGGGGAGGGAAAAGACGGGGTATAAAATATCTATATAATCCAAAAACATTAAAATATACTACAAACCTATGCTCATAAAAACTATAAAATGTAAAGAGCAAGTAACTGTTGAAATAAATATATTACCAAATAGTAAAAGAAGGGGAAAGATAACACAAAGAGGTAGGAATTCAAGGGGTTGGAAGTTTTCAGAACGATGATGAGAAACATTATTGACTGCTACTATATTCAAATAATTAGTTAATGGCATCCAAAAAACATCTCTATTTACATGTAAATTGCATTGGGAGGCAAAAGCCACATCTAATCTATGATATTGACATACAGTATTCCACCATGACTTAGTTGAAAGTTTAGTCAAACATTTCCAATTCATTGTAATTTGTTGAAATGCTAGAGCCAACATAAGGTCAAACAACCCTCTTTCATAGGAAGGTAAAGGAATGGATTCTGAGAGACTTCCCATAAAAAGAAGAACATTGGAAAGTGGAGTGTGGAACTGGAAAATCTTTGATAAACGAACCCAGATTTGGGACCAAAAAGAAAGAACAGAAGGACATGAAAAGAGAAGATGGGAGAGATCTGCTGACGGAAAATCACAGGACCAGCATTTCATGTTGTGTGTGTGTGTGTGAAAGTAGCTATGGAAACAGGAGTAAAATATGATCTGTGATATAGAAAAAACATAGATTGAGTAGTGGAAGCGGATCTTGAAATCCTCAGCGAACGAGCCCAGATCTTATTCCATATATCAGTACTCCATTGGAAACCTAAGTCCGATTCCCAAGCAAGCTCCAATTTAGTCTTATCTCGTTCTGGGCTTGTGGTGTAAAAGAATTTATAAATTAAGGAAGCTTTTGGACTTAATGCTAAGATTTTAAGAAGTGAATCTTGAGTAATGGGAACATCGTCAGAAGGGAGAGAATAAAAGATGTTTAAAAGTAATTCCATAAGTATAGAAAATTTATGTAAGAAAGATCGGGGGCAATTAAATGTAGCTTGAAAGTCAGGGAAAGAACAAGGAGAAGTACCATCAAACAAATCATTAACCCAAGAAATTCCCTTGGCTTTCCATGAGGCCCAGTATATAGATCTATTATTGATAGTTATAAGACAATTATGCCACAGAGGAAAATGGAGAAAAGTATTTCTGGAAATTGATTTTGGTTGAAAATGAGATTTTAATAGGGAGTTTAAATAGTGGAGATGATATGAGGGTATTCTTGGCAGTAAAGGAAAGAACCTCCTTGGTCGAGAAAGGAGCAAACATACAACGCTCAACAGTAACCCAAAGAGGAGTAAAGGGAGAAGATTCCGTTAGAAGCCAATGAGAAGCTTGTTTAAAGCTAAAAGCTTTATGATATAATCGAAAATCCGGAAAGTTCACTCCACCTACAAGTCTCGGCTTTCTGAGATGAGATAAAGAGATTCTAGATTTTTTGTTTTTCCATAGAAATTGAGAGAGGAGAGAGTCTATTTTTTTAAAGAAAATGCAAGGGATGTGAATAGGAATCATTGAAAAATAATATAATAATATGGGAGTAATCATCATCTTAATGGAGTCGAGACGACCCCACCAAGAGAGGAAAAGAGGATTCCAGGTTGAGAAGAGTTTAGATATGCGATCTAGTGCAACATTCATATTCAATTTAACCGAGTCAGTAACAGAGTTGGAAAACCAGATACCAAGATATTTGATTTTGGAGCTATTCCAATGAAAACCGGTAGATTCGAATTGTTGTTTGAGGCAAAATTTTGTAATTGGCAATACTTCTGTTTTATCAGAATTGATTTTATAGCCTGAAACCGCTGAGAAATCGGAGATTTCTTGTAATAACGAAGGAATAGAAGAGTCTGGATTGTAAATAAAAAGCAAAATATCATCAGCGTATGCAGATAATTTCAGATGATGATCTCCATATGGAAACCCAGAGATAGAGGGATTCTGACGTATACGAGAAAGAAAAGGTTCAAGAGAGAGAATAAACAAAAGGGGGGATAATGGGCAACCTTGCCTAACCCCTCTATGAAGTGAGAAATACTGCGACACTTGACCATTAACAATAGTAGAAGCAGAAGGAGTAGAATAAAGGAGAGAGATAAGAGAAATACATTTGGGACCGAAACCATGCCATGTAAGAGATTTAAACAAAAAGGACCAATCCACCCTATCGAAAGCTTTTCCGCGTCAATGGAAATTGCCGCAAGCGGGAAAGATAAGGAGGGGGCTTTATTGAGAACATTGAAAAAAAGACGAGAATTATCGGAAGTTAGTCTACCTTTAACAAATCCACATTGTTCAGGGCCTATTAAATGAGGGAGGAAGGATTCAAGGCGTAATGCTAAGAGTTTAGCGAAAATGTTATAATCTACATTTATCAAGGAAATGGGGCGGTAATTTTTGCAGAATTTGGGATCTTTGCCTTCTTTGTGAATAAGACAAATGGATGCTTCTAGAAAGGTACCACTTGCTGCACCAGTAGAAGAAAAATGTTGGAAGAGGTTGAGAAGTTTTGGTAATAATAAATTGAAAAAATGAAGGTAAAATTCTACAGAGAAACCATCAGGGCCAGGGGATTTATTCTTCTTTAAAGAGTTTAAGGAGGAGGAGATTTCCTGTAATGAAAGATCTATGTCAAGAGAAGTGAAGTCAAGGTCAGAAGAAGGAGGAGAAGGAATATTACTGAGATAATCATTGATAAGTGTATCAGTTGGGGGCGATTCAGGAGTGTACAGGGCATTATAGAATTTAGTAAATTCAGCTGAGATATCTTTGTCTTTAAAAAGATGTTTACCATCAGTAGATTGAATAGATTCAATGAAAGTTTTCTCTTTTCTGGATTTTAAATAATTAGCAAGGAGTGAACCAACTTTATTACGACCACCGTAATACCTGGCACTACTCCGAAGCATGGTAAAGGAGGCTCTGTCAGTAGAAATTTGATTAAATTCCATCTTAGCACAAATAAGTTGTTGCAGAGTAGAATCTGATGAGGAAGTATAAAACCGGTGCTCCAGGCGCTTAATAGAGGATAATAAAGCTTTATGCTTATTAGAAGATTGCTTCTTTTTCTTAGAAACAAAATCAATTATAAAGCCTCGAGCAGCTGCCTTAAAACTATCCCACACCAAAACAGGAGATATAGAGGTATCTTCATTAACAGAAAAAAATTCTTCAGCAAAGGAGGTGAAGGAAGAAGAAAAAACTGGATCTTGTAAGAGATAGTTATTAAATCTCCACCTAGATGATTTAGAGTGAGGAGGAAGTAAATCGAAATCAGCGACCACCGGAGCATGATCTGAAATCAAAATGGGCTCAATCGAGGAGGAAACAAGGTTTTGGGCTAAGGATTTAGAAAGAAATATGTAATCAATCCGGGATAAGGAACCATGTGGAGGGGGAAAAAAAGGAAAATTCCGATTGATCTGGATTACATAACCTCCAGGCATCAACCAGTTGGGTCTGTATGATAGTATTAAGAAATTGTTTGTGGGTTTTATGTGGGATAAAACATACCTGGGATTTGCGATCAATAAAAGGGTCTGCAACTTGATTACAATCACCTCCAAGTATAAAAAATTTGTCCTTATTTTGAAAAAATGTGTCTGTAATAGTAGGCCAAAAGGAGGAATCAGGTTGAGTTGGGCCATAGAGGTTAAGCACAGTGAGAGGGATGTTGTTAATTAATAGTTTGACCGGAATCCACCTTCCATCAGAGTCAATATCTTGTGTAATGATCCAGCGCTAACAATAAAAATAATTCTCCTTAAATGCTTTGGTCATCCAGGTGCAACTATTCCTCTAACACACACACTATATCCATATGACGGTGGGGCCCATAACACCGCATATATATTCACTTACTCATTTGTTCCCTGGATTTCCTCCGTCAATAACCTAGGAGAAAACGATTCGATGGAAGGAGACGGGATACCTCTTTAACATGACATAATATTTCTCTTTGCTTTAAGGTATTCCGCTCATTGGTCGATGGACCAACTAGTAGGAATCAGTTGATGGTGATTAAGACCAGCTCAATCACAATAAACTCTTTAATATTTCATTTTAATCATTGAGCTAAAGAATCACTGAGTCATTTGTTTAAAGAATAATAAAGTTTATATAAAGTTTTGAATGCAGGAAATGAGGTTAAGCTTATTATTCAGATCATTACATTTATCATCAATATAAGAATAACTTGAAATTGCAATGCATTTTTATTAGACGGAAAAATAAGGTTTTCATAGTAAGAACTCTTAAAGATCAATCTATCTATCTGGGGGAAATCTAATAGTTCTAAAATAAAAATCTATCAGGAAAATTCTCCTAAAGCAGCATCTTATACTCAACTGGAAAAGAAAATAGCAGCAGCAGCATCAGCTCGTCAGCATCAGCAACCGCAACTTCACCCATCTACAGCATCTAACTTCTCCAGCAACTCCCGCAGCCTCTCCCGCAGCATCTACCGCAGCATCTACCGCAGCATCTAACCCCTCCCACCAAGAGTAGGTCTTCTTATACCCTAATTCTAGCTTACAGCATAAAATGTTTCTTCTTCATGGCGTGACTCTTTCTCATTGGTCAAAACTGAAGCCCATATACATTTTAATCAAACTTCCTGGTCTTAACCAGTTCCTTGTGGAATGTCCATGCAAGCATCGTTTCCCACAGTTCATGCAATTGCTCATCCGTTTCGATCAGTCCAAATTGTATCTTTTTCTGCTACATTTTGGGTTTAACAGTTCCGTCTATTGATTCAGTTGGACTTCTCACGCTTCTTGCTGATCATCTTGGCACACATCTGCTCAGAAAGGTCACAACAGCCTTGACCATACTTCCATCTTAGCCTCTCAGCATCAGCACGTGATCATCCCTTTTCCACAGCCTCTCTCCTCTATCACATGGTCCCCCGCTCATGCGTACTCTAGCAACTGGCGGCCATTTTATATCGCTGCTCGACAGGCCTAAGTGATACCAAAGGGGATGATGGACGGAGCGTTTGAGCTAATCAAACACTCACCCCCAGTCATCTGATCTGGGTTTAATCCATCATCATTCTTTAGCTCACTCCACCACCCAGTTCAGACATGGCCATATGCAAATCAGTCTGACCCTGTGCCTCATGGGAACAGTCCAGCCCGAACTGCCAAGCCATGTCTTCCCTGGACCGGAAACAAGCATCCTGGGACCGGTTTCTGGCTATTTAGCCGTCATCAGCCAGGCTAGCTTGAATCCAGTGGCAAAGTGAGCAAGGGACCCATGTCTGGGCATACCCTGCCAACTTAGGGCGAACAAAGCGATACCAAAGGGGATGATGGATGGAGCGTTTGAGCTAATCAAACACTCACCCCCAGTCAACTGATCTGGGTTTAATCCATCATCATTCTTTAGCTCACTCCACCACCCCAGTTCAGACATGGCCATATGCAAATCAGTCTGACCCTGTGCCTCATGGGAACAGTCCAGCCCGAACTGCCAAGCCATGTCTTCCCTGGACCGGAAACAAGCATCCTGGGACCGGTTTCTGGCTATTCAGCAGTCATCAGCCAGGCTAGCTTGAATCCAGTGGCAAAGTGAGCAAGGGACCCACGTCTGGGCATACCCTGCCAACTTAGGGCGAACAAAGCGATACCAAAGGGGATGATGGACGGAGCGTTTGAGCTAATCAAACACTCACCCCCAGTCAACTGATCTGGGTTTAATCCATCATCATTCTTTAGCTCACTCCACCACCCCAGTTCAGACATGGCCATATGCAAATCAGTCTGACCCTGTGCCTCATGGGAACAGTCCAGCCCGAACTGCCAAGCCATGTCTTCCCTGGACCGGAAACAAGCATCCTGGGACCGGTTTCTGGCTATTCAGCCGTCATCAGCCAGGCTAGCTTGAATCCAGTGGCAAAGTGAGCAAGGGACCAACGTCTGGGCATACCCTGCCAACTTAGGGCGAACAAAGCGATACCAAAGGGGATGATGGACAGAGCGTTTGAGCTAATCAAACACTCACCCCCAGTCAACTGATCTGGGTTTAATCCATCATCATTCTTTAGCTCACTCCACCACCCCAGTTCAGACATGGCCATATGCAAATCAGTCTGACCCTGTGCCTCATGGGAACAGTCCAGCCCGAACTGCCAAGCCATGTCTTCCCTGGACCGGAAACAAGCATCCTGGGACCGGTTTCTGGCTATTCAGCCGTCATCAGCCAGGCTAGCTTGAATCCAGTGGCAAAGTGAGCAAGGGACCCACGTCTGGGCATACCCTGCCAACTTAGGGCGAACAAGCGATACCAAAGGGGATGATGGACGGAGCGTTTGAGCTAATCAAACACTCACCCCCAGTCAACTGATCTGGGTTTAATCCATCATCATTCTTTAGCTCACTCCACCACCCCAGTTCAGACATGGCCATATGCAAATCAGTCTGACCCTGTGCCTCATGGGAACAGTCCAGCTCGAACTGCCAAGCCATGTCTTCCCTGGACCGGAAACAAGCATCCTGGGACCGGTTTCTGGCTATTCAGCCGTCATCAGCCAGGCTAGCTTGAATCCAGTGGCAAAGTGAGCAAGGGACCCACGTCTGGGCATACCCTGCCAACTTAGGGTGAACAAAGCGATACCAAAGGGGATGATGGACGGAGCGTTTGAGCTAATCAAACACTCACCCCCAGTCAACTGATCTGGGTTTAATCCATCATCATTCTTTAGCTCACTCCACCACCCCAGTTCAGACATGGCCATATGCAAATCAGTCTGACCCTGTGCCTCATGGGAACAGTCCAGCCCGAACTGCCAAGCCATGTCTTCCCTGGACCGGAAACAAGCATCCTGGGACCGGTTTCTGGCTATTCAGCCGTCATCAGCCAGGCTAGCTTGAATCCAGTGGCAAAGTGAGCAAGGGACCCACGTCTGGGCATACCCTGCCAACTTAGGGCGAACAAGCGATACCAAAGGGGATGATGGACGGTGCGTTTGAGCTAATCAAACACTCACCCTCAGTCAACTGATCTGGGTTTAATCCATCATCATTCTTTAGCTCGCTCCACCACCCCAGTTCAGACATGGCCATATGCAAATCAGTCTGACCCTGTGCCTCATGGGAACAGTCCAGCCCGAACTGCCAAGCCATGTCTTCCCTGGACCGGAAACAAGCATCCTGGGACCGGTTTCTGGCTATTCAGCCGTCATCAGCCAGGCTAGCTTGAATCCAGTGGCAAAGTGAGCAAGGGACCCACGTCTGGGCATACCCTGCCAACTTAGGGCAAACAAAGCGATACCAAAGGGGATGATGGACGGAGCGCTTGAGCTAATCAAACACTCATCCCCAGTCAACTGATCTGGGTTTAATCCATCATCATTCTTTAGCTCACTACACCACCCCAGTTCAGACATGGCCATATGCAAATCAGTCTGACCCTGTGCCTCATGGGAACAGTCCAGCCCGAACTGCCAAGCCATGTCTTCCCTGGACCGGAAACAAGCATCCTGGGACCGGTTTCTGGCTATTCAGCCGTCATCAGCCAGGCTAGCTTGAATCCAGTGGCAAAGTGAGCAAGGGACCCACGTCTGGGCATACCCTGCCAACTTAGGGCTGAACAAAGCGATACCAAAGGGGATGATGGACAGAGCGTTTGAGCTAATCAAACACTCACCCCCAGTCAACTGATCTGGGTTTAATCCATCATCATTCTTTAGCTCACTCCACCACCCCAGTTCATACATGGCCATATGCAAATCAGTCTGACCCTGTGCCTCATGGGAACAGTCCAGCCCGAACTGCCAAGCCATGTCTTCCCTGGACCGGAAACAAGCATCCTGGGACCGGTTTCTGGCTATTCAGCCGTCATCAGCCAGGCTAGCTTGAATCCAGTGGCAAAGTGAGCAAGGGACCCACGTCTGGGCATACCCTGCCAACTTAGGGCGAACAAGCGATACCAAAGGGGATGATGGACGGAGCGTTTGAGCTAATCAAACACTCACCCCCAGTCAACTGATCTGGGTTTAATCCATCATCATTCTTTAGCTCACTCCACCACCCCAGTTCAGACATGGCCATATGCAAATCAGTCTGACCCTGTGCCTCATGGGAACAGTCCAGCCCGAACTGCCAAGCCATGTCTTCCCTGGACCGGAAACAAGCATCCTTGGACCGGTTTCTGGCTATTCAGCCGTCATCAGCCAGGCTAGCTTGAATCCAGTGGCAAAGTGAGAAACCGGTCCCAGGATGCTTGTTTCCGGTCCAGGGAAGACATGGCTTGGCAGTTCGGGCTGGACTGTTCCCATGAGGCACAGGGTCAGACTGATTTGCATATGGCCTTGTCTGAACTGGGGTGGTGGAGTGAGCTAAAGAATGATGATGGATTAAACCCAGATCAGTTGACTGAGAGTGAGTGTTTGATTTGCTCTAACGCTCCGTCCATCATCCCCTTTGGTATCGTTTTCTTCGCCCTAAGTTGGCAGGGTATGCCCAGACGTGGGTCCCTTGCTCACTTTGCCACTGGATTCAAGATAGCCTGGCTGATGAGGGTTTTGAACCCGAAACCGGTCCCAGGATGCTTGTTTCCGGTCCAGGGAAGACATGGCTGGCAGTTCGGGCTGGACTGTTCCCATGAGGCACAGGGTCAGACTGATTTGCATATGGCCTTGTCTGAACTGGGGTGGTGGAGTGAGCTAAAGAATGATGATGGATTAAACCAAGATCAGTTGACTGGGGTGAGTGTTTGATTTGCTCTAACGCTCCGTCCATCATCCCCTTTGGTATCGCTTTGTTCGCCCTAAGTTGGCAGGGTATGCCCAGACGTGGGTCCCTTGCTCACTTTGCCACTGGATTTAAGATAGCCTGGCTGATGAGGGTTTTGAACCCGAAACCGGTCCCAGGATGCTTGTTTCCGGTCCAGGGAAGACATGGCTTGGCAGTTCGGGCTGGACTGTTCCCATGAGGCACAGGGTCAGACTGATTTGCATATGGCCATGTCTGAACTGGGGTGGTGGAGTGAGCTAAAGAATTATGATGGATTAAACCCAGATCAGTTGACTGGGGGTGAGTGTTTGATTAGCTCAACCGCTCCGTCCATCATCCCCTTTGGTATCGCTTTGTTCGCCCTAAGTTGGCAGGGTATGCCCAGACATGGCTCCCTTGCTCACTTTGCCACTGGATTCAAGCTAGCCTGGCTGATGACGGCTAAATAGCCAGAAACCGGTCCCAGGATGCTTGTTTCCGGTCCAGGGAAGACAAGGCTTGGCAGTTCGGGCTGGACTGTTCCCATGAGGCACAGGGTCAGACTGATTTGCATATGGCCTTGTCTGAACTGGGTTGGTGGAGTGAGCTAAAGAATGATGATGGATTAAACCCAGATCAGTTGACTGGGGGTGAGTGTTTGATTTGCTCTAACGCTCCGTCCATCATCCCCTTTGGTATCGCTTTGTTCGCCCTAAGTTGGCAGAGTATGCCCAGACGTGGGTCCCTTGCTCACTTTGCCACTGGATTCAAGATAGCCTGGCTGATGAGAGTTTTGAACCCGAAACCGGTCCCAGGATGCTTGTTTCCGGTCCAGGGAAGACATGGCTTGGCAGTTCGGGCTGGACTGTTCCCATGAGGCACAGGGTCAGACTGATTTGCATATGGCCTTGTCTGAACTGGGGTGGTGGAGTGAGCTAAAGAATGATGATGGATTAAACCCAGATCAGTTGACTGGGGGTGAGTGTTTGATTTGCTCTAACGCTCCGTCCATCATCCCCTTTGGTATCGCTTGTTCGCCCTAAGTTGGCAGGGTATGCCCAGACGTGGGTCCCTTGCTCACTTTGCCACTGGATTCAAGATAGCCTGGCTGATGAGGGTTTTGAACCCGAAACCGGTCCCAGGATGCTTGTTTCCGGTCCAGGGAAGACATGGCTTGGCAGTTCGGGCTGGACTGTTCCCATGAGGCACAGTGTCAGACTGATTTGCATATGGCCTTGTCTGAACTGGGGTGGTGGAGTGAGCTAAAGAATGATGATGGATTAAACCCAGATCAGTTGACTGGGGGTGAGTGTTTGATTTGCTCTAACGCTCCGTCCATCATCCCCTTTGGTATCGACAGGCCTAAGCGCACTATTTTCAAAGATAAACAAAATATTGTTAAAACAAAGAAATATAAACCCTTTCATCGCCCGGGATGACGTCGCGGGCAGTACCCAGCGCCGCCCCTGCCGGCCGCTGGCGTCAGTTCTGTACCCGACTTTCCGCGCCAGGAGCGCAGAGCCATGCAAGAGCTGACATAGGTGTCTGAAAAATACTAGGGGCCCTGAAAGGATGTCCTTAACCCTAGAAATCAGTTCGCAGAACGGGGAGGATGGGTGGGGCGGTGGGAATCTGTCACTAACTACTGTCTCTTACAGATATATCGTTACACAAGTTAGTAGCTTGTGCATCTGAAAGAGACACGTTAGTTGACAGATTCCTTACCTTAGAATAGATACCCCAGCAATACCAACCCCGGTGGTGGGTCTGCGAACAAAGATCAGACAAGGAAGTCCGGAGGACAGAGCAGGCCACAGCCGTCACCTCCGGACCTGGCGCACAGGTCTGTGCTAACTTGTGTAACGATATATCTGTAAGAGACAGTAGTTAGTGATAGATTCCTTACCTTAGAATATCCCCAGGCGTCAGGCTGGATCCGGAAAAGTTTTGCGTAGCAGTACCCTTGCGCGTCGGTGGCGGCGTCGTGCGGCTCCGCGTCCGTCGTCGGCGTCGTGATCGCCGGGATGGCGTCGCGGGCAGTACTTAGGCGCCGCCCCTGCGCGCTGACGTCAGTTCTGTACCACGACTTTCCGCGCCAGGAACGCAGAGCCATGCAAGAAGCTGACACAGGTGTCTGAAAAATACTAGGGCCCTGAAAGGGATGTCCTTAACCCTAGAAATCAGTTCGCAGAGCGGGGAGGATGGGTGGGGCGGTAAGGAATCTATCACTAACTACTGTCTCTTACAGATATATCGTTACACAAGTTAGTAACTTGTGCATCTGAAAGAGACACGTTAGTGATAGATTCCTTACCTTAGAATAGATACCCCAGCAATACCAGCCCGGTGGTGGGTCTGCGAACAAAGATCAGACAAGGAAGTCCTGGAGGACAGAACGGCCAAGAAGCCGTCCCTCCGGACCTGACTGTCAAGGCAGTAATGCTTAGTAAGCGTGTGCAGCGAGGCCCACGTAGCTGCCTGACAGATAACCGGCAGCGGAACACCGCGGCCCAAGGCCGTGGTAGCAGCCGTTGCCCTGGTGGAATGGGCACGCAGCCCAACAGGAGGCTCCTTCTTAGCCAAAGAATAGCAGGTCTTGATGCACAAGGTAACCCAGCGGGAGATGGTCCTCTTGTGCACCGCCCGACCTTTTTGGCGCCCACGTAGCCAACAAAGAGCTGGTCATCCACCCGGAAGTGTTTTGTGCGGTCGATATAGAAGGAAGCGCACGTTTTGGAGTCCAGACGGTGGAGCCTCTCTTCCTCTCTGGAAGGATGCGGAGGCGGAAAGAAGGTGGGCAAAGTGATGGTCTGCCCAATGTGGAAAGCAGTAACCACCTTTGGCAAGAAGGACGGACGCGTCCGAAGAACAACCTTGTCTGGATGAACAGACAGAAAGGGAGGTTTGCAAGAAAGAGCCTGGAGCTCACTCACCCGCCGAGCGGAGGTGATGGCCACCAGAAAGGCTGCCTTTAGAGTCAGAAGACGAAGAGGACAGTTATGCAGAGGCTCAAAGGGAGCGCACATTAAAAGGTAAGAACCAAGTTCAAGTCCCACTGAGGCATTACAAGCGGAACAGGAGGGAAGAGGTGAGTAATGCCTTTTAAGAACCTGTTAACAACAGGGGACTTGAAAAGGGAGGGCTGATCAGGGAGCCTGAGGAAGGCCGAGATAGCACAAAGATAACCCTTGATGGTACCCAGGGCAGAACCCTGTTGGGCCAGAGAGAGAAGGAACAGAAGGACCTCAGAAAGAGGGGCAGAAAGGGGATCCACAGCCTTTGCTGTGCACCATGCCACAAATTTGTTCCACCTGCAGGCGTATACCACCTTAGTGGAGGGACGCCTGGCTGCCAGAATCACATCACAAACTTCGGGAGGCAAGTCGAAGGAATCAACTGCCGCCGCTCAGTCTCCACGCAAGCAGGTGTAGACTGGACAGGTTCGGGTGGAGGACCGTCCCCTGCTGCTGCGACAGAAGATCCTCCCGAAGAGGCAGACGGATCGGGGGATCTATGCTCATATTGAGTAGCTCGGGATACCAAACTCTTGAGCCCAGTCCGGAGCCACAAGAATGACTTGGGCCCGGTCGTGCCGAATCTTCTTCAACACTCTGGGTAGAAGTGGTATAGGCGGAAAGGCGTACAACAGACCGCAACTCCACTCGCGGCGAAGCGTCGCCGGCGAGTGCCGCCTTGGAAATTCCAACGCGCAGAACTGATGACATTGCGCGTTCTCTTCGGTGGCGAATAGATCTAACCAAGGCTCTCCCCACTGTAGAAAGAGTCCTTGCGCCACTTCCGAGTGAAGACGCCATTCGTGATCCATCATGCACCTGCGGCTGCAGGTTCGTCCGCCCTGGCGTTCAGAGAACCTGCCAGGTGTTGAACCATCAGGAACATGCCCTGATGTTCCAGCCATGTCCAGAGCGCAGAGCCTCCTGACAAAGGGTCCAAGACCCCACCCCGCCCTGTTTGTTGCAGTACCACATGGCGGTGGTGTTGTCTGTGAACACCTGCACTACCTTCCCTTTGACAGAGGAAGGAATGCCTTGAGTGCAAGCCGGATCGCCCGGAGCTCCAGAAGGTTGATATGGAGCCGGGACTCCGCCCGGAGACCAGAGGCCTCTGATCTCCGCCTCTCCCATGTGACCGCCCCATCCCAGAAGGGACGCGTCCGTCACAACTGTATGCTCTGGCTGGGGAAGGGAGAGGATCTGCCCATGACCCATTGCCGGTTCGAGAGCCACCACTGCAACTGTTTTGCAGTCCCCTCCGAGATCTGGACGTGATCGGACAGGTTGCCCTGGTGCTGCGCCCACTGGAACTTCAGGTCCCACTGCAGAGCCCGCATATGCCATCTGGCATGATTGACCAGCAGGATGCAGGAGGCCATGAGGCCCAGCAGCCTCAGGGTCATCCGTACCGAAACCCAGGATAAAGGCCGAAAGATCGGAATCATAGCCTGAATATCCCGGACTCGCCGTTCGGGAGGATAGGCCCGAAACTGCGTCGTGTCCAGAACTGCTCCGATGAAAAGGAGCTGTGGAGAAGGAATCAGATGCGACTTCGGCACATTGATGGAGAACCCCAGCGAGTGCAGGAGTTCGGCCGTAGTCTGGAGGTGGGAGACGACTGCCTGGGGCAGAGCCCGCCTTCAGCAGCCAGTCGTCGAGGTAGGGGAAGACTGAAACCCCTGCCCGGCGCAGATGAGCTGCGACCACCGCCATCACTTTCGTGAACACCCGAGGGGCACTGGTAAGGCCAAAGGGAGCACGGTGAACTGAAAATGCTCGGGGCCTACCGTGAACCGAAGGTAACGCCGGTGGGCCGGCAGGACAGAGGATGTGGAAATACGCGTCCTGCAAGTCCCAACGCTACCAACCAGTCTCCAGGGTCGAGGGCAGTCAAGACCTGAGCTAGGGTGAGCATCTTGAACTTCTCCTTCCGGAGGAAGCGATTGGCGTTCCGGAGGTCCAAGATAGGACGCATGTCCTCCTTGTCCTTTTGGGCACCAGAAAGTAGTGGGAGTAGCAACCACGCCCTACTTCTGGGGTCGGAACATGCTCGATGGCCCTCTTGGTCAAGAGGGCCGTGACTTCCTTCTGTAGAAGCACCAAGTGATCCCCTGACATGCGGTGGAATTGAGGTGGCATGGCTGGGGGGTGGTCTCGAAGGGAGGGAGTAGCCCCTTCGGACAATGTCCAAGACCCACCTGTCCGAGGTGATGGTGCGCCAGTGGGGAAGGTGATGGCGGACCCTGCCCCTACTGGCGTGCCGTGCACCTGAAAGGAGGGACTAGGAGGGCTTGGAGGCCGCGGACGGGTTGGAGGTGGTGGCCTGACCCGCACGCTGGTTGCCCGATCCGCCACGGCGGAATCCACGTCCTCGGCCACGCGAAGACGCCTGCTGCGCGGGCCGGTGGCTGGGCTGCTGACGTGAAGGGCGCCCCTACCGTGGCCACGATAGGGGCGAAAAGCAGAAGGCAGCGGAGGCGTGTAGCAGAAAGGCCCAGGGACTTGGCAGTAGCCCGTGAGTCCTTAAAGCGCTCCAACGCATGGTCTGCTTTGGACCCAAAAGACCGACTCCATCAAAGGGCATGTCCATGAGAGTATTCTGGACATCCCCTGAAAAACCAGTGGTTCTCAGCCAGGCGTGGCGTCGGAGCGCCACCGTCGTTGCAATCGACCTGCCCAGCGAGTCGGCGGTGTCAAGGCCACAACGGATAGTGTATTTGGCCGCATCCCTTCCTTCCGCAATGGCGCGGGAAAGCAGTGCCTGGACCTCCTCAGGGCACTGGGGCAAAACATCCGCCACCGAATCCCACAGAGAGTGGGTATATCGGCCCAAAAGACAAGCGGTGTTAACGGACCGCAAGCCAGCACTGGAGGAAGAAAAACCTTTCTTCCCAAACTGATCCAGGCGTTTGGATTCCCTATCCGGAGGAGCGGTAGGAAGGCGGTTTGGGAAGCGGAGGCTTGGACAACCAAGCTCTCAGGAGTGGGGTGGACAGAAAGAAACAGGGGGTCGCCCGGAGCGGGGCGATGGCGTCGTGACACGTTCCGATCCACAGGAGCCCCTGTGTTGGGCTTGGACCAGGCGCCCAAAGAACGTCCGTGAGGCGTCGTTAAGCGGCAGCACAGTCTCCGCAGAGGAGGCTGCCGGCTGAAGCACCTCTGTCAAGATGTTAGGCTTGACCGTCAAAGTAGGGAGCTGGAGACGTAAGGCCCCAGCAGCCCTACGCAACACCGTACCAAAATTGGCCCCCTCCTCCGTAGCCACGGGAGGAGACAGCATGCCAGTGTCAGGAGAAGTATCCAGACCACTGGCCTCCCCTAGACTCTCTGTCCAGTCCTCATCATACTGACAGTTGCGTGTCAGAGGGTCATCAGACCCCTCCCAGTCCTCCTGGTCCTCCTCTGGTTCAAAATAAGGAGGAGGAGGGACATTTGGGACCCAAGGTCCCATCGGCGCCGAGGCCGGCGTCGGCGGCGTCGCTCCGGGTCCATGTCCGGGCCGGAAGGAACTGGGGGACGACGCCGCCCGGAGCCCAGGGCGGCGTCGAGAGCGGCACCGGAGACATCGGCGCCGGCGGAGGTGTCGTGAGTCGACCGGCGTCGATGGGGGTTGTGGAGCCGGGATCGAGGCCGGGGCCGGAGCCGGGCCGGGATCGAGGCTGGAGGCTCGGGCGGCGCCGGGGCCGGAGCCGCCGGCGGCGCGGATCAGCCCCATCAGGGCCCGCGGGGCCGAAGGCGCACGGAGGGGCCTGAAGGCCCGAAGGCGGGCCATGGCCGACAGGAACTCCTGTACCTTGGCCGGATCCGCCCCGAACCCGGGAAGAGGCGGGTATGACGGGCGACTCCACAGGCAAGTCCGGGGCCGCGGGGCGGGGACGGTGCCGGGAGGGGCCTCAGCCGAGTCGCGAGACCGGCGGCGAAGTCCGAGAGCGGCGATGCTTCTTGGACTTCTTGTGCCTAGACTTACCGGACGAAGAAGACTTCGACGCCGGCGACCGGTGTGCACTCCGCGGCGACCCCTGGACCTCTCACGCGACCGGGGCTTCCGCGGAGCCGAATGCCGGGCCTCGAGGAGCTTTCGAGACCGCTCTCGCAAAGCTTTCGGGTTGAGGGCCTGGCATTCGGGACAAGACTCGGTGTCGTGGCCTCGGCCGAGGCAGAAGAGACACTCCCAATGCGGGTCGGTGACGGACATCATCCGCGCACAGGCGCCGCATCGCTTGAAGCCGGGCATCCCTCGACACCTTAAAGCTGGAAAAAACAGTGAAAAAATCACCAAAAGTATGGTCAAAAATTGACCAGGGCACTGCTCTTCCCGGATCTGCGCTTGCTGGCGCGGAAAAAGAAGAACTGACGTCAGCGCGCAGGGCGGCGCCTAAGTACTGCCCGCGGCGTCATCCCGGCGATCACGACGCCGGCGACGGACGCGGAGCCGCACGGCGCCGCCTACCGGCAGCGCAAGGGTACTGCTACGCAAAACTTTCCGGATCCAGCCTGACGCCTGGGGATATTCTAAGGTAAGGAATCTATCACTAACGTGTCTCTTTCAGATGCACAAGTTACTAACTTGTGTAACGATATATCTGTAAGAGACAGTAGTTAGTGATAGATTCCTTACCTTAGAATATCCCCAGGCGTCAGGCTGGATCCGGAAAGTTTTGCGTAGCAGTACCCTTGCGCGTCGGTGGCGGCGTCGTGCGGCTCCGCGTCCGTCGTCGGCGTCGTGATCGCCGGGATGACGTCGCGGGCAGTACTCAGGCGCCGCCCCTGCGCGCTGACGTCAGTTCTGTACACGACTTTCCGCGCCAGGAACGCAGAGCCATGCAGAAGCTGACACAGGTGTCTGAAAAATACTAGGGCCCTGAAAGGGATGTCCTTAACCCTAGAAATCAGTTCGCAGAACGGGGAGGATGGGTGGGGCGGTAAGGAATCTATCACTAACTACTGTCTCTTACAGATATATCGTTACACAAGTTAGTAACTTGTGCATCTGAAAGAGACACGTTAGTGATAGATTCCTTACCTTAGAATAGATACCCCAGCAATACCAACCCCGGTGGTGGGTCTGCGAACAAAGATCAGACAAGGAAGTCCTGGAGGACAGAACGGCCAAGAAGCCGTCCCTCCGGACCTGACTGTCAAGGCAGTAATGCTTAGTAAACGTGTGCAGCGAGGCCCACGTAGCTGCCTGACAGATAACCGGCAGCGGAACACCGCGGCCCAAGGCCGTGGTAGCAGCCGTTGCCCTGGTGGAATGGGCACGCAGCCCAACAGGAGGCTCCTTCTTGGCCAAAGAATAGCAGGTCTTGATGCACAAGGTAACCCAGCGGGAGATGGTCCTCTTGTGCACCGCCCGACCTTTTTGGCGCCCACGTAGCCAACAAAGAGCTGGTCATCCACCCGGAAGTGTTTTGTGCGGTCGATATAGAAGGAGAGCGCACGTTTTGGGTCCAGACGGTGGAGCCTCTCTTCCTCTCTGGAAGGATGCGGAGGCGGAAAGAAGGTGGGCAAAGTGATGGTCTGCCCAATGTGGAAAGCAGTAACCACCTTTGGCAAGAAGGACGGACGCGTCCGAAGAACAACCTTGTCTGGATGAACAGACAGAAAGGGAGGTTTGCAAGATAGAGCCTGGAGCTCACTCACCCGCCGAGCGGAGGTGATGGCCACCAGAAAGGCTGTCTTCAGAGTCAGAAGACGAAGAGGACAGTTATGCAGAGGCTCAAAGGGAGCGCACATTAAAAGGTAAGAACCAAGTTCAAGTCCCACTGAGGCATTACAAACGGAACAGGAGGGAAGAGGTGAGTAATGCCTTTTAAGAACCTGTTAACAACAGGGGACTTGAAAAGGGAGGGCTGATCAGGGAGCCTGAGGAAGGCCGAGATAGCACAAAGATAACCCTTGATGGTACCCAGGGCAGAACCCTGTTGGGCCAGAGAGAGAAGGAACAGAAGGACCTCAGAAAGAGGGGCAGAAAGGGGATCCACAGCCTTTGCTGTGCACCATGCCACAAATTTGTTCCACCTGCAGGCGTATACCACCTTAGTGGAGGGACGCCTGGCTGCCAGAATCACATCACAAACTTCGGGAGGCAAGTCGAAAGGAATCAACTGCCGCCGCTCAATCTCACGCAAGCAGGTGTAGACTGGACAGGTTCGGGTGGAGGACCGTCCCCTGCTGCTGCGACAGAAGATCCTCCCGAAGAGGCAGACGGATCGGGGATCTATGCTCATATTGAGTAGCTCGGGATACCAAACTCTTCGAGCCCAGTCCGGAGCCACAAGAATGACTTGGGCCCGGTCGTGCCGAATCTTCTTCAACACTCTGGGTAGAAGTGGTATAGGCGGAAAGGCGTACAACAGACCGCAACTCCACTCGCGACGAAAGCGTCGCCGGCGAGTGCCGCCTTGGAAATTCCAACGCGCAGAACTGATGACATTGCGCGTTCTCTTCGGTGGCGAATAGATCTAACCAAGGCTCTCCCCACTGTAGAAAGAGTCCTTGCGCCACTTCCGAGTGAAGACGCCATTCGTGATCCATCATGCACCTGCGGCTGGGTTCGTCCGCCCTGGCGTTCAGAGAACCTGCCAGGTGTTGAACCATCAGGAACATGCCCTGATGTTCCAGCCATGTCCAGAGGCGCAGAGCCTCCTGACAAAGGGTCCAAGACCCCACCCCGCCCTGTTTGTTGCAGTACCACATGGCGGTGGTGTTGTCTGTGAACACCTGCACTACCTTCCCTTTGACAGAGGGAAGGAATGCCTTGAGTGCAAGCCGGATCGCCCGGAGCTCCAGAAGGTTGATATGGAGCCGGGACTCCGCCCGGAGACCAGAGGCCTCTGATCTCCGCCTCTCCCATGTGACCGCCCCATCCCAGAAGGGACGCGTCCGTCACAACTGTATGCTCTGGCTGGGGAAGGGAGAGGGATCTGCCCATGACCCATTGCCGGTTCGAGAGCCACCACTGCAACTGTTTTGCAGTCCCCTCCGAGATCTGGACGTGATCGGACAGGTTGCCCTGGTGCTGCGCCCACTGGAACTTCAGGTCCCACTGCAGAGCCCGCATATGCCATCTGGCATGATTGACCAGCAGGATGCAGGAGGCCATGAGGCCCAGCAGCCTCAGGGTCATCCGTGCCGAAACCCAGGATAAAGGCCGAAAGATCGGAATCATAGCCTGAATATCCCGGACTCGCCGTTCGGGAGGATAGGCCCGAAACTGCGTCGTGTCCAGAACTGCTCCGATGAAAAGGAGCTGTGGAGAAAGGAATTAGATGCGACTTCGGCACATTGATGGAGAACCCCAGCGAGTGCAGGAGTTCGGCCGTAGTCTGGAGGTGGGAGACGACTGCCTGGGGCGAGCCCGCCTTCAGCAGCCAGTCGTCGAGGTAGGGGAAGACTGAAACCCTGCCCGGCGCAGATGAGCTGCGACCACCGCCATCACTTTCGTGAACACCCGAGGGGGCACTGGTAAGGCCAAAGGGAGCACGGTGAACTGAAAATGCTCGGGGCCTACCGTGAACCGAAGAGTAACGCCGGTGGGCCGGCAGGACGGGGATGTGGAAATACGCGTCCTGCAAGTCCAACGCTACCAACCAGTCTCCAGGGTCGAGGGCAGTCAAGACCTGAGCTAGGGTGAGCATCTTGAACTTCTCCTTCCGGAGGAAGCGATTGACGTTCCGGAGGTCCAAGATAGGACGCATGTCCTCCTTGTCCTTTTGGGCACCAGAAAGTAGTGGGAGTAGCAACCACGCCCTACTTCTGGGAGTCGGAACATGCTCGATGGCCCTCTTGGTCAAGAGGGCCGTGACTTCCTTCTGTAGAAGCACCAAGTGATCCCCTGACATGCGGTGGAATTGAGGTGGCATGGCTGGGGGGTGGTCTCGAAGGGAGGAGTAGCCCCTTCGGACAATGTCCAAGACCCACCTGTCCGAGGTGATGGTGCGCCAGTGGGGAAGGTGATGGCGGACCCTGCCCCCTACTGGCGTGCCGTGCACCTGAAAGGAGGGACTAGGAGGGCTTGGAGGCCGCGGACGGGTTGGAGGTGGTGGCCTGACCCGCACGCTGGTTGCCCGATCCGCCACGGCGGAATCCACGTCCTCGGCCACGCGAAGACGCCTGCTGCGCGGGCCGGTGGCTGGGCTGCTGACGTGAAGGGCGCCCCTACCGTGGCCACGATAGGGGCGAAAAGCAGAAGGCAGCGGAGGGCGTGTAGCAGAAAGGCCCAGGGACTTGGCAGTAGCCCGTGAGTCCTTAAAGCGCTCCAACGCATGGTCTGCTTTGGACCCAAAAGACCGACTCCATCAAAGGGCATGTCCATGAGAGTATTCTGGACATCCCCTGAAAAACCAGTGGTTCTCAGCCAGGCGTGGCGTCGGAGCGCCACCGTCGTTGCAATCGACCTGCCCAGCGAGTCGGCGGTGTCAAGGCCACAACGGATAGTGTATTTGGCCGCATCCCTTCCTTCCGCAATGGCGCGGGAAAGCAGTGCCTGGACCTCCTCAGGGCACTGGGGCAAAACATCCGCCACCGAATCCCACAGGGAGTGGGTATATCGGCCCAAAAGACAAGCGGTGTTAACGGACCGCAAGCCAGCACTGGAGGAAGAAAAACCTTTCTTCCCAAACTGATCCAGGCGTTTGGATTCCCTATCCGGAGGAGCGGTAGGGAAGGCGGTTTGGGAAGCGGAGGCTTGGACAACCAAGCTCTCAGGAGTGGGGTGGACAGAAAGAAACAGGGGGTCGCCCGGAGCGGGCGATGGCGTCGTGACACGTTCCGATCCACAGGAGCCCCTGTGTTGGGCTTGGACCAGGCGCCCAAAGAACGTCAGTGAGGCGTCGTTAAGCGGCAGCACAGTCTCCGCAGAGGAGGCTGCCGGCTGAAGCACCTCTGTCAAGATGTTAGGCTTGACCGTCAAAGTAGGGAGCTGGAGACGTAAGGCCCCAGCAGCCCTACGCAACACCGTACCAAAATTGGCCCCCTCCTCCGTAGCCACGGGAGGAGACAGCATGCCAGTGTCAGGAGAAGTATCCAGACCACTGGCCTCCCCTAGACTCTCTGTCCAGTCCTCATCATACTGACAGTTGCGTGTCAGAGGGTCATCAGACCCCTCCCAGTCCTCCTGGTCCTCCTCTGGTTCAAAATAAGGAGGAGGAGGGACATTTGGGACCCAAGGTCCCATCGGCGCCCGAGCCGGCGTCGGCGGCGTCGCTCCCGGGTCCATGTCCGGGCCGGAAGGAACTGGGGACGACGCCGCCCGGAGCCCAGGGCGGCGTCGAGAGCGGCACCGGAGACATCGGCGCCGGCGGAGGTGTCGTGAGGTCGACCGGCGTCGATGGGGGTTGTGGAGCCGGGATCGAGGCCGGGGCCGGAGCCGGAGCCGGGATCGAGGCTGGAGGCTCGGGCGGCGCCGGGGCCGGAGCCGCCCGGCGGCGCGGAGCAACCCCATCAGGGCCCGCGGGGCCCGAAGGCGCACCGGAGGGGCCTGAAGGCCCGAAGAGGCGGGCCATGGCCGACAGGAACTCCTGTACCTTGGCCGGATCCGCCCCGAACCCGGGAAGGGCGGGTATGGCGGGGCGACTCCACAGGCAAGTCCGGGGCCGCGGGGCGGGGACGGTGCCGGGAGGGGCCTCAGCCGAGTCGCGAGACCGGCGAGGCGAAGTCCGAGAGCGGCGATGCTTCTTGGACTTCTTGTGCTTAGACTTACCGGACGAAGAAGACTTCGACGCCGGCGACCGGTGTGCACTCCGCGGCGACCCCTGGACCTCTCACGCGACCGGGGCTTCCGCGGAGCCGAATGCCGGGCCTCGAGGAGCTTTCGAGACCGCTCTCGCAAAGCTTTCGGGTTGAGGGCCTGGCATTCGGGACAAGACTCGGTGTCGTGGCCTCGGCCGAGGCAGAAGAGACACTCCCAATGCGGGTCGGTGACGGACATCATCCGCGCACAGGCGCCGCATCGCTTGAAGCCGGGCATCCCTACGACACCTTAAAGTTGGAAAAAACAGTGAAAAAATCACCAAAAGTATGGTCAAAAATTGACCAGGGCACTGCTCTTCCCGGATCTGCGCTTGCTGGCGCGGAAAAAGAAGAACTGACGTCAGCGCGCAGGGGCGGCGCCTAAGTACTGCCCGCGACGTCATCCCGGCGATCACGACGCCCGGCGACGGACGCGGAGCCGCACGGCGCCGCCTACCGGCGCGCAAGGGTACTGCTACGCAAAACTTTCCGGATCCAGCCTGACGCCTGGGGATATTCTAAGGTAAGGAATCTATCACTAACGTGTCTCTTTCATGAACAGACAGAAAGGAGGGTTTGCAAGATAGAGCCTGGAGCTCACTCACCCGCCGGCCGGAGGTGATGGCCACCAGAAAGGCTGTCTTCAGAGTCAGAAGGCGAAGAGGACAGTTATGCAGAAGCTCAAGGGAGCGCACATTAAAAAGGTAAGAACCAAGTTCAAGTCCCACTGAGGCATTACAAACGGAACAGGAGGAAGAGGTGAGTAATGCCTTTTAGAACCTGTTAACAACAGGGGACTTGAAAAGGGAGGGCTGATCAGGGAGCCTGAGGAAGGCCGAGATAGCACAAAGATAACCCTTGATGGTACCCAGGGCAGAACCCTGTTGGGCCAGAGAGAGAAGGAACAGAAGGACCTCAGAAGAGGGGCAGAAAGGGGATTCACAGCCTTTGCTGTGCACCATGCCACAAATTTGTTCCACCTGCAGGCGTATACCACCTTAGTGGAGGGACGCCTGGCTGCCAGAATCACATCACAAACTTCGGGAGGCAAGTCGAAAGGAATCAACTGCCGCCGCTCAATCTCACGCAAGCAGGTGTAGACTGGACAGGTTCGGGTGGAGGACCGTCCCCTGCTGCTGCGACAGAAGATCCTCCCGAAGAGGCAGACGGATCGGGGGATCTATGCTCATATTGAGTAGCTCGGGATACCAAACTCTTCGGAGCCCAGTCCGGAGCCACAAGAATGACTTGGGCCGGTCGTGCCGAATCTTCTTCAACACTCTGGGTAGAAGTGGTATAGGCGGAAAGGCGTGCAACAGACCGCAACTCCACTCGCGGCAAAGCGTCGCCGGCGAGTGCCGCCTTGGAAATTCCAGCGCGCAGAACTGATGACATTGCGCGTTCTCTTCGATGGCGAATAGATCTAACCAAGGCTCTCCCCACTGTAGAAAGAGTCCTTGCGCCACTTCCAGTGAAGACGCCATTCGTGATCCATCATGCACCTGCGGCTAGGTTCGTCCGCCCTGGCGTTCAGAGAACCTGCCAGGTGTTGAACCATCAGGAACATGCCCTGATGTTCCAGCCATGTCCAGAGGCGCAGAGCCTCCTGACAAAGGGTCCAAGACCCCACCCCGCCCTGTTTGTTTGCAGTACCACATGGCGGTGGTGTTGTCTGTGAACACCTGCACTACCTTCCCTTTGACAGAGGAAGGAATGCCTTGAGTGCAAGCCGGATCGCCCGGAGCTCCAGAAGGTTGATATGGAGCCGGGACTCCGCCGGAGACCAGAGGCCTCTGATCTCCGCCTCTCCCATGTGACCGCCCCATCCCAGAAGGGACGCGTCCGTCACAACTGTATGCTCTGGCTGGGGAAGGGAGAGGGATCTGCCCATGACCCATTGCCGGTTCGAGAGCCACCACTGCAGCTGTTTTGCAGTCCCCTCCGAGATCTGGACGTGATCGGACAGGTTGCCCCTGGTGCTGCGCCCACTGGAACTTCAGGTCCCACTGCAGAGCCCGCATATGCCATCTGGCATGATTGACCAGCAGGATGCAGGAGGCCATGAGGCCCAGCAGCCTCAGGGTCATCCGTACCGAAACCCAGGATAAAGGCCGAAAGATCGGAATCATAGCCTGAATATCCCGGACTCGCCGTTCGGGAGGATAGGCCCGAAACTGCGTCGTGTCCAGAACTGCTCCGATGAAAAGGAGCTGTGGAGAAGGAATCAGATGCGACTTCGGCACGTTGATGGAGGAACCAGCGAGTGCAGGAGTTCGGCCGTAGTCTGGAGGTGGAGAGACGACTGCCTGGGGCAGGCCCGCCTTCAGCAGCCAGTCGTCGAGTAGGGAGGAGCTGAAACCCCTGCCCGGCGCAGATGAGCTGCGACCACCGCCATCACTTTCGTGAACACCCGAGGGGGCACTGGTAAGGCCAAGGGAGCACGGTGAACTGAAAATGCTCGGGGCCTACCGTGAACCGAAGGTAACGCCGGTGGGGCCGGCAGGACGGGGATGTGGAAATACGCGTCCTGCAAGTCCGCGCTTCTAGCCAGTCTCCAGGGTTGAGGGCAGTCAAGACCTGAGCTAGGGTGAGCATCTTGAACTTCTCCTTCCGGAGAGGCGATTGAGCGTTCCGGAGGTCCAAGATAGGGCGCATGTCCTCCTTGTCCCTTTTGGGCACCAGAAAGTAGTGGGAGTAGCAACCACGCCCTACTTCTGGGGTCGGAACATGCTCGATGGCCCTCTTGGTCAAGAGGGCCGTGACTTCCTTCTGTAGAAGCACCAAGTGATCCCCTGACATGCGGTGGAATTGAGGTGGCATGGCTGGGGTGGTCTCGAAGGGGAGGGAGTAGCCCCTTCGGACAATGTCCAAGACCCACCTGTCCGAGGTGATGGTGCGCCAGTGGGGAAGGTGATGGCGGACCCTGCCCCCTGACTGGCGTGCCGTGCACCTGAAAGGAGGGACTAGGAGGAGCTTGGAGGCCGCCGGACGGGTTGGAGGTGGTGGCCTGACCCGCCACGCTGGTTGCCCGATCCGCCACGGCGGAATCCACGTCCTCGGCCACTGCGAAGACGCCTGCTGCGCGAGCCGGTGGCTGGGCTGCTGGCGTGAATGGGCGCCCTACCGTGGCCACGATAGAGGCAGCAGAAGCAGGGCAGCGGAGCGCGTGTAGCAGAAGGCCCAGGGACTTGGCAGTAGCCCGTGAGTCCTAAGCGCTCCAGCGCATGGTCTGCTTTGGACCCAAAAGGCCGACTCCATCAAAGGGCATGTCCATGAGAGTATTCTGGACATCCCCTGAAAAACCAGTGGTTCTCAGCCAGGCGTGGCGTCGGAGCGCCACCGTCGTTGCAATCGACCTGCCTGTGGCGAGTCGGCGTTGTCGAAGGCCACAGCGGATAGTGTAGCTGGCCGCATCCCTTCCTTCCGCAATGGCGCGGAAAGCAGTGCCTGGACCTCCTCAGGGCACTGGGGGCAAAACATCCATCACGAATCCCACAGGGAGTGGGT